>JAKROA010000007.1:1043357-1643357 GCA_023375655.1 Taenia crassiceps
AATGCAATGCAATGCAATGCAATGCAATGTAATGCCAGTGGCGTGAATTGGAGTTGAGCGAACTGCAGCGAAGTGATGTGAAACGAGGTGAAGTGAGGTCGTGTGAATTGTTGTCATGTGTTGTGATGCAGTGTGAAGTGAGGTGAGTGAAGTGAAGTGAAGTGAAGTGACGTGAAGAGAAGTGAAGCGAAAAGGAAAGGAAAGGAAAGGAGAGGAAAGGAAAGAATTGCATGGAATGGCATGGAATTGCACGGATTGGCATTGCTTTCTATTGCCAGTGGTGCACGACACCTCTGCAGGTGCTGCTATTGCAACGAGAGACGATGGTTTTGTGTGTGGCGAATGGATGCACGGATGGCACGTGTGATGTGTCAACACCGAACAGTGCCTCTGCTAAATGCTGCAACAGTGAAGAGACACTTACACTACGTGCTTTGCCAACTCTTGCAATGCAATTCAATGCAATGCAATGCAATGCAATGCAATGCAATGCAATGCAATGTAATGCCAGTGGCGTGAATTGGAGTTGAGCGAACTGCAGCGAAGTGATGTGAAACGAGGTGAAGTGAGGTCGTGTGAATTGTTGTCATGTGTTGTGATGCAGTGTGAAGTGAGGTGAGTGAAGTGAAGTGAAGTGAAGTGAAGTGACGTGAAGAGAAGTGAAGCGAAAAGGAAAGGAAAGGAAAGGAGAGGAAAGGAAAGAATTGCATGGAATGGCATGGAATTGCACGGATTGGCATTGCTTTCTATTGCCAGTGGTGCACGACACCTCTGCAGGTGCTGCTATTGCAACGAGAGACGATGGTTTTGTGTGTGGCGAATGGATGCACGGATGGCACGTGTGATGTGTCAACACCGAACAGTGCCTCTGCTAAATGCTGCAACAGTGAAGAGACACTTACACTACGTGCTTTGCCAACTCTTGCAATGCAATTCAATGCAATGCAATGCAATGCAATGCAATGCAATGCAATGCAATGTAATGCCAGTGGCGTGAATTGGAGTTGAGCGAACTGCAGCGAAGTGATGTGAAACGAGGTGAAGTGAGGTCGTGTGAATTGTTGTCATGTGTTGTGATGCAGTGTGAAGTGAGGTGAGTGAGTGAAGTGAAGTGAAGTGAAGTGACGTGAAGAGAAGTGAAGCGAAAAGGAAAGGAAAGGAAAGGAGAGGAAAGGAAAGAATTGCATGGAATGGCATGGAATTGCACGGATTGGCATTGCTTTCTATTGCCAGTGGTGCACGACACCTCTGCAGGTGCTGCTATTGCAACGAGAGACGATGGTTTTGTGTGTGGCGAATGGATGCACGGATGGCACGTGTGATGTGTCAACACCGAACAGTGCCTCTGCTAAATGCTGCAACAGTGAAGAGACACTTACACTACGTGCTTTGCCAACTCTTGCAATGCAATTCAATGCAATGCAATTCAATGCAATGCAATGCAATGCAATGCAATGCAATGTAATGCCAGTGGCGTGAATTGGAGTTGAGCGAACTGCAGCGAAGTGATGTGAAACGAGGTGAAGTGAGTCGTGTGAATTGTTGTCATGTGTTGTGATGCAGTGTGAAGTGAGGTGAGTGAAGTGAAGTGAAGTGAAGTGACGTGAAGAGAAGTGAAGCGAAAAGGAAAGGAAAGGAAAGGAAAGGAAAGGAAAGAATTGCATGGAATGGCATGGAATTGCACGGATTGGCATTGCTTTCTATTGCCAGTGGTGCACGACACCTCTGCAGGTGCTGCTATTGCAACGAGAGACGATGGTTTTGTGTGTGGCGAATGGATGCACGGATGGCACGTGTGATGTGTCAACACCGAACAGTGCCTCTGCTAAATGCTGCAACAGTGAAGAGACACTTACACTACGTGCTTTGCCAACTCTTGCAATGCAATTCAATGCAATGCAATTCAATGCAATGCAATGCAATGCAATGCAATGTAATGCCAGTGGCGTGAATTGGAGTTGAGCGAACTGCAGCGAAGTGATGTGAAACGAGGTGAAGTGAGGTCGTGTGAATTGTTGTCATGTGTTGTGATGCAGTGTGAAGTGAGGTGAGTGAAGTGAAGTGAAGTGAAGTGAAGTGACGTGAAGAGAAGTGAAGCGAAAAGGAAAGGAAAGGAGAGGAAAGGAAAGAATTGCATGGAATGGCATGGAATTGCACGGATTGGCATTGCTTTCTATTGCCAGTGGTGCACGACACCTCTGCAGGTGCTGCTATTGCAACGAGAGACGATGGTTTTGTGTGTGGCGAATGGATGCACGGATGGCACGTGTGATGTGTCAACACCGAACAGTGCCTCTGCTAAATGCTGCAACAGTGAAGAGACACTTACACTACGTGCTTTGCCAACTCTTGCAATGCAATTCAATGCAATGCAATGCAATGCAATGCAATGCAATGCAATGCAATGTAATGCCAGTGGCGTGAATTGGAGTTGAGCGAACTGCAGCGAAGTGATGTGAAACGAGGTGAAGTGAGGTCGTGTGAATTGTTGTCATGTGTTGTGATGCAGTGTGAAGTGAGGTGAGTGAAGTGAAGTGAAGTGAAGTGAAGTGAAGAGAAGTGAAGCGAAAAGGAAAGGAAAGGAAAGGAGAGGAAAGGAAAGAATTGCATGGAATGGCATGGAATTGCACGGATTGGCATTGCTTTCTATTGCCAGTGGTGCACGACACCTCTGCAGGTGCTGCTATTGCAACGAGAGACGATGGTTTTGTGTGTGGCGAATGGATGCACGGATGGCACGTGTGATGTGTCAACACCGAACAGTGCCTCTGCTAAATGCTGCAACAGTGAAGAGACACTTACACTACGTGCTTTGCCAACTCTTGCAATGCAATTCAATGCAATGCAATGCAATGCAATGCAATGCAATGCAATGCAATGTAATGCCAGTGGCGTGAATTGGAGTTGAGCGAACTGCAGCGAAGTGATGTGAAACGAGGTGAAGTGAGGTCGTGTGAATTGTTGTCATGTGTTGTGATGCAGTGTGAAGTGAGGTGAGTGAAGTGAAGTGAAGTGAAGTGACGTGAAGAGAAGTGAAGCGAAAAGGAAAGGAAAGGAAAGGAGAGGAAAGGAAAGAATTGCATGGAATGGCATGGAATTGCACGGATTGGCATTGCTTTCTATTGCCAGTGGTGCACGACACCTCTGCAGGTGCTGCTATTGCAACGAGAGACGATGGTTTTGTGTGTGGCGAATGGATGCACGGATGGCACGTGTGATGTGTCAACACCGAACAGTGCCTCTGCTAAATGCTGCAACAGTGAAGAGACACTTACACTACGTGCTTTGCCAACTCTTGCAATGCAATTCAATGCAATGCAATTCAATGCAATGCAATGCAATGCAATGCAATGTAATGCCAGTGGCAGTGGCGTGAATTGGAGTTGAGCGAACTGCAGCGAAGTGATGTGAAACGAGGTGAAGTGAGGTCGTGTGAATTGTTGTCATGTGTTGTGATGCAGTGTGAAGTGAGGTGAGTGAGTGAAGTGAAGTGAAGTGAAGTGAGAAGAGAAGTGAAGAGAAGTGAAGGAAAAGGAAAGGAAAGGAAAGGAGAGGAAAGGAAAGAATTGCATGGAATGGCATGGAATTGCACGGATTGGCATTGCTTTCTATTGCCAGTGGTGCACGACACCTCTGCAGGTGCTGCTATTGCAACGAGAGACGATGGTTTTGTGTGTGGCGAATGGATGCACGGATGGCACGTGTGATGTGTCAACACCGAACAGTGCCTCTGCTAAATGCTGCAACAGTGAAGAGACACTTACACTACGTGCTTTGCCAACTCTTGCAATGCAATGCAATGCAATTCAATGCAATGCAATGCAATGCAATGCAATGTAATGCCAGTGGCGTGAATTGGAGTTGAGCGAACTGCAGCGAAGTGATGTGAAACGAGGTGAAGTGAGGTCGTGTGAATTGTTGTCATGTGTTGTGATGCAGTGTGAAGTGAGTGTGAAGTGAAGTGAAGTGAAGTGAAGTGAAGTGAAGTGAAGTGAAGTGAAGAGAAGTGAAAAAGGAAAGGAAAGGAAAGGAGAGGAAAGGAAAGAATTGCATGGAATGGCATGGAATTGCACGGATTGGCATTGCTTTCTATTGCCAGTGGTGCACGACACCTCTGCAGGTGCTGCTATTGCAACGAGAGACGATGGTTTTGTGTGTGGCGAATGGATGCACGGATGGCACGTGTGATGTGTCAACACCGAACAGTGCCTCTGCTAAATGCTGCAACAGTGAAGAGACACTTACACTACGTGCTTTGCCAACTCTTGCAATGCAATTCAATGCAATGCAATGCAATGCAATGCAATGCAATGCAATGTAATGCCAGTGGCGTGAATTGGAGTTGAGCGAACTGCAGCGAAGTGATGTGAAACGAGGTGAAGTGAGGTCGTGTGAATTGTTGTCATGTGTTGTGATGCAGTGTGAAGTGAGGTGAGTGAAGTGAAGTGAAGTGAAGTGAAGTGACGTGAAGAGAAGTGAAGCGAAAAGGAAAGGAAAGGAAAGGAGAGGAAAGGAAAGAATTGCATGGAATGGCATGGAATTGCACGGATTGGCATTGCTTTCTATTGCCAGTGGTGCACGACACCTCTGCAGGTGCTGCTATTGCAACGAGAGACGATGGTTTTGTGTGTGGCGAATGGATGCACGGATGGCACGTGTGATGTGTCAACACCGAACAGTGCCTCTGCTAAATGCTGCAACAGTGAAGAGACACTTACACTACGTGCTTTGCCAACTCTTGCAATGCAATTCAATGCAATGCAATCAATGCAATGCAATGCAATGCAATGCAATGTAATGCCAGTGGCGTGAATTGGAGTTGAGCGAACTGCAGCGAAGTGATGTGAAACGAGGTGAAGTGAGGTCGTGTGAATTGTTGTCATGTGTTGTGATGCAGTGTGAAGAAGTGTGAGTGAGTGAAGTGAAGTGAAGTGAAGTGAAGTGACGTGAAGAGAAGTGAAGCGAAAAGGAAAGGAAAGGAAAGGAGAGGAAAGGAAAGAATTGCATGGAATGGCATGGAATTGCACGGATTGGCATTGCTTTCTATTGCCAGTGGTGCACGACACCTCTGCAGGTGCTGCTATTGCAACGAGAGACGATGGTTTTGTGTGTGGCGAATGGATGCACGGATGGCACGTGTGATGTGTCAACACCGAACAGTGCCTCTGCTAAATGCTGCAACAGTGAAGAGACACTTACACTACGTGCTTTGCCAACTCTTGCAATGCAATTCAATGCAATGCAATGCAATGCAATGCAATGCAATGTAATGCCAGTGGCGTGAATTGGAGTTGAGCGAACTGCAGCGAAGTGATGTGAAACGAGGTGAAGTGAGGTCGTGTGAATTGTTGTCATGTGTTGTGATGCAGTGTGAAGTGTGAGTGAAGTGAAGTGAAGTGAAGTGAAGTGACGTGAAGAGAAGTGAAGCGAAAAGGAAAGGAAAGGAAAGGAGAGGAAAGGAAAGAATTGCATGGAATGGCATGGAATTGCACGGATTGGCATTGCTTTCTATTGCCAGTGGTGCACGACACCTCTGCAGGTGCTGCTATTGCAACGAGAGACGATGGTTTTGTGTGTGGCGAATGGATGCACGGATGGCACGTGTGATGTGTCAACACCGAACAGTGCCTCTGCTAAATGCTGCAACAGTGAAGAGACACTTACACTACGTGCTTTGCCAACTCTTGCAATGCAATTCAATGCAATGCAATTCAATGCAATGCAATGCAATGCAATGCAATGTAATGCCAGTGGCGTGAATTGGAGTTGAGCGAACTGCAGCGAAGTGATGTGAAACGAGGTGAAGTGAGGTCGTGTGAATTGTTGTCATGTGTTGTGATGCAGTGTGAAGTGAGGTGAGTGAAGTGAAGTGAAGTGAAGTGACGTGAAGAGAAGTGAAGCGAAAAGGAAAGGAAAGGAAAGGAGAGGAAAGGAAAGAATTGCATGGAATGGCATGGAATTGCACGGATTGGCATTGCTTTCTATTGCCAGTGGTGCACGACACCTCTGCAGGTGCTGCTATTGCAACGAGAGACGATGGTTTTGTGTGTGGCGAATGGATGCACGGATGGCACGTGTGATGTGTCAACACCGAACAGTGCCTCTGCTAAATGCTGCAACAGTGAAGAGACACTTACACTACGTGCTTTGCCAACTCTTGCAATGCAATTCAATGCAATGCAATGCAATGCAATGCAATGCAATGCAATGCAATGTAATGCCAGTGGCGTGAATTGGAGTTGAGCGAACTGCAGCGAAGTGATGTGAAACGAGGTGAAGTGAGGTCGTGTGAATTGTTGTCATGTGTTGTGATGCAGTGTGAAGTGAGGTGAGTGAAGTGAAGTGAAGTGAAGTGACGTGAAGAGAAGTGAAGCGAAAAGGAAAGGAAAGGAAAGGAGAGGAAAGGAAAGAATTGCATGGAATGGCATGGAATTGCACGGATTGGCATTGCTTTCTATTGCCAGTGGTGCACGACACCTCTGCAGGTGCTGCTATTGCAACGAGAGACGATGGTTTTGTGTGTGGCGAATGGATGCACGGATGGCACGTGTGATGTGTCAACACCGAACAGTGCCTCTGCTAAATGCTGCAACAGTGAAGAGACACTTACACTACGTGCTTTGCCAACTCTTGCAATGCAATTCAATGCAATGCAATGCAATGCAATGCAATGCAATGCAATGCAATGCAATGTAATGCCAGTGGCGTGAATTGGAGTTGAGCGAACTGCAGCGAAGTGATGTGAAACGAGGTGAAGTGAGGTCGTGTGAATTGTTGTCATGTGTTGTGATGCAGTGTGAAGTGAGGTGAGTGAAGTGAAGTGAAGTGAAGTGACGTGAGTGAGAGAAGTGAAGCGAAAAGGAAAGGAAAGGAAAGGAGAGGAAAGGAAAGAATTGCATGGAATGGCATGGAATTGCACGGATTGGCATTGCTTTCTATTGCCAGTGGTGCACGACACCTCTGCAGGTGCTGCTATTGCAACGAGAGACGATGGTTTTGTGTGTGGCGAATGGATGCACGGATGGCACGTGTGATGTGTCAACACCGAACAGTGCCTCTGCTAAATGCTGCAACAGTGAAGAGACACTTACACTACGTGCTTTGCCAACTCTTTGCAATTGCAATGCAATGCAATGCAATGCAATGCAATGCAATGCAATGCAATGTAATGCCAGTGGCGTGAATTGGAGTTGAGCGAACTGCAGCGAAGTGATGTGAAACGAGGTGAAGTGAGGTCGTGTGAATTGTTGTCATGTGTTGTGATGCAGTGTGAAGTGAGGTGAGTGAAGTGAAGTGAAGTGAAGTGACGTGAAGAGAAGTGAAGAGAAGTGAAAGAAAAGGAAAGGAAAGGAGAGGAAAGGAAAGAATTGCATGGAATGGCATGGAATTGCACGGATTGGCATTGCTTTCTATTGCCAGTGGTGCACGACACCTCTGCAGGTGCTGCTATTGCAACGAGAGACGATGGTTTTGTGTGTGGCGAATGGATGCACGGATGGCACGTGTGATGTGTCAACACCGAACAGTGCCTCTGCTAAATGCTGCAACAGTGAAGAGACACTTACACTACGTGCTTTGCCAACTCTTGCAATGCAATTCAATGCAATGCAATGCAATGCAATGCAATGCAATGCAATGCAATGTAATGCCAGTGGCGTGAATTGGAGTTGAGCGAACTGCAGCGAAGTGATGTGAAACGAGGTGAAGTGAGGTCGTGTGAATTGTTGTCATGTGTTGTGATGCAGTGTGAAGTGAGGTGAGTGAAGTGAAGTGAAGTGAAGTGACGTGAAGAGAAGTGAAGCGAAAAGGAAAGGAAAGGAAAGGAGAGGAAAGGAAAGAATTGCATGGAATGGCATGGAATTGCACGGATTGGCATTGCTTTCTATTGCCAGTGGTGCACGACACCTCTGCAGGTGCTGCTATTGCAACGAGAGACGATGGTTTTGTGTGTGGCGAATGGATGCACGGATGGCACGTGTGATGTGTCAACACCGAACAGTGCCTCTGCTAAATGCTGCAACAGTGAAGAGACACTTACACTACGTGCTTTGCCAACTCTTGCAATGCAATGCAATGCAATGCAATGCAATGCAATGCAATGCAATGCAATGTAATGCCAGTGGCGTGAATTGGAGTTGAGCGAACTGCAGCGAAGTGATGTGAAACGAGGTGAAGTGAGGTCGTGTGAATTGTTGTCATGTGTTGTGATGCAGTGTGAAGTGAGGTGAGTGAAGTGAAGTGAAGTGAAGTGACGTGAAGAGAAGTGAAGCGAAAAGGAAAGGAAAGGAGAGGAAAGGAAAGAATTGCATGGAATGGCATGGAATTGCACGGATTGGCATTGCTTTCTATTGCCAGTGGTGCACGACACCTCTGCAGGTGCTGCTATTGCAACGAGAGACGATGGTTTTGTGTGTGGCGAATGGATGCACGGATGGCACGTGTGATGTGTCAACACCGAACAGTGCCTCTGCTAAATGCTGCAACAGTGAAGAGACACTTACACTACGTGCTTTGCCAACTCTGCAATGCAATGCAATGCAATGCAATGCAATGCAATGCAATGCAATGCAATGCAATGTAATGCCAGTGGCGTGAATTGGAGTTGAGCGAACTGCAGCGAAGTGATGTGAAACGAGGTGAAGTGAGGTCGTGTGAATTGTTGTCATGTGTTGTGATGCAGTGTGAAGTGAGAGTGAGTGAAGTGAAGTGAAGTGAAGTGACGTGAAGAGAAGTGAAGCGAAAAGGAAAGGAAAGGAAAGGAGAGGAAAGGAAAGAATTGCATGGAATGGCATGGAATTGCACGGATTGGCATTGCTTTCTATTGCCAGTGGTGCACGACACCTCTGCAGGTGCTGCTATTGCAACGAGAGACGATGGTTTTGTGTGTGGCGAATGGATGCACGGATGGCACGTGTGATGTGTCAACACCGAACAGTGCCTCTGCTAAATGCTGCAACAGTGAAGAGACACTTACACTACGTGCTTTGCCAACTCTTGCAATGCAATTCAATGCAATGCAATGCAATGCAATGCAATGCAATGCAATGCAATGCAATGTAATGCCAGTGGCGTGAATTGGAGTTGAGCGAACTGCAGCGAAGTGATGTGAAACGAGGTGAAGTGAGGTCGTGTGAATTGTTGTCATGTGTTGTGATGCAGTGTGAAGTGAGGTGAGTGAAGTGAAGTGAAGTGAAGTGACGTGAAGAGAAGTGAAGCGAAAAGGAAAGGAAAGGAAAGGAGAGGAAAGGAAAGAATTGCATGGAATGGCATGGAATTGCACGGATTGGCATTGCTTTCTATTGCCAGTGGTGCACGACACCTCTGCAGGTGCTGCTATTGCAACGAGAGACGATGGTTTTGTGTGTGGCGAATGGATGCACGGATGGCACGTGTGATGTGTCAACACCGAACAGTGCCTCTGCTAAATGCTGCAACAGTGAAGAGACACTTACACTACGTGCTTTGCCAACTCTTGCAATGCAATTCAATGCAATGCAATTCAATGCAATGCAATGCAATGCAATGCAATGCAATGTAATGCCAGTGGCGTGAATTGGAGTTGAGCGAACTGCAGCGAAGTGATGTGAAACGAGGTGAAGTGAGGTCGTGTGAATTGTTGTCATGTGTTGTGATGCAGTGTGAAGTGAGGTGAAGTGAAGTGAAGTGAAGTGAAGTGACGTGAAGAGAAGTGAAGCGAAAAGGAAAGGAAAGGAAAGGAGAGGAAAGGAAAGAATTGCATGGAATGGCATGGAATTGCACGGATTGGCATTGCTTTCTATTGCCAGTGGTGCACGACACCTCTGCAGGTGCTGCTATTGCAACGAGAGACGATGGTTTTGTGTGTGGCGAATGGATGCACGGATGGCACGTGTGATGTGTCAACACCGAACAGTGCCTCTGCTAAATGCTGCAACAGTGAAGAGACACTTACACTACGTGCTTTGCCAACTCTTGCAATGCAATTCAATGCAATGCCAACTCTTGCAATGCAATGCAATGCAATGCAATGCAATGTAATGCCAGTGGCGTGAATTGGAGTTGAGCGAACTGCAGCGAAGTGATGTGAAACGAGGTGAAGTGAGGTCGTGTGAATTGTTGTCATGTGTTGTGATGCAGTGTGAAGTGAGGTGAGTGAAGTGAAGTGAAGTGAAGTGAAGTGAAGTGAAGTGAAGTGAAGTGAAAGGAAAGGAAAGGAAAGGAGAGGAAAGGAAAGAATTGCATGGAATGGCATGGAATTGCACGGATTGGCATTGCTTTCTATTGCCAGTGGTGCACGACACCTCTGCAGGTGCTGCTATTGCAACGAGAGACGATGGTTTTGTGTGTGGCGAATGGATGCACGGATGGCACGTGTGATGTGTCAACACCGAACAGTGCCTCTGCTAAATGCTGCAACAGTGAAGAGACACTTACACTACGTGCTTTGCCAACTCTTGCAATGCAATTCAATGCAATGCAATGCAATGCAATGCAATGCAATGCAATGCAATGTAATGCCAGTGGCGTGAATTGGAGTTGAGCGAACTGCAGCGAAGTGATGTGAAACGAGGTGAAGTGAGGTCGTGTGAATTGTTGTCATGTGTTGTGATGCAGTGTGAAGTGAGGTGAGTGAAGAAGTGAAGTGAAGTGAAGTGACGTGAAGAGAAGTGAAGCGAAAAGGAAAGGAAAGGAAAGGAGAGGAAAGGAAAGAATTGCATGGAATGGCATGGAATTGCACGGATTGGCATTGCTTTCTATTGCCAGTGGTGCACGACACCTCTGCAGGTGCTGCTATTGCAACGAGAGACGATGGTTTTGTGTGTGGCGAATGGATGCACGGATGGCACGTGTGATGTGTCAACACCGAACAGTGCCTCTGCTAAATGCTGCAACAGTGAAGAGACACTTACACTACGTGCTTTGCCAACTCTTGCAATGCAATTCAATGCAATGCAATTCAATGCAATGCAATGCAATGCAATGCAATGTAATGCCAGTGGCGTGAATTGGAGTTGAGCGAACTGCAGCGAAGTGATGTGAAACGAGGTGAAGTGAGGTCGTGTGAATTGTTGTCATGTGTTGTGATGCAGTGTGAAGTGAGGTGAGTGAAGTGAAGTGAAGTGAAGTGAAGTGACGTGAAGAGAAGTGAAGCGAAAAGGAAAGGAAAGGAAAGGAGAGGAAAGGAAAGAATTGCATGGAATGGCATGGAATTGCACGGATTGGCATTGCTTTCTATTGCCAGTGGTGCACGACACCTCTGCAGGTGCTGCTATTGCAACGAGAGACGATGGTTTTGTGTGTGGCGAATGGATGCACGGATGGCACGTGTGATGTGTCAACACCGAACAGTGCCTCTGCTAAATGCTGCAACAGTGAAGAGACACTTACACTACGTGCTTTGCCAACTCTTGCAATGCAATGCAATGCAATGCAATGCAATGCAATGCAATGCAATGCAATGCAATGTAATGCCAGTGGCGTGAATTGGAGTTGAGCGAACTGCAGCGAAGTGATGTGAAACGAGGTGAAGTGAGGTCGTGTGAATTGTTGTCATGTGTTGTGATGCAGTGAAGTGAGTGAGTGAGTGAAGTGAAGTGAAGTGAAGTGACGTGAAGAGAAGTGAAGCGAAAAGGAAAGGAAAGGAAAGGAGAGGAAAGGAAAGAATTGCATGGAATGGCATGGAATTGCACGGATTGGCATTGCTTTCTATTGCCAGTGGTGCACGACACCTCTGCAGGTGCTGCTATTGCAACGAGAGACGATGGTTTTGTGTGTGGCGAATGGATGCACGGATGGCACGTGTGATGTGTCAACACCGAACAGTGCCTCTGCTAAATGCTGCAACAGTGAAGAGACACTTACACTACGTGCTTTGCCAACTCTTGCAATGCAATTCAATGCAATGCAATTCAATGCATGCAACTCTTGCAATGCAATGCAATGCAATGTAATGCCAGTGGCGTGAATTGGAGTTGAGCGAACTGCAGCGAAGTGATGTGAAACGAGGTGAAGTGAGGTCGTGTGAATTGTTGTCATGTGTTGTGATGCAGTGTGAAGTGAGGTGAGTGAAGAAGTGAAGTGAAGTGAAGTGACGTGAAGAGAAGTGAAGCGAAAAGGAAAGGAAAGGAAAGGAGAGGAAAGGAAAGAATTGCATGGAATGGCATGGAATTGCACGGATTGGCATTGCTTTCTATTGCCAGAGGTGCACGACACCTCTGCAGGTGCTGCTATTGCAACGAGAGACGATGGTTTTGTGTGTGGCGAATGGATGCACGGATGGCACGTGTGATGTGTCAACACCGAACAGTGCCTCTGCTAAATGCTGCAACAGTGAAGAGACACTTACACTACGTGCTTTGCCAACTCTTGCAATGCAATTCAATGCAATGCAATGCAATGCAATGCAATGCAATGCAATGCAATGCAATGTAATGCCAGTGGCGTGAATTGGAGTTGAGCGAACTGCAGCGAAGTGATGTGAAACGAGGTGAAGTGAGGTCGTGTGAATTGTTGTCATGTGTTGTGATGCAGTGTGAAGTGAGGTGAGTGAAGTGAAGTGAAGTGAAGTGACGTGAAGAGAAGTGAAGCGAAAAGGAAAGGAAAGGAAAGGAAAGGAGAGGAAAGGAAAGAATTGCATGGAATGGCATGGAATTGCACGGATTGGCATTGCTTTCTATTGCCAGTGGTGCACGACACCTCTGCAGGTGCTGCTATTGCAACGAGAGACGATGGTTTTGTGTGTGGCGAATGGATGCACGGATGGCACGTGTGATGTGTCAACACCGAACAGTGCCTCTGCTAAATGCTGCAACAGTGAAGAGACACTTACACTACGTGCTTTGCCAACTCTTGCAATGCAATGCAATGCAATGCAATGCAATGCAATGCAATGCAATGCAATGCAATGTAATGCCAGTGGCGTGAATTGGAGTTGAGCGAACTGCAGCGAAGTGATGTGAAACGAGGTGAAGTGAGGTCGTGTGAATTGTTGTCATGTGTTGTGATGCAGTGTGAAGTGAGGTGAGTGAAGTGAAGTGAAGTGAAGTGACGTGAAGAGAAGTGAAGCGAAAAGGAAAGGAAAGGAGAGGAAAGGAAAGAATTGCATGGAATGGCATGGAATTGCACGGATTGGCATTGCTTTCTATTGCCAGTGGTGCACGACACCTCTGCAGGTGCTGCTATTGCAACGAGAGACGATGGTTTTGTGTGTGGCGAATGGATGCACGGATGGCACGTGTGATGTGTCAACACCGAACAGTGCCTCTGCTAAATGCTGCAACAGTGAAGAGACACTTACACTACGTGCTTTGCCAACTCTTGCAATGCAATTCAATGCAATGCAATGCAATGCAATGCAATGCAATGCAATGCAATGTAATGCCAGTGGCGTGAATTGGAGTTGAGCGAACTGCAGCGAAGTGATGTGAAACGAGGTGAAGTGAGGTCGTGTGAATTGTTGTCATGTGTTGTGATGCAGTGTGAAGTGAGTGAGTGAGTGAAGTGAAGTGAAGTGAAGTGACGTGAAGAGAAGTGAAGCGAAAAGGAAAGGAAAGGAAAGGAGAGGAAAGGAAAGAATTGCATGGAATGGCATGGAATTGCACGGATTGGCATTGCTTTCTATTGCCAGTGGTGCACGACACCTCTGCAGGTGCTGCTATTGCAACGAGAGACGATGGTTTTGTGTGTGGCGAATGGATGCACGGATGGCACGTGTGATGTGTCAACACCGAACAGTGCCTCTGCTAAATGCTGCAACAGTGAAGAGACACTTACACTACGTGCTTTGCCAACTCTTGCAATGCAATTCAATGCAATGCAATGCAATGCAATGCAATGCAATGCAATGCAATGCAATGTAATGCCAGTGGCGTGAATTGGAGTTGAGCGAACTGCAGCGAAGTGATGTGAAACGAGGTGAAGTGAGGTCGTGTGAATTGTTGTCATGTGTTGTGATGCAGTGTGAAGTGAGGTGAGTGAAGTGAAGTGAAGTGAAGTGACGTGAAGAGAAGTGAAGATGAAAAGGAAAGGAAAGGAAAGGAGAGGAAAGGAAAGAATTGCATGGAATGGCATGGAATTGCACGGATTGGCATTGCTTTCTATTGCCAGTGGTGCACGACACCTCTGCAGGTGCTGCTATTGCAACGAGAGACGATGGTTTTGTGTGTGGCGAATGGATGCACGGATGGCACGTGTGATGTGTCAACACCGAACAGTGCCTCTGCTAAATGCTGCAACAGTGAAGAGACACTTACACTACGTGCTTTGCCAACTCTTGCAATGCAATTCAATGCAATGCAATGCAATGCAATGCAATGCAATGCAATGCAATGTAATGCCAGTGGCGTGAATTGGAGTTGAGCGAACTGCAGCGAAGTGATGTGAAACGAGGTGAAGTGAGGTCGTGTGAATTGTTGTCATGTGTGTGATGCAGTGTGAAGTGAAGTGAGGTGAGTGAAGTGAAGTGAAGTGAAGTGACGTGAAGAGAAGTGAAGCGAAAAGGAAAGGAAAGGAAAGGAGAGGAAAGGAAAGAATTGCATGGAATGGCATGGAATTGCACGGATTGGCATTGCTTTCTATTGCCAGAGGTGCACGACACCTCTGCAGGTGCTGCTATTGCAACGAGAGACGATGGTTTTGTGTGTGGCGAATGGATGCACGGATGGCACGTGTGATGTGTCAACACCGAACAGTGCCTCTGCTAAATGCTGCAACAGTGAAGAGACACTTACACTACGTGCTTTGCCAACTCTTGCAATGCAATTCAATGCAATGCAATGCAATGCAATGCAATGCAATGCAATGCAATGCAATGTAATGCCAGTGGCGTGAATTGGAGTTGAGCGAACTGCAGCGAAGTGATGTGAAACGAGGTGAAGTGAGGTCGTGTGAATTGTTGTCATGTGTTGTGATGCAGTGTGAAGTGAGGTGAGTGAAGTGAAGTGAAGTGAAGTGAAGTGACGTGAAGAGAAGTGAAGCGAAAAGGAAAGGAAAGGAAAGGAGAGGAAAGGAAAGAATTGCATGGAATGGCATGGAATTGCACGGATTGGCATTGCTTTCTATTGCCAGTGGTGCACGACACCTCTGCAGGTGCTGCTATTGCAACGAGAGACGATGGTTTTGTGTGTGGCGAATGGATGCACGGATGGCACGTGTGATGTGTCAACACCGAACAGTGCCTCTGCTAAATGCTGCAACAGTGAAGAGACACTTACACTACGTGCTTTGCCAACTCTTGCAATGCAATTCAATGCAATGCAATTCAATGCAATGCAATGCAATGCAATGCAATGTAATGCCAGTGGCGTGAATTGGAGTTGAGCGAACTGCAGCGAAGTGATGTGAAACGAGGTGAAGTGAGGTCGTGTGAATTGTTGTCATGTGTTGTGATGCAGTGTGAAGTGAGGTGAGTGAAGTGAAGTGAAGTGAAGTGAAGTGACGTGAAGAGAAGTGAAGCGAAAAGGAAAAAGGAAAGGAAAGGAGAGGAAAGGAAAGAATTGCATGGAATGGCATGGAATTGCACGGATTGGCATTGCTTTCTATTGCCAGTGGTGCACGACACCTCTGCAGGTGCTGCTATTGCAACGAGAGACGATGGTTTTGTGTGTGGCGAATGGATGCACGGATGGCACGTGTGATGTGTCAACACCGAACAGTGCCTCTGCTAAATGCTGCAACAGTGAAGAGACACTTACACTACGTGCTTTGCCAACTCTTGCAATGCAATTCAATGCAATGCAATTCAATGCAATGCAATGCAATGCAATGCAATGTAATGCCAGTGGCGTGAATTGGAGTTGAGCGAACTGCAGCGAAGTGATGTGAAACGAGGTGAAGTGAGGTCGTGTGAATTGTTGTCATGTGTTGTGATGCAGTGTGAAGTGAGGTGAGTGAAGTGAAGTGAAGTGAAGTGACGTGAAGAGAAGTGAAGCGAAAAGGAAAGGAGAGGAAAGGAAAGAATTGCATGGAATGGCATGGAATTGCACGGATTGGCATTGCTTTCTATTGCCAGTGGTGCACGACACCTCTGCAGGTGCTGCTATTGCAACGAGAGACGATGGTTTTGTGTGTGGCGAATGGATGCACGGATGGCACGTGTGATGTGTCAACACCGAACAGTGCCTCTGCTAAATGCTGCAACAGTGAAGAGACACTTACACTACGTGCTTTGCCAACTCTTGCAATGCAATTCAATGCAATGCAATGCAATGCAATGCAATGCAATGCAATGCAATGCAATGTAATGCCAGTGGCGTGAATTGGAGTTGAGCGAACTGCAGCGAAGTGATGTGAAACGAGGTGAAGTGAGGTCGTGTGAATTGTTGTCATGTGTTGTGATGCAGTGTGAAGTGAGGTGAGTGAAGTGAAGTGAAGTGAAGTGACGTGAAGAGAAGTGAAGCGAAAAGGAAAGGAAAGGAAAGGAAAGGAAAGAATTGCATGGAATGGCATGGAATTGCACGGATTGGCATTGCTTTCTATTGCCAGTGGTGCACGACACCTCTGCAGGTGCTGCTATTGCAACGAGAGACGATGGTTTTGTGTGTGGCGAATGGATGCACGGATGGCACGTGTGATGTGTCAACACCGAACAGTGCCTCTGCTAAATGCTGCAACAGTGAAGAGACACTTACACTACGTGCTTTGCCAACTCTTGCAATGCAATTCAATGCAATGCAATTCAATGCAATGCAATGCAATGCAATGCAATGTAATGCCAGTGGCGTGAATTGGAGTTGAGCGAACTGCAGCGAAGTGATGTGAAACGAGGTGAAGTGAGGTCGTGTGAATTGTTGTCATGTGTTGTGATGCAGTGTGAAGTGAGGTGGTGAAGTGAAGTGAAGTGAAGTGAAGTGACGTGAAGAGAAGTGAAGCGAAAAGGAAAGGAAAGGAAAGGAGAGGAAAGGAAAGAATTGCATGGAATGGCATGGAATTGCACGGATTGGCATTGCTTTCTATTGCCAGTGGTGCGCGACACCTCTGCAGGTGCTGCTATTGCAACGAGAGACGTTACTTCACGCGAGATTTTCCGGCTTCACCTTCTCTTAATACCTGTCATTGAATACCAGTGTACTCCACCTATGCATACCTTTTATGCGTCGGTTCGACTTCATTCATTCATTATCTTCCCCTCCAACCACTTTCCACTCATTTTTGCCCTCATCTCACCTCCGACAATCGTGTGCAAGCCCACCAATTCACCAAACCGACTTGAATCAAATCACATCAAGTAAACCTTTACTTGGTGTCTAAAATCTGCGTCACGTGGGGCTTACGCGATGACGCTTAGCCTCGTTTTGGCGAAACCGACGTAGATGCTGCACCAGTCGCCAAGTCCACTTAGTATTCTACCAACCAACAATTCATTCTTGCCTCTTCTCAATAGTTTTCGCCACTCGGACTTCAGTGGCTACAATGCTATGTGGTGAATGCCTTTCGAAGGCTCTTTCAACTCTGCCTGTGTCCCTGGAAGCCCAATTTGTGCGAGATGTAGTAGCACTGGTCCAATGGTCCCGCAAAATAACATAACGCGAGGGAGTAAAGTGAATGCAATAGATGACTTAACTTTTGCTCGTTGAAATTCTGATGACTTCGGTTTTGCTGGTGGCAAAAGTCAAAGATACAGGCGCCTGTCCATGGACTGGTCGAGGCTGGCAGTCTCTCTTATCCCACATCAATGAGCATAAACACTGCGTGAGAGCATCTACACAAATCTTAACAGTTGTGAGAGGAGCAGCATAGATTACTGGCTATATCATGCACAACCAAGTTAACCACAAAGAATGCAGCAAAGCAAGAAGCAGTCGTTCCAAAACACCACGTCTTACCACAGGGAAACAAGCAGCAAACAGACAAATGCAAATACTTACGCATCTGAGCAAAGTACAAGGCAACAGTTAATTCTACATTCAAGCTTTGTGTCCTTCATTTATTCCCACCTACTTTTCAATCGGAATCCCATCTATTGTTGCATGTTGGCTCTCCTTGGGGCTCAGATTATCACAATCATAGCCGAAAGTAATGCGGTATTTGGCAGTTCTGCGCTCCCTTAGAGCACACAACACCCAATTCACCAAAAGCCCATCGGCGTTACAACACCCAATGAGTTAACACAAAGACAGGTAAAAGACAAAAACGCAGTCAATGACCTTGAAAATTAGCAAACTGAGCGAATCATTGAAGAGTGACCATTTTCTTTTGCTCTACGAGCCTTTTATACAAAAAAAGGAAAAAGTAAGATCAAGAGTGCAG
The DNA here is from genome assembly GCA_023375655.1 of Taenia crassiceps. Classification (NCBI taxonomy): domain Eukaryota; kingdom Metazoa; phylum Platyhelminthes; class Cestoda; order Cyclophyllidea; family Taeniidae; genus Taenia; species Taenia crassiceps. The sequence continues at coordinate 1,061,583 of JAKROA010000007.1, forward strand.
AAAATGGCCAAAATTGTTTTATTTTCACCAAAAAACATACTTTTGCTTTGAGTTGGCAAAGTGCGCACGATGACAATTCCAAATTGAAGCAAGAAGCATTGGTAGCGCATTAGAATGCAAAAATTGTGCATTTTAGCTCCGTTAGACCTATGGAAAAGTCGAAGAATGTGCGACACATTGACAGGTTAGTGTAGAGCTAAGTTTGCTGCGAAATGGCACCTGAATTGGTCAAGTCTTAAAGTGCTGCCAAGTCGCCTAAGTAATAAACATTGGAATTTGCCGTCTTCAAGCCGTTGGATGCTCACGCGGTGCTGACACACCTCTTCATTTTCCCGTCTCATTGCTCACGCGCTTGAGGCAAAAACCACTGCTACCATTGTACACCAACAGAAGATTGAAAGTGGCATTGGCACTGCTTTCACAGACGAGGCAGCACGAGAGAGCTCTGCATACAACTGTGACTGTGACAGTGGCTGGCTCAATGTGGAGGGCGAGAAGGTGGGGATGAATGTGCAGCAGTAATTTTGATGTTGATAAGATTTAGCCCCCAGTGGGCTTCACATTTATCACTTCTCCTCTGACGTCTGCCATGCGCAAAGTAACCGCTTAGACTTCGTCTTCCAGCAACATGGTATAGCCACACGAAGGAGACAAAACGAACCTGCTCCTAATTGAAACTCAAAGCCTCATCAGATGAGACTGAGAAGGGTTAAACTACTCAGCATAATGTGTGCGCGCATTTAACACGCACCTCAACAATGTTGCCTCGATGGAGTTGTTTGTCATTGAATGCCCACTTTGCTTCAACTACCAGCTTTTCGACCGACTCTTTCCGAATCACTAGTGATAACCTAAAATCGTCTCTGCCTACCTCAGTGTGAGCACAAGTGCTCTGCTCCTCTGAACGCTTTGGATTGCGCTGAAACTCACTTGCCATTATCTGTGTCAGCGACCTCGGTCGGTCACACACTCATTCATTCTCCGGGGCGTGTCTGCGTGAACTTGACTGACCTCAGTGAGGTGCAGAAGTACTGAGGTGGTGAGGTCATCAGACGAATGCAGTGTGGGTGTCTGGACTGGTTGGAATATCAGCAATTTCGTGCAAAAGCCTCACAGTAAGGCAATTTCTCATGCGTTTAACTCACTTCTCCTGCAGCTGATACTGGATAGAAGGACGAACGATAGGTGCAGTGACGCTGAATTGCCCATCATACTAGACATTGCTTTGCTTTGCTTGGCTTGGCTTCGCTTTGACTTTTTGGTTTGTACGATTGCCCGGCGTGACTGCAAGCGAATTCGAAGAAACCCCGATGCACTTCTCAGCGCTCAACGCACATTTGGAGTGTTGAGCGTAAATGCAGAGCGAGGAAGTGCACAAATACAAACGTCTGTGTTGGCCCTCAGAGCGTCTGTTCGTTTGCAAAGCTCACTCAGTCTAGTCGCTGGCCTGTCAGCATCCCTTTCCTCATCGCCCATGACGACCATCAACAGCCTCACCGTCACCTCGACGGTGGGAGTGAGACACCACTGCGGACATAAAACAACCAAGTTACAGGATGTAGTTGAGCATCCTCACCTCAACACATAGTTGGACGAAGAAGAGGTGCTTTCCATATGCACTGCCAGGCTATGTGGACCCATGTCACTAGCCTCTTTGATTCCACAAGACGGTATGGCATCTGCGAAGCAGAGTAAGAGTAGGGGTATGGCACGACTCGTAAAGTGGGGCTGCATTGCCACAGGCGAATTGCTTGCGAGCGGACGCCAGGAGGCTTCACTGCTCGTGGACTGCCAAGTGAACTGGCATGCGCTCTGGTCAGTCGGAAGGGTAGTGTCGCCTACCCGTTTGAAGAAAGTGAATGAGAGAGTGAGAGAGTGAGTGAGTGAGCATTCCTGTCTTCCACTCTTTGAAGTCACTGACCACACACTTGGCTGATCGGGCGAACTAGACGCCAAAGACTTGGTAGCACTTGTGGCTGGAGGGCCTGACAATGCCTGGATCACAGCAGGACGACGCGTTACTCCTTCTGTCACGTCGCTTGTCAGGCTGCGTCTGAAAATCTATTGTGCCAGAAAGCATTGGCACACGTGAGCCAACATTACCATTTTTGTTCAGTTAGTGACATTTCAAAAAAGGGACGCTTAATGACATTCTGCATTCTGAAAAATCCAAGTGAAAGCGAAAAAAGGTCGTCCTGCCACGACGCAACGAGAAGTGAAGTAAAAATGAGGCAATCTACACAACACTTAACCCTTGGTATTTTGCTCTGCCTAGCTTCGTCCACAAAGAGGACATCAGTGTCCGAATGTAGAAAAATGCAACTTGGTATGGAGTAAGGATTGCGCTGAAAGTCACTTGCCGTTAGCTGTGCCAACGCCTTCAGTAGGTCACACACTCATCCGCTCATCCAGGCAAAGTGCCTAACATGTGGCAACCCCAACTGCCGTTTCAACTTGACCAAGGTATCCAAAAACGGTGCCAATATCAGCCTTCAATGCCTGGGACCATCTCCACCTTCGGTTCACCTGAAGCGACTTGTCAGAAATGTCACAGATTTGGGATCGTTGGAACTCCTGAAGTGGGCGGCTCTGTGACTGCATGAAGCGAGTACATTTGTCAAGGCGATAGATGTTCTTGCGACCTCTTCTACAATCTTCTGTGCAGGCACCTGTACGTCATCCCAGAGCCACTGGCTGTGGCGCGTTGTTTGTTGCAGGACGTTCGCTCCCATGACTGACTACGCAGTCGCCTTCCTTCATTGTATTGAGGCGGCTAGGGTGCCTGCATGTCGGCGTGTCTGGCCAATAATCAGGTTTTACTAACCCAGTCAAAAGCGAAATAGATGCCTGGGCCTGCGTTGGTGAGGTCTGCGTCAATCACTGCTTTTGTCCCTTGATCAAGTACCATCTTCATCCGCAGTGGTCATCTGAAGTTAGTATTTGACAGCGAAATGGACATCTGAGCTTGCTCTACTGCTCTCTTCCCTTCCCAGCACATGTAAGCTCTTTATCTTGGCAAAAACGCACGCCAGTTTCCCGACCGAGTTTTTCCTTCTCAACTGCGATGGGGATGTCCGAAACGAAGTAGAAACCATTTTGCGCAAGCGCAAAGAATCCACTTTGCATTAAGCGACTGGTTTGGCAACTCCGTGTAAAATGGTAGGGAAGAGGTCACGCTGCAGTGTTTTATGCAGCGCCAAAAAAGCACGAAGACCAAAGCAAGAATTTATTTGAAAAGCAGCAAGTCCGCACAGAGACACTTGTCACGTGTTTGTGTGCATCTTCAGACGACTGCATTCACATTATGTCTAGCGTCCCTGCTCTGGACACGTTTAGCACAGCAATGTTGGCGCTCCTTAGAATTGCGCACTACAGCTTCCTTGCTTCCATTAACCTTTCCTCAGCTATGCATATCAACTGAACCATTTCAGAGTAGAGCAGCTTTGACAATGACTGGCAATATACTTGCCAATAACTTCAGCATTACAGGTTCCTTCAATGCTCTACATCTCACCAAGGGGAGACTTCCCACCATAGTGGACATGCAGCAAACGGACAAGTGCAAATGCCTGTGCAATTACTTGCGCATCTAAGCGAAGCACGAAGCGATAGCAGAGTTTACTTTCAAATTCTGTGCTTCTCATTAATCCCGGACAACTCTCCAGGTAATGCACTCCTTTGGGGCACCTAGAGCCCATTCGGCAAATCTGTATCTTCGTTAAAATGCCAAAACAGCCAACACAAAGGCTGACAAAATACTAGAACACAGTGGACGACCTTAACACTTGGCAAATTAAACGAACTATTGGCAAGTGGTCATTCACTTTGCTCCACAAGCTTTCAACTTCGAAATGGCGGTTTGGGAGATCGACGCTAAAAGTGTGACTGTGGCAATCACTCTTTACCTCTGCTGAGGAATTCGTGCAGTATAGACTGCAGTCACTGGTTTAATGATGGCGGAGTGTTGAGGTGAACGTAGAGAACCCACACAAAGAGGAGCAGACATGGAGACAGTAAATCGCCGATCCTCAAATAAGCAGGCAGAAATGTTGCAGCCAGTGTTGCGTGGCATTTGCTGTCCCTGTAATGCTACCAATGCTGCCGTCAATGGCGTGACACACGTGCAGGATTTAGGTTAATCCCTGTAGCCTCCTCCATGGGTCGAGGTCATTACACAGTGTTACACAGTGGTAACATGTGTGCCAGCGTCTACCAATTGCGCTAAAGCGCCTTTAACACTCACGCTCTTTGACATCCACCCAAATGGCACATCTATCACTGCCGCATACTGACCCACCCAGATGGGTTAGGAGTTGCTTTAGCATTGTGTCAGCGAGTTCAGTAAGCCTATCGTTTCGCTCATTTCGCTGATGACCAACGAAAAGAAGAGCGTTCAATTGTTGGCGATGGAGCTGAGATGAGTAATGGAGAAAGTACTTGTTCATTAGTAGTGTGGAATGATGATAACGAGGATGATAGCAATCAGGTTGAACAGCAATTGGAAGCATGATACTGCCACATGACTGACGCAGTGTGGTGTGTGCAGTTATTCCACACTAGCACCTTTCCAAATTGCCGGGTTCTAGTAGCCCCCTCTCATTTCCTCTCATTTTCCTACAAGGCATCTCTTCATTTATTCCTTTTGTCCACTCCATTAACCACCATCTCATTTCATTTGTCTTTCTCCCATGGCAGTAGATGCCAAGTGAGAAGAGATTGAATGTAAAGGAGGAGGTGTCGCTGCACTGGTTGAGACTGATGTTCATCTCCATTGTGTCTAAAGTATCTGTAGACAAGGTCAAGGTGAAAAAAAATGCTGTTCACATCGCCTTCGCCGACAAGGCCTCCAGTGAGCTTTACCTTTTGCTGACCAGCAACATGTTGGACGTGACCAAAGGGAGAAGACGAAGAAGACAGTGCGAGTTTGAACCACTAGTGTTTTGATCCTCTGTGTGCTTTGGCTTAAGCTGAAACCCACCTGCCGTTGGATGTGCCAACGCGGCTTTGCTGTGAGAGGTTGGAAGGTCATGCTTTGGACAGGCGGACGGGAAGGTGGTGAAGTAAAGATGTTGACACTGCATAGGCGTGAAGTGATGGCGAATAGATGGCTGCAGATGAGCTAGGGCGTGTGAGTGGAGCATTATTCGGCCCAAGCCATGTTGTGCTTAAGGCTGAACGGAATCGTCTCTCGTCGTTCCCACCGCCTCCAACAGTAGCACTCTTCGTTCGACCAGTCAGTGGAGAGTAGCACATGTCGCACCACCAAAACAGTGAATTGTTCGAGAGGCAGAGCTTCGACGCAGACGGCTCCATTTGCAGGCGCTTATAAGCCGATTAGAACGGTGCGACACGCGCATGACCCGAGCACATTGCGACAGGGTGAGGAGGTGAGTGATGTTTTTTACAAAGATTCTCCAATAACCAGCAGTGGGAATGAGTTTTTTGGCAAAGAAAGCATCCTCGGAGGGCATTGACACTGCACCACGAATCCCGTCAATCGCAGGGAATCTCTCCGGCTACCTGCAAACACTTAGCTCACTTAAGTGAGGAAAGAGAACGAAGACAGAGTAGTGGACAGCTCTACACTATCGTTTTCTTGATGATGGGAGCTTATTAAGCCCACATGCCATCGGCTCCGTCTTCTTCTGCTTCCACTTCTCCCCCTCCACTTCGTTGCCTTTCTCCTCCACCTCACCTATTCCACTTTTGTCGCCATTCACTCTCCCACCTTCAATCCTGCCAGTCTCGCACTTCCTTCCTCCACCAAAATAATTCCGGATCCGATTGCAAAATGTTTAATGTCACATCCCTTTTGGCCCCCCAGAGGGCATCCCAATTTTCGCTTCACAATGTCACTGTGATTAGGAACTACTGGTACCCTCAAAGCACTCCACAACCTGGACCGGCAATGCTTCGCATGGCACTAAGGGTGAGAAGGGGTGCACGCGCCGCACCGTTAAGCTGAACCATGGCCTCGACGAAGAATGAAACTAGAGAAGTCTAAGGATATGTGAGTTGGCACTCGATCCAGAGGCTTGCATGCTCCAGTCAACATCACTGCCAGTTCTTTCTCAACGACGTCACTAACTCGGGGGAGCTTTAAGGCTTGCTTTCACCCAGACACTGCAACGAGCCTGAAATTGCAATCCTCCCTTGCAGCATTTTGAAGGAATCTGAGAAAATACCAGTCCTGAATCTGCTCGATTTCCATTTAATTTGACCCGAAGATGAGTGGAATGTTTCTTTCTGCAGTTTATTGCAGATTCCCATCAGTACAAATTTGCTGCGGTTCTTGAAGAGCATCTTCCACCTGCGTGAGAACACAGCCGCCAGAGAAGCCTAACGCTTCTACATATGGTTGGTGGAGAATTTAGAAAGCGTGGGCAAAATGCAAAACTGAAAGAAGGGGATCAGTGACCCTTTTGCACACACTTGTCCCATTCTTTCGTCTTTCGAGCCTATGGCTCAGCCTTACCGCAGCATCAACGCCGATATTACTATAAATCAGCATCGAGTGCGACGATTTTGCAGGACTGTACTGTTCAGGCTGTTGCCTTGGTGGTTATCGCAATTAATGCGCCACTTTGAATGAATTGGATGTCAGTAAAATACGCATCACTGACTTGAGGCATGCAGCCAGCAGAGCTGTTGAAGTGCTTCACCACCCTCTCTGTCGGCCTGACGTGGTGCAGCGAATGCATGTCCGCGTGAGCACTACCGCCGCTGAATTAGGACATGAAATGAAGAGTCTGTTGGAATGCGAGGGGAGAAGAAGAGTGGGAAGTGGACACATTGGCTGGCAACATACTGGGAGAAGGGAGATGGGAGGTGGGAGATGGGTGGTTTGCATACGTGGAGCTGCTCAATGTGGATGGAGGTGGCGGTTGGTGTAAGGAGCTGTTTTAAGCAGCAAATGCATCGAAGCCAAAAATACTACACTTCTGACCTCGTCAATTGGAGCAAAGTTGCCTGCGATCTGCATGGCGATCACGGATTGTTGGTGTTGCTGCTTGGTGTAGGGTGAGAGTTCTCTGCATGCTAGCTATTTCTGCCACGGCTTAGAGTTGTTGCTGTTGTTACAAGGCAAAAAACGGCATTTAGTTTGCCTCAAAGGGAACACGCTGTCCCTATAAACGGCATCCATCAAGCGACCAATGCAAGTGCAGCGTCAGCGTTAGTTGCTCTGTGAGCGTGATTTGGGGCCTGAGGGAAGTGTGCCCATGCCTTAATTGCTTGCATTCTGTCTCCATTCACTCGACAATTCTGCAGGTCAACCTTATTTTCCAAGCGGACGAGATGGGGCACACAATCCACAAACCAGACTGAACCATCATCGCCTTCATGTTAGTGTTGAATTTTGACACCAGGACTGTCAACGCCACCACAACCACCAAAAACTTGTCAAAATGGGAAAATCTAACTTTCGGGTAAGACTTTGTTCTCTTTCTCCAATTACAAATAGAAGTGGTGTGGTGCTGCCTAACAAACTACTTAATGCAGTTGTGCAGGCTTGTGAAGTTAGTCAACATGAGTGTCTTTGCAACTCACAAGTGCCACGGCGCGGCTCGCTCTCAACGATAAGGTTGTGTCAGTGAAGTTGAGTTATGTGTCGAGAAGAACCATAGAAGTTCAGCGACAAACAGATGTCTAGAATTGGACATTTGCCAATTCACTTGATCACGTACTTTGTGGTCCTACTTATTGCAAATAAGTAGCGACTCCTCTGAAAGTGAACGCATTCAACCAGAAAGTCGGTTACATCAAGGAGGTGGATAGTTTTTACAGACAGTCTAATAAGTAAGTTGCATGGACTGCACAAATCTTTGATGGAGAAAAGTTAACTAAGCGCACTGGGTCAGATAGTGCTGTAAGCACCAGTTGGTGTTTGTTCGCCATGGAGACAGGAACAGCGCTACCCTCAGTTGGTTTCGAAGATCCTAGTCTTCCACCACTTCACTCAAGGCATCCTTGCTTGTATAAAGCCTGCTGCTAGCCAAGTGTCTTCCTCGCATCCTTCTAACAGCCGCAACATAATGTGGTGTGGTGTTGGAATGGGAAGTCGTTAGGCATCAGTGTGGTTAGTGGGACTGCTGACAATGCTGACTGCAACGCTAAGCGCTTGGCTGATGTAGAGCATTAATTCATTCTCCGGAGCGTGTCTGCGTTAACTCGGGTGACCTCAGTGAGATGCAGAAGCACTGAGGTGATGAGGCTATCAGAAGGAGTCGGTGTGCGTGTCTGGACTGGTTGTAATGTCAGCAGTTACGTGCAAAAGCTTCACAGTGCAGCAATTTCGCATGCTTTTAATTCCCTTCTCCTGCAAATGATACTGGATGCTGGTTCTAAGCGAGGTATAGACAAATAGAATGTCTGCTAGCAATCCTCCCATACAGTTAGGAGAACTCCCAACCACCAACTACACATCAGCAATCACATTCGCTCAACGCTTAACACGGGCACTTGTCGGTGCGAGTTCACCGCACAAACAGGAAGACCCCATCGGAGCTTTCGCTTGGCTTCACTGCATTGCGTTTAAACACAATCATAGGAAAGCCAGCATTTGTTCACGATGAAGGGATGAGGCTACGACTGGAGAATCGTGTCGTGTGCACCACGCAGCGCTGGCAGATACAAACACGTTGGATGGTCATGTGCTGTTGGCGGCCTTCTACGTGCACGTGTCATTGCCTCTGCAGATTCACTCAACCCATTCACCCACCCACACATCCACCACCAATCGTCCATCCAGCTGTGGAATGTGGGTCAAGGCGAGGCGAGGTACATATAAACACGCACACACAGAGAAACACGAGGTGGTTGAATAGACGGTTAACACGCGTTTCATGCTGAGGATCGGCACCTTTCTCCTTCTTGTCGGCTGCTCCTCGGGTATGCATTCTCCTCTCTCTTCACCTCCATGCTTTTCCTTTTCCGTGCACACGATACCGTTTTGCCATGGACGAATGCGTGTAGCAGTAAAAAGTTTAGCTCTTGCGAGTAGTCCACTCGTGTGTTGGGGGTGAAGGCAGTGATGCATTTTGGTACTAATGAGTCTACGTTGAGCAGGACAGTAGTAGGCAGGAGACCACTTGTAGAAGATGAGACACACACACACACACATGGAGGATCCATTGCGATGTGAGCCATCATTGAGTGGAGGCAGTGCAGCGGCAGTGTAGCAGCAGCAAACCTGTCAAGGGCAGTTCAAATCACCACAGCTTGCTTGTGAAGGTGATGGCATAGTGGTCTGTGGATGCTGCTCGCACGAATGCCTCAGGATTTGGTGTAAATGCATGCCACTTACGTAATTTGAATGCTCCTTCCCTCCCCTGTAAAACAGTAGCGGAACCGCTGGTGTGGGGCTCTCGCGTTGTGGGCACTCCGCAGAGGCCATCGCCACCGATGTACTTTCGTGCTCCCAGTAATGCCGTATGTGCGAATTACTTTGACAATTGACTTCTCTTGCCTTTACGCCGACGGACGCATCCTTATGTGTATGCATCTTCAAGTCCCGCAGTCACATGATGCTCTGCTTTCCCACTTTAGTTGGCGTTGGTGCTGCAGGGCAGAAAACACCAAGTCGCCCTCTCACTTGGCTGATGTGCGCACGCATTCAAGTCACTGTGAGCCTTTTTGTTTGGATGTAATATATGTGGGCAGTGCCGAAAAGTGGCCCTTCGTCTCTTATCGACATAAAGGAATGGCAAATGCTATTTTGTTGACCAAGTGTGGGGCACCCCCTGCCATAGGGATGCAGGTAAGTGGGAAATCGTGAATTTCCCCCTTCATTTTGGTGTGACTGGGAACAGTGCATCAGAAATTATCTGTGCATGAACAAAGTAAATTGAATTGTTCCAAAGTCATAGTTGAAGCTGTTGTGCGCAACTTCAGAAGGTGCCAACGTCACTGTGCTGGACGTGTCAAAAGTGGCGGCGCTAGAAATACTGCCTGGCATCGAATTGTTTTTGACAGCAGTCTTCGTGCCAAAATGCGCTTTCGAGAGGCCTGCGACAGGTGAGTGGATAGATGTCGCTTCAATGAGTCATTTTAACTCATGTAGCAAATGTGTCAACTTAGCTTCTCCATTAACCGAGTGTTGAAGCATAGCGAGAGTCGGAAAGCGCAATTTCCAAATGATTTTCTTGCAGGGAAAATCGACGTTGGGACGTCGTTTCCACTTTTCCAACCTCAGAAGGGACATTCACACGTCAAAGTCGACTTTGCTGTTGGAGGCGCTAACGGTGAAACCAGGATTTGTGCATTGTTGATGGAAACGCACTTGTCACCCTCACGTGACCGCATTCATCACTTGCTCCTGGTTTAATGCTGTGTCACTTCTGCTCATTTTCCTCCCAAAATTTAGGTTGAACTATCGGTAAAACGGTGTTCCTTACTAAATTTGGTGGGGTATTATCCTTTAAGATCCTAAAAAGTCTTTATGCCATGAGTTTGTTTGACTTTCCATCGGTTCATTTCTTGTGTCAATGAAGCCAACTAATGGACCGACTGCGCTTTCCTTTGCTCCTTTAAGGTAATTTGTGGAGAGACAGCAAATCCGACCTGAGGAAGTTTGCTTTGAACTATACACAAAGTGGTACGCTTGGTTATACCACAATTCAGTGGAGTGGGTCACTATTTTCCCTCAGTGTAATCGTTGACTGGGAGCAGGAAGGTGAGTGGAAATGTTAAACTACTTTCCTGCTCTGTACTGTTCCAAGCTGAGTTGATTCGGTGTCGAGTGAGATCCTGAAGACACCAAATGTTAGCAGACCGAGGCAACACAAGTCTTCACGATGTAATTGAAGATGTTGCGCTGTTGTGGGTGAATCGCCAGAAATCGCGGAGTGCAGTAGTAAGTACAAGCGCATGCCCACTCCACAGGAGTCAGACGGATTCACGTTCTTTGCAGTGAAAACCTTTCTCTATGCAAGCGAGAAGTTCTATCATGAGTGAAGCACATCGGACTATCTAAAAGCAATTTATGCCTATGCACTCTCTCCAAAGAGAGTTCGTACATCTACGCATCTGCCGACAGTCTTTTCAGAAGCAGTCTAGTCATTTACTCTTCGTGTCTTTCAGGCTACCAAGGTGAAGCAGGTAAGCTATTTGAAGTGTCATTACGTCGGGATTATCATGGGCTTCTAGCTGCAGCATTCGCTCATTTGACATGCCTCCTTACTTCTCTTTTGTTGCCGCGTTTCTTGCAATGCTTCCACTTGCCTTAATTCTCCCTTCCTCATCTAGACACGCCAACTGTAATGGAGAGCGAAGCTGGCGGTAAGCCTTCATTTTAGAACCTAGGCCTCAACTGCATTCGCTCTCGCAAAGGAGTTGTCGCTGCTCACGACAATCAGCTTCTGTGTCATTCTAGCTGAACAATGTGTCTTCTTGTGATTTTGCGCAGTAACTACCGCTTCCACTGTTCATGCCAATGCAATGTGCTTCTTGCTTGTGATGTCACTTTAAACCAGATTTTACTTGCTCACATTTCATTGCCTGTGAAGTGGCACACATCTCCTCATTTGGCTGCGTCAACTTCAATGGCAGACGGGAATGTGGGTATGTTCTCCTTTCCACTCACTCGCTAAATAAAACCTATTGCATTGCAAGTCCCTTGAATGCTTTAAATGTGCCTCTCACTGCACCACTCATCCAGTCATTCGACTGCCACTCGACTGAGCCACTCGCTCTCCCCCACTCACTTTTTGTGCCTTTGCATCTCGCAGGTGCCACTTCACTGCTCGCTCTCAATGGTAAGGCACTGCCATGCATTTGTCAATACGTCAGGAAAATGGCCACTTTGACTCCACTTGCCTATAGAGCAGCCCATACATCCACTTCTACTTCCACTCGCACTTGCACTTGCACTACTTCACGTCCATGGAATGCCTGCTTGTGCCTCACCTTTGGTTGATGCAGCAATCATGACGCGACACTTTGCTCACCTCTGCAACTTCCCAGCAGTCAACTTTGCATCCACTTTGCAATCTTTGTCATCGCCAATTTGTTCCTTCTTCTTCTTGCGGCCTACTTCAAGGTGCTGCTGCAGCTGCTGCTGCTAACGCTACTGTGAATGCAGTCGTCTAAAGATGCTCGCGTGAAATGCGCCTGAGGATTGCATGTGCACAAGCATGTGACGAGTGTCTCTGTTTCACATAACTTATTGGCTTGGTCTTGCAGCAATGGTTGCGGCGGCAATCACGCCCAAAGGCGTATGTTTGAGGAAACTCCAGGAGCGTCCGTGTCTGAGGCAAAACTGTTTCATCCAATGCATGGGTGTCTACGGCACCTGTTAGAGAGGCAGGGAAAACGCTAGGCAATGGGCTGAGGCATAAAACTTCACAGACTACCATCAGATTCCTTATCAAAATGGACTAAGAAGATAACCAGCGTCCACTTCTCCAACCTGCTCATCTCTAGCAGGGTTAAAGCAACGATCTGTGGTTTTAGTCATTATTGTGCTGTACATGCGACATTCTCTGCCATCCTCTTCCAACGCTCTTGACTTTTTCGATACCAGTTGTTTGCGTGTCAAGTAGAAAGGCTTTGATGGTAACTACCGTCTAATTGCAATAAGTAGAATGCCGAAGCAAGTGACCCAGTCCACCATAGAATGAAATCAGAGCTCATTAGACTGTCTGGTTGCGCGAGCATTCAAGTCGGTGGTTTGGCTACTTCCGGTCTACACTGATATGCGTGGTGAAATACAACGACATCCTTCCCTCATACGTCGCATCGCCTTACACGAAGCTGCGTTGACGGCATGTCGAAAGCAATGCTACTTTCTTGCACCCGAACAGGACTAAGGATGAGCTGTCGCATCACTGTTGGTATTTCGTGTGTGAGAGAATGCACAGAATATGTGTGTGGATGGTGTCAAAGGCAGTGGTCACTTTGCCCGAAGTCTACAAGCACACTGTCTGTGAGAGATTAGTAGGAAAGAGCAGAGTTTACGGTAGGTTGGATTGATGCTTCGACCATGTGATAAGAATATGCGCGCGCCCCTCAAAGGCCACCTCCTATGAAAGCCGAAGTTATTAGTTATTAGTCGCAAACTCAACATCAGTGCATCTCTCTGTAACTTCTTCTTTTGCCCCGTTCTCTTCACGCAGCCATTGCACCAAGCATTGTTTCATCTGATTAGGATCTGTCTTGGGTGTATTTAGGATATCATTTCCTTTCTTCAAATTGTCAAGAGTCCCCGCATTCCCTGTCTGCCGATCCTCTCGAACCCACCTGCACACTACTTCCTGAACCACCTCTCTATTCTACCGCCATTGTCGTGCTTTCCACATTTCATGCCTGATTACAGGGGCTTGCAAAGACTCGTCAAATTTGGTAAAGAGCAAGGCCAAAAAAAGAAACGCCCTGCATTGGCATTAAGATTGAATGCGGTCGTCACTGCGCAAAATTGCTGAAGAGGTTGTGAGAGCATACGCTGAGTCAGCATACTTTGCAGAACACAAAAGTTGCACCACAGAAATAAGGAGGACTTATTTGAGTCCTTCTCCCTTCTCACCACAATCGCCTCAAAAAGACTCTGTGAGTTCTCCTTAATAATAGTCAACCGGGTACTCGGTGGCCTTTGCATCAGCACAGAGGGCAACTGAGGGCATCTCACCGTCACACATCACAGCCTCAATTGTCTGTCCTCCCATCGACGACTTCTGCACCTGTTACCTATCATCCATCACTTCCTACTCTACATACTACCGCGAAAGTATCATCACATTCATTCCTGCATTTCACTCAGTCCTGCCTTCATTGCCATCGCTTAGTCATGTCAGCGATCTACTTAATTCTGCAAAAGCAGTAAGTACCTTTTCGTGTTATAATGGAAGAGGAGGCATTTTGAGATTGCGGCTATGCCTGTGACTCAGCATCTTTAATTGTGCCTCCGGCTTCTGATTGAGGTGATTCGAACAGACCTCTAGATTGGGTCCGTCGCTGAAATATTTGGCGACAGCTGCGATCGAGCAACCTCTTGGATGACCCTCACTGTGCTGTTTATTCCTTGGAAATCGCACAGATGTCAGGACTAGAGAGTGGTCTTTTTGAAATCACCACTGAAGTGACCATCTGATGGATGTCATTTGCCTTTACAATTTCTCGTTTTGATGCAGAACCAAATTACCTGTCCTGCCACTTCTCTCTCTGCCTCACTAAAAGAACTGGCAGTGCAGATGCGAATCGGCGAGTTGTCGTTGCAAAAGTAAGGTGTATTCTGCTTAAACCGCACTATGATAGTCGGGCATAGTGTCCATAGGCTCTGCTCGATGGTTGGCATGGAGCTGCTATGGCATCATCTGCAACTGACCTTCTATAAGCCTTCTCTTACTGACCACTCCCTACACTATTGTAATGCCCACATCACTTTACTTACCACTACAATCAAGTGCAACTGGATTAATCGCTTCTTGCCCTTCAATAATCCCTACTTCGTTCTACTGAATTCCACTGCAGTATTAGGTGTCTGCTTGTGCAATCAGTAAATAGAAGCCGTTTCATAAAATGTCGATTCCATAGCACAACTCTACAATAAAGACATTTTAGGCGTTTCCAGCCTTGGCAGTTAGGAGTAGTGACTGCTATAACATTTACTTCTGCTTTTTATTTCACTCTAATCCCGTCGATCTCGTAGCAACAGTAGCGTCAGTACAGGAATGGGTTTGGGGATGCATTATTTGAAAACCTCACCATCAGAACAATGCGAAAAAGGAATTAACCCTGAGACAGACTGGCAGACTGTTAAGTGATTTAAAGAAAACCACTTTATGCAACAATGTTTGTGGTGGCAATCACGTCCAAATGCACATTTTCACTAGCACGAAAGGGGCTTGTGCATGTGATATAGGCGTTAGAACCAGTACAGCGATGTGCGAGGATAAATATGCATCTCTGACTCGATGTAGATCAAAGTCCGCACACTCGGACACTTTGTGTTGCTTTACTGCGGAGCCGTCGGTTGTTCCTCGAACAGGAAAAGCAGCATCAGACGAAGACATGTCTTTGGCACACCTGGAGATGAGTGATAGCGACTTTGTGTCGGCAACTGTATGAGGTTAATATGTACGCATTCTGCAAACAAGTTGACAAGGCGCTTTACTTTTCCTCACACAAGAAGACGTCCTTGCTGCAGTTGCATCAAATCATAGCAACTTCTATCTGTTGGATCGAAAGCGCCTTTTACCGAGTGGTTGGAACTAGGCAGACAACAAAATTCCCTTCCCTAAAACCATAATCCTGACCTGCAGTGAACAGTAGTGTCTTTCAAAGACAAAATGGAAGATTCCTTCTCATTTACAGACATTTCTTGTCCTCGGTTTAGCAGTGACAGTATTGGAGATGGCAATGTTTCCTTCGGCATAAGATTGCTGTGAGAGTGATCGTTGCAAACCATTGATGTTTGCCATTCAGACGGTCATTGGATCACGGATTGGCTACCGGCACAATTTCGAAACCAAAGGAGTAGATTTTCATTCACTGTGCTTGAGAGACCGCATGAGGCAGACCGTGTGGAGGCATTATGAACCAGTCTATGAACGCAAGTTCGACTGAATGTGCAGAATTTACACGCCTCTAACCTCAGCATCCATCCATTCCAATCATGCTGGAATGAGAACCGTCAAGGTATATGCACCGTGTGCTGCAAAAGCAGTTTTTACGAGGGAGAGAATGCGTCTTAGCAGTTATTACAACCGTTCACGCTCTTGACTAGCTGTGCAGTCGCCTTCCTACATTCGGTTGGCGAGGGTAACTCCATGTTTGGGGAAGAACAAAGTCCCATCAATTTAGCTGAAGGGAAGAGGACTATGTACCTGTTCAAGTCAGCCCCTGGCGATGATCGATTTCCTCAGCAGTGTCTCAGATGGAAAACTGTCTGCAAAATTCACTAAACCCTTCTCTTGTCTCCATCTCATCACGGAGGCCGACCTGGTGGCAGCCCAATTTTAGGCATTCTTTCGTAGAAAATGTTCGACCGATTTCGTTTAAAGCGAATACAACAGTCAGAATGATAGATTTTTCAAGGGTAGGAATGTTTGTCTGTATCTCGCAAAAAATCAGGTGTTTCGGATTACTGCAGACAGAAAATGCATTGAATTTTGGCTAACAGTAATGACCGATGAAAACACTTAAGCTTGACACTGTGTTTGTTTTAGGAAAAGGTAGGCTGTCAGCCTTCCATGCAATGGAATGCAGCGGGTTATTTTGCTTTGCCCTGTTGCTGAGAATGTTCTTCACCTCATTTGAGGCGGGGCTAAAGAGGTCTGTGAATGACGATTTTCTCCCGAAACGTTAATTTGCTTACTGCTGATTAAGTTGCCTATGCCCAAAGAGGTCAATCCATTGCTTCCAGTGTTCAATGCATCACTTCTCCAAATCTCATCGAGAATGAATCTGCACCCACGAAGGAGGAGTCTCTTGGGTGGCAAGAAAGTCAGGGGACTGGTGTAGCCCGCCTCCTTTCTGTCATTGATACGCAAATACACCAATACACAGGCGATCGCCTTGTCTGTCAAGCGTTGGAAAGAGGAGTTGAAGTTCTTTACCTGCGAATGCCACTCAACTCTTGCAAATTCGCTGCTGTCGTTTGGGTTGCATTTCCTCTTCTTTACTAGTTCCGCGGTCCTAAAATCAACTGCTTGAATTCTATCCTTGTTGCTAAGGCGGTTGCAAGTTCGTGTCATAAACAAAATTACGGCTTAATGCCGAGCCTGTAGAGAAAGTCTTTGCCTCATTGGAACGCTACGACATTCCTTACACGCTATTTCTAGACATTCTGCAAGAATTTTTGCTCATTCAACATCTGTGTCCAGTGATGCCAGCTCCTTCTAAGCTCCTGCATCTCACTCGGAGGCCTCGTGCAACGCCGTGTTCGACTGCTTATACTCGAGTGCAATTTCGACTCGCATTTTTCCAGAGCAAACCCTGGTTGGCCTCTACGTGATGACTATTTGTAACCGACGCCTCTAAGGCGATAAATAAAATGCAATTTGAAAATGTAGTGCTTGGAAAAGAGTGGGAACAGTTCGGCGCTGAAGCCTTTGGCCGAAATAGTGAGGAGCAGCTTTGTCGGAGACCTGCCAGTTACCGGTGGCTAGGCGATAACATTGAATGTTACATGTGGCATTGCCAACAATTTGAAGGCTTTTCATATCAGTCTGGAGAAGACTGGATTAAATGGGTAGAATTGAGGATGCTTTTAGCGGTTTTAAGCCGACCCACCACTTGCCTCATTCGCAACCCCACAAAAAAATCACAGGCCTGAAGGGCGAGTGTGCGTGCGATCTGGTGGCACTCAAATGCCTTTTCATGAGGCAGAAGTAGAGGCATCCTAATCTTCACCTTTAGCAGCATTAAAGGAATGACAGGTGGCTGCCGACTTGGAGTGTTTCTGAGGATTTTTGGCACTGGTGTGTTCTACTTTAAGTCTCACGTCAAGACTTTGTGTTTCGTGAGATGTCAATCTCAGTAATTTGCCTCCTCCTCTCAAAGCCCTTATCTATTTTTGAAACGTCTATCCCCTGAGGGAACATTTATGCAGCTGCTGCAAAAACTATTCTTTGTCCTTGTTGCCATGGTGCATAACTCGGATTACGGCAATGCAAAAGGAGATGAAGGATGAAGGAGAGAAGGCTCAATATCTCAATTATTTTGTGTGTTACCTCTTCTGATAAAGCCTTGTCAATCTGTGGAGCTGTCGCCTTTCATCGCTCACAGAGAACAGCTTTTGAGCATGCACAATGCCATCGGAATGAATAAGTTCTTTTTGTTAGGCAGCACCGCATTCATTGGAAGAGAACAAAGTGTTACTCAAAAGTCAGATTTTTCTCATTATGACAAGTTCATTGCAATTTTACAAGGCACGAAAGCCCACAGGTGTTTGCAAGTGGAAAGGAAATCGAAAACTGTGAATTTTTTTAGTGGCTATACCACTGCTAGGGAAGCTATTCGCGCCAATTCTTGCGCACTGCTGCGATCTTATTTAGCGGCGACGCAGTGTGCAGGTAGTTGGAGGTAAATAAGGCCAATGCTACCAGATGGTCCGTTTGTGTGAGGCTACGAATCCGTAGGCAATACTTTCTCGTCAATCACCGTCAATCCGATTCGCAACACTGCAAGCCGTATAGTCATGCAGTAGCGGTAGCAGAAGGCAGATGTCTACCATTCATCCACTTAGTCGCACAGACTTGAGCAATCAGGAGGTCAGGAAAGCAGCAGTGGGATCTGAAGCGCATCACACTATTGAGTTTCCCGGTCCAGTAGGACTTTTGATACCAACAACGCTTAAATGGCAATTATGCACTTGTCAATGTCAAAAAGTTTGATGCCTCATTGTAGCGTCTAAAATGCTCGGAAAGTGCACGTAACTCAAAATTCATGGTTAAAAAAGCCGCACAAACGGCAGATTTTCATATATAGCTAAGAATAAGACCATTTGCCTCAAGCAATGGATGAGGACGTCCGAAGCGAAGGAGGCAACCCAAGACTTTTCGACTCTACACCCACATACACAGCTGTCAGATGCTGCTGCATGCAGTTGGACACACGCATCAAGGACAAGTACTGTGTTTTGCACTGTTCTCACAAAACTCACATTTTTACAAATAAAGCACATGAATCATGCTGCAGTTCTGGGAGAAAGAGCCAACCTCTGCTGTGAAATCTTCGCCTCAGGTGGCAGACTAATCAACATGGAAACTCCAAACCCACAAACAAGTGCAACTCTCATTCATAATAAAACCATCTTATATTTCACTAATCGCATAGGTTACCATTGCTCTTCCATTCGGTTTGTGAATTCAAAGCGACGTAATGTCTCAACCATAAAAAATATGCATGTGCACAATCATTTCGTGGGCAAAAACAGACAACCAATCTAAGTGATGATGGGAATGCCTACGCTCCACTCCGCCTTGTCACTGTCTGTTTCATGTCTTACGCACAACACTGCGTGAGTGTGGAAGTGTGTGCTTGGGAGGCTGCCACAGGGTGCAAATGATTGGTCAGTTGTGTACATTCGGGTGCAGTGCAGATGCTTCACAGTTCATCAAAACTGTGCCGATGACGAATTGACGTTCGATTTACGCTGTCAACGACGAAAGTGATCACTTTACGCCATAGATGCGGACGGAAATGCCTCTGAGTGATGAAGTGGTTGTCATCTGGGTAAAACTGAAAAGAAAAGAAAAGTTTAGCAATGCTGAAATCATTTCCTACTCCTTTTATTTCCCCTGTTGTGTGTGCGTGATAAAGAGTTCCCAGAAGCACATATGCAAAACAGAAGGTGGCGGGTGAGGAGAGAGAAGATAGGCTTTGCTGCATGCCTCGACTACGCCAGACTGTCTCTGCTCTGAGTTGACGTCGTGAATGCAAGGAATCTAGTCATCGAAGGTTCGTTTGTCCCTCCATCTCTTTCCTTCATTGTTACTCTTACTTCAACTTGCAGTAATGCGCTAACAGGGTAAAGTCGTCCTTTAGTCAACTGAGGACCGCTTTTCTGCTTTTAACTGCTTACCATCATATCAAATTCAACGCCGTGCCGAATTAACTCCTTGACGAGCAGAGCGGAGTGAATGAGGTTTACATTATCTGGCAAATTTTGAAGAAAAAACTATTATTTTTGGTGACTAAAAGAAGTTTAAACGGAGGAATGCCGTCGTGCAACTTGGCTTACCATCAGCCATTCCATGGACAATTAGGAAGTCCTTGTTCTTGAAATTGCTCGCCAGCTGGCTCACCTGAGTTCGCTATTTCAAAGCGACAAAACGAGAAATCATTGGTTTGAAGGTGATTGTAAGAGCGTTGTTTGCGAATTACTGCACAAAATCAGAAACTACAAAATTAACCGTCATTAATTCACACGCCTTTTGCAAACTTTGTCAGTGATTGAAGGTGTTGCTAAGACATTCTGATTCATAAGGGTGGTGTGCGTTAGTGCATTTCCTTATGCAGTTTCTTGGATATGAATAAAGTGAAAGCAAAAATTGAACTAAAATTATCACTACATTTGAGTGAATAGTGCAGTGGCTTCACAGTGAAAGCAAAGACACAGGCCAAAACTTGGTCACTTTCCTTGAACAACTAGCGTCGACCTACTTCGTACGCGTGTGAATTTTCGGAGAAGGGCCCCAAAAACTTTTCCGTATACGCCGCATCTAAAGTGAAGGAGGCCATGGTTAGTCTTTCACCACCAACGAATGGCATCCTGAGCCGTGCAGTCGACTCATTAACAAGTTTTAGTGCTTGGTTGAAGACCCGAGAAGCTGCCATACTCCTCGAAAGCTGCCTGGTCTTGGCGACCTCTAGTGAGGAAGTGCAGCCACGACTGGAGTAAATAAACTTTTAACCGCTTCGCAAGCGCGGCACTTTTGGGATCTCACGTCTTTCCATTAAGTGAGGGCACAATATTAAAAAAGAATTGCGTGGAACGTCCCTACATTGATCACTGCAACAACGGTCGTGACGCTGGGGGTGCATTTTAGTGCGTAGCTTCATTTTCCATCCAGTCAGGGAACCGAGCGATAGACCTACCGTAGAGACGAAAATCAGTGACGGGTGCAACGGCGACTCCACAGAATATGAAGTCGTTGTGGGGATGGCCCAAAATGTTTGCCACGGCAAATCCACCATAAGACTAAAATGCCAAAGACATCAAACCGCCCTCTATAATATTGCTCAGGGTAAGAGAAAAGCACGGTGGCACTTGAGCTGCTACCTAAAGGAGGTGACAAATGCTGCTGAGACGAGGCATTCATTTGCCCACCTTTTACAGCCTAGGCGACTTTTTGGCCTTAAAGAAACAGCAGCAATCACCATCACCGCCATTATTTTTGTCTGCTTTAAGTGAGGTGGAGCAACAACAGACCTTTACACGAAGCCCCGTCTTTCAACCAATGCTACCAATCCCACACTCCTCCTACGACCACTGCAGTTTCCACAGTAGCTGGCTAAAGAGCCCTGCTTGGATTAATCGGAAAGCTACTTTGCCTTATTCAAATTAAAAGAGTGCATTTGAGAATAATCCTAACAGCCCTGACCTGGGGTATTTCACTTACCCATCCAAAAGCGCA
Source organism: Taenia crassiceps (assembly GCA_023375655.1). NCBI lineage: Eukaryota > Metazoa > Platyhelminthes > Cestoda > Cyclophyllidea > Taeniidae > Taenia > Taenia crassiceps. The sequence goes on from JAKROA010000007.1 coordinate 1,082,657, forward strand.
GACTTTCGACCTGTTGAGGTATTTGTGCGTCTTCAAGATTTGTCTAGCAAGAAGAGGAAGAATAGGACGATCACAGGCATATGAGACTTGATTTGCAAGGCAGGAAACAGAATCAGAGAAATGGTTCAGCAAAGTGAAGGGGTCTAATGATTAGCTACTTCAAAAATGGCGAGATGGTCTTCCTTGTGATGAAACTGGTTAGTGACCATAGTCCTGATTGGTGAGTGTCAATGACTACAGAACAAAACGCTCCTGTTTGAGCTTGCAAAAGTTTTCGTTTTCTTTATTGTTTGCCCGAACGTTGTAAAAATCATCTCACACGTACCTCCTCCTGATTGGTTGAGGTCGCACCAATAGTTCCTCTTTAAGCTCAAGGTCAATCAGATGTTGTATCCAGACCGACTAGACAGATTGAGAAGCATAGACTTATGCTCAGTCAAAGCAGAACATTGGACTTCACAGTTATCCCACCGTAGGGCTACTTTTTGCACAAACGGAGAGTTAGGTTTGTCTCCATTTTGCGGCAGTAGGACGCTCATCAACTTTTGAGTGTGAAGCCGTGAAGCCGAGACAAAGCAGCATACTGGTAAGGCTTCACAAATCACCAATCATGAGGACGAAGCAATCACTGGCACACAGGTGTCCCACTGATTCATTCGATAAGCGCATTACCGTTGCCTACTCAAATCACAATTACTCCACCCATTGAAGAGCGGTCAAGAGAAGCGGTAATCTGCACAAAACTCAGTGCTTGCCAGCATCTGCTAGCGTTCTGACTAGGCGGCCACGCAAAGATCTGCTTACGTATTGCAGCCACCAGCCTCACGTCTCACAAATAGCTTTCTTGGCGGTATCTGCGCATGAAAAGGCACCAGAAAAGCATAGCTGACAGGCTGCTTAGAATGGCCACAACCATAGCAAGTCTAACGCCCTGTGCCGTATCTTCGTTTTAATCAGTCGAATGATGAAAGAGTCGCTTGAAGAACCTCAACAAACGACATGACGGAAATGATGGGAGGGATTCTCTTCCACAGTGCTCCACCAAGCCCACTATCAGGTCTGACCACCCAATTTTATTCCAAATCTTTAGCAAAATCATGCCTTAAATAAGGAAGAGGGGGAAACAGTCGGCTGTTTGGACCGCCTACCTCAATCCATCCATCTGATCTTGCACTTCTACAACCCCAAACTTCTTGTAGATGGCCGATTCAAATCGCTTGCCCCTATTGCCGGTTCCTCGACCGTCAATTGAGACGACGACAAATTTGAACTGCGTCACCAGATAGGACTGCCAATCTGCAACAAATTTTGTTGTCACAGTCTGAGATATCGGACCGCCGTATCTGAAATCAGATGGTAGTTAACGGTGATAGAATGGCAGTGCAATTAAGCTGAGGCTGGAAAAGGAGACCCTTGAATTGCTTATCGACAGAGAAGGTAATGTGGCCTAAATAATTGCAGGCTTACACATAACACTCAATGTTATCCAAATGAATTTGCTGCCCATTTTACGGTACGATGCGACCGCCACAGCCTTCTACTTAGGCATGAGGGCGAACTCACGTTTCTAGAAGTACAGGATACTGGGTAATGTGCGTTTCCACCAACTCTGGTGGTCGCACAAATTTCACATTCAATGTGACCTCGGCGGTCGTTCCCTTGTGTATGGTGACATTCTCAAATTTTGTCACCGGCATGGCCTTCACCGCCACCACCTCCTTCAGCTTGGTGTTGTTGGCCACCACCGCCACGTGTTCCAACGATCCCAAATCTGTGGCGTTTCTGACTAGTCGCTTCAGGTGAACCGAAGGTGGAGATGGTCCTAGGCATTCAAGGATGATATTGGCACCATCTTTGGATACCTTGGCCGAGTTGAAGCGGCAGTTGGGGTCGCCACATGTTAGGCACTTGGCCTGGGTGCCACCCCGTGTTCTGAAGTCAAACAGTTCGTAAATTAACGATGCTACTTATTTTGACTAAGTAGAAGTGCTCACATGAATAAATGCATCTCCTTGGGATCTTTTCCAATTGAAGAGTAGAGAATTTCGTTGCCACCGAAGGAGTGCAAAATGTCCCGCACGTCGTAGTCTGGTGTATGCACCCACTGCGGATACTGGGTAGTCAGGTGTCTCGATATGTTCTGTGTAGAAGTAAGAAACAAAGCATTTATCAACCTAGAAAGCTGTAATATAGACGGTTCTTTCTTCATACCCAAAAACACATTAGCAAAGTGGCTAAATCAAATAAAAATCTTACATACTAGTGACATTTCTAGGAAATGCTTGCAGTGGTGGTTATGTAAGGAATGATTCAACGAAGCTATCAGTGTTCCTGGATGTTTTAAAGAGGTATGAAGAATCGCTTACCAAAGACAGCCTTGCGATGCCTCTGTACACATTTGCGCTGTAATAATTGGGGATGACTGTTAGAATGGACTGTTTAGTTGGTTCGACAATGGGCATTTGAGAATGCTGATTCGCCTGCGAGAAGGCACAGTGAAATGAGACAAAGTAGGATCAAAACAGGTAACTAGTGAAAGGTGAATGTTCAACTAATAAAGGAAACCTTTATCTGAGCTTGTTCTCGTTTTCCACCAAAAATTTTTTGAGAGTTGACTACTTACGATGCCAATACGATAAATAAGTAGCACCTTTTCGATGGCAAATGACTTTAGCGCGGAGCAAATTCCGCCCTAACTGCTAGGCCTCAACGGTGGCGGCGTGGTTTGGTGTGCGCTGTCTAACCCGCCAAACCGTTGAGCTTGTGAAGAGGTGTCAGTGTCTACGAATTTAGAAAAATTTTGATCGTTATTTTCTTGACCACCCAGGAATGCATCCTTATTGTACTTATCGGTCACATTCGGTCACCCCCTCAGCAGCTTCATGGAGGCTTCCAACCCATCCGATTATCGCAGTCGAGCGGACTTGAGCAACACAGACCCGCACCAGATCTCTGTTTGCATGCCTGGAGAGACGGAACCTTCTTCTGGCACGTGCTATGGTTGACTTTAAACGTATTGTAGTAATTGTCGCAAGGGACTACCCAACGCGCTGAACAGCACGTCAGATCAACTTCAGCGGATGCCACGTAACGCTCTGACAGGGTCACAAATTAGCGCTACACTTTCCAATGCAAGGGAAGTGCCACAGGTGACGTGTGACAACAGAAGAAAGTCAGAAAGGACAAAGCAACTTACGGGATTCACCCATCCGAATCGGGAATGCTCTTGGTAAATCTTCAACGATAAAACAAAGTAAAGGGATTTCATCATTCGGAAACATTTCACAACTTTTTGATTTATACAAGTGGTTAAAGACTTTTCTGCTTTGACAAGTTAGTATTTTCTATTAAACACCATGCTTTTATAAAAATATTACCCCTATACATAAGGTAATGTCATCAGAAGAAAATTTGTTGCGCCACGCAGATGTGACGCCGGTGGATAAAATGGGAAGTGGAGCCAAAGGCAGTGCAAAAACTCACAGAATACATGGTTTTTGATGGTACATCTCCAACCACAATCCAGGCAAAATCCCACTTGCGTGACACCCATCCACACAAAAATCGCTCATCGTCGATCCACTTGAAGAAGGTCATGTGAGCATCCCTTGAAAGGAACAAAGAGGCAAAGAGTGCGCATTCTGTGCACCTCTCATTCAGTAAAAAGTTTTTCGGAGAATTTGGAGGGATGACAGTGGGGGTGAAAAAACTGATTGAAGTCGACAGAGGAGGCTGACAATTCCCCTTCTACCACCACTACCACCAACACATGCTTTCCATCGTTTCGTAGCCCTCGCCGATGAGGGTCTGACGCACTTCTCTTGTGCCCCTTCCTCCTCTTTCCTCTCTGAGTCACTCCATTCAAAGAGGGCTTAAGACTTCACTTTGTCTGGCCACGTCCACAGGTTAGCAAGTAACAGGGCTTAACATGGTTCACGCCACATGCAGAACGCATGTGCACAGCATCGGTCTACGATGCAATCACGACAAGGGAAAGGAAAGGGTTGAATAAATGGCTAATTTTAGGTGGTCCAGCGCATTTAACACTTGTGCGATTAGCAAAGAGGACTTAGAGGTGGTATGCAGTAGGTAGATTCCATCCTGGCGAAGGCTACAATTCGAGCGGAGACTTGACCCAGTTAGGATAAAGGCGGTCGATCTGTGCAACACAGCTGATGTATAAGAACTTTGTGAAGCTGTTGGAAGAAGAATAAAAGTGCCTCATTCCCCTTTACAATACCAGGTGAGGGTGATGAATACCTCTGTGGAGGATCATTTTATAAGATTACTCCCACCAATGCTGAAAAGAAATTGATGGACGTTGAGAGTGTTTTTTTTTCCCAAAGAACATCTCTTTTTAAATGCCCTTGAACGGCTGATTTGACATCTGCGTCCAAACACAACCACTATATGATCCCTCCTCTATGGTATCCATTTGGAACGTCTGGTGACGGGTTCCATTTCGATCACCCGCTATTACATCCTCCCGTCTTTTTACGTTCAGCTATTTATCCTCTATGCATCTATCCTCCGGTCTTTGAGAATTTGGTTGTCTAGAAGACTTCGACCCTTGCCTTCTACTTTCTCTTCCTCTCAACCAGTTGCGCATCAAAAGATCGACAAATGGCAGACCTACTGTGGCACCTTGTGAGGCCTTCCAAAGTCGACCAGCTTGTTGGTCACCATTAAGTACACGTAGACTGTCAAGAAGGGCATGTTGAATTTGCGCTCTTCACCAGCCTAAAATAAAAAGGGGGCAATGAAACCTTCCGCAGGTGCCACAATCCATGGGGTGATTTGGTGACACGTTGGGTCTAGTAGTGGCAATGTATGTCCAACAACTCGTCTACATTCCTTCGACTCTGAACGCATTCAATGAAAAATGGCCAATGGAGACGCTTTCCCCCCTACTTTATCCATGTTAGAGGGAAACACGGCAACAAGGTGGTAAGGAAACCGGAACGTGTCTACACTATGCCACTACATGTGACGCAATTCGGGTACAGGCTTCCGTGCTGAACCAGAGAATGTATGCGATTTCTCCACCACCACCACGACTAAAAATATCATGCAATAATTTGCCCGTACTGACCAACCTACGGGACAAAAAAGTGTACCCGACATGTACCAGACAGATATTTAAAAAGACCTTACCTTATCCTCATCCTCGCACAATCGACCAAATGAACACCCTCCATCCAGATTGGTTGACCAATATGTGGACGCTAGTGAGGGCGCAGACTTCTCCAGCCAACTTGAAAGGCGTGTCAGAGAACACACACATGATGAGTGCTTTGATAGCCTGTGCCAATTTGAAGCTGGTGATTCGGTGTAATGAGGCGATATGTTAAGCCCCACGAGACGCTAAGGCTGGTTATTACTTTACCGATACAAACCGCTTTCCTAACAGCTCTCAATCATTACCAAATCCTAATTAGGCAATTATTGAGAAGCAGGGAAAGAAGCATGTCGTGTTTTCATTAATTTCAGTTATCAATTTTTTAACAAGTTGATGGCCATCTTGTTGACTTGTCGACATTATTTTTACCTTGATATTGCACCTAGTCACCGATTTGTGTCGCATTGTATCACGTCGCTGGCTATGTAGTAAGTACAATAACGCGTGTTCATCTTGAGAACAGTGCAATTCTGCAAACTGATTGGTTCATTTTATCTCAAAGTTGTCAGGCTAGCCCGGTACCGGTGTGAGCAAGTGGGCTAGCCCAGTCCCAGTCACTGGTGTCACTACCCTCTCCTTGTTGTGATATCATAGCATGCTCACATCATCTGGCATTTCCTGCAGCGATAACATAGACGAATGTGTGCTTAGTAGATTATTTCTGCCTTATTTAGCATGAAAACTCACCGACAAATGGTTTGGCAAGTATATGAACAGCCTTTACGTTAGATTACTGCAAGGCAGTCCACTATATGGCAAAGGGAAGCAAAAAGCTAAGGAATAGATGATGACAAAGAGGCAGAAACAGAAGTTTTTTTGTCGAAGCACTTGTGTGTTTGTGGCAGCCCGAACTTCACCTCGTCGGAATGCCTGCCACATGGCAGAGGGTAAGAGGACGAGGTACGTTAGTCTCTCACCCATGCTTGGTTAGGGTGTATTTAAAAATGGCTGCATCACGATAAATGCGGCAGGACAAAGCACCCCGCTTGTCCTATCAATGATTTTGGAAGGAAGCCCAGATCGCCGTTGCGTAAACAACAAAGGCTTGAAGAAATGATAAATATGTGTGTGTAGAGAATTCGCCTTTTTCCTGCAGTTGGCTTTACCACCAATGGGAAGAGGCATTTGTGCGGATTCCTTCCCTTGCATCAGAGACTCTAGGTATTTCCGATAAATTACAAGTCCTGGTTTTTGTTTATCATCGCTTTTAACGGTTTTGATACTTCCTTTGATGCATGAAGTTATCTAAACTGGAATGCAAATATCTCTTTTGACTTTTGACCCACAGCGCTCATTTTAGGCTGGACAAAAGTTGTCGATTCCCTCGTTTTTCTTCTCAATCCTGTGCTTCCCTAAAAGTTTCTCATCAACACGTAGACTTTGCAGGCAATGGCAGCCTACCATGGGATAGCTGTGATCGTTCACCTGAGGTCCAAATGTGCCCGGAGTCTCGAAAAAGAGCAACTTGGTCTTGGTGACGTTGGTCTCGTCGATAGCGGTGAAGGCCAATTTGGTGCCCTGTGGACTCCACCAAAATGTCTGGGAGGCACCCATTATTTCCTCTGCAGAAAAGGAAGAAAGAAATGAACGCTTTCATTCGGGGAATGAGAATAAACAACACTGGAATGCAAAGTTACAGTCTCCGCTCTCGTAAAAGCCCCCAAGACCAGATTGGTGCCTACAGTCTTGACAATCACTCCTAAGGCGGTTTACCATGTAAAAATTTCCATCCAAACCACTCTGATAGGTGCGAAAATTGACAGGATGAAGCTGACTACCGCAAAGCTACTTTAAATCGATGATACTAGGAAGGCGCTTGGAGTCGTCTCCACAGGAAGTGGATTCCCACCTAGATGGAGGTCGTTCGACCAACTAGGCGGAAGTTGTTTTATAGCCCAATATAAAGCCTCATTTGCCATCTGGTTACACAGTCTTCTTGTGTGGTCCAAACTGACAATGAGATGTAGATTTATTTTAAGTTTGGCGCTTTATCTTAATGAAAAACAGTTCTCTCTAAATTATCGCTGCGCCATCAAAGTGAATTCCATGCATTGAAGGCCTTTGTCAAGTTAAAATGAAGCGAATAATAAAAAAAGTCTATCCCACTTTTATGAAACACACAAAGTTGTTTCATTTTATGCTTTTTCTCTTAAATGGATTCGGCTATACGCCTTTACTCTGCGTCACATATGTGTGACACACTTTAATGATGCCTGTTGGCGTACTGAGTCGCGTCTTTTTTAAATAAACTCTAGCTCTTTAAACAGCTTTACAGAAGTGGAAAATTTGTGTGTTGACTAGGACAGTTTTGGGTGGGAGTTGTCAGGTCTTCTACGGCTTCACGCGTCGTAGCTGTTACCACTTTATGTACACCAGTCAGTTGTTTTTGAAAGCCTTTCGAATTGTAGTGAGTTAAAAAAGATGATTTATTGCTCCACTTTGGCAGAACGAATTTAGGCCTAAAAGTTCAGCAATTTAGGTACATTTTAGCAACTAACCCACTGTTGATAAAGTCAATTATTGCAAAAGCTCATCAAATCCAGTGCCATTTAAGTAGTATAATCTGATACTGGATAAAATGTTTCTGATGAAACTGAAAGCGTAACGCAGCCCCTTGTTGTCTGACACGTCGATTGCCTTTACGCTTCGTTGCAAGCCTTGACACTGGTGGGCAAAGTTAACGCACATTGCTGACAACCCTGCCACAGTGTTCAGCCCACACCACCAGCGAATCAAGAGTGTCAATCAGTGTCAGTGAGTTTATCTCAGGGAATAAATATGCTTTTTTGACGAAGTTTGCTGTCATTAAAAGTAGTCAGAAAATGCGATTTAAGGTTTGTCCTGTCAGAGTTGTCAAGGCTTTCAATCAGGGCGACTCTTCCCCGATGCACGACAACTGTGGTCATCCAACAGTTGAAAGGGTGGGCATGATGTGTTGATGAGGCCTGTGCCATTCAAGGTGGATGTTGGTCGAGGAGTTGGAAGCTCTACTGGTAAGTCTACACTCACATTCCACTCCTTCCCACTCTCTCCACATATAATCGTGTAGGTCATTCAGGAGACTTTTGAAGCTGCCCCTCCACGACCGCGGCATGACAGCCAAGTCGTACTGTCTGAAGAGGCTTCAGGAGGCATGACTGTAACAGTTGAGTGTCCGTTCTAAGCAGGCTATTGACTATTTTCTTACCAACACGCATAATCCCTTTCCCGCTGCATAAACTACGGAGCTTACCTTCGTAGAGGAATCCAGCGACTCCATAAAGAACGCCTTCTCGATAAATTTTGGCCGTTATTGGCACCGGCATATTGTCCACCGACTTGTTGAAGGGATTCCTTTGACAGTAGATGTGATTTTTGTAAACAAATGCCTAGAAAAGAGAGAATATAGAAGGGAAAAGGAGGAATTGATTTGGTAAATGTATCGGGAAGGAAAGCGGTGAATAATTACCTAGGTGGATAGGACTCTCACATCCTGGTTAAAAATAGAAGCAGAGTTGTGACAATACTTCCGGATTTCAAGTCCTCCCTTTTTTGCCGAAAGGGAATGTGAGAAGGTGCTATACGATGCGCCGCGTTCAAAGACAGCGACCAAATTTTTTAAGGTGCTTTTTGGCCTGAAAACAGACCCACAGTTAAGAGGGTGGTAAATGTGGCCCTAGTGACATCTGACGTGACACTTTTAAGGGCACTTGACCACCCACATCTACCTGCATCCCATTTTGTCTTGTTCCTTGTGTATTTGGGAGCCAAATTTTGTTGCTATTGAATGCGAGTTACCAATATGGAATGCTCAGGGGTCGCTGCAAAAGGAAGCATTCCCACTGAATACCCACCCTTCACCAACAGGGAGACAATTAACTTTGGGGGAGAATGTACAAATATTTGCTACCCTTTCTCTCTACATGGGCGCTGCAATATAAACCTCAAGAAAATTAAAAAAGCGTAAGTGTTCTGCTTTTCGGTCACATTGGAAATTGCTATCAAAATCGCTACATCAGCCATCTCAGTCAAATGTCTTTCATCTTAGGCGGTGCTCTTTCTTAAGCCCTCTGCTCTTTTTTTTATTCTGCTGCTCTGAGTCCTCGTAAATGAGTGAGAAGAGGGATGGGTAACAGTCTGGTGCACAAGTTAGGTCACTTCAAAAAACAACTGCCTAGTTGGTAGTCAAACCAGGATGCTACAAACTTCTTAACTCTCAATATCATTGTCAACATATGTGCCGCGTGGGAGTATTAATGTTGGTGCAACGCTAGAGTCAGGAGGTATTCCACCAAGAAGGCGACCCCCTTAAGCAATTGAAGATTTATCATGGAAACTGAAAATCCTCAAGCTCAAAATAGTTGGCATTTATTGAAGACCATAGGCGGAGAAGAATAAGGAAGATGAGGAGGAGGAGAAGGTGATGGCAATAACCTGTCAAACCCTTTTCATTATGCTCATCCCGCCTCATTTGCATCAACTAGAAAAGACATTAGCGTCAAGTAGATTAAAACTTTGTGCATCAACGGGTGGTGGTCGCCTTCGAAAACCATCACTTTCCTCCCAAAGTCTTGAGTACCTGCCTTAGACTGAGAAAAGGTTACTTTTTGACTCTCCCTCCAACACTTGCCCAACCAACCTACCACCGGTCAATCCTCAAGCAAGGCAAGCACTCCTCCATCCCTTAAGAGGTGATGCTTAGCTTGTCGATGTGTGATTGTGTGATGTACGCTGCTGTTTACTCAGTTGAATGTCACAGCTGAGGTCTACTAACTGACAGTTGGGGAGAGAGGAGAGGAGACAAAACTAATCAGAAGGGGAGAAAAAGTTGCCATTCTTACGGCGGCAACAACAGCCCACACAAGGAAGAATTGCACTTCAGCTGTGACTAAGCAACACAAACCTCTAACCTTTCCTTCGGACAAGATTTCTGCATATTTCAAACATTTTAAATCCACGAGAGTAACTTGAATTTGGGAAAAGGCGCTTGCAGAAGTGGAGGAAGTTAAGTAATTTGAGTTTGGAACGCATTGAATGTAAATAATTTACTTATGATTTCGCGTCCCATTTGACAAGAGCATGCAGCAAAAAACGTGGAAAATACAATAGCTCTTTTTACTCAACCAAAAGATCAAAATTTTTCAATTTCTTGTTATAAATTAGATGTAAATTTTGGCCTTTTGTCTCATCCAGCGAGTTTTCATTATCAAAACCTTTTTTAGACCAATCGGAAATGAGAATTATATGCTTGATTAAATATAGTCTTCCCAATGGAATAGGCTGTATCTGCGGTTTTTTTAAATAAAATTAGCCTGAGCATGTTACAGTACAATATTTTTTGTTAGCTTTGAGGACATAAAAGTGAGGCAACTTTTTATCTTTCCTACCGATCACAGTTTACGCTGCAGTACCAACAAATGGCGCAAGCAAGGCAGAGCTGGCATGGAAACGTGATGCAAATGTATCTGTTCGATGTGCTTGGATTGAAAAAAATGGATGGATAAGTGGATGGAAGGTGTTGCTGTGGGAAGTGGATAAGTAGCTGCGCAGGTTGTTTATCCTCAAAGAAATGTCTATTTCTTCCAAAGACCCGTAATATCCTACGCACTCCGTTTTCGGGCTTATCTGAGTGTGCAAGGAGGATCTATGAGACAAGACACTTACACTTCCAGACATTAACAAGTTATGGCTGATGGACCCGTTCGGCCTACCATTGAGGCCGGTCACCGAAGACAACAATTTTAAAGCGTCAAGACGCAAACCTTCCACGACCTTTTGAAGGTAGTGGAGAAAGGAGAACAAAACCGCAGGAAGGAGACCTACCAATGCTTCCGAATTGGGTGAAAATTGTGCGTGATTAAGCAGAGGCTGTTCGAATCCCTCCTCAAAAGGTCCAATGTCCACGCGTGCCTTAACTTGAGGATTGTTGCCCCTGGTGATAAAAAAATAAATTTTGGAGGTTCGAACAAAATCGAACTTAAAATAAATTGCGCACAATTGGGCCTAATCACCATTTTTTCTTGCCATAGTGACAAAAAGGATAAATATTTCTCCCCCTTCCTTCATTCCTTATTTGTAGTGAAGTATTGTAAGAAGAAAAAAAGAACTGTACGTACTCCCTTTTTATGCTCCAGTAAAGCTTGACACCCCGATGCAAGCTTTTTTGTCCCTCAGCAAATTCAACCACTTTGTCCAGGGTGCTTTGCCTAGTAAGACGCATTCAATCTCCTCCATCAATTAATGAAACAGGCGTCCCCTATTCATTCCAGGAGAGAGAATGCATCCCATTTGTCGCTACACACAGGCGGTAGGCTTTTTGCGCCACCCGTGAATGCCTAATAGATGCTTGCAGGAAGGACGACGTACTTTAGCATGATTCCTGTCTAAGTTCACCTACTGAATTTATCCTTTTCCCTTTTTGCCTTGAAAACATCAAAAATTATTACTAAACGGGAAAGTTTGGCAGAGAGGAGCCGTTTGCTTAAAAAAGAGGACGATTTGTGCGGATATGCAGGTCTAAGGCAAATAACACACAGGTTTCCCTACTGAAAAAAGTCTAAAGAGAAAAATGGCCATAAACTTTTGTGTGTACGTGTGTGCAACAGTCAGGTGGATTTACGAGAAGGCTGGATAATGCAATCAACCTCTGCAAACGAAGTTATAAGAAAATTAAAATATACTTTGCCTACTTTTAAATGAAAGTCAGAGACGTGGTTAATGTAGAACTTTAAGGAAAAAGGATCATTTTGGGGGGGCAAAGGATGATAAGTTGCAACAAGGGATCCATGATGAAGATGGTTGAGGCATCAAGAAGAGGCGCGGAGCAGAATCGCCTGACGCAGATAAGTGAGAAAGTAAGATTGCTCCCAACTAGGCAATTAGTTATTTGTAAAGCAATCTGTTCTTAATGCGGAAGGTGTTATTGAAGAGGACATTTGATTTCTCTCATTTAAAACCACTTTAATCAAATGCTAACATTCATTCGCACCCCTTCTATTCCATATCTTTCCATAACTAAAATTATTGCATTCTTAAAAAATTTTTAGCTTTTGCTTTAAAAGTTATTGGTAAATAAACCTAATCAACGCATTTCTGCCCTAAAATAAATGCTGCCTGATAGTAGTATTGGCACCCATAGAAACTTTGTAATGTTGCAGCCTTCTAGGCTCCTATTGCCTTAACTCTCTTACAAATCACAAAATAAAAGATATTTGAACGATAAATTTTACTCAACATTTAGTTTTGAGCCAAACCATGTTATATAAGTTTGAATTATCCCTTTCCTTGACGCCAAATTCGCCCAATAATAATAGTAATTTTATGCCAACCAACAAATTTCATCATTCGTATCATATTTGAATGTGTTAAGAAAACTTGTTGACAACGAATTCAGGCTAAATTTAGAGAAAGGAATAATGCAAACCCTGTTCTGAGCATCGACACCATTGGGTAAATAATCGGTTGAACAGTTTAAACAAAATTGCATTTTTGGCAATAAAACTAATTAGTTCTAAAACTTTTTTGCAATATTATCTCACGCGAGCAGCTAGAAGTTTATTTGCTGGTTATTAATGTCTATTAATTGTTGAGCATATTTCCGTAAGATTTCGCTTTATTGACATGATTAATCGCCTTTTTTCATTTAAAAGGATGACAACTGTGGCATCCGCAACAACTAATACTCAAATTTCACACATTATTGTAATTTATTTTGTTCTCGTAAAAGCAATAGTTTAAAGATTCTAGTGATTGACTCGAGACGAGTTGAAATCGCTCTTTTACACCAAGCTCCATCACAGTCCTCCTTTTACGAAGATTCTGATATACTTCCATCTTTTCATAAGCCACCTAAAAGGTTTCCTTTTCATGAGCGATGTACAAAATTTGAGAACTACGCTGGAGTGGCAGGGTAATATTTTGTGCTACATCCTCGCTGCTGTGTTTCTTCAAAAGCCAGTATTAATTAAGCACGAATGACAATAGAAAGCCATATTTGAAAAATAAAAGAGATATTAGAAGAAAATAACTCACGGTGATAGTAAAACTGCCTGGTACTGAGAGAAGTAGCTCCTTCGGTAAATCTAACCGCCGTAGAAATATGCTTTATGAAGTAGGAAGCAGCAAATAATTTATGACTTTTTATTCGCCAATTTACCGGGATAAATAGGTAGCGGAGCAGTAGAGTGGTCATATTCTCGGAGACACTCAGGATTCCAGTGAAATTCTGCTTCTAGAATTGAAGGGCAAGGCGGGCAATAAAAACAGAAATAAGGACACAGTTATGTTGGGAGTGAGCTCTCCTTTACGTTACCTCACGTAGTTGCGCGCTGGTCATTAATAACCTGTGTTTGCGAGTTTTGAGGTCGATAGCTAGCAGGGATCCATTTGAGGACAGGTAAACCAAATTATCTAAAAATATTGGGAGAAAATGAAAGTGCAAAAGCGACATATGTTGATCCTTTTTGCCGGAAAGAGACTTACTGCTTGTAAATTGAGCATTGGGGCGGCTGATAAGACCGTTGAGCATTACAATATCATTTAGTGTCAAGGGAAGCCCGTAGTAGGGTTCAGTCTTGTCTAATCATGAAAAATGGCCTTTAAGCCTTCTAAACAGTAAGTTTTATTAGAAGCAAAGGTAAAGGCAACAAAGAACTCACAGTCGTATGTGAGGAAGCAGGCCAAAATGATTAGAGCAGATATTACTGTGATCACGAGCAAAGCCAGAAGTAAGCCCTTCCAGTTGCGTTTGGCCACTTGAGACGATGGCTTTATCTGGACAAGGGGACGTACAAATGCACAAAAAGTGCTAAAAGCTGTGCCATATTTCGGACAATTAAATTTAGTTAAACTCAAGGAGACAATGCCTTAGAAGTTGGTCGATTTCCATGCAATCTGATTAAGGACCTACATCTGGGTCGTAGCACTTAAATGTAGTGTTAAAAAGACGCATGAAACACGATTCCTCGTCCTCGGTAGACTCCTCCTCCATTGGAAAACCCTCGATCTCATCGCCAAGTTTATTGAGGGATTTGGGTGGTAAAGAAAACTGAGTTCGTAAGCCCACGCCTCTCACACCGTACATGCCCTTCGGATCGGCTATCGCATAAGCATTTGAACTGCTGCCAGGTTTAAATTTGTCAAGGTCAAGTTTTCAGTGTTGTCATTGGCGGATTGCGTCAGGCATTCATTTGTAATACGCTGCAGTGCTTATTATGGCAATGGACATCTACTTCTAGATAGGCAGGTCTTATTTTTTCATTACACTGATAGGAAATCTTGACTATTTACTCTCTTAGGCAAATTTTCATCTTCTATCTCCACAGCAGAATACCTTGTGGCAAAATGGGGATAGATGTTCTATGACGTTTACTGGATAGGTATGACTGCTCCCTATCGCATTAAATGCCAGACAGAAGGGAAAAGCTCCAGACTGCAAACTCATCTTGATGGTATTATCAGCTTAAGGTAAGTTCATCAAAATCTTCCCAACGCCACATATGCGTGACGAAATCTTTTCTGCAGAGCGTTGCTATCGAATCCTCTCATAATTTGTAAATTTTATACATTTTAATAGCATCTGAAAAGGTTTTGAAAACTAAGATATTCCTGGACGAATGACCCCTTTTCTGTGGCCAGAAAACCTTAAGATTAATGATGCTTGTTTGGGCTCTTATTACTATTAGTCTTTGCAAGTGTAATGCAGATAACTTCGACTGCCAAGTTTTTTGGCAAATGATACTGCTGTTGGGAAAGAAAAGCCAATGCCATATAAACCGCATAAACGAAATATAGCAATGGCGCCTACTGAAAATAAATAAGTAACTTTGTACTCATCTAAAATAGTAAAGCACTGACTATCTATGGCGAAAACATTTCGCTAAGCTATTCAATGATTAAATTTTCTAGCTCGTGCTTTAAAGATGAGAGCTTCACAGGCATTAATAAAGCGCTTTGTAAAAGCGAATATCATTTAGCAGACTAATTGTTACTGCAGTTTTTCATTTTCCTGCAAGCAGGGCATTAATTAGTATCTCACCCATCATTAACGCAGTATTCTGAAGTCAAAACTAAGCCATCAGCAACTAATTATTTTACTCTTTTCAATTTTACCCTTTACCAAAGACCGCGCTCCAAATAAGAGATCATTCGTCAGGAGAACAACTAAAGTAAAGGAAGTTGGTTCGGTGATGGGGCAAAACTGAATCCGTCTTTAAGGTTTCCTTTCTGACATTTTTCGTGCGAGTCTAATCACAGCCCTGATCATTTTGTCAGTACATGATTTTGGTACTGCCTAATAAAGAAACCTAGTTTCATATTTAAAATTAATCGAGTCAAATTGCCATGCAAAGCGATTAACGAAGCAGACTAAAGTTTTGAGTGAAAGAGGCTACCTAATAGGGGATTCAAAGCCGTCAAAGACATGAGTGCAGTCTCAACTTTAATCTGGTACTTAGCACCAATGAGCACGATATTTATCCCTGTACGCAAAAAGATGTATGACATTTCCAGAAGGTTTATAGAATAGTTTATAAAATCTTTCGAACAAAGCCGTACGCCGTCCGTAAAGTAGATACATTTTAAGCACACTCCCCAAAATGAAACCCTACCTCCCGCCAAATCGATCCAAAACTGCAAAATGGTAGATGTGAACCCAAGAATGCGCCTTGCGAAAGACGCGCCGTGGAACTATTTCGTCGCGGCTGTGGATTGCATCCTGTGCTGCTTGAACAACTTTTTTTACCTACTCATAAACAGAACCTTAGCAGTTTGTTTTACCATAAGGGTTTGTGTAACTCTTCTGAAATGTAATGGAAAGCTAAAACCCTTGATCAAGCATTGCATGCTCCTGCCGATTAAGCTGTTTCTAAGCTTAAGCAACTGCTCAAACTTTTAAGCTTTTTAAAAAAAGCTTCTACTAATGCGCAGTTAGTAGTAGTACCAACCAATTCTTTTCATTCTAGTGTGTCACATGGGCTGCTGAAGTGCGATTATCTGCAAACTTTCTTTTCAGAATGGTAAAATCAACACATAATGTGCATAAATCAAAGGGATAAGGAGGTAAAATGTTGCAGATTTCGTGTCATCTAGCTCATTGGTTGTAGGAAATCAGCAAATTATAATCCATTCACCTTCATTGTAAAAATAACTAATTTTTCTTTAAATGTCCTTTAACTTAGAGCCCAGGAGGCGCAGGAGTTTTGCGTGCAAAGCAATTCAAGCTTTTCTGGTGTTTTTTACCACAAACTTTAAGTTAATACGATGGGATCTAGAAGAAATGTCATATGTATGCAATGCTTACGAAGGATTCTTTGAACAATTCACTTCTCTAGTTTTCGAAAGATAAAATATCAACTGTTAGCGAAACCATTGCTAAGAAGTTAAATGCCTTAACTGAAAAACCACTCACTCAGGTCGCCCTGTAGTGCAGGGTTAAGGGTGAGAATGGCTTGAGCCGAGGTTAATGGAGTTACCATGTCTGCTCCACTCAGAGAAATGAAGTCACTACATTCTGAATGGAAATCAGTGGCGAATTACTGCTTCGGCGATTGTGTTAACAAATGGCAGCCTTTGCTACTACATGGTAGTAAAGAAAGGTCGCATGCACATCAAGTGTTTTCTAAGTCTGACTGTCCGAAAAGGTGCTCTTCACTTAAAAGTCCCACGTAGGCATCATAAAAGGGTTGCGATTTCGCAACATTGTCGTGTCTTTGCCTTAAACTAAAGAAAATTCGTATCCGTCAGGCGTAGGCGAAAATGTGTACAAATTGAGCATAAAGCTCTTTGATCGTTCAAGCATATTACGTTCTCATTTTTCGATGATTCGACAACAGTGAAATTAAACACGTCAATTTTTTCCACAAACTGTTTTTGGTCCCTCAAAAATTCGACTTTCGGCTACAAGTGGCCCATCATCCATGCTATTGGTAAATCTGTCGGTTAATTGTCAACCGCTTCCTCTGGTTTCAGCAACTCGATCAAAGCCCAGCCTCGTTATCAGCTAGGTGGGTAGAAGGCAAATTCCGGAGAATTCGGTGGATCATGTTAACTCCACTGGAAGCTGATCCGATCCTCAGCCATGAAGAGAATGCTGAAGCCTAAGGCATATTCTAGCCTTTAAACTAGACTTTTGAAGGTATTTTTGGGTTGTGTGATAAAATCACACGGGTAGAGTTGTAAACCTCTTGAGGGCTGGCGAGGTTTGCAGTAATACCGCGTTTATGCACTCAAAATAGGCGTACATTTTTGCCTTCTATGCCGCCATTCCTTGTCGAATGATGTTTTGACATGCTTGGATAGGAGAGAGTAGAAAAAAGGAAGATGCACCGCCCTCAGCTTTTTAAATTTTTTTATGCACATGAAAATTTAATCAAATGCTTTAACAGTCAGTCGCCGAATGTTCGGATTGCAGAAGACTGGCATGTTTTCGCACCGAACCTGACTAGAATAATAGCAGCTAATGGAAGGAATGGGTGAATTTGCGTCTATTCGCTTCGTACGAATGACTTCAAGGAATGAGAGATAATGAAAAGGCGATGGATTTTGTTTGAAATTGGGGAATGCGCCTATTTTGTAGATGCAGCAACTAACCACGTTAGAATAGGGAACAAATACTTGGGAAGCAGGAGCAGTTAGTTAAGCGCTGCTGCAAATCGTTCGCTAAATGCATGCACGAATTAAATCAAAGGACTGGTTGAGAGAATCGAAAAACCAAGACATTGAGATGGATAAGAAAAAGGGAGAGACGGACGGATGCTAGATGGGTGAATGAGTGAATAGATCCAGGACAGGGTCGGGACGGATGAAGGACGAATAGACGGAGGTACGGTAGAAAAGGGGCGAAGGAATCGCAAAAACAAATTCCGAGGGTCCGATGACTACAATACAAAGGCGAGGACCAAATGGGCATCCGTACCTTGTATTAAATATGCCTAAATGACCTGTAAACTGATAATACCGCATCACCTCTGCCGGCTTGGGCTACGAGGAGGGTTTAGGCAAGCGTCTGAGGCGGCTTTACAGATTTGAGAAGAGAGTATACACTACGCGGACTGTTGGAGAGATAAAGAAAGATGTTAAACACAGGGTAGAGTGCACCCTTAACGTGCGTGCTTTAAAATAAAAGCTTTGCCAGTTCTGAAGGTCATTTTTGTACCTTCGATTGGCGTCAAATTTGTCCGAAAACTTATTTACAAGCCCTTCATTTTCCTTCCTTTTTCCGCATCATAATAATAAAGGCAAATGTCAGCAGAAATGGTAGAACCTCTTACTAACATAGTAAAGCAAAAAATAAGAAAAAGTTCACGGTAAGGTCACAGATCCTAAATTCAAGCCCTTTGGCTGCAGAATTATGCTTGATTCGGAGAGGGCATTTCAACACCCTTTGATGCTAAATGTAATTCTAATGTCAAAAAACGCTTTTTCCTTCAATAGGTCTATTATCATTTAGACAATGTGGATGGCATTCCTTTCTGCAAAGGAAAGCTTCCATATAAGATCTGCACCGGCGCCACGACTAAATTTCCGTCGGTTTCGTTTAAACATTTAATCATCCGCCTTTCTAAAATGTTGTCAAAACGGCCATCAAAGGACCGGAATAAATCGTTTTCCCGCAGAAAGGAAAAGGAAACGAAAAAATGAAAGGAAAATGTGTATTCTCTGGGCGTCTCTTCTTCTCTCTATGTTTCGGAATATGCTTTCTTCGCTTTTATAAATCCAAAAGCTGCACTAAGTTTTTTTTAAATTAAAATGCGTTGAATGTTAACATCCTTATATGATATCCTATCGACACGAAGTCCTGCCTTTGCAAATGCTGCTGTTAACTATCCACCTAAACAAACTGCTTTAATGCAAAAGTTCCGTAATCTAAGTACCTGATCCAATCCAGCACCGAAATTTTGATTCTTCTTTGAGTAAATTAAAGCGAATATTTGCAGCTTCCATCCATAAACTGAATAAATGCAAAAGGAAGACTAACAATTGTAAATTTTTTTCAGTGTCACAGTAATTTTTTCTCTTTTTGGAACATTAAAAGGCTGATAGTAGCCAGTTGAGAACTAAAAAATTTAAGTTGATTAGTCTGGACCTAAATTCCTGCAAAACTGTAGACGGTTCCTTTTCGTTCGTTTCTCAGTTTGCCCTTGCCTAGCCTTCCTTTTAACCAAAGGCAAAAAGTGGCAAAGTGTTTCATGACCGAGAAAAGTGTTTTCTACTTTTAGGCAATTTTAATGCTATCAACGGTCCTTAACCACCTACCCTCTTCCACACCTCCAGTTATGTCTCTTCGTGGCAGCCTAATCCGAACAAAGCATTTTCTGTGGGACTACATAACGTTTAAACAATTAACGCTTCCTTCTTTCTCTGCCTTCAGCTGCTTCTCAAGATTAGATTTTCGCTAGCCGATCGCACCAGCGTACCTTTTGCCCGTAATCGCCAAAGGGTTTGAATTCCGCGGTTTGCGTTTTTCGGGTCACGGGCCAAATCTTTTGCCTTGTCAACGAGTTATTCGGTACAGAGTTTGCACGTTCTCTGACCGAAGGGCCTGTCACCGCTGTCGGGATAAGCAACCTCTTGATGTCAGCTGCTTTTGAGCCGTTTAAATGAGGGAAATTTTGCTATATTTTGACAGCTGCAAATTTCTGTCAAGAGGTTTATCAAGGAGAAAGTTAAGGGCTTCTTCTTTTCCACTATCCCATTTTTGAAAGCAATAAAATTGCAACGTTTTGAGAGCGTAAAGCGAATCTCACGGTGGGTTTTTGTTAAGTATGCATAACAACTGTCTCAGGGCAAATAAATAGTTAAAATGCTGTTCAAATACTGAGGATTGCATCATAATTGGTTTGAACGCTCTTGTTCTCAGCGTCACATATATGTGACACGTGAGCATTCACATCTCTACCCAATGTTCTACGCAAGAAATATGCGGCTTTTTTATTTCTAATCAAACGCCTGCTTCCACGAAGGCCCTGCCCTTTGATACTCGGTGCAAATTATTTAGGCAGGAAGACCCTAAGTCCCGTGATGCCCACCTTTTTTTCAGTTGTGGTGAAGACTCCAGTAGCCTCTTATCAGACCTGTTTCCTTGACATTTTTCGTGGGAGAAATTCTCCTTGTCAATGATAAGCTTATTTGTCAAGCTATTTTGCTTCTAAAAGTGCTTAATGCTTCTTCTCAGGAGGCAAAGCAGAGACCTCGCAGCTTCAGAAAACCTGCAAAACCACCACTTAGCCCATGCGGAGGTGTGTTTTTTGTATCTCCTTTTTGTCCATAACTATACATCCTCCAATCAAGCGGCGACATATTGTCATCGGAGCATGAGCAATAACCCGCGTATACGACTTGTTTGCGTTTTTTGGCCTTTTGACTTCACCAAAAGGTGGCTGAGGATTCCGCAGTCGACTCTAGCCCAGTCGGCATGTTGAATCAAACGCTTGCCCATTCAGGGTGGCAGAGGGGTTTTAACTTATCCGAGTAGGTTTCGCCCCTTCCTTCGCCCGAGGCTACCCTCCCGCCATGTCATACAATGGTATGATTTGTGATATTATCCCTATTTTTTCCTAGAAATGGTATTTGTGATTTGATTTTGGGGATAGATAACCCCACTGCATAGTAGTTTGCTTGACACAGAAGTCTTGTCTCTAATCAAATATCCGAACAAATCCACACTCCGGTTGCACCCATTTCAGTCCACATCATCGCTTTTTCCAGGGCGGCCCAATTCTTGCCCTCTCCAAAGCGAAATCAAAGGAAATGCCTATATTTTGCAAAATTATATCACTTTCGATGGAAAAAAAGATGTTTTGACTCCTCGCTTCCTCCCCCAAAACAACCTCTCCACGACGCTGCCTATGGACTTTTAGGAATAAATAAGGTCATTCCTTTCAAAAGCACACTACAAAAGTGCTTCCTTAGTTCATTTACCATATTGCGTCCTTTTTAAAAAATATATCTATATATTCAACCACTTCTTGACTCAGGTAAAGACTCGAAATAGCCTCTGAGTCATTTATAAGGTAAATACTTCATAATAGCCACCTCGAATCTGCCTGACGGAAGAAAATAAAACCGGTTGGCATTTGCTAATACACACTTTACCACTGCTTCCTTTTGAAGCCCTTAAAGTAGTTAACCTTTACCGCTAAAACTGATGGGTGGGGCAAGGGATGAAAGGTAAAGTTTATCATTACCCAGCTGATGCAAATCTCAGCCCATCTACCACCCTGCATAGCATCTGCTTACTTGTATTCTTGCCTACATTATTAATGGTCATGTATTTTGAAGACAATCAAGTTGACTTGAAATAAAGTAATAGAAGTTGTCAAGACTTACGTCCACGTCTTCCAATTCGCCGAAATCGGCTCCACCATTTTCCATGACGGGAGGCGGCACCTCAATCCCCTCACTGGCCAAATCTGCCTCCTTATCCTCTCTCCTTTCTGTCATATGGACGCTACTCTTCTTTGCTTCTTACGTTTTTTCCCTCTCCTCCTTTGAGTTGTATGTGCTTGTGTCCGTGTGTGCTCTCTGTTCTTCACCCCCTTGGTTTGCTCTGACACCTGGTGCTTCAGTTAGTCATTCGCCTTTCAATGTTGAGCTGGTCGTATTCAATAGTTCATTCATTCATTTCTTTATTCAGTTGTTAAGTTCCCGTTGATTGCGCTCTTAGCCAACGTCGGCTGCTGAATCAATGCAAGCACACGGGCTGCCGTTATTGGTTGTCCCACTGCCACATTATTGGCTATCCTGATCGGTCACTGCATGTCTATTGGCTAACGCAAAGTTAGCGTGTGATTGGCTTATGGCTTCCGGACAAGATTAATTGCGTTTGCACAGAATTGCGGGGACAAAATTCCACTATGAATTACCATCGCTAAATTGTTGCATGCATAAACGTACCTTTTTTTAAAAAATTGTGAGTATTTGCCAAATTAAATAGACAATTTTAACTCGACATTGACCGTATTTGGTCGGAAACTTGGTACATTAATGGTTACGGTAGCGGTAATAAAACGTGTGGCGGCGGCGGTACTGGCCTAAAAGAAAAAGTTTTTAGTTTCTGAGGTAAAAGCTTTGCTGTGCTTAGTACTGTACAGGAGAGCAATCTCATGGCTTTCTGTCTACACTGATTTCCATGTCTTTACTCATGAGAAGAATAAGCCAAACAAGAAAAAAAGTTGCACTTTTTATTGTGCGGTTAGTTTTTCTGGTTTGCTCTTCTCTCAGCCAATCAGTCAGCACCATGCCTCGCCTTAACGAATTCGTTTGTGCTTAGGTCTGAATATATTGCCTGTTTCAATTTTCTTTTATTATTTTTCTCAAACGCAAAAGAACCATCTCTCATATTTCAATAACTCAGAGCTTAAATAAAGTTGTGAAATAGAAGCGGATTAAATGAACAGCAAATGATTTACACAACCTTTTACGATAACAAGGGCAACACCATCCTGACAAAAAGACTAGGTTCCCCGTCCACCATGAAGGTCACCTCGTCTCATGGTAAGGTTAGTGACGGTATGTCTGATGCCATCCTGTAAAATGGGGTGATCTATGACTTATTGACTAACTGACTGGATATGAGCGATTTGGACAAGAGAAGTCAATCCTGTGTAACTTTACAATGCGCCTCATACATTCACAGGTTTTGAGTGAGCCGGCGAGTCCACTGCTTGAGAATGTGATCAAACAGGGCAACAGCTGTGTTTATATGATAAGGGACGAAAACGAGTGATTTGGAGGCTTCTTGTCATCTAGTAATGGGAGCTGTTACCAGTAGCTTGGCTTGTCAATCTGAGGTTGGTAAGTGCAGATTGTTTCACCGCCACCGCAGACTGTCACCCTTGCAACTGCCTGCCAACCACTACAAAAGGGTACTCGCAACGATCCCTGCTATGCATAATTTTGAGTAATCATTCGATGTATAGCCACGGGATTTTACTTTCACTAAAGTCTGAGCAGATATTTCTGAGGTCTCATAAAAATCGCGATGCCTGGTGATACATTGATCGGAGCTAAAAGTATGCCACACTTGACATTTCCCCAAACGATCATCACCTTATGCGGCATTAGACAAGTCCGCAATCTGAGGTGTTGGTAAGCAGGTGATTAAGTAATAAAACCTGGGGAATAAGCAGATTGTTAGCCACAAAGGGATTATGTGTTTCTGGCACAAAGTCGGGCAGGAGAGGCTACCGATCAGAAAATGATACTAGGAGACTCGATGTTTTCTATGCTACAGCCAGTCAATGTAGCTACTGGGTGCAATAAAGTGGGCACGACGTGTCACATACTTTTAATATTGCGTCAAAAATGGCTCTTAACTCCATACTTGCCCAGTCCTCTCAAGCATGTGAGCGGCAAGAAGCAAATACACCGTTGTGACATGCGTCAGACAACAATGGAGCGTCACAGTGTATTTTTACTCCGTCAAGTGTCACCTACTTCCACGTATAAAAGGGACTCGTTGCCAGATGTGGAAGGCAGGGAGGCGAAAGGTGGGTACAAGTGGGCTTATTTAGTCAAAAAATTCCGCCTTATTCTCCACGGCACGTAGGGTCAGTAAATAGACTACTTCAGAGGAAAGACAGAGTGAAGTGACATCGAAGCAGATTCTTCAGATAGGAAGGCATATGCTGATTTTAACACAAGGTGGGAACGAAGCAAATATGTCCTAAATGAAAGTCGCTTTCCCCTCTCCTATCCTAAAGGGGTGATGTTTTCAGAACCGAATGACTAACTGACCAAATGATTAACCTGTAACGTGAAGTGGGGCATAGCTGTTTCCCAAACTACGCAAACTGCCCCATGACTCACGATCCATTCTACAAACTGCATTGTCCCCATAAAACCGTGATTGCCTGGCTTGTGTGCAATGCACCGCACAAAAATGTGCTTACATGGCATTCCTTCCCCAGCATCACTAGCATGCCCAATGAGAGAGTCTTTTATTACGGCCAGAGAGAGAACTGACCAATTGACTGGGAGAGAGGCTTTATTGTGCAAAATGCACCAGGGTTTCATGTCTTGCAAAGCGGAGCGACCACATATTGCCCATTAGGGCAGTGAAGGGCGGAAGTGGGAGAGACATTCCCAAATCTCTCGTCTAATCTTTATGTTTTTTTAGGTAATTACCAATATCCTTCCTCACTATTTGGCGGTCAAACTTGAGGGAAAGCGTGAGATTACCTTCAGAGATTGTTAAGGTTACTGCCTTTGCTTGTACCGACGAAGGTTTTGAGAGGAATGTGAGGTGCAGTTGCAAGCTTCAGGACTCAATTCTTACCCTTCGCACTTTTAAATCCTATTGTCTAGAGGATACAAACTATCGCCTTTTCTGTCTCCTTCTGTTCTCTCAAAGAGCAGTGGTTTGTGACTAAATAGCACCACGTACATATTACCAACTCCAAAAGACATCCAGTGGACGAGCACTTACCACCTGCACGATGTATCCAGAGACGAGGATTGTCATCTAAAAGCATAGGTTTTGCTATTATAACAGGTGTCAGTGTTCTATGGCCTACTTTCCAGCTCCATTAGCGTGCAATAAATTCAAGAGGCCATGATTTGGCAACGAAGGAGTGGGAGACTCTTCATTCTCTGGTAGCGCGTTCTACAAATGAATTCACTGTTACATACCAATGCTAACAAAACTGGTGAGACAGCCACTATAGTGTCCATTCACGTGTACGTACGCGCTTGTCACGAGGACAAAGTCCACAGAAGGATAAACTATTCAGTACTTGCCCTACCCCCATGTGGGCAATTTGCGGGTGCTTGATCCCTTGTGTTCCTCCATCCAATAATCCATCTATCCACTAACCTCCCAATCCAAACTTCCATCACATCTCTACCACCTAGACTTGGGAGGATTAATGCACTAGTCATCTATTCAAGTTAATTTGATATATTCTGTGTATTTTAAAGCGTCTTGAGGCCACTCATGTGCATTTGCAACAGTACGAGTTAAACAGGGTCACTCCGTTGCGCTCTACTGCAATGGACATAGGAGACTCCACACGAACCGGTTGAAAGTGGAAGTGCCCAGTCGCCGTGTTATGCAGTCGGGCTGTCAGGCTGTCAGCTGAATGAAAGGTGTGTAGTGAATGGTAAGGGATTAATGGCTAAGGTCAGCAAAAATGACAATCAACTTCGGAAATGTGTCGCAGTCTGATGCCTGACCGCGTGTAGCGTTTCATTTGTTCAGTAGTATGAAATGGCCTATTGCGCGCATATAGCGCTCCTTTTAACATTTTCTTACCTAACGCTATGCTACAAGACCGCCTTTTTCACCTAAAGAGGTCAAGTCGGAAAATTTGCAATGCCGTGTTTGTGTGTGTGTGAGTGCGTATGTGTGTGTGAAACTGACAATGGATGGTGTCCGATGTATCACCAATGCTACAGTCGATATGACGGACAATCTACTGCTTATGTTCAAAAGTACCATACACACTTGTGTTTAGCACTCCGATTTCACTTTAAGCAAAGTAAAAAATCACTTTATCCTTAAACTATGGTGACAGGTTTTAATGCCCAGATTTGGGAATCTAACAAATGCTTCATTGTATCCTTCCTTATCACGCAAGAAAAAAAATCGCCATCATCCTACAGTTAACGGCAAAAAAATACTAAAAGAGCAGATGATGATGCGAGTTGGTCATCGAGAGGGCGACCACACGCATTCACACATCCACAATTGCATGACATTTGGGCTACCACTTGCCTGCCCCTTCGTCATTCCAAAAGTACTTCCCACTCAGGCAGCAGAATGCGTCCCACCTCAAAGTCTAACACAGAAGGTCGCACGACCACACAACAAGTGACTTCCAGTGCCAAACTAATTGGATGCCCACCATGCCAAAAAAAGCAGGAAGAAGACTGCGGAATACGGCAGAAGAGAAAAAGGAGAAGGAAGTAGTAGCAGTAGCAGTGGCAGCAGCAGAAAGCACGAGCGTAATTACCATGCAGACTCACTTTGGCATCGTGTGTGCCTATCAGCGCCTGCCAATTGCCCCACCATCAGTGCTGTTTGGCGCATTCTTAGGCACCACCACCTCCTGATCCTGAGGGCAGCTCCACTTTGCGACGACAGCCGCCTTCTCTCAGGGCTGAGTCAAGTTGACGGTGCGCCGACCACAGTCTGTTTATGCCAGCGCCTCACCCACAGTGCTGTACCTCATGCATCGCACCGTGCACCATGCACCATGCACCTTGCCTCCAGCTAATTCAATCAGGACAGGTGGCATCCTCCCTTGTGCGAACGGTGTGTGGTCCGCATCCCTGTCCTCCCATGGTGGTGGCACTCCCCACCTCCACCTTCACCTCCGCCTCCACCTCCACCTCCACCTCCAAATGCATGGAGTGGACAGCGATGGCGCTGCCAGCACTAGTGCAGATATTGGGGCGCACAATTGGATAATACTCCTTTATGAATGCACCGTTAATTCCTGCTTCATCACGTTGTCTTGCAATCCGCTATGGTCTTCACTCCACAACCTACCAACGTACACATTCAGCCACTGTCACCACCGCGACCCCTCAGCTGCCCTATCTACCAGTGGTCTACCAGTGACCAGCTCCTCCTTCTCAGCCCATGCATGAATGACCTAGACAATCACAAATCCATTAACACCTTGCAGATTTTGGTGTTCACGAGCAGAACTGCTTCCCACTTCCCACCTCCCACCTCCCACCTCCCACCTCCCATTCTCACTTCTCACTTCTCGCTTCCTTCCTCCTAATCATCACACAGTTGAAAGTAAGTAGGTCCAGAATAGCATGTGGTTATCGTCTGGTGATTGGAGCATGTCTGCAGCACAAAATTGATCATTTTGTGTCAACATGCTCATATTACTGAAATGAAAGGATACATGATAAGTAGTGTTGTCCTGGTCTTGGAAGGCGAATGAGAAACTTAAGGCGGGTTTTACACCAAAACAAAAGTTAAACAGTTACCTGCCAATTGAAGAACGATGAGTCGGTGTGTAAGTGTGTTTCGGTAAGGGAACGCTGCAGCTTCATTCCTAGAGCACACTGTAAATGTATTGCCATTCCGATCGAAGCTCCAGGTACCGGGTCAAGCATATGCACACTGTTAGGCGGTCTATAAACCTCATGGAGATAGTAGAGGGTGAATTGAGTATTTTCAGAGAACATAACTTTATAGATTTCCATAATGAATACTTTCAAATTTGGTCTCAGCGGCCTCGTGTATACTGTTACTGCTTCTTCAAAAATGCAGGATATACATTTAACCATGGAAAGCCTAAGAGCGTTGACTATATAAGGAGGTGGATGAAGAAAACCCAATTTTAGGTTCAATAATATTACTGGCAGTAAATGTTGCATGCCGTAGGCGGCTGCATGGAAACTACACCCATTTGGAGAATTAGACACCTGCGTCGGTAGGCTGGGGACTAGCAATGGTAGCATGATCATCTTCAAAGTATCCGCACTGTATCGGGAATAAACATCTTTCCAGCCTCCTTCCTCGTCACCGGTTTGCACCTCCCGATAACTCTCTACTTTACTCCCCTCGCCATTTTCCACCTGTATTCGTTGTAGGCAGCTGACCTACTAGCTAGCCGAAGGCGAATTAACCTCCTAACACTCATTTCTTCACAGAAATAAGCGCATAATAAGGAGAGCCTCGTCTCCCTCCTTGACCCTATTTGACCCGGAATAGTTCTCACAGCCTGGGCGACGTTGAGAAGTGGCACATCCTGTCCGATAGGCTTGACCATATAAAGCCCCCAGATATAGCGAAAATGATAACTTCATGCTTCAACAAAATGTAGCTTTCACGCATACAAACCATCTCACCCTCTACTAATTTTCTCCCAACATCCCAACCTTCACTGCCTTGTAAACGCATGCTTCTTTGCCTGAAGCAAAGAAGTAAACTTAGGGTCCACGCAACGCTACATAAGTGCACTTAGAGGGAGATTTTGCCTCACCCATCCCAACCCTTCTTACATCAAAAAGGGGAGAGATTGTTGGAATATCCCCCCCTCTCATGCCATTTAGCGCATCACGCGCAATCGCCTTCAGCCATCACCGCCACCGCCGCCACTGCCGACTGACCAACTGACTCAAGCCTTTAACAAAAGTGTTTGGCTTCATTCTTGTGCTTATCAGCGTCAACACTTAATTCATCATTTATTTTTTCGCGAAATATTATTAATTCTTCTTACAACTGATAAGCAAATAAGATCTAGTCAGCTTGTCGTTCCGAATAAGGGAATTGGTAGGAGCTGCTGACGGGGCAGGGATAAGGAGTAGGCTGTGAACGTGGTATTTACTTGTATGGAAGAAGGGGGGAATAGAAGGGCCAGAAAAATCCCTAGCATTTGGCTGTTGCAAAAGCTGCTAGTTTCAGTAACAAAGGGGAGACGAAGACACTCCTTCCCACCCAATTATGGGAAAATGGATCTACTGTAAATGGGAAAAATCGGAAACGAAGGAGGACGCCTTTGTGGGAAGAAAGGAAAAAGTAAACCGCCGAACCACACCAAGCAGTAATTTAGCATCGCACCAGGCGATCGGCCGCCAATTAGCATAAAAGGCTCTAAAAGCGAAACGTTTCCATAACCATAAAGTCTTATTTTTTCAGAAATAATGGCTCAGCTTCTGACAGGAAGGAATTTAAAGCTCATTTATTTCTTAAAAAGGCGCGTGCATTCTAATTTTTAGGAAATGAAATCCTCCTTAAGCGAATAGCTTTTGCTTCCTTAGACAAAAACATCTAAAATATGCATGTGCACTTTTGCCTACTTTTCCCGAATTTTTATAAATCCATTTGGCCTTAAAAGGGGTTCGATATGCATTCAGGCAGCCACGGAGGGCCCTGGTGAAGCGTCAGCAACCCAAACCATGCGGGTGCTATGCGTCCATAAATCTCCTCGGTAGCTATCGCTCGATCACCAAATGAAGGCAGTTTATTCTGTTGGGAGGAAGTGGTTGATTAATGCGAAGCAATTTTAACTTAGAAGGGCGTGTTCAGGCTGAAACAGGACTTGATGGTGCTTTGCATGATGGTAGATGAGTTATGCAGCCTCTTACTAGCTAAAAGCCGACGTAGAGAGACAAATGAAATGAAATGCGTGCATAGAATAGCCGACAGTGACAAAGTCTCTTACCGGTGGTTCTAGGCATTTCACAGTTGGCCTACACTACATGGAGAGGGTGGAAACGCCTAAAAGGTAGTCAAGTATCCACTCGCAGGCAGCTTTCCGCATAGAGCGCATTGGCATTGCTTGATCCGTGGCAAAATTGCTTTGTGTTGTAAGACTGCACAATTGGAAACGAAGTGTAGCAAAGGGGGTGGAAATATAGGGTCTCAATTATCTAAAACACTTTACTGTGGTGTCAGAACCTGCATTAAAGCGGAACTGCCCGAAGACGCTCCACCTGCTCCTCAAGACCCTGAAACGACTATGGTGAGGGAATGAATGAGCATTTAATGTTGGCTTTGGTTAGTGGACTTTTACTTTCTTTTAACAAAAATAAATATTTTCGTTACTTGGAGACTGTTACATAGTTTAGGGGTAGCAGGGAACCACTTGGACTGCTATTTCATTGCTCATTTCATGCCCTCACTAGATGAACTAGAAATGAAAAATGATCCATTAATTTTTAAGAAGAGTGATTGGTGTGCAACGGGAAAAGGTAACTGAAGCCTTCTCGCCTGTCCAAGGTAGTAAATTAACCAAATGGAATGAAAGAAACCATTTTGCTGTTGATGTTTAGCCTCCCCAACCGGGTACCTACAATCCGTAACGTCAGAGGTGTTGGTAAGCAGCAGGAAGTTCCGTTTAATGGAAAGGCCTAATTCCAAGCTGGAAGGCTCTTAAAAGAGCCTCCACATGCTTGTGGTAGGTCTTTATCTCCGATCTCCGTCGTCAAGCAGGCGTAGTGGATAATGCCGATTGGATAGCTTTGTCGGTTTCACTGATTCTTAGACATATTGCAATTTTGGAGAAGCAGAGAGAAATTTTCTTACTTTTAACCCGGCAAAGGGAACCAGATTGTAGCTGTTAAAAGATTTTGAAACTAAAACCTGGGCTAGCACACATAAGGTGACCAAGCAAAAGGTCTTACGACAAGTTCAATGAGATTGAGGCGGCGTCTCTTGCCCGCCTCAAAGTGCCATACAATTGTGACTTCTTCTTCTCCTTTTTTTTTAAAATGTTTTAAAATACCTTGTAAGTGGATGTTAGATGTAAGTAATCAGTCTTCAACAAGGCATTCCTTGGGCACAGCTGCGCCGCAGTAGAGCGCATACAAGGGATACAAGGAACGCGTGCCATGGAGGCTTAAGAGGTAATGTGAGAGATGGAGAGTTTGAGGATAGGTGAGGACGTATGTGTTCGCTCTGCAAATCTTGAAATGTGGATGTAGTCCCTCATTGCAGATTAATCAGCTAGTCAGCAAAAACCCAAGACGATCCAAAAATCTTACTCTCATTTCCGCAGACATGGCAAGGTGATTGTGTCACGACTTTACCTCTTCCCCTTGCATGGCTGTCAACAAAGTTTCTCTTCACATGAAGGGTCGAGCAGTGCCTCTCTATCATCAAGAAGAGAAGTCCTGGTTATGTGATGTAACCTGTTCTTCTCGACTTATCCAATAAATGGACTTCATTCCCTCCTTACTTGGTAGAAGAAGAAGAGGAAGTCTTGCTCATTGTTTTTTTAATGAGACGAATAAACTTAGAGTCAATCAGCCTAGTGGAGTCAAACCACTTTTGCATAGGCGGTCAAAGCATTGGGAGAAGGACACAAGGAGACAATAGAGGGTGAGGAGGTTGGAGAATTTGCTTGAAGAGTTGTTTTGTACGACTGGTTAAATAGCGCAAGCTACTTTGTCTTCCCTTCCGACAGGGGATGAGGTTTAATTGAACAAAGCGCTCCACTCCTACACACTGCAACTGAAAATAAGGTGTTAAAATGTTCAGAATTCGGAATTTCCTTGCCATAGTTAGGAAAAAAAGGCTGGCTGGGAGTTCATCTCTTAATCTGTTAGCCCTGCCATCAAATCCTTTCCTTTACATCACTGCCTAAGCTAAAAGGAGTTTGTAAGTACCATGTTCTTCCACATCAACGAATTCCGACAGGAAACCATGCTGAGATTACCACAGTTGTCTATGTATTTTGCATAAAAGATTTGATGCTCTCAAAATGGATGTAAACCGAGATAATGGACTCGGTTGGAAGAAGCTAAAAAATCACATAGTAAATTTATCGCCTCTTTGAGACTATAAAAAGCGGTTTTGAGGTGAGAAATTTGATTTTGTTCATTAAAGCTTCCTGTCTGAGAGAAGGTAATTTAGTGGCTTTAAGCCTCTACCTTGCACTCTCCACTAGAGCACAAAGGTAGAGCGGCAATTGTCTCGGAGCCGACAGCCATGTTGGTGAATCGAGGGACAATTTGCAGACACTGAAGTGCCTGCAAGGAATAATTTTCAATGAGACACAAAGGAAAGCCAATGGAGAGTGCAGATGAGATGAAACGCCACTCCTCCTCCTCCTTCTATTGTCTCGTCCAAAGAGACTCAGCTCTTCTCCTGGTCAAGTAGGTTCCTTCGATCAGTCATACTGTTAGGTCTTACTGAAGAGGATTTGTCTCCTTTATTATTTTGAGTCGCCTTGCAGGCTTGCCAGGCTCACACCATACCCGCTATGTTCAGCCAACGTAATGCTTTTATAATCAGAAATCTAAGATGTTGCATAAGGTTCGGCCCTCTTAAATGTCCATCAAAATACTTCACCGCAAGCCTCCCCTCTGCCACCAACTTTGAAAAAGGTGGTAAAATGAATCTACTTCTCGGGGGCACGTTTGTAAATAAAGGAGGGGAAAAAAGGCATTCATTGGAGTAAACAAGCAAAGAGCGTGCACATTCACCACCTGCGATTTTACGGTCCCCAATGAAGGTGATCTAGTAGGGGACATAAAAAGGTGGACATTTCCTTTGCCCTGCCCAGGTGTCATTACTTCATCGTAGCGCATTAATTATTAACTGACTAGGCAGTCTAGCAGAACCCGCCAGTTGACGGCGACAACGACATCAGCAACAATGACAACAGGGTTATCTTAGAGCCTAACAAGGTGCCAAGAGGTAAGGCAAAACATCTGGTCTGAATCGGCCGATGGACAAATGGCCAACGGCTTTAAAGCTATCAAATGTGCTGTTGTAAAGCAAGGCACCGAGGCGCGCCACTGTGACTGGGTCACTGCTTTAAAAGAACAAATGCTAGAATGGGGTGCGTTATATGCCGTTCCACAATTTAGCAAAGGGATGAATTATTGCAGAAGGTCAGATTAAAACAACTGACTGATTTAAACAAAATAGTTTGCTCTAAAAATTAGCTGGATAGAAGGGTCGTATGTGGTCTAAAAGAAATGGTGAGGTTCAAAATGGTATGAAAATGCAAAGAAAGCTACGCAAAATTTCGCCTAGATCCTAGGTAATCTCAAAGTGGCAAAAAACCGTCATTTTTTACGTGTGAATGAAATTCTTGTGCTGCTCAACACGGTCCCCATTCAAAATATGTGAATGGTAAGAAATGAGGTGCTAAAATTGACAGTGACAGTCAGCAGTTGGACAGCTACCTCCTCCATACTTAGTCTTCGTCTCCAAACTATAGTCATAATGGCCATCAGTTGTTTCTCCTCCTTCTTCAAAAAGTAATGGAAGGGCAGAAACGATTTAGTCCTCTTGTCGGATGGTCAATTGCTTTCACTTTTCCACCAACTAGCGAAGTTGGCTCATAGCATTGGAGCACCCTAATTCACCTAGACTCTCCTCTTCTTTTTTGCGTCAACAGTTATAAACACGGAACGACCGTAGTTGATTGGTGGGCAGACTTTACGCTTGTCAGACACCGACCACCGGCAAGCCAGACAGCCGAGCTGGGAATGCTTTTATAGGGCTATAAATTATCCCTCTTTCTGTCTATGTAGCGCAAAATTATAAACGTTACGCATATTAATGCCTGCGAATTGCTTTAACACATCATTTACTGTTGTGCGACGCTTAGTGGCCTATCAAAAAGGTTGTTATGCAAAGAAATTGCGACAAAGAAGGTGACGACAACAACTTCGCGCTCGTTGTTTACTTAATCAGACGAGGTCCCCAGGGAACGGAGCATCTGTGGAACCAACTTTCATTAAGTGCTTACTGATTTGTGAGGGTTTGTCGGCATACATGGCGGATCTTCTTGAATTATGGAAAGTTAATATCTTAAGGCACAATTAAAAGGGATCAAGATGTGCACAATTAGAGCCCTTTATTTTAAAGAAAAATTCTTCTTCAGATGCATTTTAGGGAAGTTTTGGGGGAAGAGGATTTAAGGTTTTATTTTGATCTGGCTAAATAATTCGCAAGGTCGTCCAACCGTCCAATCCAGTGCACATGAGTTTAGAGTAAAAACTACACTAATTTTAGTCTCAATCTGTTAAACAATGAGTGCGAGAGCCAGGTAAATGTTTACCACGAAATGGAATAAAGGATTACGTAAAAAAATTCGAACGTTTACAAGTGGACTCACCAGCAGCCAATCAGATGGCTCCAAGGTTTTATCGTCAGCTTTGTTTGACCTTGGCAGCACCAATGGCGATTGCGCGTTTGTCTGAGACTGATTTATGCGGAGAGAAATTGTGATGGTTTTTTCCACTCATCCACTTCCCCTTTGTTGTTTCCCACAGGCCACTCGCGGGATAATAGCAGTGAAACCTTAAATAAATTTTCATGTGATGGTGATTTTGTTAAAATAAACGTAAAATAGACACCGCAGGAAGTGGTGAGATTAATAAATTAGAATTTAAGGAACAAAAGGGATAAAGTAAAACTCGAATAGGGTAGTTATGTGAGAATTTTCCAAAGAATATGGGAATGCCACCTAGTCTGGCTGTCTTAGTTGTTTTTGCCAAACGCTCATCTGAAAGACTCGACCATTCGCATTTCCTCTAATCTGGGACTGCAGGATAAGTATGGACAGACAGATGGATAAAAAGGTACTGGATGGATGGATAGATGGATGGATGGATGGATGTATGAATGAATGAATGAATAAAAAATACTTTTGTCCAAGTCCATTTTATAAGTCTTAGTGCTGCTGGAGCAGTCGACGCTGCAAGTGAACCGTTCAAGTTAAACTTATTCAAAGCGTCATTTTTTCCAACTCTAGCCTTAACTCCTTCATTGCGTACGAATTGTAGGTATTACATAAAGGTTGACTTTGACTGCAGTTCCGACAAGCATCATGGCAAACCTTATAACATCTTTTTTATTTAAGGCTCCTGCCTAGGGAACACACCAGCACCGCGATTTTTATAGATAAGCAGTGGATTGCTTTCCACGTCGCTAAACCTTACATTTTCATCAACCTTTGAACAGGCATCTCGGGAATCCCTCCGGGAATGTTATCATCTCTTCATCCCCCACAGGATCTGCTGTTATTGTCACCCTGAGAAGCTAAAACAATTTCATTAATTTATTTCAAACTTCTGCAGCTTATATTTAGTCCCGGAGACGAGCATTACAAAAATCCTTCTCGATGCTCTTTCTCCAAACCATGGAAGATCATTTGAAGCAAATGCCCGAAAACTTTAAATTGGCTACAATTTTCGTAAACGCTTGTAAATCAAGTGAAGGGCAGAGTAAAGATAATTATCTTTCGTTAAATAACTAATTTTCATAAAAAACACTAGATCGTGGAAACATGATGGTGTTCTGTGGCTATAGCATGCTCCTCTGGAGGCAATTTTGTGTCATACCCCCATCCTCACCCTCCCTCCATCGTGAATGAAATTCTTACCCAGCCATCTAGGCAAAGACAAGCAAAGCAAAAAAGACAAGGATGTGTCTTCTGGAACACCGAACTGCTTACGATTACGTGCTACCTCCCTCCATCCGATGTGAAAGGTGGTGGCCAGTTTTTGCGGGTGTTGTCGCTCCTTCCAACTCCCCACCTCGTCAACTGGTTAGGCAAAGACCATATTTATTTCTCTGCGGGCTCCACCCTACTTTGGCCGAAAAGTGTACGAAGAGAAGAAAGAAAGGGAAAAATTTTCACGCGAAAATAAATAATTTCTCTGCTGTGACTAAGTGGACTACTGCGTCATTCTCTCCCTCCCTTATGCCCCAATACAACAGCTATATTTAGAACCGATCGTGGCAATAAAAAGTGACATTGTCAATTCCTTCCTTGTTTGGTACAAGAAAAACAGAATTAATATTGGGATTTTAGGCTTAATTTTGTTTATATAATCCTGTTTACAATTTTAGACAGATGGGGAAAAAAGATTAAATTTTAGTGAGTTAACTCCCTTCAAAATGGAGCATTATTTAGTGGGAATAAAAAACACCTCTGCTACCTTCCTTAACCATTTAAATGATAATAAAAACTACTTTATCTCGATTTTTTCTCTGTCCAATTCTAAGGTCTTGACATGTGGCAAATCGACTACATATTGAAGGCTAGACTGCCATAAAATACTACACTCGACGTGGACCAAGAGGGTTACTACGGTTACAAACCTAGTCAACTGCATGTAAAGCTGAGAAGCTAAAAAAGAACAAATCAATATATGCTACTGAATAGCCTAATCAGTAAGCGAAATAAAGTGTTTTTATGAAATCTGTGTACTGCAGTAAAGAGGATGCATTCAGATATTTCCGGTTTGTGATACAAAAGAGACAAGAAAGTTAATCAATTTGCAAAAAAAGACAAGCCAGCACTGTTAGGCTTCTTCTGAGTGTAGAAATTTTAAGATCGCTATAGTGAAGACAATGTGCAGCACAATCACGTATATGTGACACCAGTGTCATAGTACATGGAAAACGGTATTCATCAGCTTCCAAAAATCGGTACAAAAAACTACCAATAAGTAAAGGTTTTTGAGCACAACACGATAAGGAAGATAAAAAAATACATTCCATTTCATAATGGTAATACGTCCCAAATAAATGTGCATGAACTCTCATACCAAATCTACGACAACAGCCATTTTTGTTTCCATCTCATTAAGGGTAACCTGCCAGCATTACGCATTACTTATCATGTATCCTTTCATTTCAGTAATATGAGCGGTGATGGCTGAAGGCGATTGCGCGTGATGCGCTAAATGGCATGAGAGGGGGGGATATTCCAACAATCTCTCCCCTTTTTGATGTAAGAAGGGTTGGGATGGGTGAGGCAAAATCTCCCTCTAAGTGCACTTATGTAGCGTTGCGTGGACCCTAAGTTTACTTCTTTGCTTCAGGCAAAGAAGCATGCGTTTACAAGGCAGTGAAGGTTGGGATGTTGGGAGAAAATTAGTAGAGGGTGAGATGGTTTGTATGCGTGAAAGCTACATTTTGTTGAAGCATGAAGTTATCATTTTCGCTATATCTGGGGGCTTTATATGGTCAAGCCTATCGGACAGGATGTGCCACTTCTCAACGTCGCCCAGGCTGTGAGAACTATTCCGGGTCAAATAGGGTCAAGGAGGGAGACGAGGCTCTCCTTATTATGCGCTTATTTCTGTGAAGAAATGAGTGTTAGAGGTTAATTCGCCTTCGGCTAGCTAGTAGGTCAGCTGCCTACAACGAATACAGGTGGAAAATGGCGAGGGGAGTAAAGTAGAGAGTTATCGGGAGGTGCAAACCGGTGACGAGGAAGGAGGCTGGAAAGATGTTTATTCCCGATACAGTGCGGATACTTTGAAGATGATCATGCTACCATTGCTAGTCCCCAGCCTACCGACGCAGGTGTCTAATTCTCCAAATGGGTGTAGTTTCCATGCAGCCGCCTACGGCATGCAACATTTACTGCCAGTAATATTATTGAACCTAAAATTGGGTTTTCTTCATCCACCTCCTTATATAGTCAACGCTCTTAGGCTTTCCATGGTTAAATGTATATCCTGCATTTTTGAAGAAGCAGTAACAGTATACACGAGGCCGCTGAGACCAAATTTGAAAGTATTCATTATGGAAATCTATAAAGTTATGTTCTCTGAAAATACTCAATTCACCCTCTACTATCTCCATGAGGTTTATAGACCGCCTAACAGTGTGCATATGCTTGACCCGGTACCTGGAGCTTCGATCGGAATGGCAATACATTTACAGTGTGCTCTAGGAATGAAGCTGCAGCGTTCCCTTACCGAAACACACTTACACACCGACTCATCGTTCTTCAATTGGCAGGTAACTGTTTAACTTTTGTTTTGGTGTAAAACCTGCCTTAAGTTTCTCATTCGCCTTCCAAGACCAGGACAACACTACTTATCATGTATCCTTTCATTTCAGTAATATGAGCATGTTGACACAAAATGATCAATTTTGTGCTGCAGACATGCTCCAATCACCAGACGATAACCACATGCTATTCTGGACCTACTTACTTTCAACTGTGTGATGATTAGGAGGAAGGAAGCGAGAAGTGAGAAGTGAGAATGGGAGGTGGGAGGTGGGAGGTGGGAGGTGGGAAGTGGGAAGCAGTTCTGCTCGTGAACACCAAAATCTGCAAGGTGTTAATGGATTTGTGATTGTCTAGGTCATTCATGCATGGGCTGAGAAGGAGGAGCTGGTCACTGGTAGACCACTGGTAGATAGGGCAGCTGAGGGGTCGCGGTGGTGACAGTGGCTGAATGTGTACGTTGGTAGGTTGTGGAGTGAAGACCATAGCGGATTGCAAGACAACGTGATGAAGCAGGAATTAACGGTGCATTCATAAAGGAGTATTATCCAATTGTGCGCCCCAATATCTGCACTAGTGCTGGCAGCGCCATCGCTGTCCACTCCATGCATTTGGAGGTGGAGGTGGAGGTGGAGGCGGAGGTGAAGGTGGAGGTGGGGAGTGCCACCACCATGGGAGGACAGGGATGCGGACCACACACCGTTCGCACAAGGGAGGATGCCACCTGTCCTGATTGAATTAGCTGGAGGCAAGGTGCATGGTGCATGGTGCACGGTGCGATGCATGAGGTACAGCACTGTGGGTGAGGCGCTGGCATAAACAGACTGTGGTCGGCGCACCGTCAACTTGACTCAGCCCTGAGAGAAGGCGGCTGTCGTCGCAAAGTGGAGCTGCCCTCAGGATCAGGAGGTGGTGGTGCCTAAGAATGCGCCAAACAGCACTGATGGTGGGGCAATTGGCAGGCGCTGATAGGCACACACGATGCCAAAGTGAGTCTGCATGGTAATTACGCTCGTGCTTTCTGCTGCTGCCACTGCTACTGCTACTACTTCCTTCTCCTTTTTCTCTTCTGCCGTATTCCGCAGTCTTCTTCCTGCTTTTTTGGCATGGTGGGCATCCAATTAGTTTGGCACTGGAAGTCACTTGTTGTGTGGTCGTGCGACCTTCTGTGTTAGACTTTGAGGTGGGACGCATTCTGCTGCCTGAGTGGGAAGTACTTTTGGAATGACGAAGGGGCAGGCAAGTGGTAGCCCAAATGTCATGCAATTGTGGATGTGTGAATGCGTGTGGTCGCCCTCTCGATGACCAACTCGCATCATCATCTGCTCTTTTATGGCCGCATTACAAGTATCCACTCCGCTATGCACCTGCGATGTTGGGCCATGCCTGGTTGTGACCAGGTTGTTTTTGCATTTGTTGGTGAATATGATGCCAGTTCTTGCCTTAAAGTTTAAAAGAAGGAGAAGATTGCATTTTATCCCACGCAAGCGACAAATATATGTGCCTCTTTTTTCCCCACAGAGTATTTGTAGTGTGACACATATGTAGGTTTTGCGCCCTCGCCTAAAAGTAGTAAGTTTTCCATAGCATCATTTTTGGTACATGTGGAATACTGCAGACAACATGTTCTCCCTTGATTTCTGCGCTACAAACGAGTGGAACGTGGGGATGCACTTTCGGTTACATAGTAAAGCGTCATTTGTGGAAAAGTACCATATGCCCGCTTCAGGTCGTTCTACACCACCGAATGAACAAAACAACAAATGTAATAACTACTGCCACCTTAATTTGACCTCACGGCCCAATACCAACGCCAACTGGAATTGGTACTGCACCTCATCACAAGTCTCTCTTTATCTACTTCGCGTCTTCCAGCCGCCCCTCACCTCAACGGCTCAATTGCACGACATGATAAATGGGAACTTTCACCTTCATTTGGTGGGCGAGGACGCTTTTTGGTTCAATTGAGCAGATTCTGCGTGGAACCAAACTCAAGGCTCAAAGGAGAAGGAGTTTGTGGTGGTGGTGGTGGTGGTGGTGGTGGTGGTGGTGGTGGTGGTGGTGGTGGTGGTGGTGGTGGTGGTGGTGGTGGTGGTGGTGGTGGTGGTGGTGGTGGTGGTGGTGGTGGTGGTGGTGGTGGTGGTGGTGGTGGTGGTGGTGGTGGTGGTGGTGGGTGGTGGTGGTGGTGGTGGTGGTGGTGGTGGTGGTGGTGGTGGTGGTGGTGGTGGTGGTGGTGGTGGTGGTGGTGGTGGTGGTGGTGGTGGAGCAGAGATAGAAGAATACCAGCTGCGCATTTGGCCTCAGGGTAGGGTGGAATGGAAAAGATTGTATCAAGGCGATATAAACAGATGTCAAGTCCATAAGTAACTCCAAGGCAGGGTAGTTCAGATGGATAGAGAGATAAGACACTCCAATAGATGCTCAGAGTGGTGAACAGATTGGTGTGTGGATGGCTGGGCGGACGAATGCAGGGTTGGACAAATGTTAAGGGGCTAAGTGCTGTCAAGCATGGTCCCAGCCACCTCGGCAATGAGTCCGTATTAACCGTTTCGTGGGCGGTATTGTGATTGTTCAATGGAGGCGAATGCGAACACACAGGTATTATTCGGGAATTATGGAGCAATCAGTGGTGTCTTCCCTTATTCTTTGTTTTATGTTTGATTACCCCAACAAATCGACCAAATAATTAATTGCTATAGAAACTGAAAAACGCCTTGGCAAGTGCTCTGCACATCGACTTGTCAGGTTTTCGTTGCGTCAATGAAGAAAATGAAGAGGTTACCAAAACCACTTTGCTGGGCATCAAGAGGGGAGGAATCTGAGTCGAAAGTGATAAAATTGCGATCCTAACGTAATTGGAGTAATCATACAGCTTCCAGTAGTAAACGCTAAATAATTCTCCTCAAAACCTAATAAAATTAGGTTGGATATGATCTCTCTTCGGATGCTTCTGAGCAGTTGCCGACATTTTTCCTGAGGGGATCAACGCAGTCGTGTGATTATCCAATGGTAGTGTGGGACGCATATCGTCAATGGATGGACAGATGTTGGATGGATAAAAAAGATTGGATTCATACCAGAATCAAAGACGGTTAAGGAGACGGACGAAAGGGTATTTTGAAGGAAAAAAGGTGATAACGTAGCATGCACCTTTCAGCACCATGATGCGATTTCCTCCTCCTCCTCCTCCTCCTCCTCCTTCTTTTCCCTTATGCCTTTTCCAAGCCCAAATTTCCCCTTTTTCTAATCCCAAATGCCAGTTCCTTTATAAGTTAAAAATCCCTTTTTCTAAAGCAAACTGTTTTGGATTGGCCTGTGTAAGCTTGGTTGCATGCCACTATTTACTGATGCCTCTGAATCATTCCGCCGCCTAATCGTTTGGCATTTAAGGCGCAACAGGTGAAATAAGTGCGGTTAGTGTAACCTCCCTAAACTAAAAAAAACAATGCATCGATGGTTGATTTAGCTTTGATCGTGCGGACATCCGAGACTTAGGAAAACGTGTGTCCTCCCCGCGGCGTGGCCCCAACGCCATGCGTTCTGTGCGTCGGTAATATGCCTGGCGATACACCATTATAGCCGCCGTTCGCTTCAGGGTGGATGTTAAATGCTATCGCTTCACTACTGATGCATGCGGGTGGAAGGCGTCGAGCCTGTACTTGTACTTGTGAAATATTATGAAGGCAAAATATTATCCGCGTGAAAGCGGGGAGCAAAATGCATTTGCTGCCTACAAGTTTCCAAGATAAGAAGAAAGTAGAGTTATGTGACCCATTTTCATTTTCTCAGTGTTTTAATCACCCGCCCATTGAAGGTGTGCAAAGAATCCATGATGTTGCAGTGTGGAGACCTTTCATCGGCATGGTGTGTTCTTCTTCCTTGACATTTAGGAAGGAAATATAAACAATCATACGCTACGTCAATGCAGCTGGGTATGTATAAGGTGAAGTCAAATCCTAAAATGCTTTATAGGTAAAGTGAACACAAGCATTAAGGGCGGTGTCACGGGAAATGACTGACTTTTGCTGTTTGATTAGCGGGTGCAAAAGGTCTAACGGCATAGTAAATTAGGGTAAAATGTCACCCTCCTCTTCTTTGAGGTCTGGGAAGCAAATCTCAACTTCTTTGATGAATGGTGCATCTGTTGACGCAGTCGTGATTCGCGCAATAATAGAATGAATGTATTTCACCGACTAAAACGAATAGGCAAATTCACAATTCAGTGCTTACTGTTCTTCTCATTAGTCCTCACTTCCAGATGCCAATTTAAGCAGTTAAGGGTTATTTACTCATAGTTATTACACATTTTGCTTCACTCTGATGAGTCTACCTCGTTATACGGTGCTTGTTCAACCCTGGGACTTTAAAATAGCCCCTTTTGAAATCGGTCATCGTTACTTCTCTGGGTGAGTCGATTTCTGGGCCATGAGAGGCATCCGCATATCAATTTTTACTTGAATCTTGCCC
This sequence comes from Taenia crassiceps, assembly GCA_023375655.1. Classification (NCBI taxonomy): domain Eukaryota; kingdom Metazoa; phylum Platyhelminthes; class Cestoda; order Cyclophyllidea; family Taeniidae; genus Taenia; species Taenia crassiceps. The sequence continues at coordinate 1,124,456 of JAKROA010000007.1, forward strand.
TGGTAAATGGTATTCTTCTGTTTTCAAAAAACATTTCAAGAGCTACTTATTGTGCTGGAAAAAATATAAGTGATGCATTACCTTTTGTATTAGTGGAGTTCGCAAACAAAGTACTTCCTACTTTCGTTCTTGAAACAAGTGTGTAGTGAGGTTGCATTATTTTTACCTTATTTAACTGGCTGTCCATTTCTGACTACTAGTATTTGACTGACCGTATTGCCTTTAGCGGTAGCGATGGAATCTAGGCCATGCCAGCATCACCTATTCATGTCTGTTTGCCGTATAGCATAACTTGCTAAGTCTATCTGCGTTTGCTTATCTATAGGAAGGTTTTACGCCGCAAGTTGTATAGCATAAATCAATTTTGGAGGACAATGATCTATACATACTAAACTAGATGCCGGTAAATGTACAGTATAGGAAGTAAGAGGAATTGCACCTTAAGTCACATTTCTTAGTACCAAAAATGCTTTGAAAACAACAAAAAATGCGTGGTGACCTTCAAAATTCATTTATATAACTTTTTGTGAATTAATAAGAAAAATGTTTGCCAGATTTTTGTATCACAATGAACTGGGACACTAATTATCAAGGTTAAGTTGTATGAACTCTTAGTGAGTTTTTCTTGTAGTGTAGCATAATGACGCCTCCTTCATTTGCCGATATTGGCAAATCCGCTCGTGATCTCCTGCGAAAGAATTTTGATCTTGGAATTCGCTTCGTCTCCTTTAAGGGCAGGAGTGGCAATCTTGAGTTTCTTAGTCGAGTTGACAATGCTTTTCGTGTTGGAAAGGTATAATTTCACTTTTTATCCATCTCAACTTTATCATCCCAATAACAGATGTTGGGAACATTTGAGTCGAAATATAGTCTAAAGGAGTCTGGTCTGACGCTCAGTGAGAAGTGGTCTTCGAAGGGTTTTATGTCTGCCGATGTGTCTATCGATGGTCAAATCTTCGATGGCCTTTGTAACACCCTAAAAACCGAGTATGATGTGGAGTCTCGGTTCGTTTTTGTCATTTATAAGCTTTTTACTAAGTTAGAACTAATCGAATTTCCCTCAAATCGGTGTATAAGAACGATTTCCTCAATGGGCAGGTGAATTTCCAATTCCGTAATCCCCTCCCAGATGCAATCCAGTCACTGGTTGTGGGGTGAGTTTTTGGCAAATGAATGGGAATTTTAATCTAAACCTTGATTTATTTAACATGGCGCGCTTTGTTTTTAGGCATCAGGATTACTTGGTCGGTGTTGATATGCATTATGACGCCTTTCAAAAAGAATTGAGACACGTTGATTTTGCGTTCGCTTACTCCGTGAAAGATTTCGGTTTTCATGGAATTATCACGAACTGGGCGCATACTTTTACCGCTGGGGTCTATCAGCGGCTCAGCAACCAACTAGAATACGCTGCTGAAGTAAGTTATTTTACTTTTCTTCTACAAAACTTAGTGTTTTAACGTCCTAGAGGTCTTCCAATATGCATGAGACCCTTACATAGTTTCCTATTTGTTGTTTAATTTATCTCTTCATTCAAAAATGTATCACTTCATTGTGTCTTTGACTGTCTTCTCGGCCATTCAGTGATAATTCTGCGTCTCTTAACTATTTACCCTTCTTTTATAATCCACCTTCCTATTTTTTCATGCATCAAATTACCCCTTCCTTACTTTCTGTACTATTAATTCATCTATTTACCCATTCATCTAGCATTGAATAGTTCATCCCTTCGTTCGTCAAGTTCTCTACCTCATACATTCCTTACTCAACAGCCGTCTATTGCTCTCACTCAATTGAAGATCACTTATTCACTTGTTTTTGACCCACTTCTTCCCAAGGCCACGTGGAACCGTGATGTTCCGGATTACAACTGGGCTATAGCCTGTCGAATAGCAACCGATCCAGACAAAAGGCATATCCTGAAGGTCAAATTGGACAGTCTTCAGCGTATCTCTGTTTCCTTAATGAATCGAATTTTTGAGGGAGTCGAAGCGTCTGTCTCAGTCATGTTCAATGATGTCGAGGAGACCCAAATTGGTTTTGGTGTTGAAATTGAACGATGAGAAGAAAATCAGGATCTCATCACTCTACTTTTGTGCGTTTATCGGTTTGGCTCTTTGACATAGATTTCATTCTGCTCTCCTTGCCTACGTGTTTTTGCGATTTGTAGTAGTTGAGATTTTATGAATAAACTCAGTAACATTCTGTTCTTTTAGCGGCCGAACGCCGATTTGTTATCCATGCTCGTTGGAAAACTACCAATAAGGGGTTCGTTATGATTGGAGGCCTGACTGACTAATGAGTGTGTCAAATCTTAATGCGGTTCTTCATCGGTCAAGGAATTCGTCTCATAATCGTTACATGTCGAAGGAGAATAGAGAAGAATAGAAAATACAATGCTTCAAACACCATAAAACTCGACCAGTTTCTTAAATCATGACAGCGCTCGTGTGCGTACATTTTGTAGGCCTGATCCATCCGGGTCATACCCCGTCGACACCCTAATTTCACCAGATTTTTTAAAACTAATGGTTTCTGTGGAATTTGTTTGTATATCAAACAGACTAGAGTGGAGGCCTCGCTGTTGATGGACGTGAAGAGAAAGGAAAAATTGGTAGTTTTTGAAGTTTACCGTCACCAATCAGTCATTTGCCTAGTGGCGTCATTCACGACCTTTAATGACGTAGGTGTTAAGAGTTAACGAGGTGCGAAGGGTGCCTCAGTCGTTTAAAACGTAAATTATCAGAGAGATGGGACATAGAAGACCAATTCCTAAATGATGCTTTCCTCTTCCGCAAACCCTCTCAATTTGGCCTCAGCAAACGGATCCATCGTATGGATATCAGCTAAGCACTACAGAAAGGGAATTTGCGGTGGAGAGCTAGATTTACGTGGAAGGATCATCAAATACAGGCCAAAGTTAGGCGACTTCTCAATTCTTGAATTTTTCATATTATTCTTGTCATCTACCTCGCCCGGAGCAACCAGGGCACAAAGACCTCACCACGACAGTGCCTTTAGCTGTCGAGGAGTATTAGTAAGTCGGAAGCACGATGTGTGCCTACATGACGACTGCTGACCAACTACCAGAGCACTTTTTGACCGGACTTTACGTCAGTCTACCTGGGTGCGACATTGACCAGCGGGAGAGGCGCGAGCTCCAATGCGTTTTAGAAGTCTGAAGAAGTACACGTAAAAATAGAGAGCCGCCAGCGTCATCTCTGTGTGCAGCTGCCTTTGAGGATGACACGCTATTCAGGAAAGGAAATTTTTGTACGGGAGCAGAAAAGGACAGTGGAATCCCTGGCTAGGCGAGTCCGCTAGTCTCCTCGGTTTGGAAGACAACCTTCCCCACCGATGGGTAATATACGTCACACCCTGAATTAAGTTGAGAAAACTCGGGCGTCACACGTTAGCAACGCTGGTAGCAAACATGCCAATCAACAACACGTTGCTGGGAAGCGGAAAAAAGAGTACCAAAAATTCGTCTCTTTAAAAATGCACCTTGAAGGAGGGGAAGAGGGACTCGGAGGAAATCAAACAAACACGAGACGAGAGAGAACATGTTCTGTGTTTACCTTGTTAAAAAGAAGACAAGAGCCAAGGAATCAAACAAACTAGCGCCTTGAAAGATGCGGAAAAGAACAAAACGCGGACGTGTTCCGCTTCGAAATGCAATTTGACGAAAGTCGGGTTCGGGGAAATCTTTAATCAAAAAAGGAAAGGAACAAAAGAAATCTTTTGATTATTTGCCTCCAAACTTCTGCCTCAACGCCATAAAGGAGGGGGATATCGATGTGGAGGTAAGGCTGCCTGATCGACCAGTTTTCAAGAAAGCCGACGATAGACTGGAAGAAGGCTTTGTCGACGATTCTGCCGCGGAGTGGAGCTTTGAGGCAATAGACTGAATCATCTCTGATCCCCGTCTTTTGGGCGCAGTAGATGAATCCGGCGCCACTGTAGATTTTGATGCTGTAGGCACTGTGCATGTGTCCTGCGCTACAGAAGTTCGAACTGGCGACTTCTTCTGTTTTGGAGATCTGGACGGTGGAGCTGTCGACGGTGGTGTGTTGGGTGGCGAATGCCGCTTCTCCTTCGGTGGTGATTTGCGTCGTGAAACGTCAGTTTTTGAACCGGCCAGCTTTGAGGAGATTCGAGAAAGGACCGAGGGCGTGGAGGAAGGCTTTGGGGAAGAGGGAGTCTTTTCTTTCACGGGCTCGACAGTTGCAACAGCAGTTGGGGCGACAGCGGTGACGTGAGTGTTGTTGGTGGTCGTGGTGGTAATGGAAGAATGCCGAAGTTCAGCAGGATGTTTAATTATTACATTGGAGGAGACGGAGGATGATAGGGGGAAAGTGAATGATTCGGTTTTTGAAACCAGACTACCTGTTTCTGGTGTCACACCGTCCTCAAAAAATTTTCGTCGAGCAGGCGAAATGGGTTGGCGCAAGGGTGGTTTGCCTAGAGTTCAAAAACGCTACTTTAACAGTTTTGCCTAGCAGCAATTTGAAGCAAATTAGATGAGTAGTTTGAAAAGAGTCCACTACTACTTAAATACTTGTTGGTGAAAGAACTACCAGGGGAAGTGAAAGGTCTTTGCGTAACGTCGCCAACACTGCCAAGGTTGTCAACGGAGGATTGCCGGGATCGAACAAGAAAGCCCGGCGTAGGGTCCGGATAATTAGTGATCTGATGAAGGAAAAGAAAGTGAAATTCAACAGTATGGAAGGCGAGTCAGCGTCTTAGCACATATTTATCGTGTTCTCTCTCAGCACCACAATTATATAGCGCTCCAATTTTTTCATCAAAGTGCGACAGCACAAATACGTGTCCTGTATGAGACAAATGACACCTGTGATTGCATCAAGTTGCACAAAAGTGGATTGGTAGAGTTTAACAGAGTGAAACAACTTTCCTAGTTGCTAAGCAGGAATTGAATCCGCTAAGAAAGTGGCGCGAATCGGTGTCTCGATTTACAATAATAACCGATTTTCCCGTGAGGCAGAAAATTGTCCTTAATGCTATTTACCCCCTTCCTGGTACGCACCATCAGTCGTCTAGATAGGATCATAGCATCGAATTCGTACCCAATTCAACTCCAAAAAAGTCACAAGAAAGCAACCTCCTTAAATGTAATTTCAGTATTACTCGACCCACCTTTCGAATGCTGACATCGGGTGAGACAGAGCGACCGCAGCGAACCAACGAGGGAGTGATGCTTCTAGCCAAGGAGGGGCTGATTCCAGCAGCTAAGCTCACTGTGCTACCTCTGAATCCGTTGGATGATTTGTTGAACCACTCCACAGAGGTGGACCGATGTCCAGCAGAGAGCGGAGTCTTGGGTTGGGTGGCAGGGGTGCCGATCATACTATCACCCATCATTGACTGCGTGTCAGAGGTGTGTGATCTTGAAATATCAGAACCGTTGTTTAAATTTCCCCGGTTGGTGGTCACCGAAAAATATCGGAGTCTATTCGGCCAGCTTCAACATTTCGTCATTTAACGAGTAATGTATATTTTGCACAAAAATGTGATGTGATGTGGCAGTGCGCATTGCAGTCGTGCCTAAAATGAATATTGAACACTTCCACATTTATGCTTGACGCCTTTATCAAGAACGTGATAGCATTCACAGACACCTCAAATGATACTGATGGAAAGAAAAACATCTACAGTAGATGGATAGAGGCGGGGAAGTTCACATCAATTGTCAGTCAACCGGCCTACTTTTAAACGAAACAAATCTATTGAACAAATTCAAATGCGCCGAGCGGCGCTACTTAAATATTTAAGTTGATCAGGTGCAAAATCCAAGAAATCAGGTTCAACGGTTAAAAGGCATCAAAATCGCAAGTTAAACGGAGACAATAAAACCAGGACGAGGTGCCAAAGACCTACTTTACAAAGTGGATCTTACTGTAAAAGAACGTCTTTTGAGCTAATGTCCCAAGCAAGACGTTGGTATAGGGAATACCCTCTCGTTGCCCAAACCCGTGACTCCAAAATAGAGGGCGCAGAGAATGAACCTCGTCAAAATGCGCAAGACACATCAGAACTGTAAAACCTGAATATTACCTTATTATAAACCCCACTCTTATCTCGTGGTCGATCCCAGATCACTCGAGCATCAAATGCAGCCAGAGACGCGATCATAGAGAACACCGATAAAAGTGCTCAAAACACAACGGAAACTCAGAGGCGTGATAACCCATTAAGTGGATTGGCTTTGACCTTCCTTGAATCTGTTCGTGTCTACGCAGGCCATTCCGACCACACAACTGTTTCAATCGCGAGGAAATAAAACGGATATATACCACCAAAAAACTCAAAAACCCAAAAAAAACTCGCGTTTTCCCCCTATTCATCCATCATCTCAACGGTAACTGTTCGGTTTTAAAAATAAACCAAGTAATTAAATCCATGCACAGATAAACACATGCATAGTAAGGGTAGCAATATGAGACGGATTATGGAGCAAAAACAAAAAGGCTGTTCAAGGTAAAAATGAGGCAAAATTTGCCGGTTTTGGAAAAGGCAAATATGCGGTTAGAATTAGAAACATTCGTTCGCGGATGGGTTTGATGTGGTGGCGCAACGTCCACCTCTAGCAAATGGTGGGTCAAGTAGTCATTAGTGAGCTGACCTTGGTATATTCAACGTAAATAACGGAAAAGAAATCGAAAATGTCAGTGCGAAGCAATTCAGCCTCTAGTGATGTCGCTTTGCTTTAAGTTTTGGTGCAGTATGCTGGAGTCATTTATGTAGCGATGCTCATGATGTAGTCAGGTCATAAGCACAAAGCGGATGAACTAGGGCCGGTTAGCGACCTCGAAAGCAGCTAAGCGCGCAAATATGCACCACTCAAATTTGCCTAAGCGTCTTTTGCAACGCAACGAGGTGTAGAGAGGTAGCACATACCCAAGCATTGCTGGACCTGCGGAACTACTCCTAGAAAAATTCGAATTAAAAACACAGACCATCAATAGGGCACAAGGTGTAATCTACTGATAGTTAAGGAAATTAGTAGGTGTGTGCGGGTTAATAGACCTAGTCTGCTACCAAACCTACCGTTGACATTGCTCATCAAGGGAACATGTCCTGCAAGCAGTCACCAATGTTTTGAAAACAAATGCTACTTAAGAGCTTATAAGTAATAAGAACTTTATACAAAATACCTACCGTCGAAATACTGGTATGTGCTGGCGACAGGTACGCCAGCGTTCCATTTCAGCGACGATGTCATTGATAATCTCCTCCGACTTCATGCCCTCGATTCCCTCCTAAATGAATGCAAAACAATTCGAAGTAGAGTCTTAAACGCAGTTGGTAGACCACGGATTAAAAACCGCTCACTCTGTTGGCAAGGCGAATGCACCACTGCTCGACGGAAATTCGTGAATCCTCGATTCTACAAAGTAAATCCTCCCTCTCTTCAGTCCAAATTTTGTATTCCCGATCCGCTCCCTGTTCCGAATCGAGCAACCGCTCTCTGAATAGCTCCGCTTGCTCGCGATACAGATTCAACTGCAACAAAAAAGAAATAGGGATGCATGGATCCTCACCAGCGTCCATAGTTTCTCAACATTCCATCTCAACGGTAACAATTCATGGAAAGATCAGAAGTCTTCGCCCCACCTACTAGGAGGATAGAGAGACGACCTGTTGCTCACCTGTAACAATTGTTCATTCAAGCACTCCATTTGGCATTCAGCAGCTGCCCTTGCAGCCGCCGCTTCCTGGATCGCAGAAATGGTGGCTTGAGACTGAGCCTCAAGCCGGTGCTGAAGCTCGGACCTCAGACGCGCTATAGTCCTTTCGGCAGAGTCAAGACGTCGTGCGGTTTCCGAATTGGCGGTGTTGGAGGAGGTCCCGGCATTCATCATACTAATGTGACCAGTGCGAGCTGGTGAGGCACTGAAGCGTTGCAACACTTTCGGCAACTTCTGTTGCTCCTTCAACTGAGTTAACTGTACCTGGAAGGAAGAAAGAAATATTTGGCCAGAAAATACCAGCTAGCCATTTGTTAATAGCCCTACTTATAAGTTGCAAGTAGCAAAGTGAAAAATGGCGTTGTTAAAATTATTCCAAAAGAAAGGAACATGGTTAATAATTTTAAAACTACTATAGTCTCGAAGGAGAGCTCGCTCTTATCTTCACCTTGATTTCAGACTTTTCTGACTCTAATCTAGCCATTTCCCGCTCAAACTTTTGCCTTTCCTTCTCGAAGTTGTTCTCAACCTCTGCCAACCGAATGGAGGCCTCCTGCAATGACTTCCTTGTGCTTGCTATTGTATTCTTCCTCTCCTCCTGCTACAAAAAAGAAAAAAACCCACACTCAACCACTTGTTCGAAACCGGCATCGAGACAGACGCCGACTCACTTCCTTTGCTTTGGATTCGAGGACAACGCGTTCCGACAGCCAGGCTTCCTGCTCCGCCTCATACTGCTCCTTCAGATTGGCATACTTCCGTTGATATTCCAATATCTTGTTCTGAATTATTTCATTCTTAATCTTGAGCTGAGAAATTGTGCTATTTTGTTTGGCAACAAGTTCATCAAACAAACTAAGCTTTTTGTTGATCTGTGTCTCAGCAACAGCTCGAGAATAGAGATCACCGCCGACACTGAAGCCACCCACTACACCAGCAGACGTGTCCATCGGGAAATTCTACAAAATGCCTACATTTATTTTCCATTCACATTTTGCAGGTGGTTTGTTATTTTGTGGTAACGTTACCAATCGGTTGCAGGCCTCCTGAAGGCGTTTTTCAAACGTCTGCCTATCCCGACGCACCTCCTTGGCGATTTCATCCCTCTCTTGTCGTAAAGCGGTGCATTCTCGACGTAGACGATCCAACTCCATGCGCCTACTGTCCCGGCTTCCATCACGGCTGATCCCACTGTCGGGGGAAGAGTCGGACCGCCACCATCCCATACCCTCCCTATGTTGAAGCCTGTTGGTAATGCGCGGTCATTGGCTTTTGCTCAAAACACCCACCAGGTGATTAGCCTAAAAATTTACAAACTCACTTCTTTTGAAGTTCAATTATATTGGCCTCAAGATTCTTGACCTTCGTCTGTGCCTCTGTGCTAGCCTGGCGCGCCGCATTCAGTTCTTCATCAAGCCTCTGTGAGTCCTTCTTCACCTCGCTTAGAAGATCATCCTTTTCACGAACAAGGCCTTCTTTGTTCTTTACTTCTTGTGCTAACTGTTTGCACTTTTCTGAGGCTTCCAATTCAGCTGCCTGAGCCTTTTCTAGATTTGAGTTTGAGACTGCAAAGGAGGGCAAGAAGTTTGACGAATAAATGGTCAGCAAGGTCACCTAGCATAGGCATCCTCATGACAGTTTCATATCAGCAAATCCTTCATATCATCAGTCTCCCACAAAAAGTACTCAACAATGCAACTCCAGTGACAACTCGGGTTGAAAAATTGACGTCAATGAATGTCAATGAAGTTTAAGCGTAAATTCACTGGTTGATTACGGGAGCCGCGCGCTGAGCAACAGAATCCGCATTCACCAAAACAACGGCAACGGTTTTTAGACAGGCCCTACCTTCACCCCAAATTGGATCACAACTTCCAGAAACAAGGTGAGAGTGCGTTCTAATTAACCTAAATAACCCTCGGAGTAATGTTTAATAAGGGCCTTTGAAAATGGGTCAGAAGGTAGGAAACCCCTCTCCTCAAGTTCCCTTCAGACAACTGCTGCAAGAAAGGGCGGGGTTTAAGGAATTTTTGCATGAGTATTTGAATTTAGTCAATCTTAGAAGGGTTCACCCATCATACTGACTTCAATTACTTCCTGATTGGCCGGTATAGTGTGGAGATGTTCCTTGGGTATATTAATAATCATTTTTAGGTCAAAAGGGCATCAATACACGGGACGTAAAATTCTTGGTTGGTACTTCGAGGCCGTCGATGACCTCGGTCTCCCGCACACGCAGTGTCCATCAGAAAAGTCAATAAAGACATCCACCTTGAAGTCATTATCAGCTTAGACCCTCACGGCATGAGAGATTCAATATGTGCCCACAAATTCATACGGCCAAAATACAGAATCCGTTCAAAGCAGACTGTTATCCATCAAAGCCACCATCGGAAGCCACAAGCAATGCTGCTGCACATATTAACAATAGCGTTGGTGATTTAGCGCATCATCGTTTATCCCATTGCATAGAGAGAGTACGCAGAGACACTACCCGAATGTACAATAGTTCTATTTCCCCTCACCATCTTGAAAACAGCATTCCGCCCAAGACATTTACTAGGGAAATATTTTTGTTGAAGAGAACCTTTCATGGCATTTAAGAACAAGTTTCACGCAATCTCACCTCTTAATTCATCCTCCAGACGTCTAAGCTCCGATTTCAACCGTTCATTTTCCGCCAACGTTGAACTTATTTTCATGCTCGTTCCCTCCTGTGCCCTGGCGGCAGCCAATCCCTTACGAGCCTCGTTAAGCTGGTGAGAAACAATTGGTGAGGTCCAACAGCCAATAATATAATGAACTTTAGTAGATCAACCAATCATTCACCTCCACTTGCATCAACTCAAGCGCGCGTTTCGCTTTGGCCAGATCTGCATTTCGTTTCTCCAATTCATCATCTTGATCAAAGAGAGAATCTTCTCGAAGCTTTAATTCTTCTTGAAGATCTTTGTTCTCAAGCAGCAGTTTCTCCCGAATCTTTTCAATCTGCACCACCTTCTGTTGGAGCTGTAAGAAGAAGAGGGGGTAGACACTTGGAAGTGACGAGAGCCCTACTTGAAAGGGAATTTCGTTACAAACTGAGCATACATACCGACGCCTATGCGCTCGTTGTTTGAGTACACACAGCCATACCTTTAAAACACAATCTTTGATATCTACAGAAAAGTATTCCCTTTTCACAGTCATCTTACCCCAAGGTGAAGACCTTCATACCACACTGTGGAGCAGTCGGCTTTTCCGACTGAATTGCTCATACCACATGGAAGGGCAACTAATTAAATTCATTTACTCGGTTTCGTAGCGTTGAGATACGCCACTCGTCTCTTTCCTTTTAAAAACTTGGGGAGCAAAGTGGGTACATTTCTGACAAATTTTTCCAATTTCAGACTCAACCACTGGAATGCATCACACTTACGATCGCTATCTCCTTTCGCATAGAGTCAATCTCCCGCCGGTAGCTCGATATCTCCAGAGCCGTTTGTTTATTCTCCATTGGAGCCGAAGGCGAAGTGGCACCATCCAGGGCAGCGTTAGAGGTCCGAGATGTCTCCGCAGGGTCCTTGTCAATCAGCGTCTTCATTGCCTCGTTCATCTTTTTGGCTCTCTCTAGACGGCCTCGCAATTCACGAATTTGGCTCTCGTGATCCTCTATTTGCTCCTCCTTCTCCTCCAGCTGTGTGATGAATGGTAGAAAATTGAACACTTAGTAAGGCAGGTTGCAATACTCAGAAATAAATAGTCGAAGCTTAAAACAATTAGAAAGGCAAAAAAGCTGCTGATATTTAACTACAGCGACCCTTTGATTCATGTGATTCGCCCTCCTTTGATGACCTACGCTACAGCCTTTTAAATTTAGACCTCTACTTTACTCCATATTATTCCTGAGGGCAATAGTTCATGTTCATTGACAATGGTCACATTTGACCAGTAACTACACATTTTGGTACTCGCATACCTGACTCTTCAAGACCTCAATCTCCTTCAACCTCGCCCGCTCGTTTTCGCTCAACATCGGACGTGGAATACTTGAAGCACCAGATTTCAACTGGGTCTCCAAAATCCGTGCCTTCTCGCGTTCCTTCTCCAGCAGCTGCTGAAGATTCTTTACTTCATCTCCAGCTTCGCTGGGCGGTATTTCTGATTCAGCCGATTTAGACCTACAGCAGGGATAATCAGCCTATTTGTAATTTGAGCAATGAATGGGTGTTGGGCCACTTATCTGTCCGAAGTCCAACTGATTAACTGCCAAGCGATCAAATTTTTCAAAATATTACTAGCCTTTCAAGTTGGTCCTGGAGTAGACTAGTCCTCTGAACCATAAGTTCTAGGAGACTAGTAATGACAAAGTCCTTTCTCTCCAGGTGCTCAATATGCTCTCGAAATTCTCTTTCCCGTTGATCAGCTTCTGCCTTGAATTCAGAGAGTTCTTCACTCATTCTCTGTGACTGTAGTTTTACGTTGTTCGCTGTGTCTCGCAACACCGACATCTCTGTCTCTAGATCGGCTAAAGTAGGGACAAATGGATTCGTGTAATCAGTAGCCCACTGAAAAAATGAAGTAATCAGGAAGCAGCAATCTCACCCATCTCTTTGTCATAGTTATCCAACTTTTGCAACAGCCACTCCTTTGACATGGCAGCTCTAGAATCCGACGGTTTCAAGGAAGGTCGTCTGGATTCAATTCTAGCCACCACGGAACTGGGCAAATCACCACTCGCATCTGCAAGCTTCCGTTTCAACGTGTTAATCTGAAACAAAATAAGTACTTATTAGGCTTTGGTAGCCATATGAGTTCATCATGGATTTCGATTCCAAGTACCTGATTCTCAGCGTCCTTCTGCGACTCAACAGCATCATTGTATTTAGCTAGCCAATCAACTTCACGATAGTTAACCTTAAGGGTGAGAAACTCGTTCGCCAATTGGTTCATTCGTTTAGTCGCCATCTTATTGGTTTCTTTATACATTTCCAGCTCCTCCTGCACTGCTTTCAACTTTTCGGCATTCTCGTCAACCTCGGCTCGCTTCGCTTAAAGAAGAACATCTGTCATCAAATTGCTCCATTTGGATAGAAATTAGATGGCGAAAGGAAAAGGTACCTTCCTGCTGTGTTGCAGCCAGTTCTTTTTTAACCTGAGATGCCGTCGCTCTGGGACTTTCACCACGCACCTGGGGGAAAAGGGTTAATTTATTTTTCCAAATATACAAAATATTGCCAGAATAAAGATAAACACATTTGGATACTTAGAACAGAGTAACAAAAGTACAGTGAACGCGTACAAGATGGCAGGTGGGCTATGTACAATTAGTCCTTGAGCGATCCGAAACACTCGAAAGGATAGCGCAGAGGTGCCCATTACGTCCGCTTCACCATTTGGACAAGATATACACAATATCTCCCATAACAATGCACATTCACTACGAAGAGGTGGGTTTAATGGAACAGTTACGTTAACTCACCCCATCAAATTTCAACAAAAACCTAGGATTTATTCCTAAACAAATAAGGGTTAGATGAATGATCCACTTTCATGAGAGGCTGTTCCTTCTCTACTTGCACATACGGACTGGCTATCTAGGACATGGTTGACAGGTAACCGGAAAAGACAGCCTCTGCCGAATGGAGTGTAAGACCGTCCGAATAGAGGGATGCAGCAATTTAATTCTTCCATACAATCGAGAAAGAATGACATCAATTCGCATCCATATCATTCCCCCATCAGCGATAGGAATAATAAAACAACAAAACACGAAATTGTATTGTGTATATTTGCGGAAAATTTATCGTGTGAACCAATGAACTATTAAATATGCAAAAAATCCATGTTTCGCTAATGAGCCGAAAGTGAAATTCGGTTATAAAGAAGCGTTAAACCTCCGATTTTATTCTGAGTTAAGACTGACTCACCTGCTGCATGCTAAGGCGTTCAAGCTGCCTAGTCAAGGAGTTGTTGTCCGCCTGTGCCTCCGCCATTCGGCGATTCATCTTGCGAAGCTCTTCCTCCGCAAATCGAAGCTGTTCAGAGAGATCAGCCTCGCGCTCCTTGGTTGTTTGTAGAGCGCGAACAAGTTCGCTCTGCTCGGTTGAGAATGCAGCATTGGAAGATGCAGCAGCAGTCGCAGATTGACGACCCTAGCAGGGAAAAAACAGTACCTACTTAATCTTAAGAATTAAAGCTATTTTCGATCAAAGAGGAACGTACAGCCTTTTTGTCGGTGATTTGCAGGGGACCACGATCAGCGAATCGGCTCTCATACTTCAATTTATCAAGCTAAATGGAAACGCAGAAATGCGATATGCTTTTGCTACAAGAAACAAACATCGCACGGGTTTTCAAGGCGGCAAGCATGGTATTTAAGAGCCTGTACCGTAAAAAAACAAAGGTGAAAGCTGTTGTGACTACATATTAGCACCTTTAACAACTTCTTCTCCTAAACAAATGCCATTATTACCCGATCATGAAAAGTCAAACTAAGTCCAGCAGTTTTCATGAAATCAAACACATTCACGCATATCTTTCAAAGCAGTTTTTGGATTCAACAATATTTGTATGAACAAAATGTTGATTTCTTGATTTCATAACAGGAGTGTACATTGCTTCTCAAATTAATATTCCATTTTTGCACAAATCGAAACGCATTTTTTCCTCATCCAAGTTAATTTTCTTACACTTTTTAATTAACATCCCTAATGATTTTCAACTGATAATGTGTTATAAATTTATTCAGCCGCAATAAGCTTACCGATCGTAAAGCTTTTATTTATAATTCCAGTTTTGCTTAGCGTCCTTAATAAAGAAAATTCGCGCCCAGAGGCATCCGCCCCCATCGCTGTTGCACGTTCACTTTCCGACTCGTAGTTTTATTTTGTTTTTATTATGTGACCATCTAATGTCACGTTGGTATGGCAGGTAACACTTGAAGCCATGTCATCAGGAGGCAGGTAAGGTAGGACAGGCCGCTCTCCGCATTCCTGTGCTTTACTGGAGTAAAGTAACGGCGACATAGTTACGCTTATCAAGGTGATTGTCTGTCTTTCTGCCCCACATCATCCGGGGCTTAATTGTGCTCACCAGTCCCCAAACCGAATGGAAAAACCATTGGGTTTATCTTCTAACCCTTTTTTGTCCTTTATATTCCAGTACATGCGTCCGTCCGTACAGCTACGTACGCACCTGCACCCATGCGCACAAACGTCCCACGCACATTTTATTGATTTCCGCCAGTCGGACACCAACGAAAATGCGCATTGATTGTGTTTGTGTGTGCTATTAGTCACCATGCCACCAGATCGCCATCGTAGAAGCAACACAAATGTGCATCCTCCTCTCCTTACTCCACTTAATCATTTAGGCGGTATTTGAACATGTGGGATTTGTGTGTGTGCAGTTAATTTATAACTACAACTTCTTCGCAAATGTGGGTGCTTTTCTGCCAGAAAATATAAAACCTGCTTTATTTTTTTTTAATAGGCACTAATCAGTTAGGCACCTAAAATTGGCACAAAACTTAGGAAAAATGCTAAAGTGAGACATAATACTTATATCATTCATCAGTAGAGATTAGGTTGCCATCCTTTATGCTTGAAGATACAAATAACTCTGCTCATTGCCTCATTTTTGTTATTTAAGCTTCGCGGTAATAAAATGGCTCTCACTGGGAAATAACAATGAGCCGTCGAGAGCTAAACATTGCTTTAATGCTCAAGGTGGGCTGTATTCAGCTTCCCTACTATTCTAAAAGTCTAAGCTCACCTTAACCAAGGCGTTGGCAACTCTTGCGCTTAGCTGCTAGAATAGCCGGCTTGCTAGGAAATAACTGGCACCTGTCACAAACTGACACCTTCAGTTAACATCCTAGAAGATTTTATTCTTTCTAAGTCATATAAAACCGCAAAGAGCATTCCAAAGGTGTATGTTTTTCCTTATTTTAAGTCCTTGAAGCGCGGCAATAAGAAGGAAGAGTTTGCGGGGTGTTTGTCATGCCTTAATTTAGTGAACGGGTACAATTTCCGGACACTTGAGACGTGTCTCTAGGCTAATAACTATGTACTCTAGTCTGATAGTATGGATCAGCGCATTTGACAGAGGTGATTTAGGCTGTTAAGAATCGACGCACCTTGATTGTGGGCAGGAAAAGTGTTCTTCTTGATAGACTACTCAAAGTTTTGTTTCCTTCTCCCCCCTCTTCCATTTCCACGCAGAGTTGAGCTTAACGCCACACTGGCATTTTTTCTAAGCCATCTCACTCACCTCCAACCGCAGCCGATCCACCTCATTCTCAGAGGTGATTCGTCGATTCTGACATATTTGCAGTTCATTCTTTAATTGATGGTTTTCATCCTCGTAGAACTGACGTTTCTCCTCCAGAATGTCTAATTCATTGTTAAGACGAACTGTCACCTCCTTGGCGACTCGCAATTCCTCCTAAAAATTATGGAAAATATCAACGATAAGTTTTGTTTTTTTTGCTGGCTGGAAATTAACTCGAGATTCGTGCACATCCATGGCGCCCTGTAGCTAGTTCACCTCATGAACGACGTCCAGAAACAGGGCAGAACGGACAGACGAACGGAGGAATAGCGACTGGAGGATAACTCTTAGTCTACAGTCTACGTCACGCTGTTTTCCAGTCGCTGCTTGTTCATTGCAAGATTCTAAACATTTACTGTCCACCCTCCCATCTAATTATGGCCACACGGCTCAGTGATTGCAAAGTAAATACGTGAAAAATTTAAACAAATTAACTAGCCCATGTCAGCTAAGCTCTTTCATTTGACTTACTACATAAATTGCATTTTGGCGGTATCCTATTGCATTCCAAACCTGAAAACATTTAATCGTAGAAATGCATATTTCACTACGTCTACTCCACTCTAGATCCACCTTATCTTTAAACCTGTTTCGTCAAAATCACTTAATTAGCTTTACCTCTAGTGTCCTAATGTGACCAATGTCAGTCTCGCTATAGAGTTGAGACTCCAATCGTGAAAGACGTTCTTCCAAACTGGCTCTCTCAGCCTCCACCTGCTCAAAACGACGCTCCGCTTTGCGCAATTTGAATTGTAGGATCCTGCACGTCTTATTGGCTGCCTCAAGGTCGCGCTGCATCTCACGTATGCTGTCTCTGTCCTCTTCCTACCAATCAGCAGGCAGGAGCATATAAAGTCAAAATTTATTGAGAAAGGTGTGGTCATTACTGCTTAAAGTAATTTATAAATTTTAACCTACTTGAAAGTGGTCATGCATCTCCTCAATCTCCCGCTGCATCTCCTCTATTTCCTCTTTCAAGGCCTCGTTCTCTTCCATCACATCCTGGCACAATTGTTCCACCTGATTCAGTCGTGACTTTAAATCATCATTGCATTCACTGCCTTCTAGTGCGGCACTCAGACTAGGTTTCATGTCAACCGCGCCCCCTGCTACTCCACCTTGATCGCTTTCTGGCAATCTCAGCCTTTCTCTGTTGAAGCAATGACAGAGGGCGTGTCAGGAAGTTGCTTGCTTACCTCTTAGCTCATGGAAGTTCTTTTTTACTTACCTATAACCCTTAATTTCCTCCTCTAAGTGAGTGCATCTTCTTTCTAACGTGTTGACCTTCTCCTTGTACTGTTCCAATGAGGTCTGCAGCTCCTCAACACTCCTGACTTTGGCCTCCAGCTCTAGCGAGATTTCGTTGCGTTCCCTTGCCAGGGCATCGTATTTGTCTTCCAAATCAAAGAAGTCATTTTCCAACTCCTCCACATATCTTGCATCAATACTAGAGGCAGACGAGAAGACTCCACCAGCGCCCACTTGTGCGCCCCGGTCCGGACCCATTGTCTGTGGTGGAGGCGCCTGAATAGGGGCGGGAGTGCCCCTATGGCCTGTGGGAGGTCCTCTGTGGAGGTCTTCAGCCGATCTAAATTGCCAAATTTTGGCATAACTGACCATCAGCTTTAGCTTATCATATTCTTTATGCCAGTGACAAGATTTTGGACGGTTTCTGCCCCAGTATCCCGTGGAGTGACCGCAAAATTTTGCAATGAGTCACTTTGCCACCCAATAGATATGACCCAAACCTTAACTTGACCTGAACGTGTATTTTAAGTGAGGTCACAAACCCAAAGCGAGCTTGAAGAGCCCGACTGTGAAGTACTGTACTGTATTTTCAAGGTCCGTGGTGCGGTAAAACCAAAGTGAGGCAAATAGTGGTATGAAAAGAGAGCCTACTCGAATGTAGCTTCCACTGTGCAGGATCCTCAGCATCCACTGGCTACGCTTCCGTTTTCCTTTTTGCAAGCCCACAAGTACAACAATCGTCTTTTGCTCTTCCTTGCAGTAGGAGACCTCCCAGCGATGCTACTTTTTACCATTTAAGTAGGTAACCTTACACTTCTAGATATTAAATGGTTTTTTTACGTCGTCGCTACGTAGACATTTCCATCTTAGCGGATCATAATCTTTTTCTATGGTATGTTTGTCGAAATATGGCGGCCGCTCGCCAGCCCTTCCATGCACGAATAAGTGGGGGTTTTTTTTTCATTACTTAGGAGCATACGTCAAGCGCTTCTAATGTTGCACATACTGATCTAATTTTATTTGACAGGATGATTTGCGCAAAATACACATGCTTTTCACTCTAATGATTTGACATCCTTGAAAGGCTACGTAAAGCAAAATTACAACCTAAATGTTTTAAGTGCATGTGGTGTATTTTGGACATGAAGTCCTCCACAACGCAAGTTTGCCCAGTTGAATCCTTCTCTTTTTCTCTCTCAGCTTGTCAGCTGTCCATGGGCAAGAGGATTAAAAAAGCATGCCGTCAAATTTTTTTGGTAATCAAAGGTGATACCACTGGTGAGGCCAAATTCTCGGATGCTCTAAATGTTCAAGAGAGGGGAAATTCTATTGTGTCGAGCAAAACTAAATTGTCGGCAGGAGCAGACAGACAACGTTAAGACGCTCCAAAGCCTGCCATTACCGAACAAAAAATTCCCCAAAAACATAATTTACAAGTGCTTTTTCTCTCTTGTAGTCGTCTAAAAACGGAACCATGGACACGATTCCTGATGTTGCTGCATGAACCACTGTTTTGTAGTGGAAATAAATTCATTGTTTTCTTATGAAAGGAAAAGGTGTACTTTAAACAAATTGCCATTTCTGGTTATTAAAATACGCATTGCCTTGTCATCGAAAATGGCTACATTCTGTCAGAAAGTTGACAAACAATTGCTACAGGCCAATGAATAGATTTGACAGTGGTTTAGCTACAAATGCAACCTATTTTGGTCAAGATTTCCTGCTTTCTCGTAAGAAAAGCACAATTTCATTATTCGCTTTGTTGGATGAGTAAACCGTGTTCTTTATCTTCTCAAAAAGAGGGCGAATTTTTTTCCCAAGCTCGTTTCCACGCCTCCACTGAGAAAGGGGCTTAACCGGAACGGCCAAATCGGTTTCGCCGAGTAAAACTTCAGTTCAAAGGACTCAAGAAACAAAAATATGCCTTTCTAGTTTTTTTCTTTTCAGTATTAACTACAAGTTTCATTTTTGGCTCTTTTTGAAGGGGCAGAATCTCGACAAATCACATGCCGGATTGAGCAGAGGAGAGGAGGAGATGAGCAAGGCCCAATAAATTCTCCCCTTTTTGGATAAATATAACAAAATTTAGCGTTGATTTTGTCTATGATGACTTAGAAAGAGTTGGAATTGAATGACACGATTAAACCAGCCCTTCAGCCTGTCATGATGCGTAACCCGGCATTGACCAATGAAATTCGCTCTTTCCGTGTCGCAGATACGATTCAACTGTCAGAATATGAGTCAATATGCCGTTTTCTTCCTTCAATTGTAAGGTGACCGGAAAAAAAGTGATCTTTTATGTCAGATTGGGAAACTTTCTCTGCAACCGATGTTGTTCATTCGGTTTTGTTGTTGGCCTCCTGACAAGCCTGGGAAGCGAAAGCCCTGCTAGCTTACCTATTTGACTCGCAGATAGTGGGGTTACATCAAGCTTCCTTACTTGTGAGGGATTATCAACTCCTTTGAGAAAAAATCATTTTAATTTTTTTTGTACGCGGCCAAGGAGGAGTTGTTGAAGGTCATCCACGCATTCGCCTAGGCAACGGGATTTCTATCTCGGCCATGATTTGGAAACCCGAACTCTCTCCTTCGGGAGGGAGGAAAACTAACCAGCATCTTCGACTGATCAGTTCCCTTATCCTGCAAGTAAAGGCACCGACGTGTTTCCACCTATTCCTTGGCAGAATACGTAGAGGCAGGGGAGGGAGGAAGGTGGGAAATTGACAGCCTCAGACCATAAATGTGTGATTTTATGAATTCATGCGGTTGCTTTCAGACCATAACCACAGCGTTCCTTCTATTGTCTCTAATTTAAGCATTTACTATCGCTACGATTAGGCATAATCAGATGTCACGTGTCACATGCATGTGACACTGGTAGGAATCAGAAAATAAAACCTGGTTTTATGGGAATATCTTATTAAAATTTTGGCTGCAGGATAAAAGGTGAGCCTACGAACAGTTGGTAGCTTAAAGGGGAACAGCTTATTGCATCAGGACTTTATCAACTAACATTGACCACACGTCACTCATTGATAGGTGCTATTAACGAAATATCGACAGCGAATAATGTTAGGTAAGCCCATTCATAAGCAGCATATTGCCAATTTTGTTTACTCACTTCTGTGCATTCTGTCCATTTCTTCGTCCTGGCGCATGAGGCTGTCCACTCATCCGCATCTGCGGTGCATCCATTGCTCCGGCTGATGTTGATTTCCGACTTAGGGCCGGTGTCGCTGGCCAGGCATTAATCGCCACTGGAGTCGACTCCAGCGTAGGCACTGAAGCAGTCGTCACAGAAACAGCAGGTGAAGGAGCAACGTTAGTAGCAGCGACGTGTTCAGGCTCTGATCGAAAGCAATTTTTGCACACCGATCGACGCCATTGCTGGGGTTCGAAAGTTCGACATTCCCGGCGGGTCGCTGCTTCTGCAGCTGGATTGCTAGGCAGCGAAGCGCGTCGCGTGTTGGGGAACATTTCATTAGCAATAACAGTGACAGTGATGGAGGAGAAATGAAAATTTACGCGACGTCTCCTAGACTGCTATTTCTTCTCCTCCGTTCAGTGTTGTCGACGAAATACACCCTGGCGTCTGGGCTTTGTGCCCGCTTGGATGCACACCTACCTGCCTCCCCCTTCCAGTGGCCTGCACAGTCGGAGGCTCAGCCTGATTGGTCACCAGTGGGAAGGGAAGGCTGACCAATAGGCGCAACTGTGTCTCCGCGTGTGCGGGGCGTGAAATTGATTGCGTAGGTTATGTCAGCTAACATACTAAAGTAGATCACTGGGCTGCTGCCTCGCGGATGTGGATGCGTTCCTCATTAAAAACTCAAAATGAAGAGAGGGGGATGTCCCTGTTTACCACGTGGTCAAGGCTTATTTGACTATTGTTTTTAGACGACTTCTAAAAATTCCCATTTTATATAAAAAGGGACAAAAATGCAACGTTAAGGCTTGAAAAAACTAAAGACAATAATAGTCAGCTATTCGAATGGCTAATCGAAAAGATAACACTGATTAACCTCATTGATTCCAAAAAGGCTTGACCTTTTACGCACTTGCCTGTTTTACTCAATGATTTTGATTTTCGAGGCAACTAGACTGTGAGATGACCTTCAAATTTAAGCTTGCGCCGGGTTTGATTTAAGTCAGTTGAGGAGTTGGTTTCAGTTGAAGGAGTTGTCCAAGTTCGTTAAAATTCGGACAGGAAAAGTGCTCCTTTTTCGAAGCCACAAAGCCAATACTGGGTTAGATAATCTCTGCAAAAGAGGTTAATGGTGCCCTTGAATCAAAAGACAGTATTAACTGATGGCATTGGGCTTTTTATTTAAGGGTCATCAGTGGTAGCTATCCTCTTAAAGAGTAATTGCCACTTATTCGTTTCGAACAAAGTTGCAGGAAGTTAATGACGTGTGCAACTAGTAGTTCTCAGTTTGGAGAACGCGGCATTAGAAAATGTCAAGCTTAACATTGGGTTACCGTCTTTTGGCTACCTGATCATTCCGTGGTTCTGAAGTGGTGCGTCAGTCGTCAATTCTTGATTTACTTTAAGCCATAAAGTATTCATTACAACATCCACGCATGATTTAGAGAAGCTTGAAATCACTAAGCGCGTGGAAGGGATCAAAGCCTTGAGCCTTGAAAAATAGAGGTGCAAATAAATGGATAGATAGTAAAATTATCTTTGTGAAAGCTTTTCAGTACTGTATAAGGAGTAGTACCTTAAGTGAATAAATGGATGGTTGGTTGACTAGCTTGGGGACTGACTTGCTGATTGCGGCTGTACGACGCATCACCGAATGTGTGGCTTTTTCGCTACCATCTACTATCCATAGACTTGCTACCACCGCTAAATTTACCATCTCACACTTCGAAGACACACCTCGCTTCCGTTGTTATCGACTAAGCCACTGCATGGCTTTTCTTTCATCTGCGATTGCTCAATTATCTGCTTTACCTGGCATCTCCTTGATCACCTCGATGCACCTTTGATAGGAAAGCGTCTCTACCCTTAAGAAATGGACAGCAATGAGCATTCAGTTGGAAAGATGTCAATGACTGAGTCAATGGATAAGTCGGCACAGTTCTTTCTGTCTCCACTTGCACACATTAGGAGGCATTAGCATAATCGTCATCCGCTGTATAATTATTCTACACGGCAAAATATTTTCCCTTACCTCTATACAATGACTGGCAGTCTATGGTGATATGCATTTACAAGGCGTTTACATCGATCAGGGGGCATAGCCGGCCACAACTGCTAGCTAGAGAAAATTGAAGTTGAGGGCTGGAAGACTCAATAAGGCATAGACGAAAGGAGGAAGGAGGGATGGTTTAAGCAAGGGTAATTTAAATGCCGTACTAAACACAACTGGCATCACAGCTTGCCTTCACTTTCTATTTATATCTATATCTCACCATCATTAATGAATGGATTTACGCCTAGACAACAGCCACAACTAGAGGACTCGCCGGTTTAGACGAGATACATCTATCACCTTTCCTTGCAAAGGTATGTTCTTGCTTAGTCTATACTCTTGATGGCGCTTGTTTAAACTCTAATGGATATTCACTTCTTCCAGTATCAGTAATTAGACAGGACCGCAAACACGAGCGAGACGGAATAACTAGGCTTGGAGATTCGTGCTGGTGGGAGGCAGGGGGGAGAGGAACCAGTGTAAGAGATAAATGTGTGTGGTGGAAATGGCCGCGACCAAGATTTGGGTTATGTTTCTTTCCCGTCTCTAATGAAAGTGGATTACTACGACCACTTTATGGCGTTCTGATACAAGCTAACCCAATTGTGGTTCTAGTTGTTCATTGCGATCGTCTTTTAATAGCAGTTGCAAAGATGTATTTTTAGCCAATAAGAACGTTCTTTTATGGCATTTGTATGCCAGGTTTTTAGGAGCCGCGGATCTCATTCCTTTCCTCTTGATGGGGTAGAGAATCGGGCTCTATTTCTTTCCTCCTTCGGTTTGCACTTTACCTTCCGCTGCTTGTTTTCCACTCGGTAGCGTGTTATCCGGATCATGAAAGTAGCCTCTCATCTACTCTGCTCGTTAGTGAGTAGTACGTTCCCCTCACTACCCTAAGTGGTAAATACTTCAGCGCAATATATGTAAGTGCTTGAAGCAGCCTTTACATTAGACAAGGTTGCTGCAGAGAGTGCTGAAGCCAATACAGCTTCATGCACTAAAATTTGCCTTCCCTAGAGGAAATGCGCCATACGTCACTAATTCTTTTACCTTACAGGGTGTCTGGAAATCATAAACAAACCGACCTACTTAGGACACCGGAGGAAATGACGCCAAAAATCAAAGGCATCAATGCGAACAACAGTGTGTTTTAATATACTTTAAAAATAGGTAAATGCTTTTGCACAAACTAAGGAAAAGAAAGCTATCTGTTTTATTTTGTGTCAAAATATTTGTGCATGCGTAACTTGTACTATACTACTCACATTATATAAGTAGACGGCCGAGTGGAGAGCGAAGACCAGGCTTATTGTCCTTAAATCAGTTTTAAAAATTCGTTTTCCAGCTTAACAAGTTGCTTTTCTTTACATTTTCTTGAAATTCTGTCGTGGGTTTTAATGATAAGCTTACACGGAACAAAAGGAGAGGCACACTCCTCCTTACCTCAAAGTCACAGGTTCCTCTTCATGCCTATGGCCTTTTGCGCCTCCTCCAAGTTCATTGCAACATATACGATGCATCGGTCAAGGCTAGGGCGCCTTCAAAGGTAAAATCTATGGATAGTGTGTGCTTTTTGTGGACGGGATAAAGTTACTTGGCAATTACCAGTGTAGGTGGAGAGTGTGAATAGAATAAAATGACTAGTCTTTGAAAGCTAATGCCACTGCCTCTATGGCACGTCATTACATGGTCTTTACATCTGTCGGAGCTTTGGTAATCCTCCCACTACCAGCTTCGACTGAATATGGTTGAAAGAAAGGAAAGAAAGAAGGTCGACACCTTTAATGAAGGAGCGTGGATTTGTGAAACACCTGGTTTAGCACCTATTATGCCATAATGCTTTTAATTAACATACCTGTCACCAATGAGCACTTTTTCTCTTTTAAAAAACCAGGATTTATGGCAAGTAGAAGGCAATCGACTTTATTTTACCACTTGTAAATACATCAACCGAAAAATAAGCAAATGATTACAATTTTTGGCATTTTTTTGACAAACTGCTACAACTTGTAGCCTTGGATTGGGACACAAAAAGGCAACCGTGAGGAAGTTACATCTATAAGTTAATATGGCCAAAAATCTGTGTTGTGTTCCCCTGGATATGCACCGAAACCTGATCTGCACAGGGTTTTGGCAATCAAGCCTACAACGCGTCTTCGTGGCATCCCACACACCCGCGACAGGTGAACCAAATATTCGTTTTAGTCGTCTAATCAGATGGAAGGCAACCTAGCGCTCATTAGTCCACCTGATTGTCTGCTGTTTTGGAGTCGGTTGGTCAAAATTGTAACCATACGGTCGAGATCTCTCCCAACACCAAGTCACCATGCTTGAGAGTCGCCTAGACAATTCGATTAACACATCAGCCATTTTTCAATTTGTCCTATCACCTCGTTGGTCGTCTGCCCACCGTGGACACCCCATAACTCGAAGGAGAGGAAGAGGAAAGAGGGGACAAGAAAGGCTGCCATTTAACGTAAGGGGACAGCTATTTATGCAACACAAGCCTCAAAAGAGGCTAGTTTTTCAGCCACCTCCAGCACTAGCTGTTTACCTTCCATCGCAGTAAAGTGATGTAGGTGGGCCAGAAATGAATGACGTGGATTAGGAACGCCCAAACGCCTCTTATGAGGAAGGCCATCCATGGCAGAGGAATAAGGTGGTCGGTGGATTCCGGCTAGGTGGCCAATCAGACGTTGCCAACCGTCTGTGGCATCCATGGCTGGGCAGGCTTTTGGCTCTGGTTTTTGGAAAGGTATGATCCATTTCATCACTTTGTTGTTAAATAGGCATAAAGATTTTGGGGCATTTTAAGAAACACACACAATTGGGCTTCTTTAGGTGTTGATTGGTTCTAAGGAAATAATTGATAAGTTCTTTTTGCAAAAAGAGGTCGTTCGAAATTTTGAATAACATAGTGATGTCATTGTATCCACCGACAAAGGCTAGGCATGAGCGTGAGGAAGAGAGTAGGAAGATTGGCTTTTTGTTCGATGGGTCATTTTCGTCAGATAACCGGCTGTCCTTTGCAGTTTGACCATCGTTGATGTAATAATGCTTTTACGGAGCGATGAGATAAACTAACCGACAGTTGGAGATGTGGAAGGGGGCACGATCTTTACCAACACCCCATGGCTTGTTGGTTTCTCCGTCTTTCAGTCCTTAAGGTACTCTCCGAGCCTGAATGGTGCATCACCACACCGTTTGACCGTCTTTCCGATGAGAAGATCTCAAAAATGTGTACTGGAAAGAATTTGCAGTGACCGTAAGGGTAAGTTGTAAACATTTTCGTGGAACATTCTAGCAGTTACAAAATCACTTGGGAGAGGTGATGGTGATGACAACGGTGTTACAAGGGGAGAAGAGGTGAGCATCGACTCCTACTGGCGAATTTCCATGGTCTACGAAGACCACTACCCACTCGCTTGCTTTCTTCTCTCCCTCGATTGTTTAACCACTTAATCAGTGGTAAATGTCCCCTTTTTAAGGGAATGACATTGGCAACTTATCTGCACTGAGTTGTCAAATGCCATAGGGAGCAGGTGATTGAGCCTCCACCAGAGAGGAAGGGAAATTGAAGCTCAGACGAGACACAGTCCGCCGGTGTATGTTAGTAGGCGTGGTTTGTGTAAAATTGATGGTTTGAGGAAAACGAGCGATACGTTGGCGCATCGCAACTCAAATTTCCTAATCCCACGCCAACCAAACAGCCATTCATCAATCTTCCAAGACCCTTCTACTTCCTACCACATTTTCTTCAACTTAACTGCAGCTTAAGAACCGGACAGAATCGATTCATAAGACCGAAGGACTACAGTCGCCTCCATCAATTACACCTTAAGCTAGAAATGTAGCAGTAGGATGGTAATGTTGCACCGCGCTGCCTCATTTAGCACTATGAGCGTCAGTCCCGTCTTCTTCTTCTTTCGCCTTCCAGTAATCAATCAAATGCATTGTACAACACCCTAGAGGTTCCGCTCAGTCACTAATGTACTATACACCCAAAATTGTTCAGATTAGATTTTGTCATAGTCTCTATCTCTTATTTATTTTTAAGCCTCAAATAACCCGTAATTTTCCAAGAAAAAGACTATAGTTGAAAATAAAATTTAATTTGCTTAAGTCGACTTAGAAATAGCAATAAATCACAACCGTAGTCAATAAGGACAAAGCCTTTCACAACACGCAGGTCTTACAATTGCTACTTGATTGAGGGTGAAAGGAGAGCGGAAAAGGAAAACTGTCTCCAAACTTTTGCACAAATAACTTCAAAGTGAGGATAATAAAATGTAATAAGAGGAGCAAAACTTTTCTGTTTTACGTATCCAAACATTGGACGATAGGAATCGCGAGGTTTCACAACCCAATTTTCACATCCTTTTTTGATAGAGGGGTAGTTGGTTAAAAGCTGCTACTGGAAAACAAATAAGTAGGTAGTATGTTGCATGCGAGGAAGAGCAGCTTAATTGTTCGTGTTGCTGCTGAGGCCGAGGAGGTGATGCGTGGGAATGCGCCAACATCCCACCCCGAGGTTCGTGGAGCTTGTAATGGTTGAGAAGACGGTTTTTCAACCTGCTTGAGCTCTGCTTCCTTTGTGGGATTCATTTGACAGCGCGAGTCTGCGTAAAATGCGAAAAATATTTCTCAACACAAGTATTTTAGGGTGCTAGCAATGCCATTCTCCCCTTCTGAGCCTATATAGGAGGCGTTTTAGTTACCTGTAACCCATGGCTGACACTCAAATAAAAGTATAAACTACACTGGAGCATTATATGAAACAGTCTAGGCTGGAAACCACTGGCCATGGTGGCATAGGACGGCAGATTTTGACGTTAGTGTGGGGGGGGAGAAAGTGAGACTCAGCCATACAAATGCACCTTTGCACAGAAGATTTCAGGCACAGCACTTTGGAGAGATCTGGGGGAACCAATGAGACATCCAAATGATATCAGAGCCTTAAGTAGAGTAAGCCGTCTCTTATTAGTAGTTTGAGCGGGAACGGCTTTCAAATCCCACCGAACAACAGATTAAACAATTGATCAACTTTATAGTCATTCTAAACATACTTGGCATTTCTCCATTTTGGTCTGATGCAGGTAAATTATACAAAAGATCAAACTGCAAAGTCGCAATAAAATTCAGCTTATAATCTACCGGATCATAGTGCTATATAAGCCCAAGAGTCTTTTCTGACCCCAGTGTGCCCGACAATGGTGTACATACTTTTGACAATTTCAAGTAAGGACATCATTCATGGAACGCATCATTAAGGAAAAGCGATTATTACAATCCCTGTGCACCATTAGCCAGCGTCGAACAGTGCAAATGACAACCAGCGTTCTCCATTATCCACCACCCCTGCCCCCGAATTTGTCTCTCCAATGGCTTTAGGTGGACAAGATAGCCTTGCTATGGCAAAGGTGTGGTATAAATACCATTGCGTTAGATCTCCTCAACATTGGCAACACTGACAAGTAGGTGCAGTTGCCCCTCAAAACGCTTAAATTTGAGAAAAGTGTATGCTAGAAGTTTATTCTTCTAATTTTAATTAAGTAAAACCGCACTTGGAACAAGTCGTTGCCTCAACATGGGCAGTTGTTCACGCCAGAAAAGACATCGATGACGTTTCAAATTGCGCGCGATTCGGGGATTGGGCAATTCAAGTACGAGGTACTCCCTTGAACCGTCTACTTCAAGGTCACCCTTAAAGGTGGTTCGATGAATCTCGTAGTTATTCCAGTGGAAGCGTTTGGTGCGGGTGTGAAATTCGTCAGGATGCAAGCTTGGTGAACTTGAAGTAGAAAGCCACGTGAAAAATTATAAAGAAATTCAAGACAAAAGGAGGAAAGGAAAAGCTGGCCTGTTCTTAGCTTACCGCCTAAAGCTTCTCCACTCAACTTAGGATGAGCCCTCGACATAATAAGGTACCCTCTATGCACTAGCTCTATAATATGTGTCATAACAACTGGTCACAAATTGTCACAGGAATAAGCTCCTTTTGGTGCACCGACCAGCCTTTTGCTGGCCTTGTACCCACTAAAGTCAAAATTGATAAGGAGAAAGTTGTGATCGTAGTTCGAACGCCTTAGTGATCTGAGTAGCCCTTCGCTCTAATAGACTTTAAGACTTAGTTGCAACTTGATAATGGCAGATGTTACCCTCGGTTTGTTGCAACTCGGTTGAACCTGATAAGCATTTTCGCGCGTACGATCAAGGAAGGAACAAAACGAACCCAGTAGCAGCAAAATTAGCCCAGTATTGCATTATACTGGCGCTTAGTTTCCGCTCTTCATCGGAGAACTTGTAGAAATCCATCTGAAACTTTAAGTTAAGCGGTGCGCCGAAGATATACTCGGCCTCGTAGGCCTGCATTACACCTGTCCAATTAGGCCATGTCCATCCACTGGATCGGTGTTCGAAGGAGTAGAGAAAAACCTAGACAGAATAAATACTTGATAACCTAATGCCTTTATGTAAGGTTTCAACCCTAAGTGAACCAATGAGGAAGCAATACGAATTCAAGATGCCATTAGTCAAGCAAAAGCCTGAGTGCAACCTGACTGTTGGGAGCCTGTGAATAAGCGTCAGCAAATTCAAGAAGGGGACATTTTATGTTGTAATCCCCTGCCACTTCGGCCAGTGCATGCTGCACCTGCAGAGGTGTCCACTCCTTCCAAAAGAATGCCCGACTTGGTACCTGTGGAACAGGAAATGCTACTTAAATTTTACAAGTAGACACGCTTATATCTTCGTATTGGACTATAGTAGACATTGATAAGCACTATAGATGAGCGCAAATAGTATCAAAAGTTGGCAGCAAAGTGCTTTAAGATAAAATAATGGTGGTTTTGGTCTCAACCTCATTCCTACTACCCGAATGTCCCTTACCTCATGTGCTTAGAGAGAATAATGAACTCTTACTAGAAGGTCAAAAAGTATAGCAAAAGGGAACGCGACTATGCCTACATCCTTCTAGTTCTTGCCTGCTGAATCGGAAAGAGTTGACTTTGAAAGCGACACTTGAAAGTGATTTTTAGTGGTGCAGAGATGGATGGCGTGGGGAAGTTTAGTAAACTATGCCCTGCACCTCTTACCTGATATTCAAACGCAGTAGCTTGAAGTAGCAGCGGATGCAGAAAGTCCTCATCAATGATGTAGAAGGCTAGGACGTCAAGCGGATCCATTCCCATATGGTCGGAGGAAAATACTTTCGGCAACTTTGGTGTATTTTCCTCCGCAAGAAAGTACTTTCGAAGCCCATAAATCATTTCGTATGTGCCTGAAAAGGAGAGTTATACATACTGCTAGTTTTAAACAACTTCCCGAGATCGTATCATTACTAAGCAATCGCCCTTAGAACAAACCAGGCGAGAGTGTTGTGCTGTCGTTGATTAACTTCTTAGCCTAGAGACTCTTTCTTCTTTAACTCATCGTCATGACAATAGCATGTTTTACAGTAGGAAATCTTTAAATTTAGCCAAGCTACACTTTAATTTCCATTGCACCTTTATCGGTATTAGGTAAGGGTGATAGCCATATAATGGAGGTATAATTGACGCAGGTCAGTGAAGAACTCCAACTCTAATCCCCCTCTACAGGAGGCAATGTTCCGGTAGAGCCCTAGATTCAACGTCCAAACAGATAATAAGGAGCTATAAATGAACTTCCTGAGCTGTTAGCGGCATCCATACAACCAAATGTGTTGTACCCTCATCAAAAAGAATGCCAAATGAGTCAGGTTAAGTGCTACATGCCTTCATCCTTGTTGACTCCGAGCAGGATTCGATGGTGCAATGCTTCGCGATTTGACTCAATTATTTGATAGGGCCATCTTGGCAAAAATGGCTCCGATACAACTGGTCTAAACGTAATGTTGAAAAACAATCCAGCTGTTCCTAAAATCTGAAAGGTAGAAAAAGTTTATTTTTATCATGGCCGCGGATTCATTATTTCAAATTCATGCTGATTTGCCTCAGGATTATATCGTCGGCTATAGAGGCGGACTATTCGATGCTCCCGAGTTGTCGAAGGCATATCAGGGAGAAGATGCATTTTCCACTGATTCAGAACCAGAGTGCCCGCTTCGACAGACCGTAAACAGGCCTCAATTTCATCATCATTGCCATGACAGCCGCTCAGTTGGGCAAATTGTCGAGCCTGAAATGCAGCAACTACTGTATTTCAATAAGTAGCATCTTCATCTTGTGTCGCAAGGTCGGTGCTCGTGCTCACGCTCGGATTTAGCGATGCTTCATTTTCAATGCGGCCGCTAAATGGCTTGTAAATTGTTACTGCTCATTCAGCTGCTGGTGTATCATTCCGGATAACCTAAAACGGCAATGCGCAACTCCTGCCAGTTGAATTTGTCTCACATTAGATGTCACGTATTTGTGACACTAGATTTTGTTGAAAAATTGAGGCGCCGCATGTGCTCTCATAAAGCTGTAGGCAATTCCTGACAGAAACGCTTGGATGAAAGCGTTCAAATGTTTGCTCTGCACACTTACTGCCTTATGGCATGGAACTGGACCAGTGATGCTCTTAAGGCGGCCAGTAGCGATACTTCAAAGGGGTAATTTTAAAGGACCGCCACTACAGTAATTTGATTAGGTCTGTTTTCAAAACTCTTGGACGTATACGCAGCCTCCGAAAGCTTTCATTAATATAAGAACATCACTTAGGTAGCAAAAGCATTCCCATCTTTTCATGCATACCAACTCTCCACGTTCAGCCGGCTACAGTCTAAACCATAGGGCAGGAAAAATTGTCGAAAATGTACTTGTGAAAAAAATCTCTTCCAAAGCTGTGCATGAGAGAAGGTCCTTTCATGATCAAGGTTTGTGTCCCTCAATGAAAATATCCAGCAAAGCCATTAACATTTCTTTTAATGTACTAGAAAGTTTTAGAAAAACAAGCAAACAATCAAAAAATACTATAATGAAAATAATTTTAATCATTTTACTAGTAAAAATTCACCGTTTTATAACTTCGTCATTTCTGATTGGATCCCAAACTTAGTCAACCAACAATCAAAGAGCAAACCTTGTTGATAGCTGATTGAGCACTTTCCACTGCCCACCAGGCAAGCGGCGATCCACTCTGAAGAATGGCCTGTTGAAAGAGATGACTGGAAATGGGGGAGAGGAGGTGAAGTGATGCGCTGAGAGCACCGGCACCTTGACCGAAAAGTGTTATTCTATAGAAAGGAAAATCGACCAAGTGATACATTGCATTCTAATTGGTGGATGGGGGGAGGGGAGGGTTGACCATTCCTAGTATAATTTTCATTGTTCAATAACAAAGAAATTTTATAGACCTACAGACATTTCTATTAGTGCTATTAGCTTCCTACAATGCCTAGATGAGCATGTTGGATGTTACTGAGTGTTTTATACGTGCTGGCGGTATCATCGACGTCGAAGCTGTCATTCGGGTGAGAGCCGCACCCGAGTCTATCTCTATGCTATTGAGGATGGCATAAGACAAGTTAAGCACTTACTGCTTAGGGTTTCCTCCGAAGTAGATGATGTTTCGACGGATCCATTGAAGCGCTTCCACCTGATCCAACAACCCTTGGTTTCCGGGTGCCCCGGGGGTTCCAAGAGACAGAAATCCAAGGGAACCCAAACGGTATTGGATGCTCACCACGATCACTCCCATCTATGGGGAAGAAGCTCATCTATAAAGGGTTCTATCATAGCTCAGCGTCACAAATATATGTCACGCACACTTTGTTAGTTTATGGTAGCTGTGGTTACACTGTGCCACAAAACTAATGCAATAAGTAAGTTTGGCCAAATAGAAGGAACTTTCATTTTCCTCCAACCCGTAAAATAAGAACAAAAAGATTTTAAATTCCCTTGCCTTACAAACTCACTGCGCTTTTACTCACCTCACTGGCTAAAATAGCCCCATTGTACATCTCCAAGCTCGCTGATCCGGATACAAAGTTTCCCCCATGAATCCAAACCATCACTGGACGTCCATTGAGTTGCTGGAAGTTGGGTGTTGGCTGGATACTCCGACGTCGTGACCAATTCAATGACGTGTCAAGGTTATCGTCAGATGTCATCTGATCGTTAATATCACTGCCACTGCTGCTACTCCCATTGATTGCGTTCGTCCATATATTTAAATAGAGGCAGTCTTCACTCATTTCGGTGGTGTTTAACCAGACACGAGTCATTGGATCAGTCTTTTGCCCTAAAAATAAAGTCGGGTTAAGGGATAAATGGCATCTCAACCCTCTGGACTGATGCTAGAGTCCTGGATTTACAGAGGACCTCAAAGGCGGTAAGAATTGGTAAATGATCACAGTTGTGAAATTGCAGGGAAAACTTTATGCATGTCCCCTCCACTCTCCATTCTGTTATGCCTATTTTTTTGGAGGAGAGGTGGAAGGAGGAGGAGGGGGAGGAAATCCTATTATCGAAGTGATGATTCTAACTGCCAGATGGTGGATAATAGAATGCGATATCATCTGCAGTCCCACCTCCCCATTCTCTTTGACTTTCCCTCACGTGGTCACCTAATTCGATTGACAGGAAAAGCTTGATGTAATTACTGTCAGGGAGATAAAATAGTACTCTTTTGCCATCTTTCACAATTTTGCGTGCGTTGAGATGGTAACGCGGGAAAGTTTTGAGATGGCATGAATTGTGGAGTCTTGAGGTGTGTGTGACTTAGAATCGTAGACTGGGTAGTGAATGGACCGCTTATGAAACATTCATACCCTAATTGCTGATATAAATAGCTTCAAAAAATGGTGCGCTCTTTTACTTCTTCGCTTTGAAATCTTGCTCTTATTAGTTGCTCCCTTTACGTGAGCTCTTAAGCAAAAGGCCAATGAAGATATCCGCCGTACCAAAATGCAAGTGCCTACCGGGACTAGAAATGTACTAAGTGAGGGATCCTTGCCTCAAAAAAAGAATAACATTCATAATTTTTCTGATGTAGTTTGTAAAATTAACAGTGAGGGATTGACACAATTAAGATCAGAGCATGTGGGTAGGGGAGTTGAAAGGGATGCAAGCATGCATATCCACCGAATAAATGCAAATTCCTTCCTTTTGCCGAGTACTTGGTGATGATCATGCATAATAGCCATGTATGAGAACGTAATTTAGATCGCTGACCATTTCGCCGCCGTGATTAGTGGGTGCTGAAAATTAAATAACCTAGACACCACATTTGTTTTCGTAAAGATGGTTCATCTAAAAGGAAGGCCTGAGGAACACAGTGTAGCCTAGCATTAAAAATGCCAACAAGTAATAAAAATTTTTAAGAAGAAACACTAATGTGTTGCGAATTGAATAGGTTTATATCAAATATGCCAGCAAGATACCATCAGATTATGATTGCCCGCAGTTTTCATTTAAAAAAAACAGTAAAGTTGTTTAAAAATCCCTTGCTTTAAATGACTGACTCTATCTATGTCTGAGAGTTTGTTTGACCGACTCTGTTTAGCTTGAGTCATAGGAACGAGGGGCGTCCGTCAAAAGACCAGTCAATAATTTCGAGTCCGGGCGCGCGTTCTCCTCGTTAAGATAAAGCGCGCACGCGCGCATCACGGTTTTACAATGCTATTGGTCAATTGGGACGAAAGATTTTGGCAAGAAAACTCAAAACTTGCAAGCGTACTGCCAAGCAATCTCGCTCCTTTTTTCTCGACCATTTAAAGCCCAGCGCCGTTTACTTCTTTCGTGGCCCTTTGCGCCCAAGGCTCGGTGTCAGGACAAAGAAGCGACCGATTACGTTGCTAAAGAGTGACGCATAAGCAGAAGCCTACTACAGGGAGGAAATCCTAATAAATAATTAAAAATTGATGCCGGCAAATAATGTCACAAACGTATTTGGAATTCCATTGGGAGATTTTTGCATGAAGATTTCAAAATATACGGCTCAGACGATATTAGGAACGTATCATATCAAAAATTTCATAGAAGAAAAGGAAAATTTGTTTGCCTAATCCACTTGATTGATATTGTGTGTGAACTGTGAAGCAGATATTAAGTATCATATATTTGAAGTCTGATATTTAATTTTTACTAATATATTCTTGTGGTAAATTAATGATTAGGAGAACATCCACAACAAATAATCCAGGTCTTATTTGTCGCTCATCATTGGAATAATCCAAGCTATAATACAGTCATGTCATATAATTGGTGGGACGCATTTCATTTTCCGCGCTTACATTTTTCTGGAAGAGGTTGAATGCATGTCGGAGCCGGTTTCGTTGCTACCCTAACGCCTTTCCAGGGTTTCGGCGGAATTGGAGGCTTGAATCTTAGGTCAGCCACTGGTGGAGTGGCAAATGGAATACCCAGAAAAGTAATGATCGGCTTTTGTAAAACCGTCGAGGCGAATCCACGAAGAGTACCATCCATCGTCTTCACATAAACCACGCGAATGTCCGTTGCCGCAAGACATTCAGAAAGAAAAAGACCTAAACAGGCGAGGCATTTTAACGGACGCAGCATCACGAAACCGTCCAGCATCCCAGCCTACTCACGCATCCCCCGCCCGAATCTCCAATCAGCAGAGACGGGCAATAAATTCGGTATAATTCTCATACTGTGAGTTAAAAATAAAAAAGCCATTATAATAACTGTTATAAATAATTAAAAACTATCATATTTTTGCAAAAAATTGCTTTTTGTTTGTATTAATGTTATAGGAGGGCGCTCTTTTCGTGTGGTCGAAAATGGTAAGTTTGCAGCACATTGGTTTCAGCTTAACTTTCTCAGAGACCTATTTGTTTACGTGGCCATGAGCGCGCGATAACGCGTATTATTTATAACAAAGAGGGTGACCTAATTTTTACTGCTGGAAAAAATCCATCTCCCAATGTCTGGTTCAGTCGCAATGGAGAACGTTTGGGGACATTTAATGGCCATGCAGGTGTAGTCTGGTGTTTGGATGTTGATTGGACATCAACCCATTTGGTTTCTGGTTCTGGTGATGCTACTGTGAGGTTGTGGGACGTCTCCAATGGTATGTTACCTCTAATTAATTTGTTCTTTAGGTAAGGAGCTCAACCGCATTTCCAGGCCATCTTCCGTCAGGGCTTGTGGGTTTTCTTACTCAGGAAATTTGTTCTTCTTTGTTGCTGATGTTTTTAAGCAAAGTCCGGCAGAAGTTCGTGTACTGGATACCCGAGATCAGAGCCACGTATGGTGTTACTGCTTTTATGAATTTTGAAAAATGCAGATGAAAGGAGACAGTTGCGTTTTATCGATTACTGGCAGTGGTCTCAAAAGTCCCGTGAAGGCGGCGATTTGGGGTGATTTGGAGGACTTTGTCATCACGGGTTCGGATGACGGCGATCTTAATATGATTGATATGCGAAAAAAGGCCTCTGTGAAGTTGGTTAAAGCACACAGTGGTTTAATCACAGATCTACAAAGTCATGTTGATGGTACCATGTTTATTAGCGCCTCAAAGGATCATACAGCTAAGGTAGGCCTGTTTTCGAGAATTACCTGTCCTTTTGCGAAATCCCAGTGACAAGGTTTTCGTGTTCTCTATAGCTTCATGGTATCTACGAGCTGGATTGCTTTCGCACCTATACTGCTGAACGTCCTGTGAATTCGGCATCCATTTCTCCCAATCGACCCCATGTTAGTTTTATTTATATAAAAGTTATGCCTTATTAGTTTTGAAATTGTGAACCCAATTTGTTAGATCATGGGTAGGTTCCGATTGCACGCATCTACCGGTATCCAAGGTCATCTGTTTGCTCAAAGGAGCCTCAAACATTACTATTTGAGAATTTTTACTCATATCTAGGAATTTTTCAAGCTCATAAAACTGCCCGCATTTTTTAGCGAGAAATTGTGTAGAGTGCTCTTGGTTAGAATTGCTTTGAATGGTTCCTATAAACTTTATGCACTTCTTAAGGCTTCATGCACCGAGTTTCGGATTCTCGACTTTTTGAGTCTGGTGGATTCGTCCAGAATGGATTTCCATGACGTGGAAGTGAGAGCTAGGCACGATAAGCGTCTTTCACGGTGATCGAAGATTTCACTAGCTCTCTGCTTTGATCTGGAGTTATGCAGTGAAACGTTTTACGCGTAGTTAGGTTCTTTTGGTTACTCAAGGCATTTCTTTGCGAGTAATTTGCAATAAAGCTGCTGGAGTGTATTTGATTTAGCCCGCTAACGGTTAGAAAGCCATTGATGTTCCGAGTTTGCCTCAAGGCAACCCATACAAACACACAGAGGATGCATTTGTTTCGGAAGTTCTGAAACTTGCGGAACTGGTCTTCGATCTTCTCCCAAAAGTTTGTGCACCTTTTCCGGGCATGTTGGTTGTAGATATGAGGTTGAAATTTAGGCGAGCTAAAATTCTCTTCTTCTCACAAACGCAGGTCCTGTTGGGAGGTGGTCAGGAGGCTCGAGATGTCACCGTTACTGCCGCTCAGACGGGCAAATTCGACGCTCGATTCTATCATATGATCTACGCCGAGGAGTTTGGTCGAGTCAAAGGTCACTTCGGTCCAATCAACAGCGTTGCCTTCAACCCAGATGGCAGTGGGTGAGCATACAGTTGTTATTGCCTACACACGGAATTGTTGCTCCATTCAACACATGATTTGCATTTTGGTGTTGTGCTTCTTGTATAGTTTCGCGACCGGAGGTGAAGATGGTTACGTACGACTTCATGTTTTTGACCCCGACTATGAGGACGTTGAACAACGACTATTCAGTATACCCACGAGTGCCATTCAAGCCGTCTGACTTTTGAAATAAATTGAATTTTGGCTCCTTGTTGCTGCCGGATGTCACTAGGTCGTCGGGTTGTTCTCGTGACTTTCTGGATAACGAACATTTTGAAGGCGCGAAATTTAAGTGAACCGACTGTGATTTCAAAACGTAGAATTCTAGGAGTGATGGGCTTGTGAGCCCTCGGGTATCTGACGCTGTATTCCGGTGAATCTGGATGAGTTGGGTGTTTATGTTTGGCCTTTTTTCAGCCACTGACCCTGCTATATAACCTAAGATTCTCGTTTGTTCTACCTCTACCCTCTCCTGGAAGTAGATTTCATGGCTAAGCAGTTACTCTGTTTCCACGGGGGAGTTGCTGTATCTGAGGGTTTCTTGTTTTTTTCCTAAACCCTGGAGGAATGATTGACAGGTATTCCCATCACTTCACGATCCAAGTGGATAGTTAGACCTAATCCGGGGATCTTAGGCTTACTATTGTTGCCGTGACGATAAAAGATGTGTCTCTGAGGGGATTTCGGTGCCCATCGTCGGAGATGAGATTTGGGACACATCAGGGCAGTGTAAACCAGCACATAGTGCTCGAAATATGTTTTCTTCCTTGTGTTTAGCGGTCTCGGCTTGGTTTAAACGGTCCATGAACGAACTGTCAGCACGACTCAACCCCCATCAAACCCAACTTGAACGTTCATTAAACCAACCGGTTGGCTTCTAAGAGTTTATTCACTTTCCAGAGGTAGAAGAGTCATCATGCTGGCAACCAAGAAAACCTGTAATAAAATGCTTTTAAATGTCTCAAAAAATGCACAGTCAAGTTGATCGTTTCCAATTACACTCAAGGGGTTCCAGGTTAGCGAAATTCCGATTGATTTTGGGTCTCTTTAGGGGAGGACGGGATGATACAGACGGGGGAGGGGAGGAAGTGGGTGATCTCTTCAAGTGATTACTACACTTTGTTGTTTCTTCTGGAGTTACGGCTGACTTTTGAGGGGTTGGTGTTACGCCACTAGTGGGCCAATTAGGATTGCTTATGATGATCAACTTGTCGAGGTCACTCTGTTGGCGCTTTTCCCTGTTAAGACTGGTAGGTGGAGGGTCCAGTTCCTGTCTTAGCCGCTGAGTGGCCGATGAAATGACTTTGTGCCCGTGGTCCAAGCTGCGATTCTTTGAGAGGATTGAGGATTTGGTACGATTTCGACAGGGCAATGGTATAATATGATCATAATAGGCTCGGATGAGAGAGTTGGTGTCAGGGTGGATGGTGGATAACTAGAGGTTGGGAAGGAAACATGTTATCCACCGCTTGCATGCCTTCACAAATGAAAGGCTACTTATGTCTGAGAATGCGTCATCAACCTAGTCCCGTGTTGAGCACCCCCACACTAACTGCATGAGCACGAGCATCAAAAAGCATGAATGGTAGGACAATTTCCATCGACATCGAGAGATCGTCAACAGCTCGTCAAACACGCGTCACTACCCCTGGCAATCTGCCACACTAAGTTGAATCATCAAATAGGCTGCCGTAGGAAAGGTCTCCACAAAGCACTGATTCTTCAAGCATCTTTGCATGAATGAATGGCATTTTGAAATGTTAAACAAAATCCCTGATCACACTTAGAGGAAACAGAGTAGACAATAACCTGCATCCCGTTTTAATGAGATTAACAAGCCTCATTTTTAAGGCTTAAGAAAAACCTGGACTTACTAAGCGGTCAAACCCTCTGCGTCGAAAAATTGCAACGAGTTGCCGACGCGAGAACAGTCCCGGCTGAGTTAAATCAACTATCGAGCCATCTTCAGGAATGACCTCATAAAACCCGCTCATGTCCTCTGCAGAGTCACCGTTCATCACGTTAGCGGTCTGAATACTAGGCGGAGAAAAAGTGGTAGCTTGCTGAAATCACAAGTATTGACATAATTCAATAATACGCGCGATATGGCACATACACTATTCAAGAAACAATTACTTGGGTCTTGAGTGTGCAAAATAAGTGAAGTTGTGTCGAAACACACCCAAATTCGCCCTGAGGATGCATGTTGAAAGCATACCATCAAAGACAAAATCCAGAACCCGAGTTTTCAGGGTCATTGAGAATTATGTTCTGCTATTTCAGTGCAAGTTTCAATCGTAGCTCTCTACTGCACATCAAAGAATATAGAAATAAACTATTGATAAATATAACTTAAGGTGTGCTGAGGGGAAGGAATCGTCAAAACTACCTGTTCTTGATAGACAAGTTTAAGTACTACATTTGATTTTAGTCGACAGATCGAGAAGAATAGCTAAGAGAACATACTTTTATTGTAAAATTTGCACAATTTGCAAATTTTCCAAGTTTTGATTGCAAAAGTGGTCGTTTCTAAACCGAAATCCCTGCCTTCTCGTCAGTCAGTCATCTTCCAAATTTATCTCTATTCATCTACGGTGAAATATAACTACCTTTAAAGCATTGTGCAAACAATAACTGCCTAAAAGATTTTATTGCCGACTAGCAGAACGGCTGGAAATACAACACCAGTTATTTGATTGCCAGTGTAGCCCACATAAGTGGTCCTGTGGTCCTCCAGGTTTGGCCTTTGGGCCATACCAGTTTCTCCCACCCTTCTGCCAGTTAAATCTATATATTCCATCCTAGTGCTATGTCTTCTTTAGCCTTCATAGGATGGGCATGCTACTTTGCAAATAGCATGCCGCCTTTGTGTATGACACCACCTACGGTCTTTATAATTTTGCTCCTAATTTTGCAATGCATTGTTGGAGTTGTCCAGTAGGGTTGGTATTAACCTTTTTGATAGGGAAGGCAGTTAAAGCGAAAATCAGATATATTGTCTTACAACTGGCATAGCACTGCGTAGCAATAATGCAAAAGCATTTAGAGCTAGAATATAGAAAGAGATTTTATTACTCACTGCAATGAAATTTAATCTAATCGTTACGATATTATTTCAGGGCAAAGCTGCTAGCATAAAAATTATGGAGATTTTATAAATGCAAACACTTGTAAGAAATCACGTGATCATATCAATAACTGTTTGTGCGGTGTGTAGTATAACACAAAGGAGTTAAAGTGAAACGTCCCATACTCCATTGCATGTCTGTACAAAAACCAAACCTTCCTTGTGGTAATAATGGCTCAGTCGTGATCGTTGCAAAATAAGGATGCACAGTACTTCCAGTGGCGTTCTCGGCCAAGGAAAATGCTCAAAGTCCTAGTATTTTGCTATAATATTATTGGTGATTAGATATAATAGCTAAACAAAGGCAGAGAAAAGAAACGAATTTAGCTCCATTTTGCATCCACGTAGTAGCAAAGTCAGTGCAGTTTTCTGCTAAAAGGAAGATCGACAGAGGAAGTCATGGTCAAAGAAAGGACGGAACTGTAAAGCTGTATTGCATATCAAAAAGAGCTTGATTATCCACTTCGCCCACATAGTCTCTACCAGACAGCAACAACTATACCAAGTCAAAGCCCTGTGAAATCCAATGCAATAAATGCCTATGAAGCGGATGAGTACGCAAGCTGATTTACTAATGCATACTAATGGACACATATGCGACATTTAATTCAGCGGTTCGGTGTAATATATCTAAGCATTCAAATATTAAATGCATCCATTAGCAACCTTGATTAATATATTACTTTCAAAAATAAGGAGATATTAGCAACAAATACCACCTGTATGAAGAACCATGAGAAAAGTATTTATATAAACGAAAAAAGGATCATTAATTTAACATGCGCTGGTAATTGTCAGATATTTCTAAAAAATAAAACTATTTTTTTTAAATAATTTAATTATTATTAAATACTTTATCAAAGGACTTGTATTTCTAGGTGATTCTTTACACAAATTTGCCACATTTAGTGGGTTGTTTAACTTGGTCACTTTTTGACTTCCGGTTGTTTTCGAGGCATGGTGAGTCTCGTGTGGTAGTTTATGTTGATGGGGTCAGCTGTGGCGACGTGGGAATAATGTCGTTTTGTCTGCGCTTTTACAGCTCGCACGTGATTTACTTCACCCAACTCTCGCGGAAGAGAAGAGGAAGTGCAAGTTGAAGCGTTTGGTGCCTTCACCAAATTCTTACTTCATGGATGTCAAATGTGCGGATTGTATGAAGATTCAGGTGGTCTTTAGCCATGCACAAACTCCTGTAGTTTGCCCTGGCTGTGACAGAATCCTCTGCACTCCCACAGGCGGCAAGGCTAAGCTAACCTCTGGTAGGTTTTCCGGTCATTCTCTTCTGATCTACATTTTTCTGTACATTTTAGGCTGCAAATTCAGGATAAAGAGTCGCTAGAGGAGGTGATGTCTTGCTGTACAGATAACGTGTCACCAAATATACCCTAGCTTTGATGAATAAACCGATTTCTCGTGGAATTAGGTTATTTTTATTTTCATAAACTCTTCCCTGTTTGTTCAGCATTGATATCCTTGGAACGGCTGGTCCTTGCTTCCGCGTTTTATATATACCGGCTTTTTGCCGCTGGTGCACCTTTAGAAGACGTACAATGTTTTTCGTTCTTCGATGTAATTGCATGCGCTGGTGCCAAGACTGACGCTAGTTGCGTTTGCCTTTGGTGAGCCTTTTCAGTCTTTATCGATGCAGCGGATTCTGGTGTTGGTGCTTTTGTAAGTGGGAGGCGATGGCTCTTTCTTGTCCCTAGAACCGCTTGTTGGTCAAGCCGTGCTCTAAGGTGCTTCGCTGCTTCCGTGGCGTTGGTCTTTTCAGGATCCATGCCCCGGTTATGCTTTGCTGCAGCTTCACTGTCTCTGTGCGGCCTCGTCTCACTTTCGCTGGAGAAGCAAAAAACTTCGTTGAGTTGACTTTCGGCGCTCTTGACGGATACTATTTCTTTCGCTCTTGTGCTTGGTGGACGTTGGGCTGGACCCTTCGGATACCTCTGAGGTGTACTGCAAGGGCTTTGCGCCGCATAAGCACTTTTTTCTGTTAACAGGGCAGTATAAGAAGCTTCCAATCTTTTGTACAGGCATTGCACTTTTGCGTTCTGGTTGGAAGAGGATCTGGGGCTGCATATTTTTTGGCATCCGCGAGGTTGAAGTTTGTGGTCGGATTTGGTTTTCTTGGTCCAGTCACCATGCAGAGGTTTTCTTCGGCGGCACTCTAACGTTACCCGGCCACCCGGAGTGGTGTAGGCCGTTGATTGTCCTAGAGTTGGTCGCTTCGCTTCCACAGCGGTTGGTGCGTTTTGGCGGTCTGGGTCTGAGTCTCGTAGCGGGCGCTGCTGATCCGCTTGCCAGGGGTGGTGTTTTGCCGTCTGGCGATCAGGCCGCGTGGGTGGCCGTTCGGGGG
Organism: Taenia crassiceps; assembly: GCA_023375655.1. Classification (NCBI taxonomy): domain Eukaryota; kingdom Metazoa; phylum Platyhelminthes; class Cestoda; order Cyclophyllidea; family Taeniidae; genus Taenia; species Taenia crassiceps. Next base: position 1,166,967 of record JAKROA010000007.1, read on the forward strand.
TCGTCTATGCGGCTCTGGGGGCGGTTCACCGTGGCCGACGTCTGTCGCTGCTTCGAGGGGAGGTGGGGCTCCCGTTATCGCACCTGGGTACCGGCCTGGACGGGGGCCCCAGGGACAGCTAAACTAAGCATTGAGATAGTTGGGGGCTTGGCTGTCGCTGCATCCTGGTTGCGTGTCTGTTTAAGGATTTTGGCTCATCAGATAAACATCGGTATCTAAACGTCTAGTGCTGGCGGGGGTTGGGGTGTTTTTTTAGTTGTTCTATTTACACAATTCAGTTTTAGTCAAATTAATAATATCCAACTGTAAGACAACAAAATCATATAACTTTTATTGCGAAAAACATTTTAATTTTTAAATTTTATGGCACAATTACAGGAAATTGAGAAGCTTTTAGAACAATGTTGCTTTTTTAGACATTTAGTTTAAATGAATCCAGTTCGCTTATGAAATTATACCGCGTGCTCCATATACTGCTCCCTCTATGCGATGATTTTACATGTGCTGTGGATCGCGGCAATCTTTGTTCACCTCGCCACATCAGGTAATGAAAGCTTCAATTTCATTATCTCTGCTAGCATTTATAAGCGAAGTTTACTTGGATCAAGAGCCCCCATTTCCCGTTGAATTGGGTAATCGCATACGCTTTCGAATATCGCCACGAAGTGGTAACGCCTACGACGACAGTGGTGGTTTTAGCATCATTCTCGATAACAAAGTCATTGGATCTTGGAACCCTGAGTGTCGGTCTTACCTAGACAATCTGGATCCTCTTGTTTCTTGTGAGCTCGGGGAGGGTCCCTTTCTCAATTTCTATCTCACTCCGAAACGAGAAAATTTTGGGAAGCACATCAGTATCATCTTTTATCCCAATTCTGGAGCCAGCTTTGCACAAACTGGTGTAGCTTTGCTGAACACTATTGTTCAGGTTTGTTCCTTTTCTGCTTGCCCTTGTTCTTTGTAACTTTTACCTCATTGTGAGGCTTTTTCTCTTTATAGTTCAACCGTTTTGTTTGACTACGTAAATTAGCTCTTGCTTCAAGCCAATGGGTTTTTTGAAGACATAGTTTCCCTGAATGGCTTTGTGAATTAATAAAAAAATATACGCACCCCTTTTTATTGAACGAGATTTTCTGTCCTAAATGTTTGACTTATCTTTGGGAAGAATATTTTTATTTAACTCTGAAATTATTTGTGAAATGGCATGCCTTTTATCATTTGCTTGGATGATTTCTACTTTAGTCAACTTAATAGACGCTATCATGGGTAAATGGACTGGCTGGTTTTCATTTCAGTTTTTCCGGAACCTCGTCTCAGACTAATTATAGGTCTTGTATTTATAGAGATCCACAGGCTTCGGTATAATTACGAAGGATAGGAAATTTGCCATTGTTTAGTACTTCTGTTTAGGTTTTGAGCATGAAGCGATTTTTGGCTAGGACAAACGTACCACTAATACCATTAAATTTATAGAGTAAATCGCTGGACTTTGTTATTTCTTTTGGAGTGTTTTTACTTCTTGAAGTCATTCCCCATTAATGCATGCTTGATGTGGCGTGGGTAGAATTTGAATCCTTTGATTTTTTCCCGTGGAAAGTGCGAAATTCTGGCGCTAGACGCGCGTTCTTATGCAGTATTCACCACAAAAAAAAGTTTATTCGGTCAACGGTTATGTTTAGACCTTTTGCATCTTCCTCCTCCTCTTAAGTCAGTTATCTCCACTTCTACGTTTTGAGGCCTTTCTACCTTAAACAACAGAGTTGGCCCGGTTAAAGACCGGCCACGCCGGAGTGGAGATGAAGTGACAGCATTCTGACACTTGGTTTTTCTGGGCGCGGATCTTCCATGCGGGTATCACTGCAAACAATGGAGAAATAGCCTTTAAAAGAATTGCTAGAAACGCTTAATACGACTGTCTGATGCGTGTCAGCCGGTTTGTGATGCATAGGTGTCGGACGTGCATGGCCAAGATGTTGATAGGTAAAGGATGTGTTTTTTACACAGAGTTTATCAGTGGTGATTGAAGAAGAACAATTCCCAAATAAAATGCATTTCAATACATCCTAGAATCGGCTTATATTCGTAAGTTGGCAAAGGCACTTTGTGGCAACCTTTTAAATGTCCCTTGTATCGCGTAAAGTGTACCTGTTGTAAACAAGTCTGCTTTTTCTCCTCTCCCACCCTTTGAATGGTTCGACAAGTTTTAATTTTGCTCGGTAGGTTGTTCACTCCTCTACTGAAAGGGTTTGTTTAGCGCGAATTGGTTACCATTTGTTTCTTAAGCTGGAGAATTCCTGTTTAAATCGTCTATTATTATTTATAATTATAAAAGTGCTAGAAATTTGTTATCTGAATCGTTGTTTTGACATAATTCCCCTCTCGGCAAGTTGGAATAGATTTTGAGCGCACCGAGGTGTTCGTCAATATAGTATGCAATGGTTGGAATAAATAGTATAAATGGAATCCTCAGGTGCTCTGCTCTACGTTTGATTGTGGTCATTAGGCCGTTAGCAGTAAGAAATCTGGATGACGAAGGCGTTGTTGAGGCGACTCCACGGTTCCCTATCTAGAAGTAGTGGTTCCGTTCCCAGGCTAAAGGTCTAGCAGTCATTCCTGTGAACATTTGGCATGTAAGGAATGGTTTTGAAGGGTCGATGCCTATCAAACTGGAGTGGAATCGATCAAGGCGCAGCAGCAGTGAGAAAGATTGCTCACAAAGGCTTGCTATTTTGATAACAGAGCAGACAGTGCCAGAGCAGTTCAACTGTACTGGATAATACTCCGCCGTCGACCCCGCTTTCCAGGCTTTTTGACCTTTTGATTGCTTGAATAGGCGTACGAGCAGGAAACTATGTGGAACAATAAGATCACCTACTTATAAATATGCGTCTCAATTCTATGAAATGCAAAAAGCCTCCGTTTCATTAGCTAATCCTTGTGGCAGTTGCTTAGCTTGTCATCTGCGTTTCTTTCAGCTCACCAAGCAACCAACCTTTCTGAATATATCAATCACTCTGGAACGCGAACCTGACTATGTGCGTCTTGCTCCTGGTGAGCTGAACCTATCTCCGCCCACCTTTCTCGACGGTTCCATGGCCAAGGTGGAGTGTAAGACGGATGGTGCGTTACCACCCCAGGCCATTAGCTTCAGGATTGTTTGCAACAAACCTCCTCGGGCAGCTGTTGAACAAGAGCGTCAAGCGAAGGCACAACTCGGCTATCCCTATGAAATCAGCTATAGCTTCTACCACTTTCGCTCACCGCCAACCGATGAGGAATTGGCTGAGAGAATGGCCGTCGGATATGCCCAGGGGATTCTGGATGAGGCGAGAATTGCACGAAGTCAAGACAATCTAACGCTTTCAGCATCCTTGCCGATCAATTCGAAGGCTCACGGTTGCAGTCTCTATTGTCGGCTGATGAGCAAGGAGGAGCAGATCCAGTTGACTGTCTACTGTGAGTCGTGACTTCGAAATCTGCCTTTTTAACAGTCAGATCTGAACCTGGGTTTGTTGCAGAATCTTGGAAGAACTAGGCATTTTACGATTGGAATAGGTGGACGTGTTTTCAAGACATACGTCGTTAAAATAAGGCGAGGCTTGATTACAAGCATTCCAATTTGCTTTATGGAGGAGTCTGGAAAAATGTTTATGCCTCAGAATGTGTTGCCATGGCCTCTTAGTAAGATTATCCTTGCTCTGATCATGTTGGCTCTCCGTCTTAATGGGGATGGAAAGTTTCGTTACCTGCCAACGTCTATCTTTCTAGCTGTCAAATGACATCAGATGAGCAACCATCACTATGACGTCCATGTGCTTTGTTGTTCTGGTTCAACAATGATCGTTACAACACCGTGGTGACTAAATCCCCCACTGTTTCATCTATTTTATGGCTTTAAATCCAACAAACCTCTGCAACACGCAATCTGGTGCCACCACGTATGGTGAACTGATGGACAATACAACGCATAATGTATTGTCAGGGTCATATAAGAAGGTTGGAGCGTTGGACACATTGTGACGGTAGTAATAAACACGGTAGAAACATCCAGCCATCGTAATTCCGAGCTTCATCTATTGTTGGTAGATCAATTTTAATGGCTAAAATCAGAGAACAGACTAAGTCAGCCGAAGCCGCATTTGTTGTGAATCCCTTTTTCACGATGTGCCAGTCATCAAACCGTGAAGTGGGAAAGTCATTAATCATTTGTCATTCCAACAATGAAGGTCGTGTTTTTTCTGTTCTGAGGGGTCTATATGGGTTATCGGTAACTTGCGCAGGATTCTTCTGCATTAAATTGAGGCCTTGTTATCTTGCCGTCTTCTTCCTGACTAACTTAACCTAGACGTTTGTTGACCTATTCTGCGATGAATGGTCTTGGTTTGTGGTGTTTGTCGGTGTAATAGAACGCTTTGAGAAAGGCCAGCTGAGGTTCCATTTGTCGGTTGTTGGTTTGGCTCCCACTCGGCTGTGATGTGGCTGAGCACGCATTCAACTGTCCTCTCGGATTCATACACCCGCTTGCGCGATTGCTGTCCCACCTTAGTTGAGTGGGATTTTTGCGGCTCAAGTACCTTAGAGATCAGGTTAAATCTGATAAAGTAGAACTGTTACAGCTGCCTAACTAACTGTAGAAGGCGATTGCGAAGTTTGGCTGAAGGATATTTCGGAACGGATTTATTTACCTCCCTTCTATTTACCTTCCCCACAGAGGGCGGTGCAAACATGACCACCTATATTTCCTTGGTGAGTACACAGGCTACCTTACGTAGGTAAGATTTGCCAACAATTTGCGCTTTAGCTGCCTCTAAAGAAGTTATCAGGTGTCCGAGTCGGATAGCACTTCTGCTGCGGCGAGTTAGATGAAGCGCGGTTGAAAATTGCCTTATCACCCACCCATTATCAGTGTGGGCGCCGCACAGCTCGATAGTGGTGGGCTAAAAAAAGACGTCGTCTATTTAAAACGGACTTTAACATTCTTTTACCCTCTGTTCTTTGTATTGTCATTCTGTTTTATTGCCTGTTTGTAGCGGTTCCTTTCTTATGCAAATGACTCCCTTCCTTTTATGTCACCTCGTGTGCGGCTGACAATGTGTCGAGCTGTTCATTCATTCTTTTGCCTCCTTGTTGTTTCTTTAAAGGGAACAAACAAACTGCATAGCTAGCATTATGCAAATTTTGCTACCAGTTGTACTTTAGCCTGTCTTCTTGACCCTCGCCTCCCAGAGGAAGTGGAGGAGGAAGGACTGTGGAGCTAGTCAAGTCGATACCAGTTGAGATAAAGACGACCGTGTAGTTTTATTGGACTGCTCCGTCCTCAGCATTCCGCATGGTCGTTGTTCCACGTAGAGCCTTGATAATACAGTTTGGGTTTCATGAAAGCAATGTAATCTTAACGTGGTTGGTTTATCTCTAAGGCTATTACCGTATTGAGCGTTGCGTCCTCTCTGAAACCATTCCGGGGCCATGTCCTCAAGCTATGCTGACTGCGGCCTGTAAAGAATGAGGAGATTTATCTTCCAGCACAGGAGGAAAGTTATTTAATTCCATTTTATCAAAAACCGTGTATTTTCTTCCAGATCAAACAACAGTTGCATACATTCTGCCCCCACCGACAGACGGGCTAATGCGTGTCGGCAGTTCCATGACTTGTCACGCTGATGGATTTCCTGAGCCCACAATTGTCCTCTCCCTTCGTCAACCCATGCGTCAGAACCATCGTCGACCGATAATTGATTCAAATGACTACCTGGTCACCACCAGTCCTGTTCCTCCTGTGGAACAGTTTGTGGACACCTCGGATATCGCAGCAGCCGCCAGGATTGGTCTTCGGCCGGACGAGTACACGATAAGAGGACCCAGGTTTACTCTGGCATATAATGCAACTCCAGGGGTGGAGCTGCTGCTTGTATGCACAGCAGGCAATGCTCTGCCCAACGCGGTGGACTTCTTGGGATACAATAAAACCATCGCGGTGGCACGATTCACTGTGGCCGGTAACTTCTTTGACGTTTTATGGGCCTGATTGGAATTGCATAAGTGCCTTACTTGTTTTTTTACATTCTTGGACCTGGAAATGCTGCACATTAGTTGAAGTTGAGGCAGAAGCTAGTTTTACTAACGCTGCATCGTATTGCGTCTGCGCCGACTCGCATAACGCCCTCTAAACTGGAAATTTTGCCCCCAACAAGCAATGGTTCGCGTTCTTGTTATTTGTGCACCGTCATAATAAACACTGAGTCCTGAGGAGTTATTTATAGTTTGGGATGCTGATTGCTTGAAAAATCATCAAGAAGTGGAATAGTGCTTGGAGTAAAAAGCGTTTAGGAGATTCAAATCCACCTTAGGTTTGAGGCCTTTAGGACACTGTGATGAAGCCTTCCGGGGGGAATGAAATGAAGGCGCTTGCCAAACGTGCTTAAGCCTCATGGTTTGGGTACGAATGATTAAATGGATGCATCCTTTGCCTTTTTTCCTTTAATCACGCGGAAGTCTCTGCTGCCTCTGTCCCTCTGCTCTGCTGAGGTGTGTGATGAGAATTGGCTACAACCTTCCATCCATTACCATCTATTAAATAGGGAGAAAATTGAGATGTTCTTTGATTCTCTGATTTGGAAATGCCCACTGGGTCAGTTAATCGCAACTAAGGGTGATTCATTGCCTTCCAATCTCTTCATTTCAGGCGACCATAGATCAGCTGGTAAGCCTTGCATTACACTCCTTTTGGTTCCATTCCCTCCCTCTCTCCCTCCGTCCTCGCCTGCTACTTTTTTGTTTTTTATTTTCGTGCTTTTAAATCACCCGATAGCAAAATTCTGGTTGATGTTTTTTTGATTCACCCTCGTTATTTTTTGTGATTAAAAGATTATCTTTGGTTTAAAGGTCATTTTATAATCTCCAGGTCACATATCTTGTACGAATTTAGTTGGTGATGGCTATCTTCAGTAGACTTTGGGATTCCAACTTTAAGTCTTTGGAGGTAGCTTCTTGATGTTTCCTTTTCTGTTCGATAAATTCTTTGCAGTTTCGATCGTTAACATGGCTCCAACCCGTAGGACATTACATGGAGGTTCAAATGTAGATTTTTAGGTTTTTTTGCTCTCTGGAAGTGTTAAATTTTTGACTTCTGGATTGGCATGAAACTAGTCTTCGTGAGCTTTAGACTTCCTGAAGTGCTCTCGTCCAGACCCCTAGGGGTTCTGGGACGAAGGCCCTGTTGATGCCTTCCAGGAAGTACACCTTTAAGTAGTATAACCGATTCTTGTGCCTTCTCGTGGCTATAATACCTTCATCTTGCGCCCAAGATTAAGGTTCAAGGCTAGTTTCAACCCTGAGTGAGATCTCATTTAACCGTGAATCATACTAAAGTCATTTAATTGACATTAACTTTGACTCTCCCTTACTAAAGTGGTCTATGGGCCTTCATAGACCATTTGGAGTTACCATTTATAGAACATCGAAGAATATCTATCGTTCCTTCACGGGTTGTCCTTATTTGAACAATTTGGCCCGGAATACGCAAAATTTCTTGGGCTGAATTGTGAACGGACCTGAAAGTCGACATCAGTAGAGGCAGGAACTATGACTCTAAACATTTTTTCTCCTCCTGTAATGCTTGTAAAACTTAAATGCTTCCCAAAATTTTGTAATTTTAATCATTGATTTGAACTCTGTATTGCTTCATGACTGCAAAACATTTGTATGCCTTTCCTGACACAGTCCCTACCCGTATTCAGTGGGAAAGGCGATCGCACTGGTATTGCTTTAAACCCGACCCGTCTATTCGTGATATGATTTGGTGCCACCGTTTGTCATAAAGCGGTGGAGAGCACATGCCATCCTATGTGGACTTGGGTAGTATGTGTTCCCTGACCATCTGATTCGCTCTCTCCTGCCTCTTTCAGCCATCTCCTACAGCAGCATTGGAATCGTCATCGGGATCTGTTTGGCAATCCTCCTCTGCGCCATCATCATAATTCTGTTGATGGTGTATCTCCGACGGAGGCAGAAGTACGCCACAAACGCCATCCAGACGCGAAATTCGGTGGCAAATGCAGGTGGCGCAAATGGCACAAAGGTTGGCGGTGTTACGGGATATGGAAAGTGAGTTTCTTTGTTCTTTGTGAATGAGGTGGTGTGGTTGTAATCGGGTACACATTACATCCATCAATGGGTACAGTTGGCTTTGACCTCGTACAAAGTAACCCAAAGGCTTTTGTTGATTGGTCAGTCAGTTAGTTATCCTTCTCTGGTCATCTGACTTATCAACAAGTCCTGTTTCTGATCCACCAGTTGACTTGGTCTCCCATCTGCCAATACACTTGTCAGTACCTGACAAAGTTTCATACTCATCCACTCATCTGTTATTCTTGCTCTGGGATCAAGTTCAGCCTACCTATCCCTCCGTCTGCGTCTCCAGTTATTGGCCCATTAGTCATCTGTCCATTTTATGAGTGGTTCAGGTTGTAGCTACCGAATCCTGCTTCCACAGCCAATTAAGGGCGGGATGCAACCGCCTCACTCACTCACTCACACATGCACCTGCAGTGGCTTTCGAAGGCAACTCCAAAATTGCCTCTATTTATGGGCCGGTGTGTGTATGCGTACATTTGTGTCACCCTATCCGCCTACCTAGCTACCTCGCTAACTTGGGCGAGCGTGAGAGAGCCAGCGAGCTAGCCAGCTGGCTGGAGATTGAGCATGTGCTTCGCACTGCCTCCGCTCCATCCCGCCTCGCGCCCCCAACTTGTCCAATTCACCGACTAACCCACTTGCCCACGATCGCCAATCAGAAGGCCCTGCCCTTCTCAATCCCATTTAACTCCGAGTCGCATACGGGGTTGGAGTAGGCTGAGGCGGTCGATAGGCTGCGTTGAAGCAACGATTCTATTTTTGGCTTCCTGCGCAACTGTCACTGTAAATAGGCAATAAAATGTAAGAAAAGGACAAGAGAGAATTTGAAGGTCTAGATAGGGCGTAAGGTCTTCTAATTCTCATCCATCCTTTCATTCGTCCACCCATACTTTCTTTAATCTGTTCTCTTATGTGCCCACTTTCTACTTCGGATTTCTCTCTCCTCACTTTGATCCCTTCCCACGCCCCTTATGTTACGATCAATCCGATATTTTAGAAACAGCGATCTCCAGTGTTGCTGGAAGGTTTTGTTAAAGTTTTCTTTGGGCACCATTCTTCTATTCGGACCGTCTGACCATCTGCTCCTCTTTCCTTTCTTTCTAGTCATCTTTTTTTATTTTGTTTTTAGACAGGGGCCGATGTCTGGGTCAGGCGACTACGCCCCTGGATCGAAGGTTAGTGTCTATTTATTCTTCGTAGCTCTTTTGGTGAGGGAGGATGATAGGCAGCACTAAAACTGGAGGAAAGGTCTGTATTCATTTAATTATTCCTATTTTCCAAATATTAGAGCATCGTGTCAAACTCGCTTGTAGATGTCTGCCTACTCCGAGCTCTAGTTTAGTTGATGATTGTAATTTTCAATTGCGCGCCTGATCGTAGATAGGGAAGGGAAAGACATCAATTGTAGTTGATCTTGTCTGCCTCCTGTCATTATTGTGCTGCCCCGTCATTTCCTGCTAAATGTACACGATTGTATCACCATCGCTTTCCCCTGTTCTCATCTCTTATCATTTCTTTTGGATTTCCTCCTCACCCCAGTGCCCATTCCAACAGCACTTGCTTCAACAATGCGGCGAAGAAGAGAACCAATTGTGCATTTAGCTATTTTTCACGGAGGAGGATCGTCCTCCTCGCACCTACACATGCAAGCATTCACTGACTAACTGACTGTGCAGGTGCTAGCTCTTTTGATTGTGCACAAATATAACGATGGCTCCTTTTGGGGTTCTTTTGTCTGATTTTGGCTGTCTTATCAGATCTAGAAGAGCTTGGATGAAGTGTCATATGCCGCAGTCCCCCTCAATTCGTCCCGTTTGACGTGCTTTCCTTGGCCCCCTACTGGCTAATGTCAGTTATGCATCCACCCATGCTCACGCGGATGTGTCACTAGTGGTGGGCTGGGAATCAATCTCGTCCAGCAGCATTCCCCTTTGCACATGGAGTTCCTCATTCACTAATAATATGGCCAAATCTAATAGATTCTCTTGTTGTGTCTTTTCTCGAAGTCTATTCAAGCTGTTGAAACTCCGGTCTCCAGTCAATTTTCAGATCTCATTTTTACCCTTTCACCATCATCATCTTCCACCACGCCGCAGAAAACAAATCGTGAAGACGAATTCTCTCTGCGTTTCTCGGTTGGCGAAAAATGGGCACGAAGGCAAAGCTTCTACACTGACCCCCCTTCACATTCTTCTTCATGTTCATCACTTCGTTCTTCGATTTCCACTGCTTCGCACCGATCTCAGGTATTTCTATCCAAATCAATCGCACTAAGCATGATTTCTGCTGTTACTGCTCCTACTACCACGATCAGCGAATAGAGCCGCTGACGCTCTGATTTGTGCTGATTCCGCATCTTCTGTTTACGCTAGTAACCACCGGCTCCACGTGCACATACGTCATTCAGGTGGCTACCTAGTGTTCGCGATCCAAGTAGCCTGCCAAAATTCTTGAAGTTGTCCAAGTGAGCACTTTGGACGAGTTTACTGACACTCAAGTATTCATTGGCTTCTGGTCTGGCTGAGTTACTCCACCACACTCACAACCGTCAATAATGGAAGGATCAAGTCGATTTACTGGAAGGGTTGTTTAACTCACCAAAGGCACTACAGTCTAGAAGGCCCTCTTTCCTCTCCTTGACAGCATCGTCAAACGCGTCTCCTCAGCATCGAGGTCCTGACAAATAATTAACTACTTCTCCAAGAGTCACGTTTCTATCTACGTTCGGAAGTGAAAGATAAATGCCATCTCAGGACTACGTGATGGATGGCTAGATGTAACCAGGTCTCAAATTCCCTACTTGTTTCAGTAGTATCCATGCTGCCGTCTTGCTTTAACTGAGGTTGATGATATGTCTGCATTAGTACCAAAGAATCTCCCATTTGGACTTTTGAATAGCGATCGACATCAGTCCCAAGGCCACATGTTAAATCCGTCTTTTACATCTGATCGCACCTCCTTTAAGTACCCACGGTTTATCTATCTCATTCTTTCACCAATTCCTTTCTCTCATTTGTTTTTTTTCTTGCCTCTTCATTGCGGGGTCGCATTACCAGGGGAGAAGGGAGGAAGGAAGGAAGGAATTTGGCCTCCGTCTGACACCACTGACAGCCAAAATAGCAGATGCGATTTGACAGGAGGAATGAGTTGGTGCTTGCCTCCCTCTACTTCCTCCTCTGTTTTCATTTGGCGAGGGAAGACTCATTACTGCTGTCTGAGCTGCCTCTAAGACTTCAGAGAAGGAGCAAAAGGATTAACTGGTTTTTCATTAGCTGGTTGGGATTGCCTCTACATGTGTGTTTGTGTGTCTGATGGGTTAGAGTTGAAAATAATTTGCCTTTTAGAAGCCCCTCATTAATTTTGGTGCTCTTCACTGCACTTTTGTTGCCTTTTGTTCTGTATTCTTGGTCACAGTGTTCCCTTCTCCCACTTTAATGTCTATTTTCCCTTTTCCGCTAGCAGAGCATTTCTGTATGGTCATTTTTTTATTTTAAAAGTGTGTCAAAACCCTGAGTGAAAAGCGTGTTTCACTTGGAGTCGGTGTTTAGAAGATTGAGGAGCCGAAACTCGTCTCCTTATGTCCTTTCCACCGATTAGGCGTTTTCCCTCTCATGGGAGATAATTTGTTCCGCCCTGCTTTGATATTACCAACAAGTACTCTGTCAGTGCTACTGCCTAAGGTCTTGTGCAAATTTAATATTTTGTCTACCCAATCGCCTCCTACTCACAGTAGCATCTATACCTTAGCGCTCTCAGCTCATTTATGGCCTTTTTGTGGCTTCAGATGGTGCGTTTTTATTTCCCATTTAGAGTCTTGGATAGGCTTGAAAAATGAACCTCTCCCTTTGAAATTTGCCGAATTCATTGTTTTTTTTGGTTTTTTTACGCAAGAAGCTGAATCTGCTTGCCCAGTTAGTGGTGTTAATACCTTCTCCGGCGACAAATTTGCGCTTCGCTTTCCACAAGTTAGCGAAGTAGCTTTCGACTGGTAGGGCATGAAAGCATCCAACGTGATTTTATTAATTCGTTGTCTCGAGTTTCTGGGATGTGGTGGGATTTTTTCACTTTTTCTCATCTCTTGAGAAAGTGGACGAGTCCCCACCTTTTACACTCTGAGCCGGGAGCGCCAAGTTAACAGGTATTCACTGACGCATAGAAGTGGGTCTTGCCATCGATGCTGTTCGAGTGCCCCGGATGTGGTGGAAAGTGGAAGCAGTGCATCCGCGCCCCCTCCTGGCCTACCTTCTCCCTTCAACTGCTACCGCTTCGGTTCACTTCATGCATGCGGCACGTGACTTAGTGGCTGACCTGTCTGTCAGGCGGTAATAAATCTTCCCACTTAAGCCACCATGAATGTTAACATTACAGTGTGGACACTAACAGTGACAAAATGATTCACTTTTAATTATTTTCTTCAACTTTTTACACTGCGCAGTTGCGCATACCTACCTAACCACCAGTCGTTCATTCAACTACTCTGTTTGTCGTTGATTTGGGCGTAACTGCGTTCCCTTGCGTCGTCGACCTTTCTTTTTTTAATTATGCTAAACTCCCCCCTCCGAAGTCATTTCGTCATTAGAAGGAGGTGGGAGGGGCATGAAGGTCGACTGTTGCTATGACTAGGAATGTGAGTCTAGTGGCTCATTTATATACAAGCACGCAAACACGGATCTGTAAGGTCATTGATAAGTGCGTTTTGAGTTTCTCATGCGTAAATCTTGCATTTCACGTTCACTTTGGACGTCTGCAATGGTGACGGAGTGGAAAACCAGTAATATCAGTTCTTTTCTCTCTCCCAAAGCCTACAAAGTGGAAATCACTGTTCACGTAGTCAAAGAACTGCTTGATTTTCATTTCGAAGTCTTGATTCTGCAGCATCTAGTACAACAAACTTTTGTCGTTGAGTTTTTTTGTTTTATTTCGAGGTTTGAAAGTACAGGAAGTCAGTTGAGGTTAGCATTGTTTGTAGGTCGGGGGTGTTGAGAGAACGTCACCTGTGTTTACTGCACCAAATCGTGGTTTTTAAACAGTCGAGTTGCTTGAACTTGCACGAATTGCGATAAGGCGCACATCCGCAGCATAGGGGGAAGGTTCTTGTTTGTGTGTGTGTGTGTGTAGTTTATTTTGCCCTTACTTGGTAACAGAGATAAATCACTTCTTTTCCTCTTACAACAGAAAGAGAGAGTAAAATTTTGTTGACACTGGAGGGTACTTCTCTCTCCAAAATGCAAATACTTGTGATTGGGGTGAAGACGACCAAGTATTGCCCGTTCTTCTACTGGTGGAAAAGGCGATACAGAAGGTCATTTGAGAGGTGAAGAGATTGTCAGGTCATGGAAGTAGTCCATCTCGACCCCGTTTGTCTCCTCTTCGTCCAGTGGCCATACTTAGGCTGTACAGTTGGCCGTTAACAATTTGTCATGGAGACAGCTTAAAAGCGTTTACGGCGCATCAGCTTGTTTCTCCTTACTTTTCATCCATTTATCGATGTCTGTTGTGTCTTCACGAACGCACAACCCACCGAATGTCATAGTAACAATAACAAAAAACAATCATTTATCACCACAAATCTGTTCCAGCACGATAATTATCGGGGTTTTTACATCCGGTTTCGTGCTTGCGCTTCCCATTCCAGTTGATGTCGAAAAAATTATGCCATTTTAGAGCTTTTAATCGCTTACGCTTACGGCTTTCGCATTAAAAATTGAGCTCTGTGAGGCGGAATGCTAGGAGGGGGCTGCCCAGTCCCTCTCCCACTCTTTCTTGCTCCTTCCTATCGGTCCCCTTACTACCCTATGCAGCTATTCACTTTGACATTCCACCCATGACGCTAGTCATCATTAATGCGTCTCTTTTTATTAAATTGAAATTATCCGCTACAGTTTTTAAGAAATAAATGAGCGAGTTTTGTATTTAATTGCCAATTCATTTCCCTTTTTAAATTGCCGCACGCCCTGCTGTCTTGTAGAAGGTACTGGAGGAGAAATTTTTTTTCGCAAAAGGCGCGACATTTGCCGTCAATCTTCCTTCCTTCCTCCCCTTGTGGTGGCCGGCCAATTTTAGCTTATTTTTCGCCTTATTTATGGTTTAAAATCGTCTCACCATCTTCTCCTTTATCGTCGTATTTTTTTAACAAGAGATTCTTAAGCAAAAGAAAAGAAGCGATTTCATCATCTTGTCACATTGTTGTCATCACGTCCCTCCCCCCCCCCTCCTTCGATCGGTCTGGGAATGGCAGTTGTCTGTATGACCTTTTCACCTCGATTGTCACGAGTAGGAGACGATTAATTGGAAAGCTTTCTAAAACTACTCTCGCCTTTTTTTTGAGACATCGTGTAGCTTTTGGCGACCGTGAAGGTGAGAGGAGGAGGAGGAGGAATTCAAATTTTTGGATGTGTCCTAGTACGTCATATAGCTACCTCTATCCGACCTGTCATTCTTGACATGTCCAGTTCATCTGCTTCAGCCTTTGAAAGTCAATGCTTAGACTTCGAGTTTTGAGAGGCACCGCGGAGCCCTCCAAATGTTTAGTCGGCAAATACGGCGGCCGTGGTAGTGGACGGTGTAAGTAGGTGATGGAATGAGGCTGCAAATATCCATCCATCCCTCCGTTCTACCCAAGTTTTAACTACTCTTCTGTCTTGTCACCCTGTCATGACGCTATAAGTGACACGAATACGTGGCTTCTTTACTATATTTTCTTTTCTATAACTTTTAATGTTTTACAGTTTTTTTCGTCTTTTCTAACTATGTTTTATCTTCTCTGGTTCTTCCTCCTCCTCCTCCTCCTCCAAATTCATCCTCACCATCTCCTCCATCTTTCACGGGCTCTCTTGTCGGCATGAAAAACGAAATGCAACACTGATCGTCCGTTTGGTTTGCTTCCCCCTCCCTATCCGTCTGTCTGTCTGCCTGTCTGTACGTTTCTTTCTCCCGCATGATTGCATGTGAACGTTCGTCTAACCAACCATTTCTTTGTTGCATGCCTGCGTTTGGTTCGCTCCACCTCGCACATTTGAAATCCTGTCATTCCCGCACTCATAACACACACACACACACACACACACACACACACACATCCACCCATACACACCTGTCAACTTGAATGCATGTGACTTGTTCGCGCAAATTGTTGGTGTGATAATCGGTCGTTCTGACCTGAAATCCTCTCTTCAACAACATTCATTAATAATTCCATCCATCTGTTCATCGGTCTGGCGACCTATCTACTTAATTATATCTTGAATGGGAAATTTGGTTTGTGGCTTGTGAAACGTCCGTGCTAATTTCATTCCCCCTACTTTCGCGCTCTTTATCCGTCAAACTTCTGAAATATTTGCACATCATTGCATCCATTCATCCATCCATCCTACTCCTATCCCTCTATCCAACAATTCCATATCGACTCCTCTCATCACCATAGCAACCGCACTCACATCCGATGCATTACCACCGCCACCAGGGTCGAGAATTGACTGTGGGAGGTGGAAGGTCGAATGCGAAGCCAGCCAATGCTCATGTCGAGGAGGAGACGGTGGAAGAGGAGGAAGTTTTGCGTATTACTCAGTGCTAATGAGTAGTATATGGCGCACACGGCCAGAGAGTAATAACGAGCGAGCATGGCATTTGACACACACACACACATGCACACCAATGAATGAGCTGTCTAGACTGTTGTTTCAATGCTATTCCCGAGTACCTACTGACAAACTGGACGGTGTTTTGGTAACAGTAATAAAACTGCTATTTCCCCCATCCCTCCCCCTCTGCATTGGAGCTGGTGGGAACTTGAGCTGGACCTTGACTTCCTTCCGTTTTACTCCCTGTAACTAGCCATTCACCACTTGTCTGTCAGCACGTTCAACTTCTCTCCAATCCATCTCGCCAACCAGACATCTACCCATTCGGTCGTCCGTTTATTTCTTTCCATTCTTGTTTTGTCCTCTCCTTTGCCTCTTCATATACCTGGCGGTTGTACACTCATCCACCTTCCTGGAAGTGCTTTTGCTCATCTATGTATTAACGCTCATCTTCCCCGGTTTATCCATACCTTTATTTGAGATTAACCCGTCTATCCAGCCCCTTTACCTCCGCCAATTCACCCAAACATTAACACATTTACCTTCACATGGACAAGTAAACGAATCGGTTTTTTTGTTAATGGTGAGCCAAGAGGTGTGTTTTCCCGGCTATTTCTGTACCTCTTACACCTGATTGGTTGGCATTTGGGGCACGGCCTTCACCCCTTTAAAAGTCCACTCGAATATGCCGCGTTGGCGTCAATACTTACTTGTGGGAAAGTTCTCAAGCATCCCCTCTCAGTTCTCCATTATTCGGTACAATTGCTTTCTCTGGTTACCCAATTTTTTATTGTTTGAAAAGCTGATGTTGGATTTGTGGATTTGTGAAAGGAAAGCATCCTTTTTCCCACCCACTCTCCACTTCTGGATTCCTCAGTGACCCACTTCGGAGGTGAATTAATTTCTCCAACTTTTTTATCCTTCCAAAAAATGGGATTCCATTGGTCTTATTACACAGTTAAATTCCCCAAACCTGCCCAACATGGTGCATAATTGGCTTTTAATGTTACATGGATGCTGTGATTGCCCCCTTTTGCACCGGAATTGGTCCCCTTCTGGCATGAATGGAACGCCTCCTAACAGTGGTTGCATCGCGCAGCCAATCAGGAGACGAGTTCGTTAAATTCTCTCCTTATAATTGGCAGATTTTTACGCAGCCAGTAGATATCACGGAGTTATCTTTATGACAGGATCCTCGTTTTGCCATGCACCTTTATTGGGTGAATGCCTTAACTTTTAATTTTCTTATTTTCCTGGTCAGTAGCTCTTCTTTTTGACGATTAAGTTGTTTTTCCCTACTTATTTGCAAACAAATGTCCGATCCGGGAAGACCGTGGAATGCGCGCAAGGTGGTCATTTTCTACGTGTCTACCTTGCTGCTGAATTCGTACTTGAGTAGCATCTAACGGGGCCAAGCACTCTTTTCTTATGTGCTGAACGCCACGAAAAGATGCGTGCATGAGAGCTGGAAGTACAAACGCATCTCCGTTGCATATTCTGCACGGTGGTAATTCTTTTTCCAATCCGTGATTAGTGGATTGGCGGGTGAAAAGTGGCCGTGTTAACGATGAGGCCACTATGCAGCGATACCTATGGCCTCCATTTGCTCTCATCCGTGACCGTGTGGGTCGAGTAGACGAAGCCTTGAAAATATTTTTAAATGAGAAAAGTTATTACTGAAGGAGATGTAGGAGGGTGAAACACACTATCAAATTCCACCTATCATTTTGTTTACGATTGTAAGGTGCGTGCCAGGAGAAAAAATTCCAAGCTGTTAGCTACCGAATATCCATTTTACTTGCTTCAAAATAGATCAAGTTTCAAAAAGCACTGCGGTGTCTTAAACACTTTTACCCTTAAAGAGCAGAAAAATTGCACAGTTGGACTTTGTACCTCCTTTTCTCGAATTTTTTGCTCCCTTGTTTCGAACATTGGTTGTTTCACACCGAACTCTTCTTAGTCCACAAAAAAAGTGTCGCAATTTCTTTCCAAAACAATTGCATTTACCATTAATTTGGGTAAAACTTTCTCCAGCGGGAGAGAGTTTCCTCCTTTTTCCTCACAACTTTTGGTACCCGAAAAATCTTGTTAAATAGTTAATTAAAGAAACCTACAAATTCCCTGGGGAAAAAGGCCTGACTTCTTTGGTGAAAAGAATAGCCTGAATAAGTTAGTGTCTTGAGAGGAGTGTGCAGTGGAACTGGAAGGTTAGGACCATGTGCGAATGAGTGGGAGCTGTACCGTCAACCTGGAGGTTGCATTTTCCTGTGGCGGTGTCTGCGATGTGTCGTAGCCTTCCGCTTCTACCCATCTGCCGCGACAGCACCAAATAACTGTTTCAACGAGTCAGAACTTCGATGATATAAGGGTGATGAAGCTGAATTAATATTCACTTTCTATTAGTTTGCTAACCAATTGAATGCCATTTTCGGTGGACCCAAAGTTTTTTCTTCAAAGAGTTGGGTGTCCAATTACAACGCTCTAACGCTTCCTAAGTGGGAATCTCTTGTTCCTTGCGTTGACTCATCGCTCCTGAAAAAGGCACTGTCTACTAATTACCAAAATACAGGCCTACTGAGGAACTTAAATCATCCTCTAGCTGAACAGTCGGGGCAGAATCGTGTTACCTCTCCAGGTGTTTCTACGGAGGTCAAAGGTGTTGTCATTGTGTCTTCGTATATAAGGCTGGAAGCGTCGTAGGGAAGATTGAATAGAAGTGATTGGAGAGCGTTTGATTGTTCCATAGACTCGCAAAATTGATATCCTTCCCGATCAGTGATTATTGCATTGCAGGACGCTCAAAGAGAGGCAGGGACGAACGAACGGAGAGCCAGATAGGTGTTATTATTTGCTTGTTGGATAGAGAAACTCATCTTTACATTGTCTCTATAGACCAATCGAAAGCATCCAGAAATTCGCTCCTCCGTCGTGGCCGACACCGAGTCACCTCATCGTGGTTTGATGTCGCGTTCGCCACCACCTCCACAAAATCCATCCACTGCTGCCACGGACGGCGTGGAGTACGCTGAGTTAACTTTCCCTTCGAGTTCAGAGGATCGTGGGACTTTTAGTGGAAGCAAGCGGGGGGTCCAAGTTGCTGCTGCGTCCTCCACACTTGGTCGAAAGGGCTCGGCGGGCCGGTCGAAGCGGGATCCATTGCCAGGTGGGTCTGTCACACCTCTGAGTGGCTAGATTCCCTAAAATTTTGAATTTCAAGGTCTTTCAGAAGGTTTAGTAGTCGATGGGTTGCTAAATCGTATGGGTCATTTCAGTTCTTCTCATCGTCTTTCCCATGTCTATACGCGGTCGTGATTACCTCCTTAGCTAGCTTAGTTTGACTATTGGGAGATCGAAGCTGATGTAAATTTCTACAATTCAGTCCTCGGTTTATCCAATTTTGTTAAGTCTACTCCAGATGCCAAGGTTAATCGGGAGTCTAGTCCTGCCCTCCACAGGAGCGTATCTCCAAATCTAGAAAGGTCCTTGTCTTAGCTTTTCTAATCGTCTCCTTATGTGTGGCTGAATTCTCCAACATTGTAAAGTGGTGCACTCTCCCTCCACCCCCTCTCTGATTATCTGGGACGGCTGAGTAACTCAAGTTCAGCTACTGTGCGCTATACTTCTATCCCTCTGCTTATTCATCCACGTCCATCGATAGAGTCATTTTATCTATGGTCCTCCCCATTGTGCGATCGGTAGGATCCAGGCCACCCACACCCAGGATGGTTACCCTCTAACTGCAGACACTTAAGCCAACATAATAATTCATTGTTTCCCTCTCCCCTTCCCCCTTCAAAGCAGAGGGTGAAGCACATCCTCTTAGCACTACATGATAATTTTGGCTACTTAAATGGTAACAAGTAGTGTTTTTACTTTACTTAGGTTCATCCTCCGCATCTATGCAGCAACTGGCGCGATCGCACACGCAAGGGAGCGAGGATGGGGAGGGAAATTACACGGAGATAATTGGAGTGCTGCAACCAAAGGGCTATAGAAGTCAGTTGGTGTTGAAACAGCAACAGGAGGCCACTCAGGCCATCCTCGGCATGAATGCCGACGCCGCATCAGTTTTTGTGTAAAGTTTTCATTTCTCCCTCCTTGTCTACTCGCAAATCTACAAGTAGTTGTCCTCACTCTCGGATGTTGTTGAGCCTCCTACTCCCTCCTTCCCCTTTTCCATCACTTTAGCTGCTGATATCAAAAAACGCATTTACCATTTGTGATATGAGGCCAAGGCCACCACGACACTACCAAAAAAGAAATCAACTGTCTTCGTCACTTTGCCGCTACTAAACTCATTGAAATGCCCCAACCGGTAATGATAACTTTTGCCTACAATCATGCATTATGTCTAATTTGGAAGTTGATAACGAATAAATTTGTCAGCATAGTGCTGATGATCCAACCTCCCGTGAACTCCTCCACAAGTGGCTGGGAGGTATGGGTGGATTTATGGTGAAGGAGTGCATAAGCTGGTTGAGCTGGGACAGGTGAGTGAGGTGGGTGAACTCTCCTATCGTGGGTTGTGGTACCCATTTTCCTCCCCCTT
This sequence comes from Taenia crassiceps, assembly GCA_023375655.1. NCBI lineage: Eukaryota > Metazoa > Platyhelminthes > Cestoda > Cyclophyllidea > Taeniidae > Taenia > Taenia crassiceps. The sequence goes on from JAKROA010000007.1 coordinate 1,187,229, forward strand.
AATCATTCACGCTATGTAACCGTAGTTCGTCTCCAAAGCTACACTGAGTAACATTGCCTGCAGGAGCTGGTAATTCTATAGGTGCATGCGCATTAAACCCTTTTACCGAGCTGCTCTTTATAACGGCCCTGCAAATCCCGTCAATCGTTGGAGGAATGGATCACGCGGCTGAGTTTAGTGGGCATTGGAAAGGCAAAATAATAACTTTCAAAACCTAGTCGTTGGTGTTTTCGTTACATTTTAAGAACTTTATTACTGCAGCTGAGAGACCGTCGTCTCGTCACAAGTTCATCCCTCCGTTTATTAAAATTAAAGAGTTAACCATTAATCGGGTCAGACTAGAGCACTACTAGCAATCCAGTTGTGCGTTCATACGTCAAAAAGTGACAAAAACAGGGACGAGAAAACCAACTTTAGTCTACAATTACGCACAAAAGGCCAGTGATTGGTGGAAGACCGCATGGCCTTGAGCTTTCAGCCAATTATCGCGGACCTAGCAGTCTCAGGACAAATTAATTGCTGGTCCATCAAAAGGCTTCAACTTCGTTACCCTGTTGTTGGAAAAGGCTATATTGATGAGAATTCTTCATAAAAGTGCCATCCACCATTTACGCACATGTTGTAAATCCAATCATTGCTTTTTTCGTGTCGTCTAGCGCAAGGAAACGCCACAACGTAACCTTAAAGTGTGCAGATATAAAACATTTCCCTTCATTTCTCCAACGGCCGCATTCACTCCCACATGTGGGACCATTGCCTACGCATTGACTAATGGGAAAGCAGAACGGGATTGGTTGAAATATGGGAATTTTCAAAGAAGATGAAATAATAGGTTTGTTTGCTGAGCTCAAGGGGAAATAAACGAAAAAAGATTTTGTCCTCAAGAAGTTGAACAGCTGATCCCTCACAGGAACTATTGATCCCCTCACCTCAAGGTCAGACTCAATTCAAAAGTCCCGCACTCATGACTTAAAAACACTTCTTACAGGCATGACATCCTCATTCACATCGAATGACGGTGACAGTATATGTAACATTTCTTTCAGTGAAGCCTCTAAAAAATTAGCCAAATCCTACTACCCATTTGTTTGTGCAGACAAGAGGAATTTGGCCAGGCCTATTGTTGATCTCCAGGCCAGTTTCGAAGTGGCATTCAATGCATTGGAGGATATTGAACGGACTGGAGGGGATGTTGAAAGTCTCCATTACGCAGTCTATGGATTGGAGGAGGCTCTTTCCCGTGCACTTACTGAACTAATTGTTATCCGAGATGAGGTTCATACTCTGACCTTAGCACTAAAGCAGAGTGAACAATTCAATCTCAAGCTTTACGAACAACTTGTAAATTTGGATCACGAAGCCACTGATGGTATTGAGAGTAGTCAACAGACAATAAATGCTTCCAGATGCATGACCAATAAGTACCGCATTCCGCAGACTACAAAAGAGGCTCTAGGTCGGGCTTGGATTCACGACAATGCCGAAAATTCGCGTGGTGATGTAACAATCACCTCACTTCTCTCATCTCAACAGACTTCTAACGAGTTTCATAGTTGGGTCTGTCGAATTCAACGCGAGTTATCCCGTCGACATACCGAATTTAGCTTCCTGATGCTGGGTTTATGGACCGAGGAGGTGTGTTCCAATTTCACAGAGGGAACCTCTGCTGACGAGGAAGTTGGCTGTTTCCGTCGAAGAAGTCATAAGAACGAAAGCCCTAATGAAGCGGTTTCTCGCCGTCGGGAGGCTGTCATGCAATCTCTTCTCCTAACTCGTCACATGAAAATTGATGATACGCCCGCCACTCTGGGAATGATTCAATCTAAGGTGCAAGAACTGGGCGATGAAGTCTTCACCGAGCTGAGACGCAGAAGGGAGAGTTTGGAGGAGGCAAAGTCCCTTCATCGAACATTGAATGATCAACTAAGTGGTCGTCGACACCAGTTGGTGGGAAGCCTTTTGGCCACACATCAAGCAGTACAAACACTGTTGGAAATGGACGAACAAAATGATGGATTAGTAGGAAAGTTGATTAAGACACGCCCACTGTTTTCAGAACTGCAAGAAGCTGTAGTTAAAGGCGGTGATGCCGGTGGAGAAGTCAAGAGACCTGAATACACAGGTGGGGCTGCAACCAAATCTTCGTTCCAGGCGTTGCCTGAAGTCCTTGGTGTGGAGAGATGGAGAGAATTGCTGGAAAAGTTAAAAACCGTCCGTTTAAGTGGCACAAGAACCTGTAGTGCTCCAAATCATTCATCACGATTGTTTAAATACGCCACTCCGGTGAGAAGTCGACTCAGAAGGTTGTAGATACGGAGAATTGATTGAGTGTTTCTTACTGAGGGTTTGAATTCTTAATAGACAATAGGGAAACACTGATATTTCCGTCTTGACCTTCGTTTTGACACGCCCTAGTTACGATGGTAAGGAGAACAGAAGGGGGATTGTTGGTGTATTGAAATTGTGACCTCACAGTTGATCTGATCAAAATGTATGCAAGAGAAGAGATAGTTGAGACGGCAGTGGATAGTCGACTGGATGGCCTCTTCCTGTCCAAATTGTCTCCCACCTATCCATGCCGCCATCCATTTATCCTTGCTTTACCAATCAATGTGTTCCTTAACCCCGTTCTGGATCCGTTAGCCCGCACTCGCTAGTTGATCTTCAATAAGCGCTATCTGCCATAGCTGGAGAGAGGGAGATTCGCCTTTCACGTTTGTTGATTTCTTTTAATATCGACATCTTAAAATCCCAAATCGGAGGCGTGGATACGACCCTCACTTTTTCTTCCGATGCATCAGCAGCATCGCCCACCGCTGCATTAATTGCTGTCTGACCAGCCAACCTTTGTGAACAATCCTTCGTATCCATAGCCAACCAATTCCGGAATTTGCCCCCTTGAGGGCTAGCAACCGCTTTTCGCCTGTTTAGTAAGAGAGACAACAAATAAAGCCGAATGCAAACAAGAGACTCGGGTGGCACTTGCTGCCTCATCTTATTTCACAAATAAACCTCCCCGTTTCTCACGTCACACACATGTAGCACCTCAGCGCCCTGATGCATTCCGTTACCTGATCATCCAATCATTTCCCCTCTCCCATCTGTCCTGCCCTCTTCTGGTGCTCAAAATTTCCAGCCCATATCCTCAAGACAGAACTTAGAACAAGCTAACAACAAGTCAGAAAATGTAACGTATTTTATCAGCAAGTTCAAAGCCTCCCATCTAAATGTCAGAGATAGTACTTGAAGCCCCTTTTCCCGATGCAACGACAAATTTGCCGGTCAAATCAAGCGTGGATCGTTGACGTGGACGTCCTGATGTTTGGCAACTCTGCCAATGCCTTCTTAGATGCTTTCGTAGAAGTACCTTCTGCAGAGTACTGCGTAGAAGCAATCGAACCTGGGGAGAAAAAAACACTTTAAATGCTCTTGACCTCTGTGGAAAAAAACACCAACATGTCTTAAATAGGGCCTAAGCTAACTGATCCAATGCTGCAATGATGCACTTTGAAAAGGTAAATAATTCATTTAACTCCATAATTTAACCCAACAATGAGGCCCACTTATCACAGATCACACAGGGAGTTGTTATGAAAAACGGTTAAATTTCATACATTCGGAAACCACGAGTCAACAAATTTTCTCACCTCTTCATTCAGGAAACAGTAAATGAGAGCAACCCAGAAACCCTACAATCAGAGAATGGTAAATTTTATTGTATTGCAGTGTTTCGGTGCATTGTTTAGTAGGCATTTCAGCCTCCGTAATTGGTATTTCTCCCTAAGTCATAGCATTAGCCTGCCAGCCACTCTGTGCGATAGCAAGTAGGATGGTCTTCCATCCCTCCGGAATTCAGGGAAGCGGATTGCACCGAAATTTGTTACCCCTTTATAGGTCTTTATCGGTAAGAGTGAAAAATGGGTCCTGACATTGATAATCGTGAGGTTATTGATCAGAATTTCGTTAAAAAAACATAACTACTACCTATATCAAGGCAATCAAACAACAGGTTAACTTAATCTTTAGATGAAAAACGTAATTAAGTAGTTTCGTCCTATATTTCTCAAAAATTAACTTTAGTAATTCAGTAAAAAGTTTACTTGTGTGAGACCTTCCAAAAGTCCGACTCTCTTCACTATTTTGATTTCGAGAGGTCAATTGGTGTTTTAACGGACCTAATAAACAATAATGTATTCAAAAGTAGCCATCTGGTCGTTCATTCATCCTTAAATTTAGACCGGGAACGTAGATCTTTCAGATCGTTGTTAACGGTTGGATAGCCAACGAAGTACTTCTGTCGTTACCTAAGAAAACTGTTGAATTTTTACACAATCATACATTCCTTAGCTAAAGCATGAAAAATGTGGAGTGCTAAATGATGGCAATAAGTGCCAATTTCCAGAGCAAGAAAATGCCTGGAATTCTCAACCTACCTGAGTAGATGTGACAACAGCATTGACGTAGGTGAAGATTTGTACAACCGAGGAATGATAGGGAACAATAAAGATGACCTGTGGGATGCCCAACAACGGAATCAGGGTGAGGCAGGCCTTCAGGGATTTCCTAATTTAAAAAAGAAGTGACAGAAAGTCAAGGTATTGACAAGATGAGAGAACGCGCTACCACCAGATTGTGCAAGATTTAAATAGAATCCAGAAGTATAATCGGACTGCAACGATGCAGGGTCTACTGCGCAGGGCGCATTCACCATCGTTTCCTTCAACTATTTACGAGGTTCTGCTGTCGTACGAAGGAGTCCCGTCAAAAAGAAGCTGGTATTCGCTTATTACACCTTGACAGCCCTCTACTACGTTCAGTTTTCGCTCTAGATGATGACCAATATCAGCATTATCCCCCTTTGTTTATCGATCCGTATAAGTCCATAATGTTAGGCTTATCGCCCTTCTTTTGAGGTCATGAGTTGCGCCCCTCTGCCATAACTCTCCGTCCCCATTACTTTGTGCCAGAGTTCTCTGCTTAGCATGACCACAACCGAAGCGCCCTACGTTTTTCACATAACCTCACCTCCATGTCAATTAAATACTCTCACCACCCTCAACCCAGGAAACCTAACAAAAGGGCGACAATCCAAATCGTTGGCTGTACCAGTAGGCGGATTGATAAACAAACTAGTTCACAGAACACGACCAGTCGAGATGACTTAGGTAAGTCATTGCAAGCAACGACAGCCTTAGAGACAAAGCAAGGCTTGAGGGTCATTCAAAACAACAAATTCAGTAGAAGATTGCATAAAAGCGACGGGTTGAGAGAAAAGAAGAGGCAACTCGACACACCAACCTCGGGATAATGAATGCCTTTATATGAACAAATAAAGTTTACTCGACTAAAGAACAACAAATTATGCTGGTTGACAGCAGCCCGAGAAAGACAAAGGGATATGGCATGGATGGATGGATGGATGGATGGATGGATGGATGGATGGATGGATGGATGGATGGATGGATGGATGGATGGATGGATGGATGGATGGATGGATGGATGGATGGATGGATGGATGGATGGATGGATGGATGGATGGATGGATGGATGGATGGATGTGTGAAATTGCTCAATGTACGATTTGGTTTTTCCACTTCGTAGTTAGCTCCTTTAAGCAAGCAGTTGCCTTTCACAACTGGTGCTGAATGTCCCAACTTCACTCTTCTCTCTCACTTGACAAGTAATGCTGGGGGACTCGTAACACGAGGGTGAGTGCCTTGCAGTGAGTGCTGCAACTCCACTCCTCCTGACAGACCACCAACACCACCACCACTAGGTGACTACTGGACTGATGACAGTTAGGGCACTTTGCCGAGAGAGGTCTGCGTCTCACTCAATCGCTACCGCATGATGGTAGAAGACCCTCAAACACACTCCAAGTCACCACACTCTAGCATCTCTCCCCCCCCCCTCCTGACACCTGACACCTGACACGTGATGAAGGTCTGTTGGGTGAAATCAGAGCATAGCGGTATTGATAAGTGGTATGTGGTGGGTGACAGGTGGCGTGACTGATCGCATGAAAGTACTCATCGATCAGAGGACGGAAAGGTGGCGGTAACCAAATTCGCTCTCCATTCCACCCCCAACCACCCACACTCCCTTGACCTCGCACCTAACTCACCTCCATCTCATCGAGGGCAATGATGAGGGCAAGTGCAAACAATCCAACGGACTACGGTGCACCACCACTCCGTGGACACTTACACAGACTCCGACCTGTTGAACCGTGCCGAAATTCGAAAGCATGACCGATAGGAGCTGGGTCGATGTCGCACGCACGGCCAACTCGGCTTGCCATCGCGTGCTTTGGCCGCCTCGAGGTCATGGGATGGGAAGGACGGCGATGAGTTCTTTGGTACCTTCAGTCGGAAGATGAGGGCGTAGATGATGGAGATGAGGACAAGGGCGTTGCTCTACAAAAAATTAGTGCAAATTATACTTGATAGTGCAGAATGCATTGGAGTAGGTAATATGATCTCGACCGTTCTTTTGATGAGAGTTTCATCCATGCTCCTTGGTGTCTTCCACGGTTTTTCCTTCCCGGTCTTCTTTCTAACTTGATCCATGAGTGTGCCAATCACAGGTCTCACCAGCGCTCTCGTTTGAAATCCTGCCAATTTGGTATGATGATGTCTCCATCAGAAGTGAATCACAGTGGTCCGCTCCATTTACTAGAGGCGATCCCGACTCTCATGAACGTGAAACGCGCCACCTTGCATCAGAAAATGGTGCAAAATCCTGAAGCAGCTTTCCAGCCAATCTCAATTTCACGCTCCACAAAGCGCCTATCCTCAGCTTTATCTGGTTTTACGATCTGAGCTATAGAGACGCTGACTGATAGCACAGGAGAGGTCATCAACAGGTTCACACAACTAGTTTTGCAAGTCTTGACGTATGTTAGACCAGGGTGTCTCATAAAACGTTATCAGGGCATTCTCTTTGGTCACGTGACATCTCGTGATGTGGATGCAGTCAACTTGGCTAACTCACCGATAAGATGATGAGGGAGGGAAGCGAGATGAGGTAAAAATCTTGACTCTGTTCAATCCATCGTCTAAAAGGCATGAATCCTGTAAGTTTGACCAAAAGCGTTCAATTGGACAGGTAATTAACAACTTGCATATTGGGATGGGTGACGGCGTGAATGGTGGTCCAAATCGAGATGAAAATTGCTGGAACGCCTAAGGAAAAAAGGAAACAACAAGCAAAGAGGGGAAATTGGGGGAGTCCGGGGTATAAAAAAACTTGTTCAATCCAGAAGCAAAAAAATACCCCATCCAAAGAGAGCGTATTGCCAAATCCGGACTTGGTGAAGACGGAATGTCCAGTAGACAATGTTCAATAAGTAGACACCTTCCACAAACATCCAACAGAGCATTGCCAGGCTGGCCCACGCCTGAACCGATGTTGTCGCATTGTAGAGGTACTATAGGTGGGGTAAAGAGGATGGCTTGAAAGAAATCGTGACACGACCTCAACGCTAGATGGGAGGAGAGAGAAGGGCGGAAGGGGAGCCTAAGGCTGGCAGACTCTCGCCATCTGCGTCCCCGTCTTCAACTTTCCCTATTCACTCACCTCCGCCAAGTTTTGATCAACTCCTTTTATCCGTCAAGGCAAGAGACCCTAGACATTGCCTCGTCTTCCGCTTGGCTAACAATGGGCCAGTTGTAGTGTTTAAAGCCCGTCTCATAGCCACAGTTTGATGAACCAGAGTTAACACGAGCGCACTTCACCGGTCTGGTCTCATGAGAATAAAACCCTAAAGGAGGCAAGGGGACACCAAACACCTCTCGATGAGGATTAGAACTCCTACCGACCAATCCAAATTGAGTGATAATGTATCACCTATAATCCACAACATGATAGCAGCTAAAAGGCCACCCTTTACTGACCCAATCCAACTCGGAGGAATTTCGCCTCGCAATGAAATGAAACAGCGTTCAACCGAGGGAAGGAACACGTTGAACTAGAAAGGAGAACTGCAAAACCATTGTCGACCAATTAACACTGCTTAGCTTTTATTGGAAAAGTGAAAAACTGAGATCTAGTCACTTCAACCACGGATCAGAATTTTATCAGAGCCACTGAAAGCCGGAACAGCAGCAACTGAAGACCAAAAAGTGCCAAGTTGGCCAATATAAATTTATTCAACAACCATTCAATCAGTTCCAAAGTCACTTTAAAAATGAATGCCTCCGTTTAAATACAAAGATGATAAAAGTGATATCAAAAGGGAATCAAAAAAAGTTTTCCTCACAGACAAAAAAGTTATCACCAGCCTAATATATTTCAAAACAGCCCATGGGATAAAGTGCCACAATCAGACGACTGTTCACAAGAACGGTCCCATTAATGCACCAGGAAAAGATGGATAAAGAATTTTCAAGGGTGTGTCGAATGCCAAAGGTGGTTAAACAGAGAGATATTTGCGGCCGATTTTCTTCCATGGATTGATCTGCCGCGCAAAGGGAATGAATGCCCTCTGTATAAATTGACACCCCCTGAAACACATCAATCCTTTCGTCCCACATCCCTGGCTCAGGTTTCTTCATCGATCTTTCGATGAAGCCCGAAACCTTGGCAATTCTTAGCGCAGGAATAAAGGTGATGTTAAAGTTGAAAATTGCATAGCAACTCTTGAATGTAATGAGAGGATGGTAGGCCTCAGGATCTAAAGACTTAAAGGGGGGAATAGGACTTTGAACCAGCTGGATCGAACATCTGCAAGGTTCATCGATATGACCACAACTGCAGCCAGAATAGGATGAGAAGGGAACAAGTGGATTGAGCGGTGAACGATGCCACGAGACAATTTCCTCGTGGACTTGCACGAATTTCACACCATCAGAAAGAGAAAGGTGCCAAAGAAGTTCAAGGTGAAGGGGTAGATGCACTGGATATGAAGTAGCCTTGATTAAAGAGACAATGAGAGGATCCTCGAAATCAATGTAGTCACCGACCTCCTCCAGATTCGATGTAGGCCCTCTCCAGCATAGGAGTAGAAGCGTTGTGGTAAAGAATAGGATAATGAGGATGTACAGTACTACAACCGATCTCATGCAGATCGACCAGAAATATAACAAGTCATTTGGTGCACTGCTTCAAAGGAGGGACTCCTCACGTCCTACCTTTATTCAATTAGTCATCAGTGACCTTCAAATTACTATAGCCGCCGAACAATACCATAGAGATAAAATAAAATTTGCATTGTAAATTGAATCGTAATATAATTTGAAATCATTTATCACGTAGACGGCAACAACAAACTGACGTTAATTTTGGCGTAAGGTAAAAGTTTTTGAAATCTACTGAAAGTTTGACGGAAGATTTTATGTGCTAAAATTTACGTTAATTATAGGCCTAAAGATAAAGCGAGGTATCAATTAAAATAATGTAGGCTGAAAAGCTACCTCCAAATTTGCAAATCTATTTATTTTAGTCAGAATTTTTAGGCTATTTAATGATTATTTTAGCTCACGTTTGTAAGCCAAATAACATTATTCACCCTGTATATTAATGCTGCATTTGTCTGCGAGCTGAAAACCACTTTTTATATTTAAATCCAAAAGTGCACAGTAAACAAAAAATATCAAACATTTTTTAATCTCTCCGTTCCAGTGTTTTTGTAGTTTACTTACCGTTACGACTAGTGTGTCCAGCCTTGTGGTGCCATAGAGCGTTAGCCAGGCGACTACACGAATCACCAAAGTTACCATTAGGTGAGCGTGGATGTAATTCCTCAGACAATGTAAGGACCTACAATAAAGTAAGCATTTCAGCAGTGTGTTAGCTTCTTGTAACTATTATTCACCCTACATATTTGCACTCATTCCTCTAGTCGCCTGTGTGGATATAAACCCTCAAACAGTTTGCCACTTTCTTTTACATCGATCTCTTTGTTTACTCGTTTAGTGAGATATCCTCATCACTCATTTTACTTTCCTCTTCACAAATCAACTGCCCACCTGAAATGTTGAAAAATTAGGAGAGCAATGAGAAGACTGAGAAGTGAGAAGCAATAACCAGTGCAGAAAATTGCCTGCAGATAGAGCGTTCCACCGGCATCCGTCAGGGTCTCCGTCAATACACACGCCGAGTAGTCGGTCCGGTCGGCCCAGGCCCCGTGGACGTCACAAGTTCTTGTAGCGTTGGCTGAATGGAGTTAAATTTGGAGCTTAAAAACATGGTAATCTGTGATTTGTGTGTCCTGTGATAAGGGGCGCTAACAAAATAAACATATCGCATATTTGTGACAAAGACTGTGTGTGGGAAACCAACACACCAAAGCTTAACTCATGTATCAACTTTAATGGTGAGTTTGTTTGAAGTGGTATGGCAACACAGGAAACTAATTTGAAAGTTCGGAATAGAGTTGTAAAATGAAGACTTAATGGTTGTAGTCCCTTCTTAGTGGGCATGAGACGGAAGGATGGAGGTATAGGTACTGGATATGTGGCTATGGGATGGATGAAGAGGTAGAAAATTCGACGAATGGAAATGAGGTAAATGGATTGGTGGATTTACTAACTTCTACTCTAGTGGAGGGAAGCCAAAAGATGTGTCAGAGAATCAGAATGCAAAAATGTGTGGTTTTCGTTAAATGGAGGAGTTGAAAGAAGTTGAAATGTGTTAATACAGACTTTTTGGTGGTGCAGTTTTTTCTTTATTTTGACTTTTCCATTACCGCTGTACAAGATTTCGAAGCCCAAAAAGTTGTGCCGATTCAAAAATGAAGTGCTTTGGTTATGGGCTAAAGTTGGTAGCGAAGTGAGAAGGGTTGACAGCGCAATTCACTAAGATCATTCTTGCTTCCACATAGTCCATGTCCTCATCTCCATCATCTACGCCCTCATCTTCCGACTGAAGGTACCAAAGAACTCATCGCCGTCCTTCCCATCCCATGACCTCGAGGCGGCCAAAGCACGCGATGGCAAGCCGAGTTGGCCGTGCGTGCGACATCGACCCAGCTCCTATCGGTCATGCTTTCGAATTTCGGCACGGTTCAACAGGTCGGAGTCTGTGTAAGTGTCCACGGAGTGGTGGTGCACCGTAGTCCGTTGGATTGTTTGCACTTGCCCTCATCATTGCCCTCGATGAGATGGAGGTGAGTTAGGTGCGAGGTCAAGGGAGTGTGGGTGGTTGGGGGTGGAATGGAGAGCGAATTTGGTTACCGCCACCTTTCCGTCCTCTGATCGATGAGTACTTTCATGCGATCAGTCACGCCACCTGTCACCCACCACATACCACTTATCAATACCGCTATGCTCTGATTTCACCCAACAGACCTTCATCACGTGTCAGGTGTCAGGTGTCAGGAGGGGGGGGGGAGAGATGCTAGAGTGTGGTGACTTGGAGTGTGTTTGAGGGTCTTCTACCATCATGCGGTAGCGATTGAGTGAGACGCAGACCTCTCTCGGCAAAGTGCCCTAACTGTCATCAGTCCAGTAGTCACCTAGTGGTGGTGGTGTTGGTGGTCTGTCAGGAGGAGTGGAGTTGCAGCACTCACTGCAAGGCACTCACCCTCGTGTTACGAGTCCCCCAGCATTACTTGTCAAGTGAGAGAGAAGAGTGAAGTTGGGACATTCAGCACCAGTTGTGAAAGGCAACTGCTTGCTTAAAAGAGCTGTGTTGCATGGAAGTGACGTCTCCCGGTTAGATGTTGGAAAGCCTCAAAAACCCGGGAACAGAAGTTTACTTTCCCTCACCGTAAAATGAGGGAATTTTAACGCACTCAGTTGCGATTGCTAAGCGATTTAATCTGGAGACAAGATGGTAAAGGAAGTGGAACAGTCAACTGCAATCAAATTAGTGCCAAAATTTATAGCTTCTAGTTTTTTGGATGAGAGGGTAATTCTACCTCCTGTGAAATAGAAAAGCATCACTTTGTTTGCAAAGAACTAGACCACCTTCATTGAATTTTTGTGGATTAGAGGATGCTGCAATAAAAAAGGTGCTTAATTGCCCCAGCTTTTAAAGCAGAAGCCAACTGCGAATCCTGTGTCAAATCATCTGCTCGTGTAATAAATTTAGGCGAGTCGGAGGTTATAGTAATTGTGTATGTCACACCACTCTTCACACTGGACCTGTCAATTCAAGGGTTCGGACATAAATCAGTGAGGAAGAAATTTTTTCAGTTTTTTTAGTACTTTCAAAAATTTTGACGTTTGCTACGCCCAAGCTCGAGGTGATGACTAGCTGTCATGTTGTGTTTACACTCCATGAATGGGCCATTAATAAACCAAGCAAATGGATTACCCCAAATATCTGAAGTTGTGGGTTTGATCCCCAATTGACTGAGGAGCTAAGCCGCCATAATAGCTGGATTCATTAGCTTCCAACCATAGGGCATCGAAAAGATAGACAATATGTTCCGATATCACGTCTCCTTTCCTTTTAGGGGAAGTTTCATTGTTCTGTAACGCTTCATCTCCTTCTACTTTATCGTTTTATTTCCTAGAATTGATGCCATGCATGCAGGGCAGAATTAACATTTTATGGCTAGTACGCCAACATTTTGCTAATTTTAGCACAGCACAAATTATTTAGTCCCCATCAGTTCCGCAAGAAAGGTACTCCAAGCCTCTTCCTCCTCATCGCGTATTTGTTTGACAAATAAATAAAGCACCATTAAAGAATCTGTATAATAATTTTCGGTTTATAAAATTCGATCATTTGTGCTTTAACTTGCCTTTTATTAAAAAATATTTGTAGACAAAATAAATACACACCATCTTACAGCAAAATTAAAAAACGAAGAAGGGCATAATTGATCTTAGCATTTTGGTGTAATGATATCATCACTAAGCATAAATTCGCTTTTATTTTTTTTAATCTTTAAAAAATCTAACTACCGAAATAATCTCTAAGCAATTAAATGGTCTAACTGCATGAACTTTCCTTCCTCCGAGTAACGCGGTCCTTTTGACATCATTAGACAAAGTTCTCGTTGAGGGTTATAATTTTTAGCTTTTTTTACCAAAAGGCCACATAAAAATTGCTTGCTTTTTGAGATTAAGGTTGAGAAATCCTGCAAAACTCTGAATTTTTTTAATGTAATTCCTTTTTGTAAATGGGTGGAAAGTATTAAACTGGTTTGGTACGAGTGCATTGGTCAGCGACACGGCGAATCTACTCTGTTTACTACCTCCTGGGAATAAATCATCCGTCGTAGCAATGCGGCTGAAGACAAGATCGGAGTGGCGAAGCGGAGGGTGCTTGGGGCCTCCTGTTAATAGAAGAGCTTTTAGACGCTATTTTACTTTCAAAGGTCACATTTTTCTGAGAAAACACGAATTGTTTTAATAACATAAGAGATGACAGAAATCTGAAGGTGTTTTGCGTTATGTCTCTCAGCACTGACAAGATTTGATCAGCAGCGACTCGTCAAGATGGAAGTAATCGGACTTAGCTAAGTAAGTGAGAAGAAGGCGATACCCAAAAAACTCAAGCCGTTCTTTACCGTATACGAAAGAGAGTGACAATGATGATGTCCAGGTTGGATGTTTTAATCGTGCTCCGACCTGATTATCCTATCAGTGAACACTAGCAGAGGAATACGGTATGGTAAGCAAAGAAGCACCTGAGAAAGAGTAAAAAATAATTGTGCAAATATTTTACAGCGTTCAGGTGGTATCTTCTTTATTCATAACACTTTCTTTTCTTCGATTTTAAAGTGGTTGATGCCCAAATCCTCGAGAGGGTTAGAGGAGACAGTTTCTTCATCAGGGACTAAGAGTTTTTGTTTTGGGACTTACACAATGCATTGTAAGTTGCCCCCTCAAAAGTTGCTGGGCAGGAGAGATGAACTGCTGATCCTGGTAACGCGGGAGGCCAGCACATCACTCCATCGTACACCGCGGGACAGTAGTCTGTTACACCTAAAGTCAAATATGAAAAGTACGCTTAAGTGGTGTGTCAATAATACGTTCGTGTGTTTGATCTGGCAAGCCATTTTTTCGATCCTTACCTATTACGAAGTCCTAGTACTAGTATCTCGCCTTTTTTCCCCCGAAAGATTTGGAGTCTGTCAGAGCTACGTCTGCAGATTTGCTCAACAATGAGAGCATCTGGAGAACCCGTCAACTTTAAATAACGTAGAGAACATTGACTATAGTGATGCTATGGTATAGGCTTAAGGTCCGTCCCGAGGGAGTTGCATCTGAATTAATGCAAACCCAGAGAACAAGATGACTCTTGCACGAGGTTGGCGCTTCGAAGTATCACGCTGTTTGCAGTGAAAATCCAGAAGACTATTACTAAAGACGCTTCTGTCAATCGTGGTTTTGTTTTGATCTGATTGTAGGAAACTTCATTAATAGCACTTCAACTCTATCACTAAGGCCGGTGCCGGGGTTGCCGTCTGGGTCGTGGACCGCATAGCATCATCAGACGCTGTCTATGAAGGTCAGTTATTGCCGAATAACCCAGCCAAACTCGGTGGTTCTAAGGTGCGTCCGACCATTAATTTAGCTTCAGTTTTTATCTAAGGAGACGACGTGACTCAAAGGTGCTCAAACGAACTGATGAAGGCTGACGAGAAGATGGGCGCGGAGTGGATGGGAAATGGATGCAAGATTAATATGGACTGAAAGTGGGTTGAGATGGATGGGGGTGAACTAAAGCTTTTACTCCAAGAAGTAGCACTTCTGTTTCTGGCTTCAAAATGTTCAACAGTTTTCATCCTACTTTTAAGCATTTCAACAGAAGCTGTCAGTTTTCCCTCTTGCCAAGTCATGAAGACGCAGAGACAGGCGAAACCCCCTGATGTTGGCCAGCAAATTCAAGACAGCACCCACCCTAATGACTCAACAGCACATGGATGCCCTCTCCTGGCTGCTGTGGCCGTGACAAGCCTCCTCACTTGAAGTTGGGTTGCCAGTTACTCTGGAGCGTCACATCACCTCTCAGTGTCTCTTTTAGGTGAACACAAGCAGTCGAAACGACTTGAGGAAGAAGAGGTCCCCTTTCTGTGCTCTCAATGTTTACCTGTTAGCAATATTTATCGCACCAATCACATATCCTGTCAAGAGGCATTGTTTTTTTTTATGGTGAAGAATTTCTCACTGTCGCGTTCCTTTATACGCCAAAAAGCGTTCTTCATTGCTGGTTGTGGTGATGGTGGGGGTGGGGGGTATTGGGATGGTCAATAGGGTCTAGCAAATCCCAAGGCTGCGCTCAAGGGAATGATGAAATAATGCTGCCAGCTGTCCACTAGAGGCTAATGGGGGAGAGAGAGGGAGAGAGGAAGAGGTGGCATTTCCTTCTGTCAGACAACTATACCCTTTCGGGACAGCCTTTTGGTAGGCGTGTTGGCGAGCCGGACTGGTCTGATTTGAGCCCAGGACAATGAGTTAGGTAGAGTGCTGTTGATAGACTGGGGGTGTCTTTCTTCTCCCCCAACCTCCTCCTCCCCCCTCACTCCAAAATTGTCTATTGGGTTGGTTGACCAATGAATTCACCCGAAACAATAATTAGGGCGAATTGTTGGATTTCAAAAGTTTTGTCTGTTTTTGTCGTACTGTGGGAGAGAGGAGGCGGAGCAAATACTTTTGAAATAAAATTTCGCTCTACATTACTTTCAAGACCAAGCATGCATTGACATTAACTCCAAAATCAAGCAAAAAATGGGAAGACGATTTCGCTGCGTGTGGTAAAGGCAAAGAAGCAATTTTTGGGAATGTAAGGAGACGGAAAGATGGAACAGGACAAAATAGTGTCTCTCGAGAAGAAGCTGACAAGGCGTCGCCCCTTTGGCATTGGCCTCGAACCCCTCAATGGTATATTTCCCTTAAAAACATAGTTTCTTCTAAAGTAAATTTCCGAAAAGAAACTCAGCTTCATACCCTTTATGCGAAAATTGGGAATCCGAATCAAAATCCAAAGGGTGACCTATTGAACACAACTTGCCGATCAGTTGGGAAAGTACTTAAAAAATACCCCTTTATTTATTCTCTAAAAAATATGGGTCTCTAGTTTATGTCGGCATGGGGAAACACCTTTAAGTTGGCAAGAAATAGAAAAAGTTGAAATCATCACGAAATCCACCTTGACTTCCAAGGCCACTAAAATCAGATTTTTGGATGTTAAAATAGCGTATTAAAAGCGCTGATGTCAAAGTGACATCTAAGATGAAACGCAAATTTTCCTTCTGTACTCTAGAAATGCCTCTCTTAGATGGTTAGGGACCTGTTAGAAAAAAATTTTCAATATATCTGGCAACCATTTCAACAAGGAATATATACATTTAGTCCTCTCATAATTGGATTTTTTTACTTTAACTTACACTTCAATTTTATGAAAGTCAATTATGTCTTTGTTTGAGCGGTAACTCTGAATTTAATGAAGACAAAGTGAGCGGTAAGCTCATCCTGCTAATTTTGATACGATACATGAAGTTTCAAAAGGTACACATTTTTTGAATAAAAGGCTAAAATATCCAATGCTAAAAACATGCGACTCCTCATAAAATGACTTGGAATTTTATTTATTTTAACAAGTGCCAAAAAACTAAATAATTACTTCAACTATTTTATGCCTACCAATGCGGTTCGCGGCTCTTTAAAAATTACTGCCTGCCAATTGAAATTCTGATGCTTTTTTGTAAAACAAGCCAAACACTAGAGAATCCTTGTTGATTATTTTTGGCGAAAGGCCAATCTTCATTTCTGTTCTTTGTTAGTTTCTAAAAAAGTAATCTAAAATGGCGGGAATTCCACGGCTTTAAAATTGCTTTCCTTGAAGCCGGTAACGAAACATGGGCCCGGCTTTATTTGATTGCATCCCACCTTCCTCCTCCCCAAATCTTCAATCGGTCCGCTAGTAGCGTATCATTAGACGTGGAGAAGGAGACAGTGTACCACCTCCCTTCTCCGCATTCCCATACCCTCCGCCCTCACGCTGCAAATTGTTGTTGCATGAACACAAGTAGGCGTCCTTCCTTACTTTGACGAGTGCACAATCGCAGGCACAAGTAATTTTTAGCTCGGGGCGAGCTAACTGTCGTCTTTCTCTCGTGGTAGCTCGGCCCAGTCCGAGTCTCTTTCAGGGACGCCCACTAGTTCCGTCTTTCCCTTGCCTCATTTTCCCGCCCCTGGAGCTCCATCAGTTGGCGGATAGTCCAAAGCCCCACAGTGTAGTGGAAGTACACCCACTTCTCATCAGCTGTCTGTTCATATAGTATCCCACCGTCAACAAGACGTGTCATAGAAAACCGCCGAGTTTCGGGAATGAAATTTCATTTTCCTATCATGCAATCAATTTTACTCGTCAAAATGATTGGCGGTGACTTAAAAACAGCCTCCTGCCTCGATTGGTTTGTTTTTTTTGTCCGCATACTTGTGCACGTAACTTAACCAAGGCCATGTAAGGAGTATCTCCTACGTTCGCCTCGTTAAAGAGTCAATCTTTCGCCCCTGGCTCCGGGGCCTTGAATTGCTCCCAAAAAAGGCTTCAAATTTAGATTGCTTTTTGTGTGATTTTTTAACGTTCCTGAGCTCCTTTTGTTGAGTCAATCGACAACAAGTTGTATCATTTCTAGGTGTTTCCACTATGAACAGAAAGACTGGAAAAAGTAGGGACTTGGCGACATTCATGGAGGTAGTAAACATCCACCTTCTTTTTTCAGTTCCTGCGTTTTAAATAGATACGTAGGAAAAAAATGTTGTAACTCTTTTCTTGATGGGAAAAATTGTACATTTAGGTGGGAGGGATGCAGGTGGATTGGCTTGTTGGGGAGGATTCTAGGGGTTTTTTGCCATTTTTAGGGAAAAAAACCTCTGCCTTTTGAATGCTTGGATTACATTAGGCTGGGCGCCCCTTCAAGACTGATTAATTGGTTAAGGCGGTCTGTTGAACCTCCGCTAAGGCGGCGCCGGCAGCGCCTCCATAAGACAGGAGAATCGGGTGACAAAAAGGCAAAAAAGTACATCCGCAAGTGGATAAAGTGCGATTTTATCCTTTGGTAGAGAGAAGCAAGAGAGGTAAAGCTACGCAATCGGTTAAGATACTCTAATCGATGGTCAACCGAACTTTATAGTCATTCACTCGTTGTGTGGAGGAATTTTCCCTTCTCTGACCATTCTTCTCACCTTCACACGCATTCTACCATTCCTCCCAATCTTGGAGCATCTTCAGGTATTCGGCCACTTTTCATCATTACAATCAGGGACAATTTGAACACCCTGCATCGACCCACTTGTCCTTCCACACACCCAATTTGCACACTTATTGCTAGAAAAATGCGTTCATTTAGCCAATCGACTCACAAACCACCTCTCACTTCATTCATTTAACAACATCAGTCAAACGTCACTCATAATGTCACCTTGGTGATGCGACACAACATGGTGGGACCTCCCGTTCGGGAAGCGTGTAGCTTCAACTGGGAGGACTGCGTCAGCGCTACCGTTTGAGATGGATTAATGCGATCTATTTCTACTTTCCAATAGGTCTAAGTGAAATCTGGATCATGCCCCAGTGAGTAAACGAGGATTTTGAATGGGGGACCAGCATTTGTCCCATCTGGACGTGGCATCGAAATGGAGACGTGATGAAACGGCCAAACAGCGAGCGCAAAAGGTGGGTTTGTGAGTTGCCTTGTGCAGAGTACATCGACCAGTCAGAGGAGGAGGAGGAGGAGGAGGAAGAGGAAGAGAAGGAGTGTTCTATCTTAAAATTTACCCTAAAACAAACATGTCTTGTTGTCTTGGGAAAAAATTTGGACAGGACTTGCTACCACCTGAGCGTCAGCATCTCGGACTGCAGAGGACTGTATCAACGCTACCCTTCAATGTGGAGTCGGTGAATTCAACTATCCTGTCCATCCTCTCCCTTATCAAGGGAAGCAGAGATGTTACATCCGCCCTCAGTAAATCCTGGCTCTTCAAGTATGATCGTAATGCCCGAGTTTCCCAAATGCGGATCCGAGAGAGGAAATAACATTTGCCTCATTTAATGCATAGGTTTCGTCTAGTTCGATGTCTCAGGTTAAAATCGTGTCTTTTTCCTCATTATGCCACCGCACAGGCGACTTAAAGCGTTTGTTACATCAAAAGGATAGTCTTTTAAGTGAAAAAACGAACAAAAAAATGTTTTATCCACCTTGATCTTCCCCGACAGTCTGCTTTAATGAGACCAAGTCAGGTATGAAGAAATAAAAACCTGAAAGAAGGAAATTTGCATGAAAATTTTAGGCAAAAGGAGGGCATTTGACGGAGACAGGGATAGAGAACGAGGCGGACTGACGGGAAGGCGGCGGAGGAGGAGGAGGGAAGGGAGG
Organism: Taenia crassiceps; assembly: GCA_023375655.1. NCBI lineage: Eukaryota > Metazoa > Platyhelminthes > Cestoda > Cyclophyllidea > Taeniidae > Taenia > Taenia crassiceps. The sequence goes on from JAKROA010000007.1 coordinate 1,206,508, forward strand.
GGGTGCATTTGAGGCAAAACAAATGCATGCTTCCCTATTAATTATGAAGACACAAATCTTCGTCTAGCGTGGTTGAAAATTTAAGGAAAAAACCCTTTTTTTAGTCTGTATGGTATTAACTATTCAACAGGAGGGGGCCACAGATTAAAGTCTTGTTAAGGATTCTTATGATTCCTTAGTCGGTTTGGTCACATCAAGCTCTCATATGAACCTTCCAAACTGCCGGTTTGCATTATGTCGGGAAGAGGAGGTCTTCAGCTGAACTGCATTGCCCTCAGAACTAGCCAATAGTCCCTCTACTCTCAGTTATTTTGCCGTTTGGGGACTGATATTTACAATTAAGTATTTTTTGAATTCCTGAATTACGTATGTGAAAGCATTTTGTCTGTGAATAGGTTTTATTGGTGTTATTAGTACTATGGGATAGATTTAAGTGGATTTTTGCAATAAAGAGGACAATGTCACTGTCCCCATCAACTGTCGCCGGTGACTTCCTCCGACGCCACATTACCGTCACTGATGGCGCAGGAATTGCCTCGAGTAATGGGCAGAAGCATCCACACACATGACTGGACGAATAGGCTTTGTGGGAGGAAAAAATTCACCCTTTGGTAGCCCGACCACCAGACAGGCTTACGGTCTACTTTTAAAGTGCACTGATCACCCGAATTCGCTGCGCATAATTACAAACTAGCAGAGGGAATAAAAGACCGGGCAACGAGAGCTAAAGGTGGGTCTGTAAAGTTACTCGTGTCGATTTTGGCATTTCGTCTTCAAATTTTATCCCAATATAAGTAGTAGAAAAAAGATACGAAAGTGTCTCGTCTTCTTGAGGAAAATTAGGGGGCAGATTTTGCTACTATATTCGAAGAAAATCGGAAATGGTAGATACTACTGAAATCCATGTCAATTCCAACTTTATCAATTTGGCAGAAAGGGAAGAGTTGTTTAATACTTGAAAAAAAGAACACTTTTAAAATACAAAGTTGTTTTGTTTTATAGAGGCGCCTCAAAATTAGGAAGACAGGGAAAAAACTGTAGTTTTGATTTTAAAAAGATTGTTTGACAAGTTTGACAAGTTGTCAATCCTACTATAAACAGAAAAGGCGCTTAACGTCCTAGAATTATTTGCAAAATTCAAGCACGTAAAATAAGGCATTCGATGTTGCAATAAGGTACGGCTGGTACTTTCCCCCGTTACAGATATTTGAAACCTGACAGGATTCGAAATTGAATGAAGACAGACATGACGCAAAGAATAACAGTTAAAGCGGAGCGATGGGATGTAGGTCTTACTGTGGAATTAAAACAAGAATCAGCCCTAACAGTACATCGACTACAATGTGATCTTCTCTCCAGAATTAGGCTCCAAATACCTTCAGAGCTCCTCCCCCCCCGCCCCACGAGTTTTCGTAATCGCCTCTGTCAACCCTTGATCTCTCCTTCTGGGTAAGGCCAGTGTGAGGCAGGCTACACCCAAGCCTGCATTTTTGCAATAATTACAGTGTAGTGAATTTAAGAAGTGTGGCTATGCCACATACCATTACCTTGTTTCTTTATGGCATCGCAGAGGTCCTTGAAGATTCTGCCGCAGACCGAACTGAGGGCAGTGGAATGCCCTCCTGTCAAGTTAAAAGAAGAAGATTCCATATCTGCCTGTCAGCATTTCTTTGTGTCCCGCCTGCCTGTTTGCTCGCCTCCGTGTCGCGGTGTAAGTCACCCGTGTTTAGTAGCTTCACTTCGCCGGAGAGTTTGAGCTCCGCGCGATCTCATTGTTTGTTGCCTATGACCAATCAGAATGCACCTGCATATGTGATACTACATAGGGAGGCAGTGACTTGAGAATGAGACGCGTTTCCGTAGTCGTGTGTCATCTCATCAAGAAAATTACAGGGCCTGTTAACAAACCATATTTTTGCTTACTAGGGAACCTCTTGATTGGCGTTTGCTTTGTGTGGCAAAGGGGACCAGGCAACGTGCCATTGTAGGAGGAAAGGAAGGAGACGCATAAAACGCTTTAAGGGAGGTCAAAGCTAAGCAGAAAGCTGAGAATGCGACATTTGGCAATGGCTGGCAGCAAAAGTGTGCCGTGATACTGCTACTGGTATCTGACCATACAATCACAGTGCTTTGGTGATATTAGCGCTCCTGAAAGTAAAATAAAGACGATAGTAAGGCAGCTGTCGAAGTAGAATTCATTGTATGAGTAAGATGGACACAGGTTTGCTGCTACACTGTGACAGTATTGCAGTCAAATAAGAGGCCGAAATTTCTACAGACGTAAGCTTATCTCTCTCAGTGTGAGGATACTCGATGTCCAATGGCAGATGTAGAGGCACCATCGCACTCCTCCCCCTCCTCTCCTCCTCCCCCTCCTCTCCTCATCCACCTCGTCATCCTCGTCCGTAGGTGGTTTTGATATGACAATATGGCAATTCAATGACAACCACAAACGGACAGTACACCGCACGCCATGTGGGATGCAACGACGCCACTTTGGTTATGTGCAACCGCGTGGTTAACTTGTACCGAGGCGAAGAGAAGATGGAAGTGACCTGTGGAGTCGAGTGGAGTGGAGTGGAGTGGAGTGCAGTGGAGAGCAGTGCCGTGGATTAGTGAGGCGCACTGCGTGGAGGAGCGATTGAGAGACACAATGGGAAAGTGGTGTAAAGGGAATGGGGATAAAACCGCATTTCCCCCCTCTTCCCTCCTTTCTTCTCTCTTACTCCCACACTTTCCTCCTGTGGCTTACACCCCTCACAGTTTTATCACCACCGTAATGTGACACAGTGTCTCACAGCCGCGCGTGCTACCCTCCCTCCTTCACTGCTCACTGCGCACTACGCACTGTGAGGTGAGAGATGGAGATGTGATCGACGATAAGCGTGCGACGTCGCAACTGACACAAATGGCCATCAGCTCCAAATCCAACGCCAACACCAACACCTACACCAACCCCAATTACAACTGCAACTGCAACTGCCATTGCAAATGCAACTCCCAATCGGTCGTCACGCCAATTGTCCGACCGGGAGGAGAAACGCTGCCACCACACGAACGCCGAGTAGTGAGTCAGGCAGTTGGTGAGGTGGTGGGAGAATGCGTGATCGCATGAGCCAGACACTTGGGTAGGTTGGTTGCATCGAGGCGGTGACGAGAATGAGTGTGGTGTGGATGCGCGTGCGAGTGTGGCTGGGAGAGACGATTGATTGGTCTCAAAATCCGTGGGCCAGTCTAGGGACTGGCAACATCCACGCACTTTGAGACGCAGTTTCAGTTCCAGTTTCTAGTGTCGCTACTCCAGACCTCACATACAGTACAGACACGAGGGATGAGCTCACTTGACCCCACCTGACCTAATTCAAAGTGGACTGAGCGGAGCAGAGCGGAGTAGAGCCGTGGCTCAACACACAAACGGAGGTGGAAGAGTGATGAAATGGAATGTGAATAAATGATGTGGAAACATCTGTGCGGTGGAGAGGAGGGGAAGGCATGAGGTAGGAAGCAAGGAGGGAAGCAAGGAAGCAAGGAAGGAAGACACGACAACAGATGGTGTCGCAGTCGACGATACGTCTCCCACCAGAAGAAACACACTGCTGAATGCAGGATGGAGGCGAACAAAGGAGGCATAGAGAATGCCATCCCACACACCGTCGTGTTGAACGCCTCCCACAGACTAACCACTTCCGTGGTGCTATCGGCCCAATTCTTCTAGCTGCATTTGCGACGCGGAGTGGAGAGGAGGAGGAGAGAAGAGGGAAAGGCAGGGCAGGGCAGGGCAGGGCAGGGCAGGGAGGGAGGGTAGGGCAGGGGAAGACGGGGTACGCAAGTAAGGCTTAGAAGAAAGTACCTATGGCTCTGCTCACCTTCTCCTAAGATAACCTTCCTATCCAAATACCCACACCCGACTCGATAACACAACGCTCGTCTTTCTTGTGGCGCATCAGTTGATTCGGTCTGCAGTTGTCCAAAGTGGATACTTGTGATACTTGTGGCCATGCTGCTGGCCTCTTCAACGAGGCTGCACACCCCACGACCCACCAAACCCATGGCTGTGTTACTCAATCACAACCACGCCATCCCCCAAATGCTGCGGCATCTCAACTGATGAACTTACCGGTTCGCAAGTGGCTACACTTCATCGAGTTGTCAGAACTCAGGTTATCCAATCCTCCACACTGTGGTCTTGTCACAGCCGATGAGGAAGACGCGGTGGCGACGGCGACGGCGGCAGCGGCAGCGGTGGAGGAGGAGGTGGAGGAGGAGGAGAGGCTTTCAGCAGTACATTCAGTGCTTAGAAGCTAGTACAACCTGCATCGGAGAAGCCACACATACATGCCAAGCACAGATCTTCCTTGTGTGGAAGACTTGCAGCAGAGGAGTTTAACAGCCAAGTTGAGTAGGATGGCACATTCTCAACCTGAAGACCAAAACGAGGATGAGCAGAGCCGCGATTTAGCGTCACAAGTAGAGGCAATCCCTCACACCATCAAAACTACACGTTCAGAGATGAGCAAAGTTTGGAATGCAGCAGTATCCGATTCACTTGATGCAGATCGAATCACTTTTAGATTGAACTTCGCCTAGTGACCATTGTAACCAGCCACATTCACGTGCACCACTACAGTCAATTAAGCGACTCTGTCTCCACCTCTCTCTCACTCTCTCTCTCACTCACTCACTCACTCACTCACTCACTCACGTCTTTCTTTCGCGTGGGAGACCACGCTCACCATCACTGCTTCAGTCAGAGTAATCGAGAGGCAGAGACATTGCAATGCTTCCTCTCGACGCTTTCCAACACCACCACCACCTGACACGCACAGTTCATCCACCTCCTCCCCCCTCAATGTGATGGGTTGCCGGACCACTCCACCTTCACATTGTGACAACACTGCAACTGGTTGTGAGCACACCCATCGTCCCTTAATGTCATGACAGACACTCTGCACTACCTCTCCGCACTCCATGATTGTGATTGCAGATGCAGCTCATTGGGTCACGTGGGCCACCGTGGAGTTGTCTTCACTCCACCGTTTACATGACTCTCTCATCCACCCCAACTCGTCCTACTTGTCACAACGATTGCAATCACTAATGACGATTGCAGCACCTCAATCAAAAGGAACTGGTTAAATGAGAACAATTCCATCGTCTTTTACCCATCAGCTCACCTTCCGCCCACCAACCATCGCCGTCAGCATTCCGCTCAAACTTAATCAGTCACTCCTCTTCTCCATCCGCTCCACCCACTCCACTTACCCCAACCACCCCACTCCCTTCACTTCCTTCACTCGCTATTGCCACGGCTGTCTGTCTCACTTCAGGCCAATTAAGAGGGAAAAGAATGCGATGAGGCTGGATGCCTTCGAAGGCCTGGAGATGGGTACAATATGAAAGGACATTGGTTGAGGGAACTGTGGGTGCGCGGTCACTCATTGGCTGGCCTCAAGGTGAAGAGTTGTTGATTGGGAGGTGTGTGCAAAGGACCAAACCGGTTTAATTGGGCCTTTGCAGTTGCGTTGACAGGCCAGTGTTGTTGGGGCCTCATTGTTAATGTTTAAACAAATCGCAGTCATTTGTTATATGAAAATCTCTTTTTCCAATCTCAAATTGATTCATTTAACAATAAGGCCATTTGACCTATAAACATGCAGGGGAGATATGTGTTACTCCTGGCTTCGACTCGCAATCTACCACGCATCTGTCCTCGTCTGTGAGTTGTTTGGAATCGCCGATGAAACTACGCTGGAACACAATGACAGGCCGAGTACTGGCGTGCTGCGACGATAGGCAGGAGCATACCTGACGTGGTGTTGCATCCTGGTAAAGCTCTCGCTAATATCCGTCCACATTCTCATTCCCTTTGTCCACACAGGTTACCTTGTTGGGTTAATCCATTCAGCGCACCGCCTGGTAACAGTAAAGCTACTGCCTTGCAAGAGAGGCGAAAGAGAATGTAGGTCTTGCGTGACCGTTCCACTTAACGCTGGTAGTGCTGAAAATTAAAAAAGAAATAAAAATTGAAATTTGTGGCAGACACGAACAGTTACCGTGGACTTAAATACAATTACTTTGTTTCGTCCAAGAGTGTTCGTAGCATTAAGCCCCGCAGCAACTTCTACGTGAATTGTCACCAGCAGCGAGAGCAAGAAGTCCCGGCAACCTGGTAATCTAGAGGCGCTTTGTGTGTAAAGCAGCATTTCATGTCACTCTTTTCAAATGTTGTCTGCCGTAGAAAACAATCCGAGCAGACTTGACCACCTCCTTTAACTTCCAACTGCAATCTTTAGGAGGGCAATAGAATGTGGAAGTCATTTGCGATGTGCAGAAGTATGTCGGGGAAAGGTGTGGAGAATTAGGTAGGGAAGTGTAACAGGAAATTGCAAGCAGTGAAAACAATGGGATGGCGCATGAACAAGAGTTGGATTCCTCGACGTCGGAATGTCCTCTGTTGTGTCACAGGATCTTGGCATGGGCAACATTTGTGGGGATGTGAGGTGTAGCGACATGTGCTGTTTGGAAAGCGCTTGACTTCCTTTCCACTAATCAGTTAATTCCACTTTCCAGTTGTTTTTAAGAGACAAAGAAGCAAAGGATAAGGGAAGAAGATTTACATTGTCAGCGTTCCAAGTGAATGATGTAGAGCCTGTGGAAACTTTTTGTAATGACTGTAACTGTGGTGTGGAAATGCGTGATGGTGGACAAATGCACGGACAGATGACTCGACCACTGTATCAAGAGATGGACGGTTAAGACCACTGGATGGGTTCCTCTCCAATCACTTATCAATTCGCCTCATCACAGGTTGACTCACCTACGCACAGACCTGGCCAATGCCATCTCAAGGGAGATAAGAAGGTTGCCTGCATTCTTTCTCAATTGTGCGCACAAATCCTCATCATTTCACTGTTTTATGATCGCAATATAATGTGGCAAGGCATCCCACAACTGCGTGAGCTGCCTTCATTTTCCCCGTCGTGAGGTGAGAGATGCAGATGCGATAGGCGATAAGCGTGAGATGTCGTGGCCAAGACAAATCGCCTCCAAATTTGCTCTGTTATCTTTGCAACTGTCCTGAGTAGATGGTTGGACAAGCCAGACATTTGGATGGCGCGATAGCGTCGCAGTAATCCTCTGAAATTAAAAAGTAGGAATCTTTCTTTAGCGCTCTAAAAATCCTTCCCAACTACTGCCTTTCAGGCAGCTAATATTCTGCCAGAATTTCACTTCTTTGGGGAGACAATGCAACCGTCTACGCTGTTCTTCAACAGCTTGTCTTGGGCGTTAAAATGCATGGACAGTGGGTAGTTGACCGGAATTTTGTGTGCTTAGCCACCTCAGAGACAATTGAGGTGATTGTGAAGGATTTTAAAGCTGCCACCACCCCACACAACTCACAATGTGTGGCTTTTACTTGCAAGGCTGTTGCTGCACAGTGTTAGTGGTGCCAATGGTGTCCACGCACAGCAATCTGTGTTGTGCTGAGCTGAAACTGGCGATGTCGAATGTGGATGAGGTGAAAGGAAGGTTGAAAGTAGAGAATAAAAGAGCAAGTGAAGAACAATGAAGGAAAGGGAAGGGCAGGAGGAGGAGGAGAGAAGGTAACAGAGACCTCCATGCATTATCTGCCATCTAGACAATAACGAGATGGGATGTGCCCTCGGAAAAAATTCCATGGTGGAGAGATGGCGATGCATTTCATTTTAATGTGACGGACCACGAGCATTGACTATCCAGCGCGGCCAAGCGTTCGACTGATAGACATCACCAGCCGCAGGTGTTGAAGTCGTCCAACTTGACATAGACACCCAACATGTTCACGCTGACATGGTGGATGTCAAATGCCTCTCGCACATAGCAACAAGGGAGGAAGAGGTGGAATCACCTCATTTCTAAGCTGCCACAGTTGGTGGCACCCTTTACGGAAAAGTTTGTGTTTCTTCAGTATAAAACAAGAGGAGACAAACACACTATTTAATCACGGCCCGGCAAAAGGGAGGGTGCTGCACAACGTTGTGTTGAACGCCTTTAACGAATTGTGCACATTGTTTGGGTATAACAAGAGGGAGGGGCGAGGGAAGATTGAGCATCTGAAAAGGAGACAGCGACAACTCTACTTTTACTTCGATTCATCTTTCCTTCGAATAGGACATCGTTCCAGCCCTGCCAACACAAGAGCCAATATTTGGCGTTCCTTTCGTCTACTGAGTCGATACATTGTTGTCTGAAGGTGGTGCAGCGCTCTCCACTTTTCGGGCTGCTGCATTACCGATCGGGCATGGTTGAGCAAGGAGTGTAGCTGACATAAGCAGTACAAAGCTGATAACAACCGAGCAAAAATGGACGTGTGTGTGTGTGCGTGAATTTTGCTACTATTGGGAGCGAGCGATAACACACTCCATCATTCCAAAACGGTTGCTTCGTGATCGCCACGGCTTTGATGTTGTTATCAGCACTTCAGCTGCACATATGCCAGTGCCTCAAAGACCATGGTGGACTTCATACGCAGCCACCAACAGGGTGGAGTTACATGACTGGGTGCTGAAAGGGCAACTGGGGTTGAGGCTCGACTACCAATCACGACTGATATGCCTTAGAAACAGTCAGGACTAGTCAATGGGTCAGGGGATAACGAAATACAAACCTAAAATTGCGTAGCCCTATAAAAATACTCCGTACTACAGCAACAACAGGAGCATGCCTGCTTTTTGAAGAGTCTCAACCGAGTGGTGCCAGAAGGATAGCGACGGCCCCAGGCACGCAGTCGCCCGCATATTCTGCCAACCATGTGGCATGCTGGGCACTTTGGCCTCATTTCTCGCCTCGAATTAGCCGCGTCTTCACATAGGCGCTCGGAGTAAAGAGAGGTGAAGAGCGACACCGTCTAATCTGCATTAGGCAATTGCATGAGCCAAATCAAAAGGAAACACATCAGTGGGAAAGGCAAAAGTGATTAAAAATAGTGGCACTCACAGAGAGCATGTGCCTCAGCGAAAATGTGATGCCAGGTTGTGTCTGTTTCGTGCAATCATGGTCAAGTTATTGTTAAGGCAAAGCTCAACAAAGTATCCCTTTGAGGATCTCAAGCTCTCGTTCGACACATGAAGTCTAAGAATAGTTCACTCTCAACTATCGGTACTTTTATGTGTCTAAGGGATTCGCGAACGCATTCAAATGTTTATGATAGCAAATAGTGGAATTAGTAGCCATTGTGATACAAACTTAGCTATTTTCCAAACTCGAGGTTGCAAAAGTTGAGGTATAAAGTTATTTAAGGATTGTAGATACACACATAAGCATCATAAATACACTGTCAACATGCAAATAGCACTAATTGAGTAAATTGTTTAAATCTCATCACGTAACCTCGACGCTGAGCTGGGGCTTAGGGGGCCGGCATTCCCAATCTGGGTGCATAATTGAAGGGGCGTTGATAAAAAGCAACCGAGGTGACCGGTTTTGAATGATAGGAATGAAGAGATACCTCGGATCCTCTCTCTCATCCTCAAGGTTTGAAGACGCTGCGCATTTAAGTAAACCCAAAATACGGTGTAGAAAACCAAATACAGTGGCAAAGTTGTAAAGCATTTCCAAAGAAGGCTGTCAAACATTGCAGCATTAAGCATTGTAAGGAGGTCCTATCTCGGTAACACTTCAAAGAGCCTTATAACACCATTTCTTCTCTCCCGTTTCTCCAGCCAATCACAATGGAGGGCCGTTAATGCACGGGACCTCCAAATGGTGGAAGGGAAAGAAGTGAAGCATTTGAGCTTTTATTGACTTGCCCATGATTAATAACATGCAAAGAAACTTTTGCTACCTTCATGGAAGCTATGATCGTCTAGCCTCTCTCATTACTAAAAGTGATTAAAGCCTCATTTTCATTCTGCATGAATATTAAGTAAATTGATAATTGGATTAACGCCAAAAGCCCACGTATAAAGACTGGTGCTATGAATTTGATATAGCACCACCTGCTGCATCTACAATGGTGAAAGGGGGAAGACCCAATTATCCTTTGGAGGACCGGCCAATCAGAACTCGAGTGCTCAGCACCTATTATTAATTAATCAGGTTCAAATTCGGGCAAAATAATTACAGACTTCTTAATAAAATAAAATTCGTTGTTCTCTGAGCGCCAATGCAGATTTAGTCTTAGTTCTTTCATATTCTTACAAAGTAAAATGCAACGATGTCGCAATGCAAGACATTTTTTGAGAGATAGATAACTCTGACATCAAAAGGGTGATTGTGAGCTCCAGTGCACCCCACTTCCTTTACAAAAATATTTGTGAAGTTTATTTATAAATTGGAATGCTTTAAACTATCTCCATAATAGGTCGCAACACCAACGACTGCCGTTTGGCTCATTCCCAAAGGCGAAAAGGGGAAAGGTTTGTAATACCAAAATCTTTTGTTTTCGGCATAAAAAAAGATTATTGAGGAATAAATAAAGACAAAAATTAAGAATTGTGTAATCCATTGAGCATGATTGGAAGTCATGTGTAAGGAAGCAAATTAAACGTGTTAAATTACCCATTAACTTGATAAAGCCACCTTCTCTGTTAATTCCACCAACAGGCGGTTGCATTATTTATATTCAAAAGGGTGAAAATAAACAGTTTGAGCTAGAAACTAATTAAGAAAATCTCTTAAATAGTTATTACCCACAGTCGGAGGTATAATGGAGCTCCTGATCGCGCCATTTTGCAGGTTCTACGTGCTACGCCTATCGCTTATTTGTACTGCCAGGAGAGTAAAGCTTGCCAATCGATATTGATTACCTCGTGATTGACCAATCACAGTGGCACTTGTTATTCCAGCGTGACTTAAGGTCACATCAATAAACTGGTGCGTAAAAAATGTTGTCAGCTGCTTCAAATTTGCAATGAGGCCCCAACAACACTGGCCTGTCAACGCAACTGCAAAGGCCCAATTAAACCGGTTTGGTCCTTTGCACACACCTCCCAATCAACAACTCTTCACCTTGAGGCCAGCCAATGAGTGACCGCGCACCCACAGTTCCCTCAACCAATGTCCTTTCATATTGTACCCATCTCCAGGCCTTCGAAGGCATCCAGCCTCATCGCATTCTTTTCCCTCTTAATTGGCCTGAAGTGAGACAGACAGCCGTGGCAATAGCGAGTGAAGGAAGTGAAGGGAGTGGGGTGGTTGGGGTAAGTGGAGTGGGTGGAGCGGATGGAGAAGAGGAGTGACTGATTAAGTTTGAGCGGAATGCTGACGGCGATGGTTGGTGGGCGGAAGGTGAGCTGATGGGTAAAAGACGATGGAATTGTTCTCATTTAACCAGTTCCTTTTGATTGAGGTGCTGCAATCGTCATTAGTGATTGCAATCGTTGTGACAAGTAGGACGAGTTGGGGTGGATGAGAGAGTCATGTAAACGGTGGAGTGAAGACAACTCCACGGTGGCCCACGTGACCCAATGAGCTGCATCTGCAATCACAATCATGGAGTGCGGAGAGGTAGTGCAGAGTGTCTGTCATGACATTAAGGGACGATGGGTGTGCTCACAACCAGTTGCAGTGTTGTCACAATGTGAAGGTGGAGTGGTCCGGCAACCCATCACATTGAGGGGGGAGGAGGTGGATGAACTGTGCGTGTCAGGTGGTGGTGGTGTTGGAAAGCGTCGAGAGGAAGCATTGCAATGTCTCTGCCTCTCGATTACTCTGACTGAAGCAGTGATGGTGAGCGTGGTCTCCCACGCGAAAGAAAGACGTGAGTGAGTGAGTGAGTGAGTGAGTGAGTGAGAGAGAGAGTGAGAGAGAGGTGGAGACAGAGTCGCTTAATTGACTGTAGTGGTGCACGTGAATGTGGCTGGTTACAATGGTCACTAGGCGAAGTTCAATCTAAAAGTGATTCGATCTGCATCAAGTGAATCGGATACTGCTGCATTCCAAACTTTGCTCATCTCTGAACGTGTAGTTTTGATGGTGTGAGGGATTGCCTCTACTTGTGACGCTAAATCGCGGCTCTGCTCATCCTCGTTTTGGTCTTCAGGTTGAGAATGTGCCATCCTACTCAACTTGGCTGTTAAACTCCTCTGCTGCAAGTCTTCCACACAAGGAAGATCTGTGCTTGGCATGTATGTGTGGCTTCTCCGATGCAGGTTGTACTAGCTTCTAAGCACTGAATGTACTGCTGAAAGCCTCTCCTCCTCCTCCACCTCCTCCTCCACCGCTGCCGCTGCCGCCGTCGCCGTCGCCACCGCGTCTTCCTCATCGGCTGTGACAAGACCACAGTGTGGAGGATTGGATAACCTGAGTTCTGACAACTCGATGAAGTGTAGCCACTTGCGAACCGGTAAGTTCATCAGTTGAGATGCCGCAGCATTTGGGGGATGGCGTGGTTGTGATTGAGTAACACAGCCATGGGTTTGGTGGGTCGTGGGGTGTGCAGCCTCGTTGAAGAGGCCAGCAGCATGGCCACAAGTATCACAAGTATCCACTTTGGACAACTGCAGACCGAATCAACTGATGCGCCACAAGAAAGACGAGCGTTGTGTTATCGAGTCGGGTGTGGGTATTTGGATAGGAAGGTTATCTTAGGAGAAGGTGAGCAGAGCCATAGGTACTTTCTTCTAAGCCTTACTTGCGTACCCCGTCTTCCCCTGCCCTACCCTCCCCTCCCTGCCCTGCCCTGCCCTGCCCTGCCCTGCCTTTCCCTCTTCTCTCCTCCTCCTCTCCACTCCGCGTCGCAAATGCAGCTAGAAGAATTGGGCCGATAGCACCACGGAAGTGGTTAGTCTGTGGGAGGCGTTCAACACGACGGTGTGTGGGATGGCATTCTCTATGCCTCCTTTGTTCGCCTCCATCCTGCATTCAGCAGTGTGTTTCTTCTGGTGGGAGACGTATCGTCGACTGCGACACCATCTGTTGTCGTGTCTTCCTTCCTTGCTTCCTTGCTTCCCTCCTTGCTTCCTACCTCATGCCTTCCCCTCCTCTCCACCGCACAGATGTTTCCACATCATTTATTCACATTCCATTTCATCACTCTTCCACCTCCGTTTGTGTGTTGAGCCACGGCTCTACTCCGCTCTGCTCCGCTCAGTCCACTTTGAATTAGGTCAGGTGGGGTCAAGTGAGCTCATCCCTCGTGTCTGTACTGTATGTGAGGTCTGGAGTAGCGACACTAGAAACTGGAACTGAAACTGCGTCTCAAAGTGCGTGGATGTTGCCAGTCCCTAGACTGGCCCACGGATTTTGAGACCAATCAATCGTCTCTCCCAGCCACACTCGCACGCGCATCCACACCACACTCATTCTCGTCACCGCCTCGATGCAACCAACCTACCCAAGTGTCTGGCTCATGCGATCACGCATTCTCCCACCACCTCACCAACTGCCTGACTCACTACTCGGCGTTCGTGTGGTGGCAGCGTTTCTCCTCCCGGTCGGACAATTGGCGTGACGACCGATTGGGAGTTGCATTTGCAATGGCAGTTGCAGTTGCAGTTGTAATTGGGGTTGGTGTAGGTGTTGGTGTTGGCGTTGGATTTGGAGCTGATGGCCATTTGTGTCAGTTGCGACGTCGCACGCTTATCGTCGATCACATCTCCATCTCTCACCTCACAGTGCGTAGTGCGCAGTGAGCAGTGAAGGAGGGAGGGTAGCACGCGCGGCTGTGAGACACTGTGTCACATTACGGTGGTGATAAAACTGTGAGGGGTGTAAGCCACAGGAGGAAAGTGTGGGAGTAAGAGAGAAGAAAGGAGGGAAGAGGGGAAATGCGGTTTTATCCCCATTCCCTTTACACCACTTTCCCATTGTGTCTCTCAATCGCTCCTCCACGCAGTGCGCCTCACTAATCCACGGCACTGCTCTCCACTGCACTCCACTCCACTCCACTCCACTCGACTCCACAGGTCACTTCCATCTTCTCTTCGCCTCGGTACAAGTTAACCACGCGGTTGCACATAACCAAAGTGGCGTCGTTGCATCCCACATGGCGTGCGGTGTACTGTCCGTTTGTGGTTGTCATTGAATTGCCATATTGTCATATCAAAACCACCTACGGACGAGGATGACGAGGTGGATGAGGAGAGGAGGGGGAGGAGGAGAGGAGGGGAGGAGTGCGATGGTGCCTCTACATCTGCCATTGGACATCGAGTATCCTCACACTGAGAGAGATAAGCTTACGTCTGTAGAAATTTCGGCCTTCTGTAACTGCCTTTCTATTGCCTCCATTTACTTATGGCAGCCCCAACTTTACTGTGACGCTACGCCTGCTCTGTCGGAACTGTGCTGTAACAAGAAACCACTACCAAGTTCTCCCCATTTTTTCACACAGCTCCATTCTAGCGACGCGTTTAAGAGGTCCATTTTCTGCGCAAAGCAAAAGTCAATCAAGCAATTTTTTTACTGACCCTATAATTCACCTTATGCGATGAAACATGCTCACGAGAACGCGTTTCGATTAACTGAAAAGCAATGGAAGTTTAAACCCTCCGGGTTAGGTGGAATAGCGACACACGGATAACTTGCACCGATAGGAGGAGGGTAGGCAGGCGAGACTCGAAACGCAGCCGACAAGAGAACATTCCCCTGCTCTTGATTTAGCCTGTGATCAGATACTCGAAGACACCTACGTCACAAAATAACACTCCGAAGCCGAGAAACCTCTTCTTTTCCAAATGGGACAGTTAATAGGCTTCCCCATCAAGCGCTGTTCAATCTCCCTATCAAATTAATAAAACACCCAAACCAAATTTCGCCGTTGGTATGCTTTGCACCGTCAAGAAACACCCCAAAGAACAGCCCTTTCGTCGGAAAATGCAAACACATTTGTCTGCACACACCCACCACTTCTGCTGCACAATAACGGCAGACCTTCAAATACTGTAACGGTCGGACGCGTGTGTCCAAGATGTGGAAAAGGAGGTCCGCAACCTCCGAAATTCACCCATTCCAACCGCAAACTGTTTGGAGGATTATCTCAGCTCTACCCAGCGCTTTGAATGACCTCAGTATGCTCAGACAATTTGACGATCATCCACAGCTTAAAAAAGAGATGCATTGAGCACCATCAAGATCGCTTTCTTCACAAAAACAAATACATTGACTTCAACGACAGGGATGAAAGTCGCTGCTAAAAAGTTCTTCCTCACACCAAACACAACTCCTGGCCAGCCAGATTGAGCACATTCACCGTTGAGTCGCAAGTGAGTTCCGCCCCTGAGTGCATCAATCGCAGATTCGCCGCCAAACGCCAGCCAAACGCTCCACGAATCTACCATCAAAATGTAGAGCGTGGTACTCACTGGTAAATAAGTAGACTGCACGTGAAAAGACAAATAGTTTGAAGAAAGCCGAAGCAGACAGAAAAACAAAATCGGCGTATGAGATTGATGGAATTTGGATTGATCCTCCCCCCGGGAGCAGAAACTCACCACATCAAGTAGCTCCATAACGCCAGTGATTAGCTGCTCGCCTGTGGCGCCTACAAGACAAACGTCAATGCTTTCATTCACGACCGGACAGACGACTCTCAAACTTTTGACGCTTGAATATACACCGGGCACCCGCGGCTTTGAAACCGCAGTAGTACCGCAGCCGGCTACATCTTTGGTAGCAGATAATCGATGAAAGATTATGACGACCAAATCGTCAGGTGGGATCTGCAAGAGAAAGGGAGGAAATTGAGCTCCATTTCATTCCTAGAGATGAGTGGACTCTCCCCCTTTCAATTGTTAAAACGAATTTCCTTCATTCTCCAGCGCTACTAACAAGTCAATCAAAGGGTTGAGGAGGTGTATTACCAGATGCTAGGCATATTAAAAGCGCTGAGGGTCTTAGAACTATCCATTCATGGAAGATTTGGATGTAGAACTCCCAAACCCCAAAACTCGTAGAACTTCATGGTATCTCACATCGAAGATGCTGACTTCCCCAAAGGATCTAAGAATCCACAATAATTTAGCTTTTCCTCTTTTCATAGCACAAGCCAAAGAGGCAACATTCCACCAAAGAAGAACTCGAAAAAGACAGACTAATGGATGGATGACTAACCGTTGTGGCATCGGAGACTACCATGCTGCCTAGTCGCTCACCCCTCGCCTGAACAGCCGTGGTAGCGATCGTCAAGGCAGCGTCCTCGGTGGTACAGCAAACAATTGGCTGCTTCACGGTAGCGTCGATGAGTGCGGCGTGGGAGCTGAGGATACGAGGAAGTATCTCTGAGATCGTCGAAATTACCACCTGTATGGTGTCCTCCGGCACCAGGTTGCCCTGCAACGGGGAAGGGGGCGAGAAAATCAACACAGCCACTGGATAAGCTAATCAGTAAATGCTAAGCTTGCCAATTAGTCGTAGGTCAAGAGATCGAATCAACTTACCTTCTTGCGAGCGCGTTGTATGCGATTGATGAGCTCACGAGCCACACGCTCCTCCTCCAACTCCGGGTCTGCACGCACGTCCAACAGCACCAGCAAGCCTTTTCCATCCGCATCCGCCTTGTACTCCGGTCCCTCCGACACCTCTAGTGGTGGCGCCTCCCCATTCTCCTTCGATTTACCCTTCGGCCTTTTCGCCTTGACATTATTGTTCTCAGCATTGGCTCCGTCACCAACCACGTAGTCGACCGTTACATCGTCGCCGCTCAGCAGCTCCCCCTCGACCGTCATCTCACCTGTCTGTATTCGACGAAAGTAAAGAGAAGGTAGAAAGAGTAAACGCAATTAACATAGAATTATACGAAAAATCATCCTCTCAAAGGCAAACAAGTTCCCTTTTTGATAGCTCACGAACATGCGCGATGGTTTAAGGAGGAACCATGACCTTTGCTTCATTTCCAACGGACCAAAAAAAGAGAACTTGGAAGCCGCAGAAATAGAATTCTAGAGGAACGTGACGTTCAGCCCTGGCTGAGTGTCGTTCCAAAATCCCTGAAATCTGAAAATAGAAACCGGATGCACGCAGCCCAGTGACTTTGAGACACATCAAGAGAGTGGAACGTTGATGCAGACGTCAAAAAGAAGCAAAATCCCACCATCCCGACGAATAAGAGCTAGGGTGGTCAAAAGGCAACCTCAACCCATCCATTCGCGGTTGAATTCACTCGATCATGTATGAAAAAAGCCAAAAATGGATAATCTGTCCAGACATACACAGGACAAAAGTAGAAGAATAGGATTTAACTGACCGAGGCCAAATCCCAAGACCGCGTTAACAGCAAAAAGGCAAAACGGATTTTATAGAGTCAAATGTACTAACCAAGCTTTTGTAGAAGCAGAGGGACACCAGAAAGATATCGAAATACGTCACTTTGCGGGGGCAAAGCGGGAGCCATGAAGAGATTCCAAGATACCAACCAACTTGTTGAAAAAGAGGATGGACATGAACGAGGTGGAGAGGATTTACCGTTAGATAGGCCTCTAAGGAAGACTGTGGAAGGGCGGCGACAGCAGCAGCGAGAGGGCGAAGACGAGCGCGAAGGCGTGCGCCTAGAACTGGGTTGAGACGAGCACGAAGGCGCACCTGGTAAGTTGCCTTGTCATCGGTGACGGTGAGGCTGCGCACGTTAAGCTCCTCTGTCACATAGGACGCTAGCGCGGTGACGGCTTCACGAGCCTCCGCGAGAGGATGGATCACCACAGCGGCGCGCAACGGTGCCTTAAGAGGGAGGTCGTGCCGAGTGCGGATACTTCGCCCCAACTCCACCGCCGCTTGCATCCATGCCACTCGAGCCTCCAGGGCTTCGTCAATACCCTTGCTCTCTGCCGACACACCCACTAGGTAGTGCACCGATGCCGGTGCCCCATCAGCTCCCACAGCGCTTGACTCAACATCACTTAGCCCCTCTGTAATTCACGTCCACGTTCACATCATCAAAAAATTGCAGTCACCAACAGATAAAAGCAGGTGCACATACTCACCGAGAGGGAATTTGGAGAAGTCGAGTTTAGACTTGAGACGCTGGTAGATGAACTCTGTGAAGAAAGGCGCAAAGGGCGCCATTACGAAAATGAGTTGGAAGAAGACCTTTACGAGAGTGTGCAGTGCCCCGTACCAGTCCTCCTCCGCGTCCGTCGCCACTTCAATGTCCGTCGGTGCCTCACCCTTCAGTCTGCGCCGGTTCATGCGAATGTACCAGTTAACAAGTTGTTCGATGAAGCACACTAGCCGCGGCACTACCGTGTAGAGGCGGTAGGCACGCAACTCAGTGCGCACAAAGAAGAGGAGACTCTGAGTGAATGATAGAATCCACCGGTCCATTAGGTTCCGCGACATCGGCCACTCCTCTGGGCGCACTCGAAACGTTGTCCCATGCGCCCACTCCCAGGGCTCAATGCCTGACTGAACAGGAAATGGGACGATTCGAATCACCGCCACTACTGTTGTCAGATCATCTGCTGGGACATCTAAAGAGCTACTGAAGTGCTCATCAGTAACTCGCTCAACAATTGTGGAGGAATAGATGCATGGGCGGGTGGACAACCGTCAATCTACAACGATTCTAATTTTATAGGTCGACTCAACAGATTCGACTGCTCGGCACTCGTTCGAATCCACCCTCTGATGCTATGGGAAGGAACCCATCTCCAAGCCAAAGGGAGGATCAAAAGATAAAACAAAGTAAGACGGAGGAAAAACACACAAACCTTCATGAGAAAGCGGAAGGCGTTATACCAGGGAATAAAGACGTCCTTTAGGACATCGCGCACACCCGATTCAGAGAAGCGAAGACTCTGGGCGCGCACCACTGGCGAATTGATAAGGTAGAGCCGCAGCGCATCTGCCCCATACTGATTCACTATTCTGCACGGATCCGGGTAGTTCTTTTGCCTTTTACTCATCTTCTGCCCATCCCTGAAACAAGCCACCAAATGCGCACCACTAATCGGTCACCTGCCAAGCTGAGAATGCAACGAAGGGATGAAATTTACTCACGAAGCAAGTACAATGCCGTTGACAATGAGGTTTTTGAAAGGCGGTTGACCGAAGAGGGCAGTAGAGAGGACGAAGAGAGTGTAGAACCACCCACGCGTCTGGTCCACTCCCTCCGCCACGAATTCCGCTGGGAAACCCGACTTGAAGCGCTCCACGTTTTCGAAGGGATAGTGAACCTAACAAAAGCCAGTCTGTTTTATTCGACTAATCAGGATGAGAAAAGTTCATTATCGTGTGGAGACGTACCTGAGCATAAGGCATTGAACCAGATTCAAACCAGCAGTCAAACACCTCTGAAATGCGATGTAACTCGCCCTTGCCCATGCGTGATGGAATTATGATTGGATCCACACTAAAACGCAAAAAGGAAAATAGAACCAAAGAGAATAAGGCGTGAATAGGAAAGGGAAATGGCCATACAATTCCTTGTGAAGATCGGATACTCGTTGGCCAGATAGCCGTTCTAACTCGTCAAGGGAGCCGATGCAGACCACCTCCTCGAAGTCCTCCGACACCCACAGAGGAATTGGCGTGCCCCAGTATCGATTGCGTGAGATGGCCCAATCCCGCGCATCTCTCAGCCAATTAGCGAAGCGTTTCTCCTTTATGAACTCGGGGACCCAGTACGTCGCCGAACTGTTTGCTAATAAGCGCTCTACCAGGCATTCCACACGCACAAACCAAGTTGGCACCGCTTTGTACAGTAGAGGTGTGTCTGACCTATAATCCAACCGGCCGATTACCCATTCTCAACTTTAAGCAAGGTGGAGCAGGAGAGAAGAATTGTTGCAAAGGCAGAAACTCACCGCCAGCAAAACGGATAGCTGTGCTGAAGCGTAGACTGATGTACGAGACGGCCGATGTGTTTGAGGTGCTGGCAGATCGACCGATCAGCGTCTTTCACATACTGCCCAGCGAAATCCACCACCTCGGCAGTGAAACGACCACTCGCGTCCACTGGACACACCGGAGCCATCTCCTTTGTCACGATGCCCTCTCGAAGGCAGACCCTAAAATCATCCTACACACATCCACTGACCATCAATTAATGTCCACAGAGAGGCCGCCAAAGAGGGTAAGGCGGGCACTCACCTCACCAAAGTAGGGCGCCTGATGTACAACTCCTGTTCCTGTCTCCTCAGTTACGTAGGCGTCACCAACTACGCGGAAGGCGCCAAGCGACTCCTTTAGCTGTTCACCAAAGAAACAAATTCTGCAAGTCAGGAAATGAATGACTAAGCGTTAGCATGAGTAAGCTAACCTCAAACACTCACCTTGAAGAAATAATCGAACAATGGCTTGTACCTCAAGCCAACCAACTTATCACCTTTCATTCTGTAGAAAGACGGAAGGTAATAGAAGAAATCCTTCGCCTCGTAAAATAAGGGAAAGTAAACGGAAATGAGTCAGGCTCACCTCTCCAGAATCTCGTAGTCTTCTTCCTTCTTGTAAAACCACTCCAGACGGCACTCCATTATGATAAATACTCTATTCCTGTTCTTGTCTGCAAAAAGAAAATACGAATACAGTAAAAATCATAGGTTAAAGAAGGGGGAAGTAGGAAAGATATCTACCCTTGATCTTGACGTAGTCCTTTTCCGGATTGACACATAACGCCAGGTTGCTAGGCAATGTCCATGGTGTGGTAGTCCACGCAAGCAGCTCGACGGAGGCAGTGGATGCATTGCCACCAGGACCTTCGACAGGGAATGACACAACGATGGCGGGATCCTGAACGTCTTTGTAGTTCAGGCCCGCCTCAAAGTTTGACAGTGGTGTGGAACAAGCCGTAGAGAAAGGCATTACTTTTACACCGCGATAAACAAGACCCTTCTCATATAGCTGTTTGAAGACCCACCACACGGACTCCATGTAAGTGGGATACATGGTGCGATAGTCTTCGTCAAAGTCGATCCACCTACCAATGCGTTGGACGACGCTGCGCCATTGCGATGAGTATCGCATCACGATCTCACGGCATTTATCATTGTAGGCTGCCACGCCCATCGCCTCAACGTCCTGTGGTCCACTGATATTGTTCAGCTTATCTACCTCATACTCCACAGGCAAACCGTGGCAGTCCCAACCAAAGTGACGTTCTACGTGGTAGCCTTCGCTGTAGGCGAAACGCGTAACCACATCCTTTATCGTACCTGCCAAAATGTGTCCGTAGTGTGGAAGTCCTGTCGCAAACGGCGGTCCATCATAAAACGTGAACCTAAGACAGGCAAACGCATTCCTACACAACCCATCCAAATGAAAACTTACGGTGGACGCTTGGCAGAGAGTTTGCAGGATGTTTTAAAAGCCTCGATTTCATTGTGAAACTGGAGAATCTTTTCTTCCTCCTCGGAGAAATTTAGCGATGGTGGAAGATCGTCACGACTCATGATACGGAGCCAAATGCAGTGCTGACACTATAACCTCAATGCGGAGAACCAATCAAAAGCGTCAGCCAAAAGGTACATGCCCAAACCCGAAGCCACAGAATTTTTTTATAATTTAAGAAGATATTCCACTAATGCATCCAATATTAACTTTCAATACCAATGTATGGTGACCGTTGGGCTGACTTACAACATAATACTGAGCACCAAAAATAGCCTGGAAATCAATAGCTTGTATATGTATCAAAAGCTTTATTGACATTCATACATGCTTGTAAATTTGAATAAATCTGTACTGCTACTAATACAAAAAAGGGAGAAAAAAGTTGACATTTGATGGCAGGCTAGCATGATTTTACGTAAGTTTGGTGTTATCTGTTAATAAATTCCTATTTGAAGGTATTTATATAGCATTTTAGCAATGGCAACGTACTGATTAATAGTTAGGTAGGTGAATTGCTTGATGTTATATTCGAAGTTCGCTGAAACCTGTGTGTTCAACCTGCGGCATTGTCTCCAGATCATTGCGACTGCCTCACCAGTCCATGTTAGTGCATATAATGCTTCGTTTGCTTTGCCAGCAGATTTAGTTGCTTGATTGACTATCTTGTCTTATTGGAATGGTCTGGCCTCCGGGTTATGAGAACAGCCCCAACCTCTCCTTTATTTTTAAAATATATATGCATATTCTGCCCTTGTATTTTTGTCTTTTATGCCTTTAAAAATGCCTTGGGACGCTATACTGACAGCAGCGAAAGGCAGACTTGTCTTCATAGGATTTTTATTCCAATATATATGGCATGTGACAAATTGGAGATGCAAAAGAAACGCATGAACTACCAATTTGAAAATCTTTGACAACTCACCATCTAATCTATCTGCCTGTTCTACAAAAAAACTATCAGAGGTTGGAGTGGCAGTAGCTATAAGCCGCCAAAAAAGTTTTGTCCTGAAGAGTTTCCTAGCATATCAGCTTAGGGAGGCTGGTGTTCTAACGGCTTCACATAGGCACAACGATGATTGGCAGAACCCCTCACTCTGAATCCCTTACCAGAACCGGTCAAAACTTTAGACTGCGTCCTACAACTAAGAGGGATTAGTGACGTTGCTGTCAGGCCTCTCCTCAGTTGAGCTTGAATTACGTTGACAGGCAAAATTACCACTCTGGTATTTCTCCCAGCATCGAGCACTTTGTGACGACTGACGCGAAAATATCAAGATGAGCATCTAAAACGAGTGCTATGCAAAACTTTGTTTGTTTGACTGCCGAGTTTGGTTATTTGAATAGCCTTATTGTACCATCCAAATAGACAGCAGCCTCAAGGCCTTCTTTATTCTAAATTTATCCATGCTCTTTGCCCAGTTTCATGCCTTTTTTTAAATGAGGTCTTAAAAGACTCTGCTGTAGCTCTCTGTTGCATTTAAAAGTTATTGCTAGTATTTTAAGCCGTGTTCAAACCTAAACACTTAATATTTACATCGCGTACTTTTTCAGTACTAGATTACTAACTTATATGATAAACTTTTCGTGTATGGTAAAAGCAGCAATATTTTATGCTAAATTTATACTCAATTTTGATAGATTTATTGCCTAACGTCCCAACACATTTTAAGATTTGCTAAGTACACTTAAACTCAACCTGTTTTGCAGGCATCCCCAAGGTTTATTCAAACTCGATATTTGCAGTTGTTTACTTACAAAAATATTTCCTGTCTTTTAGCAATTAAATAAGTGGGGGAAGATAAAATGATAAAGTCACAGGCGCGCGATCCGGAAAGGCGCGGCCGATGTGTTGTAGTTTTCTTGGTAGGGAGGTGTTCACGCATATTAGCCTTTGTCACTAAAACTGGAACAGTACCATACTTAACCGCTTAGGTGCCTGTCTCTGTCTGTCTCCTCTTTAGTTCACAATGTGTGCCTTTCCACTTGACACACTTTCTGATGTTTCCGACAGCGACAGCTGCCATGAAACATCTAGTTTACCTTCAAAACCAACTTCACAAGCTCTGTTCTTCTCTTCGGAGGTTCAGTCCGTTCAGTTTCAGTCCAAGCGAAGCCTTAAAAGGCGACACAAGAAGTGGGTTCCCTCTCCTTAATCATAGTTCAGATTCAAGGGTCATGAGGATGTCATGCGTGATCCAGAGATCCTCCGTTGGTGGAAACGTCGATTTGATCTCTTTGAGCGGTTCGACGAGGGCATTAAAATGGACAGAGGTAGGACTTTTCTTCACGCCTCCTTAGTGGGTCCTTCGTTTAGAGTCGTGGTACAGTGTGACGCCAGAAGAGATTGCTCGAAATCAGGCAAAGACCTGCGCTTGTGACTTAATACTAGATGTGTATGCAGGGGCTGGTGGGAATTCTATCCAATTTACGCGTACCTGTGGGTTTGGTGGGTCTTTCAGTATTTTAGCTACGCCTTGGAGCACATGCTTTTCTTTCATTTAGTCTAGTTTTAAAGGGAACGAATCGTTCAGCCTGAATTTTATTTTACTTTCGGTTGGTATGTCGCGGTTCACTCCAACTCTTGAGCGACATGGGCTAAATACCCATTCTATACACCCGTAAGCCGTGTTGACTGGTAAATTTGCCGGTTACTATCCTTTCAAACCTTAATTGGGGGTCCTTGATCATCTATTAGAGCCTTCAGTGCTTGGTTCTTTGGTAGGCAGCTTATATTAACCGGCGATTAACTCAACTCGGTTAAATGTGCTGAGGGTCTGGAAGATGCTCTCGCAAATTAATTCAACTGCATAAAATACGCCTAATCACCATGGATTTGTTGCAAGTCAGTATCGCGTTAGGACCTGACACCTCCAGATCCCAAACTCATCGGATCTCTAAAACTCCGGAAATTGAATGGACATCCAATTATCCTCATGTAACCTGTTTCCCCTTTCATAGAAGGAAACTTGTCCTAGCGAATCGATGACATGACTGCAAGCGGTTTGAAATAGGTTGGGTAGGTAGATCAGGCGTGTATAGGACTATTAATCTTCTGGATGAATGACCTGTCAGCTGGGTAGCTAAACTCCTGATTAGAGAAATGACATTCCAGATTAGCAAGGTGCAGCTTCTAGATTTCTCGCTGACCAGCTAATTATCAAAGTTAAATCATATTTTCTTTGTTCTCGCTTCTGTCTCCTCCTAGTCATCGCTATCGACAACTGTCTAGACCGCCTAACTGGCGTCTTCACACCCAACACCTGCGTCTATGGCGTCTCGTCTCGCATCGACTGCATCTGTGGCGATGCCACAAGCGTTCTCCGCGCTCTGCGTCGTGATGCTTGCGTCGATATCGTATTCATGTCACCCCCATGGGGTGGTCCCTCCTATCCCCACCACCGTCCCCTACCTCCTGGTTCGGCCAGTTGGAATAAGCGTCGACGGCGTCAGCGGATCATCGCCGAGATGAGAGCAGCCAGAGACGATGGAGTCTATGATCTGGCGGCGAATATCCCCAGCCTGGCGGAAGCAATCGTGGCGGCTAGAGGTCTGTTTTCGAAATGCCCGAGGATTGCAGTGTACCTACCACGTAATTGTGCATTGGGGCAGGTGCTTAAACTTGGATGGACTGGGGAGAATCTGGAGAGTGCGGAAGGACGCGAGGAAGTGGCGATAGAGGATTATTGGCTGCGGGGAAGACGTCTTGCTATATGTGCCTACATTGGATGTTTTGAAACTGGAGATTCGTGGACGCGCCGTGAATAAAGATTTTCCCCCTCTTGCCTTCTTGTCCAAGCCTTGGGCGGTATGTCCCGACTCGCTGCCATCACGGACCCATCTGCGTGGCAACCTGACCGCTCACAATTCACCCACCTTCCAGTCCTTGTCTGATCATTTCCGATCCATTGAAAACTCGTTCCTGCATCCATCCGTCTCCCTGTTCGTCCGTCTGAGAATTATCAACACCAGGAACCTCGGCTTGAGACAACTCAGCCACCCCATTTGTTCATTCACTTCTAATTCGCTCGAAGTCTAGCACGAAATGGCGCGGCGACCTTGACCGTGGCAGTTCTCAACTCACATCATCACACCACTTGAAAAACCCCGAGGGGGACAGCCAGCGCAGTCGATCACTCCAGTGTGGGGTGAACGTAAAAGTGAGCGGGACGGTCCAGTTGCCGTCTTCCAGGCACTCATTGCATAGAAACTACGGCAGGAAGTAGATCAGAACTGCCACCTCTTCCCGTTTCTAGCACGTCTATAACCACCCCAAACAGACGTAGCGCTACATCTTAATCCATCTGCAGAGCTACCAACACTTCCGCTCGACCCTTCCAAGAAAATTCTTCAATTGTGTACACATTAAGCACTAGTTAAACAGGTATTTAAAAACGGACATTTTTTTGCGAAGATAGGACGTGTCGATCAGACAAATCAATTTATCAGTTGCAAGGCTGAAGGGGTGGGGGAGGGACAGTTGTGGACATTTCTCCGCAAGGAAAGCACATCGGTAGAATACGATTGCATGGTCTGCTTGCCCGCCTCTCTCCCTCCCCTACACGCACTCGTCCATCTCGAAGAGGGTTCCATCGTCGACTGCCTGCGACTGTTTTTGTTGCTGGTTGGTTGGAGACGTCTCCTCGGTGGGACGTTGGGTGCCTCGGCCTGATTGGTGCATTTGTGACCGTTGGGCATGGCTGTTAGCAGTGGCTGCATAAGGACCCTCCAGGGGAGATATTTCACCCTCTGAATACCGTCTACAATAAACCGAAATTGCTGTAGAATGTCAAATCAGCTACCTCCCTGTCCATTCACGCTTCCCGTCTCCCAGAGTGGAATCGCTGTTTAAAACATGGTAGAGTTGAGTATATACTACTGATGGACTACTGATTCAGCGTACTTGGACCGATGGAAGATTCGGGTCAGGCCAAGTTGGTGATTTCCAAATGGTGAGGCAGCCTGCGCTCCGGACGCCGAGTTAGCCGTAATTTGGTCCGCTAAAACCATCGAAAAATTTCTGTTGAATGTCTTTCCAGTACCGAAATTGCTGTAACAATCTAGAAATCCAAACCCGGTAGTGACAATCGTTTATTTCGGCCACTGTAGGTTGCACTCTTGCCCCCAATAACTTTGACAGGTGCTCCCTTTTGTAAAAAGACATCTTCAGGGGTCTCAGTGGAGGCAGCAGAGGAGGGAGGAGTTGGCGCGTCAAGGACGATTGTGTGGAGAAGATCGCTTGAAGTTATGACCCCGATGGCTGATCCCAGGGCGCCCTGTCCGTTCCAGCTGGCGCCTGGACTTGGCTTCTCAAATACAGCTAGACACGGAGCCTATGATGTAAAATTTCTCTTATTGAATTGTTGTGAGCTGACGATGTTGTGATTTAAAAGGGTGGAACACACCTTCTGGCGGAACATTCGATCGAGGACGGCAACAAGACACTCGGAGGTGAAACACATTGCCTGGTTTGTACATCCGGTGTGCTAAAAGGAGGCAAAATTGAAAGTAACAGACATTCTATCTTTTCAAGCGAGAGGAATGGTATTTAACTCACTCTAGGACGAACTGCCATTATTGTACCGACTGTGGCATTCAATGCAACCTCCAGAGGCCCAGCAAAGACGGTGCCCTGGGAAAAAAAAGTGGCATTGATGACACCATCGCCAGTTTTGACTCCAAGGCCTCAGAGGTGACACGAAAGGCGCCAGCATAAATCACCCTAAAGTCTCTCCCTTCTCCTGATTCGATCTCCATTTAATCCACAGTTCATGCAGTCTCTTGTCATACATTGGGTAGTAAACCCACTTTCAGATGGATGGCCTAGATACTACTTAATGAGGAACTATGAGTTTAAGTAGACTCACAAGGATGTCGTGCTTGGTGAGCATGCCCTGGAATCCCTTCCCATTTTCCCCAGCCACGGGAAGACAAGCCAAGCCGGCCCTACTCCATGCAGCATTGAGGATGTGCAGCGCCTCACGACATTTAGTGGTGGGATGAAGGTAAAAGACGTTTCCGCTGGTATTACCGGGAAAAACAATCCTTCGTCGACGCAAACGAACATCATCGTTGGTGGTGGTTTCACCGTCGTCAAAATCAGCGGAATCGGCTAATAGCCATCCTCTCTCCTCCCACCGGATGCCTGGTAGGTCTCCTACGCTTACCTAAAATGAAATTACCACTTGGGGAGGTGGTGTAGGTGTTCTAACCCAAATTCCACCGATGGCAACGACCAATAGATCAAAAAACTCCTTGCTGCTGAAGTCAGGTAGTTAGTAGTATCGGTCGGGTTCAGAAACTAAGAAAATAGGAATTGCAAAAATTTTCCTTCCTTACAGCCAGCTCTATTAATGGTAGCCAAGAATAATTCAATCTTATTGCTTCTTCTGGCAGTCCCGTCGTGCTTCCAATAGATTGACTAATTCGTTCCACATCTGCTATACTGGATTCATAGGACCAAAGAAAGGCACGAAACGACCATTTTCAACTCTTGAACCAATTTTAGACTTGATGATTAAGTTTTTCTGAAGTGCTTAGGCCCTTCTCCTCCTTTAAACTGTATTGGCGAAGATCCACTGATCGTCAAAGGAAGTTAGGACTGGTGGTTAAAGTCTCTGCGTACTACTTCCTTCGTTGTCTTCAACCCGCCCACTCTATTGAATTGGCAGGATAAATTATCTTTGTAATGGATGCATCTTTTGGAGAACGATCGTCACATGCCTATGACGGGTTTCCACAACCAAGAAAAACCTTCATCTTCATTAGCATTTTGAAAGGGTTCCACAGTAAGGCAATTTCTGCTTGCTTCGCACTTCCGTCTTTCTAGTCCAAAACACTAGAAATGGAAGCTCAGCTCGACCGCCTAATCCTATCTTTCCGAAAGAACTCGTAAATAATGACATGAACCGCCATTGACATAAAATAGAAAAAAAAGGTAACAATCGATAGAGCTATACGATAGGCTAAGCCCATAGTGAACTTAAAAAATGCGAAAAAATTGGCCGAAAGCACCAGCTACTGAAAACCTCACAGAAGTAGCATCATCACTTGCATTTAGATTGCTGGGAGTAGGTAGATTCCTCATCCTCACACGCAAATACGCCAACAGCCGGTCAGTGTTCAGTAGTCCCAATAAATTTCCGCTTCCATACCGATCCGCGATCATAACGTAGCGGGGCGGTGGTGATACGTTTGGGGTGGACGCAGATCCCTTCGTAGGGACAACTGTCGCCAGGGTGAGGATCCGTGTAACACCGTAAAGGTGGTCCTGTGGCGCTACAACGGTAACTGCTTCTGTCACGGCCTCCTGAGGACACTCAGAATGAGCCCAGCTGAAGAATGTGTCTACCGAGGATGAGAGCGGGGGGGGGCCAAAAGGCGGTAAAAACAACGTCTCTTGGAGTGAAACGAAATGAGCTGTTTACTGCAAAGCCATACTTAACACACTGCCTATAGTCTTCCCCTCCCAGTACCCCATGGTGACTGTGGGATCGGAGTTCTTCTTGTTCATCGGGTCGTCTTCGGCGCTATCGTTCTGTGTGGTGAGGGCGGTGAGGGGAAAGGCTTGGGCGAGGAGGCGTAGGCAGAGGCCAGTTGTGAGCAACTGGGTGTAGCATTGAAGGCGACTGCACCAAACCGGTGCAGCGGCTAACGAGTGGTCGATTAAAGCCTGCATACCCCGGCGAATCTTCAAAATTAACAAACAATGCAATGAGAAGTAGACGTCGAGCAATTGTTTGTTTCGCACCTGAGAAGACTTAACTATTTGTGATCAAGAAACCAGTTAATTGAAAGCATTGCCAGATTTATAGACACTGAAATGTGTGCCTTGGCCTTAAGCGAAATTTTACCACTAATAATTTTCTTTGTTTACTGTACATAGAAGGGATTTCCAATTGTTATCCAGACTTACTAAATGTCGTTGGGTATTTAAAATCGATGCGCTTTTTACTCACAGGTAGAGTAGAATCCAAGACAAGAAGCTTTCCGCTCTCTGGTAACACATCATAGCAGGTGGAGTGTTTGAAGAACACGGAGCAGGCGGAGTCCTCGTCTAATATGCAATTACCGGGAGGATTAGAACGTGCAAATATAGCAAAGTATAGCTAGGCTTGGAAGCCCTACCAAAGTAGCGAAGATCCTTTGGTTTACCCGCCTCTTCGTCCACCTGAAAGGAAAATTAAAGCAGATGATAAGGGCGTGCTACTTAAATAACTCTTCAGTAGGTTGATTGTACATCCTGCTAGTCAAATGACCGCTCAGCGAATCTCTCCCGAGACATGTAAGTCCCCTTTGAACACCTAAAGTTGTAGCTTCTGAATTTCCACATCCTTCATCGCTTACAGGAGAAGGGGATGAAAAGTTAGATAGTTAACCGGGTAAGGTCTTCGTGAATATTTGGCGGGTCGGGCGATCATTTCGAGACGAACTTGATGAATAGGACGCGGGGTAGGCACAATTTGACAAGTTGTTTACCGAAAATACACGCATGTACGTATAGAGAGAAGGAGATAAGGGAGGCTAGTGTCTTTCATCCTCCCTCACAAATACCCACACACGATCACACTGATTCGACCGACTATGCACCTATTTGTACTCCGTGTGTTTGTGTGCTAATTTGGGCACATACTAGAATCCACACTCTAAACTGCGATGAACGAATGCGTTTATCTTTGAGATAGTGAACGAGGTGTCCACTGACTGAATTTTCACTCTGGCTACGTATCTTCCTAGTTTTATGGTAGATTGGCCCCTCCAAGGTTACGAGAAGGCCTCGACGCAGTGGTGCAGTAGGAGAGAGGTGAGAGAGAGATGAGGGACCTGGCCTACGTAAGACGTCACGAACGCTGTCAGAATGACATCGCCATCACAACCGAATGACTTAACTACACGCCGTCAATGCTTGTCTCAAGACCTCCGACTCTTCCGCACTTTGACGTCAGGTAAGATTAATTAAGCACAGCATGAACGAACAGTTCGAGAGTCATTGAGAGGGGTTCTTGGGGGTATGGCCACCTAACTAAAGGCTGGTTTCTTGATATTCTTTGCTGGGAGTGGATGCATGAACGCATTAAGGACGGGAGGGTGAACGAGCAATTGAACCCGGGATAAATGGTTGAATGGAGGGGTGGATGGAAATTGAGTAGTGGAAGGCTCTCTCAGATGCATAAACAGTGAGCAACTGGAACCCGTGCAACAAGAGATGAAGGAATTGAACTGAAGGATGGGGGGGAGGTTAATACATCAAATTGGCACGAATGGGAGTAAGTATGAAGAATGAATCGCAGATTAATGGTTGAAGAATGCATAAAGTATTTCGCATTAGATGGGTAGAAAATAGCGGACCAGTCAAAGATAGATGGATGCACAGCAAGACCATCGATGGGTGGACTAAGGGTGGCATACATTCGACGAGAACACTTCACGTCAATTTTTCTCTTCCAATAACTCACCTCATCCACCGATTTTTGAACAAACAACAACGTTGAACTCTGCGCCGCCTTCAGCACCTGAATTGTGCTCTTAGTGTCATTTGAGGAGCACCACTGGTTTTGCCGAGCTGAAAGAAAATTCGGAAAACGCTGCTTAAATCCATTTCAGCCATCCCTTTTAGCGCAAGTTCTTAAATGATAGTAGAATTGGACGTGTAGTGGCTCCAACCAGCATAAACTACAACTTGCAATTGCGAATACGCTACTTATGTGACAGATTTAAGTAGGTGCAGGGTTGACTTACCAGAGAGAATGTCCACAGCAGACATGAGTTCACTCATGAGGCCGAAACAGTTCATAGGCTCGTGATCGGGACAGCTGCGAGCAAAGTCTGGTGCTAAAATGCAAATTGACAAAAACTCTGAAATTTCGCAAGAATACATAATTATTACCCATTTCTTCCTCTTCTAGATCGAGATGGGAAGTGTTTGAATTAAACAAACTCCTGAGGAGGGATACGACAAGAATCCCACCCTAACTTGTTGCTGTTCTTTCCCAAAAGCAATAAATAAAAGTCCGTCTCGGTGAAACAGACATTCGCTGGCGATCTCCTTAAGTGCAGTGGAGTTGTGCAAAATTTTTTAAAAAAAAAGGCATGTTGCCGTCCACCTCAAAGAAGCGATGGGAACTTTGGGAAAATTGTGCTATTAAAATACCTGTTTCATGGGAAAAAGGGAAAAAGAATTTCGCAAAAATAATCGCTCCTGCCGCTTTGTAGATAATGATTTTTAGGTAAAAAGAAAATGAGCTTTTGGTTCCATTTAATCGTTAATCGCCTACGCTACTACTTGCATTGGAATAAGTAAACCGAGGTAACGTGCTGTAAGGCAGAGGTCTCGAAAAAAGGAAACTCGCAATTAAGTTCTTCAATAGAAAAAAGGCGTGCCAGAGGCCTCAATGGGCTCTCGCACGTGACCGTCACGGAGCTGTCATTTGGTTGATTGACAGGCTCATTAGGTGGGAGACGAAGTGTCAAATCAGCCATTAAAGCAGCCACCTACTCACTCATATCTATAACCGCCTGCCCTACCATCCACCTAGACAGCAAAAAGAGGATGCAACAGAACGAACTCCCCCATGGACCTGGGGATGATGCCAGTTTGACAGCTATCAAATTTCCCCCCCCCATTACGCAAGCCTTCAGAATGTACCAAGTGATTCATTCAAACGCGGTATTTTCCGAGGACAATTCTTCGTCCCACTGCCCTCTCCAGCCTCCAGTGTGCGATGCGTTCTGATTTACTGCGACGCGGACTCTTCAACCTTCGTGATGTGAACCTTCCTACTCCTCCCTTTTATCCACTGACACCCAATCGAATAGAGACGCAAGAAAACGCATATCTAACTTTTTTCCAAGCTGCCAAGAAACTTTCGTTGTGAAGTGTTATTGTGAAAAATGTGGCACTGTGTGAACAGGATGGAGAACTGCCAAAAAGTGGTTGCGAAGGTTGGCCAATGGATACACAATTAAGATGGAGGATGCAAAGACAGAATGCGAAACGACGAGTCAGTACTTTCCCTCGTGGAGGGCGCGAGAAACTCTCCTTTTTAGGATTAGGAGAAAAAGAATGGGATGGTTTTTTGTACAGTTCTACTGTCTGTCTCTCGACCCTCAAGGCGCGGGTGGTGAGACAGGCTCACTTCAGTGTGGCAAACCAACCAATTAATTCTTGAATAAACTTATTGGGCTTAGAAACAAAAAAACTACGCATTAGAGGTTTTTGACTTTGTAGAGAAGACAAAAGCCAATTCAATTGAAGGCAACTCAAAAGAGTATTTGAGAGAAAGAGGAGAATTCTGGAAACTGCAACCCAAACCCAACTCAGTGGCACCGATGTGCGTGTGTCGCCTCATTACAATCTCACTCATGTTTCGGGAGATGAGAGGAGTTTGAAACGGTTTTTGCCATTTTTGTTACTGTAAAGATGTGTACCCTCAACTAATCGCTAACTTTCCCTCAGTGTCGATTGACATCCAGTCTACGAGGCTTGCCAAAATAATGCAGAGGAGGCAGGTGTGACAACAAACAAGCGCCTTGTCAATTGCACCCTAGAAGTTGGATGGGCTGCAAAAGATGTGCGCCTATTCAACAAAACGTATTGAAATCGACAAATTGAAAAAAAAGAGAGAATCTAATACCTAACAAGTACACAGTTAATGATCTCCTCCCCGTTTGGGAGTCTGGAAATGCTAGGCAAAATGGATAATCTGGTGGAGAAAAAAAAGAAATGCCATACATCACACACGAGTCTCGATTACCGACTTTGGAGATGTCATACCTGTCGACTGACAACCAATCATACATTAAACACTTAATCGACATAAAAGTTTCCAATCTAAGTAAAAGCATTTAAACATTCTCAAATTGCACAAAATACCAGTTCAAGTGGTACGGATGGTAATGGGGTCACCTAAATCACGAAGAGAGAATAACGCGAAAGGTCAATCACCTTCACCTTTTTTTTGTGATTGGAAGACCTATCCACCAAGCGTCATCGCATGATGGCTAAGCGGGTAGCATTTAACCGAGGTAAATTTGAAGAATTTGGTGAGATCAAAGAAAAGCAAACTTTGGCCTTCCCAGCTAGCTAGCATAATTGGGACTTTGAAGGTAAAAATTACAGCAATAAGCCCTGGAAGGAACTTCCACTACTTCCATAAGAAGGGGAGAGGGAACTAGTAAAAAACCCACAAAACACAAGAAAGAAAGAAAAGATGGCTTACCAAGGTCGAGGGATTTGAAGCGGACGACTTTAGGCATTGTCTTAGCCGGTATTTTTTGTGCGTATGCAGCGCTACGTGAAAATACTACACGTGCCTATGTTACTTGTACCTTACATGTGTGTGTGTGTGTGTGTGTGTGTGTATGCGACTAGCACATCAATGGGAGTGAGCCAATCCAGGCTCGCGTGTGCTTGCGAAGCACACCAGTTTCTGATTGGTTGATCCGGTAACACGTGGCCAGGCAGCTTTACGGTGGAAATGAGAAAAAGGGAGAAGTGGGAAATAACAAAAAGAGATAAGCTTTTCATGTCATTCAAATTGAAAGATGGTAAATGTTTTGAGAGGATAACAGAAGAGCTGGATGCGTGCTATAGCGAAAAGCGTCCATGCACTTGGATGGGATGAGTTCTGGTAGAATTCACAAAACTTTGCCAACGAAGTGCGAAGGCAGGTTTAAACAATCTGACCCATCCAAGCAGATAAGATCTGAACAGCACCTTCTGGGTCGGGATGAAGTTTGAAGGTCTTGAAAGCCTTCCACATGATTCTAAAGCATCAACACCGACAGCTTGAGAGACCTCAAAACTGAACTCAGACACAAGTTACTGATTGAACGAAAGCCGTTTCAAGGTGAGGCGTGCCACAGAAACGAGGAGACATCAGCGCCAGACGAATAATTAGAACAACACCGAAAAAAGTGTGATGGTTCGATAGAGCTCTTCTGTTTCTTAAGGTAAAAGAACCACCAGAAGCCGTCCAGACAACGTGACCGCCAATCTCTTCCCCTGAAGATTTACACAATTCTGCTATGGCAGCAACCTGCCGACCAAGGAAGGGACACGGTTTCTTAAAATTTTAAAATTTATGTGCTACAAGTCCCGTGAACAACTCCACTCGATTGCATCAATTCCTTTGCTAGCTTCTCAAGCATCAAGGGGTAGAAGTCGCCACAGGTCACCAGACACATGACACCCTCGATTAGAGTTTTTAAAAGTACATCAGTGGCTTCCATGTACAGTTCTGCGGGAACAGATTGCGTTCTTGGTGTCACCTTAAGCTAGTCTTACTTGAGAGCAGCAACCACTTGACGCTGATCACGGGGGTCAGCTGAGTTGTCAGATCAAAGTAGTCACATGTCTCACATGACAGCCTCGAGCCCCACTCAATATCACTGCTATTCCTTTTCCTCATGCTCTAGCTCCCATTCTACTTCTGGCCCTGCTCTTCACCTCCCAAGCATTTGTTTTTCAAAGGCACCGAAGATACTGGCCAATCGGGCAGATGCATTCCCTTATCCATTCCACTGGGAGCCTCGTTAAAAGTACACTTCCTTAAACCCGTATGTGATTTTTATTTGGTCCCATTCCCCAAATGCCGTGCGCAGGGGGAGCCTCCACATTCCACCACCCCATAACACAAGTACACCGTGTCTGACTATTTGTGAAGTTGATTCGTTAGTTGCGGTCGTGACCAGCGGAAAATTATGACCTAGTGGTGAAGCAAATTACGCCACGGAGGCTGAAAAGTGTTTGGAAAGGGGGTTTGCACTTAGCGTCTTCTGCTGGTGCATGTCATCACCACGAACAGGCAAATCCCACTTGACAGACACCAAATTAATACGTCATCTACAGGAAAGCAAGTCAGCTTTCCCACCTCCTCAAGAGACACTGAAATTACGCTGGCCTTGGGACCGCGATGAAAAATGGTTGGAGGAAAGTGGCACTAAGATTTCTGACTGGTCAATGTGTAACCACCCAATGAAAGTATGGGATTCACAGTAGAGGCCCATTATGGCTGAACTTCGAGTGGATCGTTTACCCTTTACCTAGAGCCCTCGTAAAAGTACACTTTTAGATTATTTATCTAACTTCGACATTAGCGGAAGGGTGTAATTCCAGCCACATAGGTTCAAAGTAAACCAAATTGTCAGTGCAACTAATTACCCCATCTTTGTGTTACAGTGGATCATAAAACAGCAAAGGAGGCATTGGTAAAGCCAGCGAAAAAGGAACGATTGCCCTTCCGACAGAAGTGCTTTTCAAGCAGTTGCTTTGCTGGTCAATGAATTACTGACAAAGATCTGGGACGTCAACATCGAATAACTAAGGTGAAGGAGGGTGTGGCATTGGTGTGCATTTGAACGGACCACTACCGGTGACAATCCTTTAGTCAGGTGAAAAACCTCCGGTTTACGGGATGGAAATATTGTTGGAACAAATTTTTGATGACAAGGTGAAGTCCAAAGTGAGAACACTCCCTCCTATTGTGCACCCTTCCAATGCTGAGATTACGCTAAAGTGGTTTTGCCAAGGCTCTAATTCTTCTCTCCTTCTGTTGATTTGAAGTTTCAAAGGCATCAAGTGTTGCCCAAGTGGGGATTCAGGGGACAGAATGCCCGAATATTCTCAAGAAAGAAATTCACCAACGCATCGTAAGTCGAGCGATAATCCCCCGAGAGCTTGACAGCATCAGTCAATGAAAGCCTTTCAACAAGTAAAATCACCCCTTTTAGCGATAAGACAGTAAATCGGATGGGAACGGAGCTGCAGCAAAGCTCGGGAGGTTTTTGAAATATATCCCACCTTAGCATATCTTGCTCGAACATTGCGAAGGTTCCACTGAAAATGTGCACACTCCCCGGCATAATTCAACAGCTTCGGAGGCCATAGATTCGGGACCAATTCTAAAAGTATTCCGGGGATCGACAGAGACTCTTGACACTAATGTAAGTTTTTAAGAAGTCATAACACTTTTCCTTTTATCCGGATAAAAAACTGGTGACTCTTTCCAATCGAGATGTCTAATTCAAACATTTTTGAAGTACCTCTACCCCTCTGAGTCGTCCAAAGCACGCCAATGAATCAGTCGCATTCTCAAAATTAGCGGATAAAGAGGAACCTCTTGGAAAACACTTGAAAGATTTCCGTTCTACCTCTTCATCGAAGAATGGCCTGTTGAATATATCAGCTTTCACTTCACTTCGAGCCTCAGCATGCTTCTCGTCACTTTATTTCATCAAATGAGTCCAAAACCTTCACAATGGCCTCTTCAATATGCATGATTTGTTTCTTATTAATCCGAGTAGCCTCTCACCCACTTCAATGAGTGCTTCACCTGCATCCCAATGATTTCGGCAAGCAAAACACCTAAGGGATCGACAACATACGCACTATGTGATTTTGGGGTACCACCCAGATACTCCATCTTTTCTTGCCTCTTTGTCCCCAGAATTCATTGCACAATAACGAAAAGGGTAAAAACGTGAGCTCCACCCCACTTCATGCCAAAACCAATTTGGAGACGGTTCTTCATCTGAAGCTCCAAGTCCAACCCTTCCGATATCATGGAGATAGTAAATTACAGCATACCGAAGCAGTAGTAGTCGAGTGGGTATTAAGTGCTAACACCTATCATCTTCAACCCATTCACGTTATCCACCTCGAATATATTCATTTTTTCCTCCTACTCGCTTCCATTTCAGTAGCAAAATCTTTTTTGCTTCCATCTCCGTCGATGCCTGAGGAATCCGTGAATTACGGTACCCAAGAATGAGATTCTCCACTTTAAGTGCTCTAACTACCGTTAATCACTGGAAGCCTTCTGCAATTCACCGATTTATTGAACCTTCGGCTGTAACGGAGCCTGCACATATTCAAAGGTCTTCGACTTTTTGGAGGTCTCGCTAATTCAACGGTTTTGGTATTTCGGAATATTGGATGACTACGATTCCGGGAAACCATCCTTCCATTATGATTCAAGTATTTTTTAACGACTGCGCTCGAAGCCTCAAATCGTGTGATGAATGCGAGGATTCAGCTTTGAAACTGTCTAAGCGGAAAAGTCGCCGTCTCCACCTCCTTCAATCTGCTTAAGTCATTCTTAAGGGAAGTATGAAAGAAACAATCTCGGGTGTTATACCTTCAGGACTCAGTTCAAGGCCACAGAAGGTGCGGTTAAGGTCACTTGGCAGCCATGTGGCAGAGTGCCCACAAATACAAAGTCTGAAGCTTCTCAGAGTTAATGGAAATCGGAGAGCGAAATACGTGACCCTCCTAAGGAAGGAATATTTACCGACTTCAGAATGTTGAAATCGACACTGACGAGGTCAGGAAGATTTGGAAAGTGAATAACAGTTGTCTCGATCAAATCAACAAGCTATGGGAATTACTTAGGTGCCTTATCCTCCCATACATCCCGCATGTTTGGGTGGGACTTCAGAAAGTCCTCAGCCGCACTTAAAGAGGTTGATTATTTGACGACTCAGTAGAGAAATTTCTCCACCAAACGTGCTCAATGCTCTAGAGAGAGCTGGTGACCATTTTCAACCATCAAAGTTCAAAAAACATTCCAAAAATCGACATTTTTGGATCTATCCATTAATAACAGCTTTGCACAATAAACAAGGGAGACCATAAGGAGAGAACTCATCGATTCCTTCGACTCCAATGCCTAATTTAGTAGATGCCTTCCAATATTGTGATTTGATGGAGGGTGGTTCAACAAGTTTAAACCCAACACTGAATCGTAAGACTATAATAATTAGAATAAAAGATTCTCAAACATCAATTAAAAAGCACAAAAGGTTTTTTCTTACAACAAGGGGCGTAGTAAGCTTGGCAAATTTGCGTGGGAACAGCACACTTCTGTTGGGGCAAACTACCAATGAGGAGGAACCAGCATATACCAACTCGACACCTAATGGGATAGACAACTTCCTGACATCCGGTTGGTTCCAAAATATTAAGAGCTTTAAAATCACAATGTTCAGATGCAACAAGCCATATTTTGAATTGGACTAGAAGCAGTCACGCCGTCAGATTAGAGGCAGTTGAAGAAAAATAGGACAGCAGATGTGCTCCACAGACAACTCACCTAATTCATTCGGCGAGAGGGAGGCGCTGATGTCGCTGCTGCGTGGATAATGGCCACTCAGCTGAGAGACAGCATGAAAGAAACAAAACAACTCCTCGTTAGCCTCGTCTCAAACAAAGTGCCACACACAAGGAAATGAGCAACATGGAATGAATGCACCATGCATACATTTCACTCGTCAGTCAGTTCCTATCATAAAGCACAGTGCACAAGCTCCTCTCCTGAGTGGTCCAGTGTAAGTTTCAAGCACCTGACATCGATGCAAAGTGAATTGTAACGTGGATTGAAGTGACTATGGACCGTGTCATGCCTACCAAAACGATGAAGCGAAACGCATGACGGGGACGGGACAGGACATAGCATGGCAGGGCAGGGCAGGGCATGGCGGGGCAAAGGCAGGGGAGGAGGGAGGTTCGGAGGAGAGCCAACCACTGTCGTCAAATTGGGCCAATGACAAGGCGGTGATTGTGATGGCATTTGGTGAGAGGAAAGAAAGCCTAAAGCGGAAGCTTGTCACCATCTCAGCCAACCTAGTGAAACCTTCCCCACCCCTCAGTCCACAATTCACTCACACAAAACAACACAACACAACACAACAGAGAAGAGCGTAGCACAGCACTTTACGCCTCAATGCAGTCAATCCAACTGTTGCTTGTCACAAATGGAGGTGGAGGAGGTGGAGGAGGAGGAGGCGTGAAGGCGAGGAGGATGTGGTGGAGGATAGAGGCTGGGTGTCACGCATTCCTTTCCCGCATGGCTAGGACACACACGGCACACGACACACGGCACACAGTTTTTCGCCACCCTCTCATCAACTCACTACGTGGAATGACTTCAACCCCACCTCCCTACCGCATTGTCACCGAGGCCGATCTTCGCCTCACTGCTGCCTCCGACCGATAATCGCCACTCAATCACTTACTTCCTTCTCCCATTGCTTCGGCAGAGAGGCCACTTACTGCAGCACAGGACAACTGCACAGAACGTCTCCCGTCCACAGACAGGACAATCATCCTGAAGGCAACAGGCGAAAGCCGAAATCCGAAAGGCGAAAGGCGAAAGGCGAAAGGCGAACAGGCCGCAACTCCTCACCCCATTGGGATACTTGGACACCTCGTCTGCTCCACATTGCATGTCGACTAACACAATCAACTTGAAGCAGTTCCTCCTCAATCACCAAGTCTATTCGTCTAGACGTCTGGTCGTCTCGTCTAGTCGTCCACTAAAATTCCCAGAAGTCGCTCATCTACTCTCCAAACGCTCATCCAATCGAAACTCCTCCTTTGCATGCATTGGTTTGGTGAGAAAGTCAACTGTCCACCGCAATTAACGTGGTCGTGGACCTGTGCAAAGAAGGCCTCCTCTGCCGCGAGAGGAGGCTTCACGCTTTGCCACACGACTGTGACCAGTGGGTGAATGGCTAGACAAGTCAACCGCTCTTAATGTAGTCCACTTAATACTGATGCTCTTGCATGACACGGAAAGATCTCTTCCGCTCCCTGCGCGCACCTCGATTTTAAACATATATGGATGAAAAATCCTCCTCCCGATCCCCTCCCACTAACGGACCGTACTAAAACTGGACAGGTGGTCCGATAGTGCCCCTTTGTAAGAGCTTTAAGCGAGATGCAAATGATCCACTTAAAATTTAACCAAAACGAAACGCTACTTTAGAGATCCCAGCCTTTCCTCGGACGATCACAAGCTGGCCAATCATTCACTCATTTCGAATGCGCAGCCTCAAGGTCAGCGCAATTTTAATGTGCTTCCGCCTGTTTGGGAGATGAGTTTTTACTTTTTTTGATGACGCTATAGATTTGCCTTACGGCATGCTCTAGCAGAAAGCCGCTAAGTGCAAACACACTTTCCAGCCTCCGTTGTACGGCGTTTTGACCGCGACCATCCAAGTGACCTCAACTCGTCATAGGTATCTGGACACACCGCACATGCTGTGGTGGAATGAGAAGGCGACCTCCCTGTGTGTATCTCTTGAGCAATGAAACTGAATACAATCATCTCTGGGTCTGGAGAAGCACACGTTTAATGAGTCTTTCAGCGAAGTGGGTGGATAATAGCAACTGCTTGATCAATTGTCGGTTAATCCTCTTCAGGATCACATCCCCACGAATCTCTTCAAAAAGCAAACAGAGCGCACGGAGGAGAGGAGTAGCATTAACCTTGGGTGATGTTCAAAGTTGCCATGTGACTACTTTGATTTGACACCTCAGCTTTTGTCGGCCCCAAGCAAGCCTAGATCTGTTGACAGTGGAGTCGCCTTCTTGCCAATCTGCACATATAAGTCTTTAATGAACTTTTGACGATCTTCTCCACGAATTGTTCGTCTCAATCCAGCGTACCACGTGTCTGGTGACCTGACGACTTCCGTCCCTAGTGGGCTGGCATTTCGGCAAAGGAGTTAGCGCAATCAAGCGGAGTTGATTAAGTCCGCTGGCTGCTTGTGTATGCGGGCTTGAGTGAGTCAGAACAACATGAGGTGACTCACTAACTGCAACAGAAACAGGTTTCCATTTGACTACTTAATTTTCGGTTCAGTCCAGTTCCAATCAATTGTCTAGCACTGACATCGGCTCCTCGTTTTCGTAATTAATTATTCTTCAGATGTCTTGTCAGTTAGGAGTAGCGCTACTTCCTACCTAGTGAGACACCTAGATACTATCATTTGTCTTTCTCATCCCTTTAAAATAACCCAGAAATACTTCTTCCGTCACGCTAGCTGGAAGCCATTCTAAAGCCTTCTAAAATGCATAATT
The DNA here is from genome assembly GCA_023375655.1 of Taenia crassiceps. Classification (NCBI taxonomy): domain Eukaryota; kingdom Metazoa; phylum Platyhelminthes; class Cestoda; order Cyclophyllidea; family Taeniidae; genus Taenia; species Taenia crassiceps. The sequence goes on from JAKROA010000007.1 coordinate 1,247,606, forward strand.
GGGTGGTTTGTAGCTTGGTTACAATCTCCAAAATCTGCCTAGACATGTGAACGTGGTGTCCAAATTGGACGGCCTCCATGAACGAGCCCTCATTTTAAGGGATGGGATCCTCAACTACCCATGCTAATGGTTTTCGCCATTGCACACTCCATTCCAATCTACCCATTTCCCATGCCCATAGCCACGAGACCGGCCATGATGATAGTGACGCGCACTTGTCCATATATTTCGCGCTACCATCCCCGTGGTGAGGTGTCACTTGTTGATTGGTTTAACTGCAAATGGACAGTACAAAGTGGGCAACAGAAACAATCCTGGCAGGAATACGCTTTTATGCGTTTTGTAGATGGGACATGCGAGAAGGAGATGACCAGCCGTCAGACCGCAAAAGATGAAACAGATAGGCCTTCCTTATCGCTTAACCGACTTGATTCTTGCATAATTGGGACACACAAAGGCAAAGAAGACAGAAAGCCGACCTACAGATGAAAGCTATCTATTCTACTTGTTAAATGACCATCAAAGGAGGTATTTACTGAGTGTGGCCAAACGTCTTCGTCATATATCAGCAGTAATTGCACGCGGCGTCTCCGACTTTCCTGTCCAAGCCCGCATGCCGCCATGCAGACCTCGGCAACTGGCTAGGCTCAGGGCTATAAGGGGGGGGAAGGGGGTGAGACTGAGAAATAACTCGGCGCTTTCGAATGACGCAAACACCTTCCACATTGCCAGAGTCTAGCTGTACACGCATCAAACTGGGTCTCATTTCCTCTTGGAGGAAAAGGGAGGAAACCGATGATCAGGCACTTCCGCAAACGAACACATCCAGGTCGAAAGGCTTAAGGCCTCAACTGGACTGAGTCATTGAAAGTGCGACTATTAAACACGGCTTCTGATGAATCATCGCACATGGACGGATGATGACGATGCCGACCGTGGTCAGGGTGGTTTACTTCGGTCGGACGGACAGGCAGATAAGTTGACGGCCAAACAAAAAATAGCCTCGCCATCGTTTTTTAAGTCGCGCTCTAGATAGAGTGATCGAAGTTTGTACCAAGTCGGCGCACACCTTTTCAGACACAACAACAGGCTAAGGAAGGAGAGCATTTTTTGTTAAAAAAAAGGAAGACGATTATTTTCCATTCAAAATGGTAAAATTAAAACTGGACATGTGTGTAGAGATCGAAAATTTGAATAGATACGACTTTATGCTCGAATTCGGGAATGTAAATGATAAATTTGCAAATTGGCGAGTGAGTGAAGATATTGAAAAGCGTGGATACACAAGACGTAGATCCTTGACGAGTAGACTATGAGTTCGTGGTAAAGGACATATTAACAAAGCGATGAAGAAGTTCATCCTTCTGGACAAAGACTAGCATACTGGGACTCGGGCATTAGTAAAATAATTCCTCTAAACAGCCAATGTCGAGAAGCAAGTGGGAAGGGACAGCAAAACAGCCCAATTTCTCCCCATTCCTTTCAAGACACTCCGGTCAATCGCGCTGTAGCTAGTTCCTCCGCAAAGAACCACCTAAAGAAGTGATTCCAGAGTTGCCCTCGGACAAAATTCATCAATGAGGTATGGAGGAATCCTCCACGACTTTGCCCAGTGCATTCACTTCCCACCCTCAAGCCAACCCGAAAGACGCCAACCAAAGTTGGACGTCAGTTTGGGAATTAGCTAGTCCTAGCAATTCAAACCACTGACTAGATGGACAAGTGAACGAACGACGAGTGACTGACCTGAAAAGCAGAGTCTCAAACGCATTAGAAATGATGGGAAGACGATCAATTGTCTAATCAACTTCTCGATTAAACTTCCATGTTGGTAGCAGGCAAACCAAACACGTCTCCCTTCGTGACTGTTGATGGAATCAACAACAAACTCAGAATTGAGATGGACTATTTTTTGGCCAAAATATTCAACTTAGAAGGGAGCCAACCTGTCCGCACACTGCTTTGGGGCATTGCCCAACGATTTTGAATCCGTCCTTCCCTTGTACTTTAAAGACGTGCATTGCCCCACAAAAACGGAACAAAAAACAGACTATTTCTAGTTCAAGGGAGGGAAAAGGATCACGTACGTATAGCCTTACTAAAATTAACAAAGGGGTGAAAGCGATTCACTCAAATCTAGTAAAATGAGTTGAAATGTTGAAGACCTAAGAAATTGGCCAAAAAATGCCTAAAAAATTATGGAAAGCACCGAGAAAATAACCGCTTAGCATTTCCAGAGGGAAGAGAAGAATATAGCTGGAGCTCCAATTGGCTCATCTTGGAGGGACTCTGAGTCTCAGAAAGTTTACCAATTGACACAAAATTGTCTAGCTTAACTCTCACCCTCCTCCTCCTCCTCCTCCACCAAGACAATCAAATGGAGATTACTTCCCACAAAAAATAAGTTTTATCAAGCCACAAAATCAGCCAAAAGAGGTGACTAGATTATGCTCTACTCCAAATCTCCCAGTCAACCATTCAGATAATAGGGTGAGAAGCAAGAGGACTGGTTTAATGCCTCTAGGTGTGCGATTACAAAATTCCCACGAGTTCATTTACAGGAGAAATGAGGAGGTGAAGCATGGAGTGGATAGCCAGTTACTGGTTACCACAGATTCAATTGGGTTAAGTGGCTAAAACCCTTAAAATAAAGTAGAAGCAAAGCGCCCAAGCTTGAAAATCGGCCAACCGAGTCCGAGGCTGAAAAGAGGGACCAAGCCGACAATTCAAGGCCACAATCAATGACGAAAGGGAGCCAAGCATCAACCGTGGACCTTACCCATGCATCCATCCAGCAAACATAGGCAAGGATGAGTCGGAAACAGCACGCAAACACAAACACAAACACGCAAGCCTCAGCAAGTTAGTATCAACGAAGAGGACTGGTTTGACCACACAAGAAGGGCTTTGTCCAGTCAAATGAGACAGATAATGAATAGAAAAGAAAGCAATTTTATGATCCAAATAACCCACTTAAAGCACCACCAGGTGGCACTGTAACCAGATCCACTTATCAGTTTGCATAAAACAAAGGTCAGCAAAGAAATGTTCACTCACTCGTCGCGATCGCTGTTTGGATAAATGCTTCCCAGTGAGAATGGGCTTTCCGCTGAATTCCAGTCTAGAGGAGGCAAAATTCTTCGCCTTGGGAAGAAGATGTGGTGGAGACAATTCATCGTCTGGAGAGAGTGATGTGAACGTTGACTCCTCCATCGATTCGAGGGTGGAATTAATGCTTTTTGGACGATCCTAATAAGGGGAAAATGTTTATGGCTTGAAGCGGGACAGAGATCTCATTTTAATGTGCAGAAAAAAGTCGAAAAATGAGGCCTTTTTTACAAAAAATTCAACTATTACAAGGAAATTTAGAAATGAAAGGGTCAAGGAAGGCCTAATGCAAGTGACTTTACCACATTCTATCATCTATTCCCAACAAGACACATTTCATTGCCAGATATAATTTTGCCCCTTGAAGCCAACAACCAGACTCCACTCGTCATTTTCGGGAGATAATAATACTTACACGCAACTTGTAGGCGGTTCAAAGGGTGAGGGTGGAGACAAAAACGAAAACGAAGGCGAGGCATTATCTCCTGCCTGCCCACCATTCAAATTCAAGCAAGGACCTTTCCGCGGATAAGCAATAAGCAGGAACATCTACCATCTTCCCCAAGGAATAGAACCCTCCTCCAACTTGTTCATCACTTTTGCATAAAAAGATGCTCTCCTCCCATACATACCAAGTGTCCTAAGGAGAAAAACTTTTGGTGTAATTGTTCCTCATCCTCTCAACGAGTGGGGAATGAAAATCGCTCGATCCACGCTTAACTAAAATTACCAACTTCTCATTGCCCCCCAAACAAGTGTGCACGTTGTGCCTTTGTGACAGTTGATGGCTAGCATCGACGCATGTGTAAAGGTTATGTGTGAGCCCTCACAACTTTGATTCCAGTCATCTCACGTGCAAATCATCTATGACACCAATTATGACGCCAAAAGCTACCGTGGAGTCCTCGCCACTTGTCAATGTCCTTTCATCCTCGTCAATGACAACACACACTTATTCTCTGTCATCAAGACTAAAAGGTCTTCCTCAATGTCAGTCACCCATCCACCCATCTTACCAATCTATCCACCCATGAAAGCTGCTGCTGTGTGCTATTTTGCTCGCCTATCCTACTGCATACCTCAACCACTCTATCCAACACTGCACAAAAAATTTGGCGAAGAGCCCCTTTGGCTTTTACACCAGGTAAAAGTGATTCGATAAAACAGACAAGTTCCAGTCGCATCTGTAGGGATATGGCACGAGGTGGAATTGAAAATAAGATTAGAGTAATGTAAGTGACAAACAACCAATACATGACATTCTCAATTCTCTACAGGGAGCTACAACGAAACCTAAACAAACCTTTTTGTTCACCGATGGCACCGATATGATCAAAGAATCCTTGCTGGAAAAACTGCACTCCTTAATCAAATCAAATAGTGAATGGTAACCTTCAAGAACCCGACTAATTCTATCTGCAATCCGCCTATGTGAAGGCAGTCAAACGGTTCACACTTAGGATAAAAGCGGTTGGAAATGAACCACCAATGATCAAAAGTTTGTTTCTGCCAGTAACAGTCCTTTGGTGTCGTCGAAACGTAGACAATTTCGTCTAAAAATATGTAGAGATATCACAGAGCGACATTAAATGCAACAATGAATCCACTGGACGGAAATGTCTGGATGGGTATGCATGCGGAACCACCGTTGGTTAGAAGGACGTCAAAGATGGGATAGCCGGGCGGATAGGAGGATAGCGCGCCTAGAATATGTTGAGACTCACAGTCTACTACTAAAAGGCAAGTGGCCTCAACGAATGGTGTATGTGTGTGTGTGTGTGTGTGTGTCCTGAATGGTTTTCTATCCCCCTTTTGACAACCATAACCGATATGTCAACCAATTAAGTTTGCCGTCAATAAGGGGCAGATGATCGCTACGTGACAGTTCAGAGGCAGGTGGAGTCGGGCCAGTGATGCGTATGTCTATCAACGAGGCGTTAAACGAGCTTAATGGAGCAAGTTTAACAGCAGGGAGATGAAAGGCGGAATGTGATGGACACAAAATAATTCATTACTCTTCGTAAAATATCGTCCAAGATTCGGTTCACTCATCCTTTTATAAATGTTCATGCACGCCGATAAACGACGAGACACTTTTATCGCTATCAAAAGAAGTAACCACCGGATGCTTCATCCTTCTTTCGAAAGCAGGATTAAGGGAAACAATGAATTCAAAACGTCCCTATTTTGGTCACAAATTGGGGAATCATTTCTGCACGTTAAAAGAAGTAGAGGGTACCAACAACTTAAAAAATATAAGGCAAAGTCGGCAATTCAAAGCAAAGGAGAGGACCTTGAAAACACACTATTGCAACCAAAAACCAAAAGCGGAGGCTAGTTAAATCACATGAGATGACAGCACCGACTATACTAACGCGTCAGAAAATAGCTCAGCTCCATCCTAGACAAATTGGGGGAGGTAAGCCAAGAGGTATACAAAAAAAAGGTGGTAGGCACTGTAACCTCCTAATTTATTACTGCAAAACGACCTCAAATTAAAAAATGACTGGCAAACTTGTAAACAAGGAGGGAGCCACTGAAGTACGTCATTTAAAGACAGTTTAGCTTTTACAATGTTACACTTCACCATCAGATTAAACCATTTAATTGAGAGCATAGAAACACCCAAAAGAGGCTGTTTTTTGTGTTGCTTTCTCCTATTGCATCCGCCCTATCTAATAACATTGCGTTTGGCTGAGAAAAGTTACAATTCCAGAGTAGTAGTGTTTAGCCACAAACAGGACTGTTTCTCAATCAAGAGAAAGCTTGAAGAACGAATCAGGTCCTAACAGTAAAACATTTAAAGTGAACCCCTCAATGTCACTGTCATCCGCAAAGTACCGACCAACTGCAAGGCCCACAGAACCTGGTTGCATTCACCTCCGCTTCCAAATCAACTTTTCCCCAACCGCTAATTTTACTGTTTGTACGATCACATGACTGCTCAGTGGAAGGGGAAGGTGATAACCGCTGATTAGAGCTGTCAAAGCAGCCCCTCCCTTACATTTCAATGCGCAGCACAAAGTTTTCCCGAGAGTTGACTTGTAGTACGTGTTCCATTGTCCTTTTAAGACTAGGACGCCCCTCCAACTGGCTGACTAATCCTCGTTTATCAAACTGAGAATCCCAATTTCGTACTGACGAATTGGTCCCCACAAGTCACAACGAGAAGGCACGACAACCACACAAGCCAAATTTGCAAGTGTTGACGTAGGCTCTCCCCCCCCTTCCCCCAACCACCTTCCACTTCCACCTAGAGGACGAAAACGCCTAAACTGAGTAATTTTAAGGTCAAATTTGTTGAAAAAAGGGTGATAAAAGGTGCACCTAGATGTTAACAATCAGTTGCCCAAAAACAACACCCCGTCGGGCCAAAAGTAACTATGCATTTAGACCCATACTCACGGACTCAATCCCATTTTAAACAATCAAAAGTTGGCGGCATCACGGAAGAATAAATAAAGGAGTCAACAATAGCCTTTTTCATACCCAAAGTTATTGACACAAGCAGTAACTAATTTCAATCCAGACCTTTAAGTCAGAAAAAGACATTGAATAACCTTGTGTATCCTGTGTACTTGTACCTCCATCATGCCGTCACAAACAAAACCAGAAATAGCCAATTATGGGACTGGAGGCTCCAAAGTGCGGACAAAGGCAATTATTAAAAGGAATACAAGATAAAGCACCGCGCTAAGCGTGTAAAGCCATCCAAAGTGGATAGTTCAGTATCCACGTTCGCTCCCGCTTAATCACTTGAGTGTACAAAATCATACCAGAAATTTGAAGAATCAAGAGATAGTTAATTTTATCTCAGAAAACACAGGGAACGACAATAAGCAGGAGTCTAAAGTGATCATTTGAAGAGATTGATGTACTTAAAGGCGCCATCCAATGTCAAGGTAAGTGGAAAAACTCTCAGAATTAAAAACAAAGTTTGGCGAATAAAATGCTTCTACATGGGTGACCTCCTATTTTACATTCACCACCTCAAAACGGCTCCAAACGGGCAAAAGAACCGGCCCTCGAAAGCGAACTACCTTTCAACCATATGCACAGATCTGTAAAATTTACTGGCGAAAAATTGCAGTACGAAAGAACTGCCAAATTCCGTATGGTTCATTTATAGCTGACAAATTAAATCAATCACACCAGCACACACGATTGGTAAGCAGCAACGGCATGAGAAGTTTAAAGCGAGGGGGAAGGGCGAATAACAGTCTAGCACCACCCAGTTATGGCAAAGGCAACTTACACCCCACAAGTTGTCAGCAAACTGAGTCGGAGATAGCCAAGACGCTGCATGCAAGCTGCCCTAGGTAAAATGCATGTGTGCACATGCAGTGCAGTCAGCCAATAGCACACTCGGACGATTCTTATTGGTGACCTTGAAGTAACCAGTAAACCGTGAGGTCACGTGACACGGCATGTGGTATGACAGAGGCTATGACCGCGCACTGATCTGAGATATGACGAGGAACCTTGATTAGCCCATCACTGTGTAAAGTGCTTTTTGTCCTGCTAAAGCTGTTCCATAGATTTCATTTGGATGAATTCCGGGGCTCACCTTCTTCTGATTACCCCATTGTCATTGGCTATCAATTTAATTCGATAAAAATGCCAATTCTTCAAGTCATTCACTTGAAGTGAAAATTGAATGTACACCACAACTGTTTACACATGCCGAGAGTAGAATCCAGACATGTGCCTCGCACACACGCACAAACTCGTACCCTTGTCGAGACAGAAAAGTCATGAAGATGGAAGAACCTCCATCAACTAAGGTCCCATTTGATTAATTTGAGCTTTTCTTTAAGGTAAGCTCAATTCACTTACCTCGAATACAAATTCCACCACTGATTCTACCGATTTTGCATCTCGATTAAAAATTGAACCGAGACTTTAGAGAGCTAAAGAAATCAACCCCAGTTCCTTCCCATGCAACTCCAAATGCGATTGATTGGTACCAGACTTCCAGCTGCAAAGTGGGCACAGGAAGGGGAAGGGATCTTCCCGTGTTAGGATCTGGATGGGATTGAGTGGTGTGAGCCTTCTAACCGCCAAAGTGAACTACTGATGGGATCGTAGTCTGGTCCTCGCCATCTCTACCACCCGAAGTGCGCGCAGGGAGCGGAAGAGATCTTTCCGTGTCATGCAAGAGCATCAGTATTAAGTGGACTACATTAAGAGCGGTTGACTTGTCTAGCCATTCACCCACTGGTCACAGTCGTGTGGCAAAGCGTGAAGCCTCCTCTCGCGGCAGAGGAGGCCTTCTTTGCACAGGTCCACGACCACGTTAATTGCGGTGAACAGTTGACTTTCTCACCAAACCAATGCATGCAAAGGAGGAGTTTCGATTGGATGAGCGTTTGGAGAGTAGATGAGCGACTTCTGGGAATTTTAGTGGACGACTAGACGAGACGACCAGACGTCTAGACGAATAGACTTGGTGATTGAGGAGGAACTGTTTCAAGTTGATTGTGTTAGTCGACATGCAATGTGGAGCAGACGAGGTGTCCAAGTATCCCAATGGGGTGAGGAGTTGCGGCCTGTTCGCCTTTCGCCTTTCGCCTTTCGCCTTTCGGATTTCGGCTTTCGCCTGTTGCCTTCAGGATGATTGTCCTGTCTGTGGACGGGAGACGTTCTGTGCAGTTGTCCTGTGCTGCAGTAAGTGGCCTCTCTGCCGAAGCAATGGGAGAAGGAAGTAAGTGATTGAGTGGCGATTATCGGTCGGAGGCAGCAGTGAGGCGAAGATCGGCCTCGGTGACAATGCGGTAGGGAGGTGGGGTTGAAGTCATTCCACGTAGTGAGTTGATGAGAGGGTGGCGAAAAACTGTGTGCCGTGTGTCGTGTGCCGTGTGTGTCCTAGCCATGCGGGAAAGGAATGCGTGACACCCAGCCTCTATCCTCCACCACATCCTCCTCGCCTTCACGCCTCCTCCTCCTCCACCTCCTCCACCTCCATTTGTGACAAGCAACAGTTGGATTGACTGCATTGAGGCGTAAAGTGCTGTGCTACGCTCTTCTCTGTTGTGTTGTGTTGTGTTGTGTTGTGTTGTGTTGTGTTGTTTTGTGTGAGTGAATTGTGGACTGAGGGGTGGGGAAGGTTTCACTAGGTTGGCTGAGATGGTGACAAGCTTCCGCTTTAGGCTTTCTTTCCTCTCACCAAATGCCATCACAATCACCGCCTTGTCATTGGCCCAATTTGACGACAGTGGTTGGCTCTCCTCCGAACCTCCCTCCTCCCCTGCCTTTGCCCCGCCATGCCCTGCCCTGCCCTGCCATGCTATGTCCTGTCCCGTCCCCGTCATGCGTTTCGCTTCATCGTTTTGGTAGGCATGACACGGTCCATAGTCACTTCAATCCACGTTACAATTCACTTTGCATCGATGTCAGGTGCTTGAAACTTACACTGGACCACTCAGGAGAGGAGCTTGTGCACTGTGCTTTATGATAGGAACTGACTGACGAGTGAAATGTATGCATGGTGCATTCATTCCATGTTGCTCATTTCCCTTGTGTGTGGCACTTTGTTTGAGACGAGGCTAATGAGGAGTTGTTTTGTTTCTTTCATGCTGTCTCTCAGCTGAGTGGCCATTATCCACGCAGCAGCGACATCAGCGCCTCCCTCTCGCCGAATGAATTAGGTGAGTTGTCTGTGGAGCACATCTGCTGTCCTATTTTTCTTCAACTGCCTCTAATCTGACGGCGTGATCTGGTAAGTCCCAAAACGCGGTCTATTCCGACAGCACAAGATATAACGACTTTGAACCAATCAGAACATCGGCAAGCGACTATCCGGTCAAAGATGGGATTGCAGTAAATGAGGTGAGGTAGACACTCCCCCAATGTCGACTCAGTATGACGTCGTCAATACTATGGTTATCAGATTGGAAGAAAAACACATTGCACTTTCGTTGCGGCCTAAAGTAGAAACTTGAGAACCACTGCTATTTCAGTTATTTATTCTCTCCAATGTTTTATCATTTTAACCCCACTCCATGTTGCATAATCAAGTATTTGTTTTACGAAGTGAGTTTTACCCGACGTGATGAGTGGAGAAGGTCTACGCCCGATTTGTTGCATGGAAAGATTGAGGTCGGAAGTGCAAAGGGTCACTGGTATGTGGCATTCATTCAACACTCAATGATGGTTGGAAATTGACGGAAGGAAAACCCAGTAGGATTCGGCATCGTGAGTGGCGCCAACGCATATGCCGGGGACTATTAATTACCTGTTTGCCATTTCTGTGGCATACTTGAGGTTGCGTACTGACCAACAAGTCTTTGAGAAGTTGGCCTTTGCGTTGGAAAGTGGGTTAAGCGAGGGAGCGAATGAAACTTTCATTGTTTGTTATTCCCTGTCCGTTAGTCTCCACGCCCCACGCCCTATGGGCGTAACTTCCCCGCGCCCCATTCGCACCCAAATGATTTAGTCACCATGTGAAGTACACTTTTAGGGAAGACATCACTCTATCTCTAAAATATTGTTCCTCCTTTCCTTTGTTGTTTCTGACGGAATAGAGAGAGCATTTAGCGCGAGGAAAGGACAAAACAATTACAGTTGAGGGATATCTTCACGAGACAACTATGTGTGCAAGAAGAACATCTTTCTATGAAGCCAACCGAAGTGGTAAACCAGTAAAAAAAGAGGCCCATCCGTTGGAAATGCCTTGGAGACAGCGATGGATCTATTTACTGGACCTCATACCATAATTTCTATCCGTGGGAATGTTTTCAGTTGAATTTGAGCAGGAGGGGAACAGACTGAGGGGAGAGATACTGTCCGTCCCTCAGCCTCCGAACCGCCTTGGTGATATTCCTGCAGGCTGTATGCAGGTACCATCTTCTACCTGACATTCTCAGAGAACAGTTACATGATCAAAGACGAAGTTAAATAGACGGGAAAATTAGAGTAGTGATGCAGTAAAGATGAGTAGGTTTCATTGTTGCCCTTTAGAGGCGAAGTGATTTGTAAAAGTGGAAAGGATTATCGACAGCAGTAGCTGTAACTGCATCAAGTAGTAAAATGATGTAATAAATCTTCCTTAATTCGCTTTTTTCCTATCAGGAGGCATTCACCGACTTAATCGCATTTGACCCCGACTCTAGCGTGTATGACCTCGGAAGGAGGGAAGAGGAGGAGCAAAAGTACAGCCCGAGTGGCGTTTAAATCGGCACAAGAGAAGGGCGTGGCAATAAATATTTGGTTCAAAGACCGGAATCAGAAACGGAAGGATTACAAGGCTTTCTTTTCCATCACAAAGATATCCACGAAATCTGCAAGGTTTAGAGTTTTGGGGTATTCAAGAATTCGGGAATTAATTAATATCTTAGGTCCTAACCTAACGAAACCTTAAGTTGAATTAATTTATTCTTCCAAGGCTTCACCATTTGACATCTTAGAAGACTTTGGAGGGTCTTTGAGAATCTAAACCCCTCGAATCAATAGACCATTCCGGTAAACATAGTTGGCCGCATTATTAGCTTCTTCGGAGTCGGGGAAATAATACTCTTGGGGAAAATGGGGTAATCTTTCCTGAAAAAGCAGCACGATCATCTAGGGCTTTGGGCAGCCGAAATGAAAAAATCGCTTAGTTAAATGACACCGGGGCGATAAAGCGATTGGTAAAAATTATCAAAATCTCACGGTTTTAGCTAATCCAAGATATTAGGAGAACCAATAAGAAACCCAGCCGAGGGTTTCACTTCAACAAGAGGCTGGATCCGATCGTGAAAATTCAGAATTCCCATCTAATAAATTTGAGCCCTCAGGATTCCGGAGAATCATGAAGGAACTCTTCTAACGTCTTATGCCGTCCGAAGGTTTGAAACAATCAAGACTCTTTAAGTTAATGGAAATTTGAATCACAGCTATCGTCTGCTTTTAGTATGAAACAGGTGTTGGTTCTGTCAAAGTTTTTTTAAACTAAAACATTAAAATATTTGAAAACGAGTGAACCTACGAGGGGACAACTTAATTCTAGATCTTACAATTGATGAAAAATCCGAACACGAAGATCTAAGAAGCCGATGGTTTGGAGAGGGTTCCATGCAGTAATTTGAGATAGTTAAGGCACATCACCTGAAGTTGCCTATTAACGGTAATCAACGACTTCCGCCAAGACAGTTGAGCAAGTTTGTAAATATTCAAAACATCTGAATACTAGTGCCAATTTGAGGCGAAAGTTACCATTAAAGGGACTATTGAGAACAGGTGACATATTTTAACAGTAAATGAACTTTTGAGACAAAACTTACAGAAAGGAGGTCAAAGGCAATTTCGGAACAAATGGAGAAGGATAATTTTAAATCAACTCAGTTTTAGGGATAATCAAGCTTCATAAAGGCTCCAAATGAAGATAATAAGGTCCAGAAGTTATTTTGCCCCCTTGAAATTCCGAAATCCGCGCAGAATTGCCTAGATTGACGCGATAACCCCACTTCAAGAATTACTCATTTGTTCACGAATCAAACTTTAGAGCAAGTTGTTCATTTTGAGAAGTAGAATACATTCCTGTACGTATTTGTTTCTAGTTCTGTGACTACTTTGCGGAAGAAAAGCAAATTTACCTTGTCCATGTAACGCGTCAGTCTTGAAACAATCGACTTTGCAAACTAAGGATGACCCATCATATCCTACTGAAATATCAATGAGTAGGAGTCACCTGGAAGATACAGTTGCGGATACGAAACGCCTATGCGAGCCAACTCAACATGCGGGACGTAGAATGCCATGGAAATGGTGAAAAAAAACGTTTCGAGTAGACATAACTTATTATATTTATTGCTAAGTGACGAATTGCTTTCAAATTGAACTTGGAGTGTGGGGAAGGACTCATTCTACGCTCCGAACTTTTTGTTTTGGGGGAATTGACCGTCGAGGGCATTGAAGCAAGAGAAGATGAAGCAGCTCGCAGAAAATGAGAGGGCAGTCTTAAAATTACACAGTGAGCACTTTGTTAACGCTTAAAGCAACTTGGTTGACAAAGTCTCTACAGTAGTAGTAGAAAGGCCTAATTCAATTTATCAGAAATAAGCCGTGCATGGTGAGGCCGCATCCACTGACCATGATGCAAGGTGTTGGGAGCACCTGATAGGGTGGACTGAGGCGTGAAATTTCTTCTCTACATCAATCCATTACGCATTATGGTACCTTGAAAGAGTTCACCACCTTGCTACTTTAAATATAATCTGGAAGGGCCAAAGGGGCACCTCAAAAATTGAGATTTCTTAGCTTTGGTAAGAAAGCTCTGATAAGCGTAATCCAAGTCATATGTCTGGAGTGGAAGGCTTCACTAATCCCTCGTTCAGACAACGTGGAGAGGTATTGCAACTCCTCCCAATGCATAATAATGGCAATAGCTTTCAGCGTCCCTCAGACCAATTTTGAGCCGCCACTACTTCACTAAACCTAGAGCCATTGGCGTATCCTAGGAAGGGGAACCATCTCCAACATGCCAGGGAAGATTCAAGCCAGGCTCATCAGATGAGGAGAGAGGGTTCCACTGGAAAGACATGCGCTAATAACTCGCTAAACCGAACTTAAAAAATGTCAAATATTGCCGTTGTTGAACCAGCGGTAATACAGTCTAGTAGGAAGCTTTCGAAGATGGATGGATGAATGTAGATAAGTTCTTGAAAAAATTTTACCTCACTCAAAGTGCTGGTTGATTTTCTGCCACCTGAACGCCTTGGCTTGGGGATATTCGACTGCTCAAGTTCTAATCCAGGCATCAATTAAGGCCTTCTAAGCCTTTCCAAAAAAGCTTTAACGTATTCTCAACATTGAGGGTTCATGAAAACCTGTCTTAAGGGGAGGGCAGTGCGAGTCCTCACTGTGGGCTGAAGTTTTAAACACCCCTCCTCCACCCTAACCACCCCTGTGAATGCGGAGACAATAAAGCCACTCGTCATCATGTTGTCAAATTCTCTGAAAGTAGTCCCAGCAGCAACTCCATTTTGGCACTTGACAGTGTCACTTTTCTCCGACTTCAAAGTGTTGCTTAATTGACAGGAACGATTCCAGAATTAGCACAAGTCAACGCCTCGACACTCTTAAAACATCATCCGATTCCCCTTACGAAGATTAAACGCAGGTCATGTAACAAACATTCAAAGCGTCAACCTACATTGTAATGCGAAAATAGTCGAAGCCGTCCAAGGAACCCATGAGGTTTAGGTGAAAAGTTGAACCTTTGCAAGGCAGTCGGATTGGCCGTTGTTGTTAACTGTGGTGATACCTCACAGAGACATCGCTGTTTTGTGGAGGAAGCGCCAGATTTCGACGAGGACGAGGTTGTTGTTGGTGTGGTAGTTGCTGTTGTCGCAGTGCTACTGCTGCTACTGCTACTGGAGCTTGAGAGATTCATTGATGCTACCTCACTCGCTTCAGTCGATGGCTAGTGAGGCAAAACGAAGAAAGTTCATTCACACTTTCCACCACAGTCGCCCTTTTATTTTAATCACCTCGTTCCAACTCATGCATTTCACCCCTTCGGTTGTCCACACCAACTGTTGTTGGTCTTTTCACTGACCCATTCACTCAGTTACCGACCCACCCATCCAGCCAACAGGAAAAGACGACTTACCTTGTCAGGTTCTACTTTAGTGGCTTCAGTAGCATGTATGAGTAAACCAGAACTAAGAAACGCATATCCTGAGGTTCGTGGTCTACTTAAATGGAGGTTGGGCAGATTCAGTAGGATGGTTTGTAAATTACGAATTTATTCGATGGCCTCTTTGAGTCCGACATTAATTTTGCACGGAAAAAGTGGAGTCAACCACCAAAAAGTCGCCGATTTGCCACGAGTTAACCAAATAAATTACGGAAAATTCACCTCCGGGTGCTTTCAACTTAAACTTCTGAAGATGTGAAATAAATTCTAGCTGGGTAATTACACTTCCTAAGATCCAATTTGAATGAATTGAAGGAAATTGTGTCAAAATAGACAGCCATGACTCCCTAAAATTAGCCGAGGAATAGGCAGAGAAAAGACTACCCCATATCAGACAAACAATGACTCGCCTTCAAGCTGTCACATTGCCTGCAGTGGTATAAAAATGAGATCCAGTCGTGGGAACCGCTTAGATTTGATTGTTTAATTGGTCACAAATCGTGCATCACTTCTCAGAACCACGAATTTGACTCACTGTGATGTGTCTCTGGGGGCTGTAAGAAGGTCGTTTTTTCTGTTCCTTCGCCGTGATGAGTTCCTCCTTTACCTCCACTGCAACGCCGAAGGTCTCACTACTGCTAATCAAGCGGGTGGTTTGACGCGCACAGAACTCGGTGAATACTGAAAAGAGCAAGAAGTCCTACTTATGTGTAGTAAGTAGAAGGACAGTTAAAATAGACTTTACATTTTAACAAGGTAGGACAGACGACTTTCTACAACCTCAGAATTTATTATAAGCAATGAAATTTCCCAAGTATCACAAGTTTGGAGCGCGCTCTGTGCCTAGTTCAAGTTGCGAAATCTACCGGCCGAGGGGGGAGACAGTGTGCAAGAGGTGTGTCAAGGCTGGGTAGTTCAGCTTGAAAGGTGTGTGGCGTGTGCCTGTGCGAATGCATGAACTCGGTGCGGCAGAGAGAAAAGGAGAAAAAGTTCCTTCTTCCATCTGTAAGTGGAATGGAAAGCCCAAAAATGGCCAAATAGGAGAACGCCAGGCTGAATATAGCCGCGAGAGGATGCGTGTAGGCAACAGAGTAGCAATTCAAGGGAATAGTGAAGATGTAAAAAGGGAATATAGCACAAGTGTGTTCCTGGAGTGCTAATTGACACTTAATGCACCAATTTTTCATGAAAGCGCTTAAACAGAGAAGGGTAGAGAGCTAATCTGCAGGTGGGAAAATGCAGATAATTTGAGATCTCCATCCCTAGAAAGCAAGAAGTTGATGGAATCAAACAAAGTGAATTAACACTCTAAGGTATATAAAATGGGCTGCATTTAGCCCTTCCTCCTCAATGAGAGGTTGGATGCATCATGAATTGCCACACTTTTATCCCCATGCCGGAAATACACCAAGGAATGGATCCATGATGAATGGGTGGATTGATGCGAAAGAAAGAGCTTCTGGACAGCAGACCATCGGTGAAAGGCCCAAAGAGGAGCGCGTTTATAAATTTACGATAAACAAATGAACAAGTCAATGAAATAGTGATTTGTTTTGGGAACCAATTATTTAAATGACCAAATTAGTAATGAGCAAATAAAACATTGAATTAACTGAACATGAAATGTGGGTTGACTGTGACAAATGGTAGGCAGGTAGAGTGAGTAAATAATGGTATGTATATGCTACTTAATCGGATATTAGCGGCCTCAGACACTTGTTTAAAAATCTAAGAAGTATTAAATAAGAAGTAAGCTATTCTGACTCCCTGTGATAAAATTCAGTAACTGTAGCAGAGTTATTCGTGCATCTCCACTTATTGCCCAACGAATCACATGCTAGCTGCCAATCCCACTTGCTTTAAGTGTTTTGCCTCTAAAGGCCAAGAAAATAGGCCCCATACTGGCAACTTCCGTCTCCATCCCATATGCACTTTTTCGCTGTCTGCTAAGCCTCGTGCGCGATCACGTGAGTGTCTTGCGCCAATGCCAAGGCAAAATGATAGCACTGCTTATGGAAAAGTAGCAGGAGACTACAAAGGAGGAAGATTAATATAGCGATTAGTAATGACAGCATCACATCTTTCCTTGTATTCCGACTAAGCTAACTTTAAATCGTCTAAAGGCCTGTAATAAATAAAAATAAGTTGATCTCGTTTTAGAAGCAGTCAGTGAACTCGGAGAAAATGGTAGATACACTGCCCATTTATTCATACTTTAGGACCAAAAATAGGAATATGCGGTCGAAATCGGCAAGTGAGAAGCTTTTAAAAGAAAAGAGAGTTGCGCTATAGTTCAGAAAATAGGAACTGGTTACGAGTAGGAGGAGGAACAGTCAAGCAAGATACGTGAGAAGGTGATAAAAATTTTGCTATCAAGACAAACAGCTAAGCAAACAGAAGATGGAAAGGTAGACAACCAATCACGAGCGAGAACGAAGCCAGACAGGTAACGATTCTGTATTTAAAGTAATGAAAGGTGGAGGTTTGCTTCTAAATGAGGTTTGGTTAACGTAACCAATACGGTACCTAAAAGGGAAGGATTAGGAGAATGGTGGACCACATCTACCAAAATTACAACGGCGCGGCCATAAGCAAGAAATGAACTATATGAAAAAGCCTGCAGGAATTATAAGAGCCTTCGCACATTTGGAAGTTAAAAGACCAAAGCGACGTAATTACCAAGTGGAGGAGAATAATTGGTCCAATCATATTTCAGGATGTCTGCCACAACTATGCGATCAAAATTCTCGCTCTACTCTTAAAAGTTGTCCTAATTAGCCAATCAGAGGGAGAGGAGGCATACAACCTACCAGTACCAGCAGCAACATCTGTAGTGCGAAAGCAACATGACGGTGCATTAACTGGAATAATGAGCTCCTTTCCTTGGGGAATCGAGGGCAAATAATGGTTGGCTGTGCGGTAACCTTCATCTGGGATAATAGAGTCATCTGGAGGGGTGTGGGGGCTGGATAACCCCGAGGGATTCTGAAAAGGCAAACAGAGAAACTTTAGGATGTCAAAAAGACAAACACATAGTCTAGTCTGTCGGTCTGACTGGTTTGAAGTCTGGTTGTACTACTAATATAAACATCTTGAATTCAGTAGCTGGTTTTGCATAATAGACTGCCAAACAATCACTCCCGCTCTCTCTCTCCACACGGTTATCTAACCGTACAAAATTCATAATTACGCATTATGAAATATTCACTTCGTGGGTAATTTATCCACAAGGCAATGAAACAGGACATCGATGGATAAATCTGCCCTACTGCTGCCTAGGCACAAGTTAAACAGCCCAAACAAGCGCTTTATTGTAGGAAGAAAACATGCCGAAATGATAAACGCAACTTCCACACTTTGACATTTGCTTTTTTACGGTCCAACATCGGGATTCCCGGTTAGACCTGAAGGCTACTCGTTGTGCAGGCAAGCCACCCACTCTCACAGGAAAAAAGCACTGGACGAACGGACCTACAGACAAGGTTTCGGGAGTTGTTCACACACCAATTTTGAAATGTCACTAAGTCCGATTTCCGTAGCAGAGGAGAGGTTGTAGTGGACTTAGTCATGGGTATCCAAAGGCAGGGAAAAATAACCTGCCTCACCTTTTGGGATCAAGCGCCTTTGAAGTGGTTAATGCAATAGGGACTCTCCCAACATTCGATTGCGCTTTGGAATGGAAGGCTTCAGAATACCGAAGAATCGGGAATGTTGAAGGCCTTTTCAACCTAGCACAAACTCAAGCTAACCCCGAAATCGTGTTCCCATGTGCTGTGATTCTGCCCCGTACACAAATCAGCCCTTCAGAACCACGCGTCGCATCGAGAGAAGCAGAAGCCAGTTTTTAAACCTTGTGATACAAAACTAAGATTCTCCAAGAGACAATTCAACTGCTCCAAAACGAAAAAAAGTAGATCAGATTGTTTATAATGAGTGTTGGCAAAGGCAGCAAGAATTTGGTAAAATTACTATTTCTACCAGCACCCCACCTCAAATCAACTTTTTCCTTCATTAAATCGGGGTCAAGTAGCCAAAACTTTTTTATTGAAAAATGAAAGGTGACATTCCCCCCCCCAAAGTCGTACTGGAAGGACATACTACTTATTAGAGTGCAAGGGAATAGAGAAGCCAGTGGCAGAGCGAAAGTACAACCCGCCACAATTCAATAAACTGTCAATTTTTAGCGAAAACACTTCTATCAACTTAAAAAGCGCTATTGACGGTATTATAGTCAGCGCAATGTGTAAATAAGTGTTTTTAGAGGCTTTGGTTTTGGCTCCCAGTAAAACGAGCGTTTATCTACTGACGTAACTCCTTCAGGCGTCATAACTTTGTGGAATACGCATTCGCCATCACTCAGGGGCACGTGGTGTTGCCCCGAATCGCGAGTGACAAACAGCTTGATGGGAGTTCCAACCCATGAAGCAGGTTTCCAGTGTCCTCGGCCTGAAGGGCAGTTGCATATTTTAGTCGGTGAGCAGAAGCTGGATTGGTTGGGCTGAGTGGTCACAGTTCTGGTGTCATATAAGGAGGGTAAAATATTTTCTCGGCTCTAGCGCACGAGCTTACCTTTGAGGCGGCTTCCCATTTGGAAATGGGATAACAGGTATTCCTCAGTACCTCGGATGTCACCATAAAATTTATCAGGTTTTGATAACAAAAACATTACCTATAAGCCACCACGCGATCGTATTTTTTCGGTAAGTAGCGCGGAAAATTTCTATCAGGTCAAAAAGGTAATTAGTATTTTTGAAAAAAAAGGGACAACAGGAGAGCATATTTTAATGCATATCTAAGTGATCCAAACGGTAAAATTGCCAAATTTCAGGTTTGACTTCACATGAATTAAGGGCATTCAAATCAGAATTTGGAATAAAACGCCCCTCATTAATAAAAACGCAGAAAATCGTTCAAAACAGGTCCTATTTGACTACGTGCCTCTACTCGCTTACATATAAGTAGTAGAACGGTGAAAATTGTCTCAACAACCCGACGGCGAAATTTGCCGTACCACATAACCAAGACAACCGGTCACCATTTGATCTGTGAATACCGAGAAGGAACACCAACTAACTAATCACACAGGCTGAAAAAAAACATTCTTTTGTCGCATAAAAAGGCAAGACAAATTTGACTCGGCCTAAATAAGTAAACTTGCCTTAACTGGTCGACGCAAATAAACGCGTCCAGTGAAGGGAGTCGACAAGACTGATTCGAGGGGATGCGTGGATTATAGTCAGGTTACACTAACGGAATCACCTCCTCTAACGCCCAAAAGCCTTCTTAACTTCGAGCGGTTACTCGGTGGGAAAAAGTTATTTGTGGAGGCTAACATGAGGAATGCAACCAATAAACTGCCCTTTGGATATTCAATCAATTGGTCGACAACTTTCCTCCAAATATGCTTGTTGGTTGTCAGGGTTTATCGTGGGAATTGTCAACTACTACAAGTGTGAATGCCCTGATATTCTGACATGGCGCCACTTTTCATTCGTCGGCGTATTGTTACGTACTCACACAAAACGATAACTCGGGCGTCACACATGTGTGACGCAGGCGACAAATGTGCTTATTAACCACATTCAGGTTTATGTAGCCCAGTTTTCCCTTAGTCAATTGTAATAAAGCTGATGGCACTCAGGACAAATTCTCGCCACAAAAAAAGTTAATAAGCATGGTTAAATTTAACCAACTTCCTCCTTTTGCTTATACCGGAGTGGGTCATTGACCTTCTATCCCTCTAATCTGGTGAACTGGTAGAGTGAAGTTTGCCGGGAGATTCATACCTTCTACAACAGTAAATCCAGGGTACTGTAATTCGTCGGACATTTCGAGTCTAAAAAAGGCGTCTGGTGACTCAGAGTCGGAGTGGCCTTGAAGAGCCAGCGAATGAATCATTGTCCGGGGGAGGGGGCAAGTGGGGAAGACAATAACAACAGCAACGGTGCCGGCCATTCAAATTAGGACTGAGGAGGTGATTAGAGTTACAGGCCAATGACTGAATGGGATGAAAGCATTTCACAGTCGCCCATGCCACAAGCTTTTACACAGGAATACAACCCTTCGCTCCCCCAGCAGTCATTAGCCCGCCTACCAGTCAGCCCCGGAGAGATCACGTGATTTAGCCATAATTCAATAGCCACATCGAGACCAGTGTTGGAGCTTGGTATTCACTCCCTCCTTTCCTCTCGCCTTTCCATTTGTACTGCTTATTACATGATTTTTCTCCCTCCTGAAGTGTATTTACTAGTACGCCGCAAAGCGCTTGATGCGTTTTTTTCCACGTCTCCTCTTCTCGCCTTCCCTTTTTAATGTTTTGAAGGTGTTATTTTCTTCCATGACGTCCGTATATTACCACGTTATCGGTGCACGAATGCATTGAGACCTCAGTCCACCCTTTTGTTCTCCCCGCATTCCTCTAGTATCCATCCCACTTTAAAATCAGTCGCCCAATCCCCATATTCACTCTAAGACGTCTCAAAATGTTGGAATGTCCTCTCAATGCATCATCAAATAGCTGGTTAGAAGTGATGTCACATCAAACAAGTCCAACTGGACGTGCGTAGGTAAAAAATTAAAAAAAAACACTGGAGCAATAAATAGGCCTGAACAACAAAGTACTTGTGGTTCTGTTTTGTTTCCTTTGAAATTAAGAACAGAAAAAGCAGTCGCTGGAGACTTTTTAGGCGTCAGTGTTGGTCCACAAAAACTCTCTTTTTCTTTGTCATTGAGATACAATCTGGTTAATTGTTGTGTGCTTCCAGGACGAGTTGACAATTAAGTCTTAGCTACTTCTGTTAATGTACCATCACTTGGAGAAATGCTGGAGGAACACGGAGAATGAGGCAGCAAAACGAAAGCCTTCTCACCGATAAATCCTGCATTGTGACGCCATATGAGTACTGCAGGGTGTTACCGAAAAAGCTCTTTTCACTGCCGCGCCTTCCAATTGCACCACACGCACAACAAGCCCGATTCGCAGTCAGCGGTTTTAACTCAAGTTTTAAAAGCTGAACTCTTAAGGTGACTGGAAGGTGCTGCAGAATAAACCAGGCCGCTCCAAGTGACAACCAACAGCAAAAGAAGGCGGCCTACTGTTCATTTTTTTCGCTCGTTCTGTCACCACTCGCCAACCCATCCATCCACCCACACTTCCAACCGTTCATTCAGCTGTAGACCAACTTCAAAAGTCAGAAAGTGAGTCTTTAAATCGTAAAGAATTCTTCCATCTTATCAGCATAAATTATTTTTCCAAGCTCAGAAGGTTATGGCTGAGTGGACTGGATGATCATACGACGTTATCAAGATGAAAGAACGCCATAAGGCGTTTCGAGACGTAGAATTCCGCGGTTGACTTTCAATATTGACAAATAATTTCTCGGTGTTAAGGTACCGCATTTCATTTGGCATTTTGGATAATTAATGCCACCTCCATTTGCCAATAGACTTGCATAATCAATTTCCGATGCTTGCCAACTGGAGAAAATGAAGACTGGACAGGAACTGATGTCCTAACTACGACCAAGTGTTGAGAGTAAGAAGAGGGTGAGATTTGAGGAGTTAGAAAGAGGCAGAAGGTGTTTAGCAAAAAAGGTTTCATCTCGACAAGCGAACACTCAGAGCAGTGAAGTGAGTGAATGGATGCGTCAAAAAAGAGCAAAGCGCATTGGTTAGTGAGAGAAGAGGTGGTCAAACGGATTGATGAGTGTACGGGTAGAAGAGCGGATAAAGAGAACTGAAATGGAGTAGTGGATAGGGGCATTGGATGGATTGATGGGTCAGAGGTGAGCAGATAGACGGCAAAATGGAAGCTTTGTTTAATTGATGGAGGTAAATGCGCCCAAGATTGGGCAATTGGGGGGATAAAGTTAAAACACATATCAAGGATACTGAACTATTTAAACCTTCTAAGTTCAATGCTACAGTACCAAACTTGGTCAGGGGGAAAAAAGCGAATGCCAACCCTGTTTCGATAGTCGGAAATTTAATGTACAGGTAGCAGACTTAGGATCGGGTGGTTTTGTGGAGAGAAGTGCAAGATCTCATGACTCTAATGTCTTGCCAAATCCCCAATTCAAGGTATTGGACTGGGCGGGGACGAACTTCAATCTTGACATCCATACAGGAGGAGTAGTTAAAAGAAGTCGCTGAGGGTAATGAATTAACCAGAAAAATCAAAGAGAGGGAGAGAGATGACCGGACCAGGAGTTTAAGGAAACGTTTGTGAGTGGGAAGATGAACGAAGGGATGGAAGTATGCATGAATTGACATATGAAAAAGTCGGCAATATAAATGAGTAACTGAAAGGAGTGGTGGATTAAAGCCGGGCACATAGGTGAAAGAGATGAAAGAATGGACACGTGAATCAAAACTAGACAGATAAATGAGAAGTGAGTACCACTGATCGCGGCCAGGTGAAATCAACAAGTCCACTCAAAATACTGCGCACTTTATGAAAATAAAATGACTCCAAAGTCAACCAGATGTAGGCGGCGATCAAATAGACGGTCGTTCGCATACTCCAAAAACATCTACATTCGTACACGAACACGCAAACTTAACCTACCTTCTAGACACCTCCACGAGTGGACTAGATTGAAGACCCTGCCGCTCGTGTGTCAGCACCGTCAAAACTCCCGCGGATTGCCTGTCGCTCTCCCTCGCCCTCTGCATTTAGTGTTTCGAATTTATGCGAAGTTACCTGTGGTGCTTTGAAGTTGAACCCCTAGCCCTCAATTCATGCAACTACCTTTCAAGGAATGAGATTGACTCAATTCGAGGCAACAAAAATCACCTCGCAAATTAAAGCCCAAAATGCAGGGGTTGCAACCAGAAGTGGCGGTTGACTAGGCTTAGAAAACCCTCCATCTCCTCAAGTTTGAAGCTTCTTTTTTTTGCGCTCACAGCCTCTACAAATAGTGGAGCCTGGATCATCCGCCTTCTGTCTGTTCATATGACAAGAATTTTCGCGCTTCCACAGCAAAGTTATTTAGGGATCCTGATAGTAAACCAGCCGATTACTTCTGGATGGGGAAGTGGATACACACGAAGTAGGTATAAGAACGATAGACGTAATGGAGAGTTTGACAGATGGACGAGGTTTGAAGGAACGAGCGAAATAGAAGTTTGATAAATGGAAGAATCTACGGTAGAAGGCAGGGACGGATGGGGTGATGGTGAGAAGGGAAAAAAGTATACCGTAAGTCATCACATTTTTAAGTTAAAATTTATTGGGCGCTGCAATAAATTCTCAAAGGCTATTGGCCGAAATGCAACCAATCAAATTACTGAGTAGATGGCCAATCAAAAATGCGTTTCAAGTCTATTAAAATGCGCAACCCCAACTAGCTGAATCATGCAAATGAGCAAATCAAAGTTATTCACATCTGGTGTCTAACCTTGACATCTAAATCCCTTACCATCCAAACAAGTTTACATGAGTCAATTCAAAGATGTTCCCACACGCCGCGTAAATAGCATCTAGACCCGAGAACGAGTGTTTATGCGGTCAACGGGCGATATTTCTGCCCGCTTGTTTATTAATCCGCGAAAGGGGGCTATTTGTGTATTTGACCACATTCATTCAACAAGAACTACCTCAGTAAACAGCTTCGCTTTTGTTCAGCCCTACCTTATTTGTTTCAAAGACATCAAGTTCGACATCGTCATTCTTTCCACATCCTCAAGTGAACACGATTCGGAACCGACTTTAATAAAGGGCCTAGACACGTATTTTTTTCCTCTTGAGTAAGTGCCAATTTGTAGACCCCTCACGAAGCCGAGCTGGCGATGCAGGTAAACATTTAATAAAAGAAATTTACACGACCTTTGGTGTCTGGCTTGAAAACATCTCAGTAAACACCAGGTCTCAGATGACTACAAATGCTCACATTGTTAAGCTGAGTGCCAACGGCCTCGTTCTCTTTGAACTGCCTTCTAAAGTCAAAGAATTATGGAGGATGCCGATCCGCTTACTACACTGCAAGCGCAAGAACACCCACTTCTTGTGTTGTAAAGGCACCCACAACCAATCAATCGGAAGAAAGTCTTGCATCTACAATCCAGCGCCAAACATCTGATCTGCGAGAAGGTAGCATATCTCCCTCCAGGACAAGGGAGAGGAGCACTGTCATCCTCATCTCTTGCTGTGATTTTTCTGCCAATTCCATGTGATCGTCACCCTTTCATTGGCACCGGCATTAAGCAGTCACATGACTATTTGCAGGGTAGAATAGGCGGAGGCTGACGGGTAGTAGGTTGGTACTCGTAATTGACAGTTAGCTTGTATCCCACCGAGGAAGAAATGGACGAGATAGAGAATTAAATGGTTGCCAGAGCTTTGTACGGGTCTTTGCTTTCATCATAGCAAATGCAGAGCCCAAGAGAAGTCAACTACCCCAAGTGGTCCAAAGGATTGAATCAGAGGAAACCACCCAACCAGAGGATAAGCTGGCCTATTGCCGTCCAAGCTTCCGACATATCGACAAAGATAAAAAAATGATGTTTTCATGGAATTGGAGAACGTGGCTACACTCGATACAACTAAAAAGAGCATAGCATACAGACGCAAGCTGACCTTACAAGCAAAGTGAGTAGGATATCAAATAACCTGACTCTCACCATATCCGCGAAACAGACTACTGAAATGGGCAGAACGACAAAATAAGTAGACCGAGTGAGTCAAAAGGGCGTTTAATGATGATCACTAATTTCCCCATCTCAAGGTAGATCTAATTCATTCAAATTAACAATGGGGAGCAGACGAGAAGACGAATTTTACGAACATGCTAAATGCGCATTAATCAGTGCTCTAACTGCACACACATGTAAAAGGGTATGTTCGCTTATTTGCATACAACCTACCAACAGAGAATTTGAGCTGACTGTTCAATTTGTGTGCTCCTTATGAGAGACGAGTCATAAATGAGTTGAGATGGATGGATGGATGGAGCCAATAAACGAATCTATGGTGGCACTGATTCTCCTTTGCACTCTTAGTAAGATTTTTACTCCTTTCTCACTGCTTACTTTTCAGCAAGGAGAGGAACTACTACTTTCCACATTCCACTATCACCTTCCTACCTCTCTCTCAATTTGGGCGTTTTATTACTAAATGCACCGGCTTCGAATTACTAGGTCCCATGGCGTCGTGCATGAAGTGGTGTTTCTGTGGGTGTGCTGTTGGTGTGAATTTGTTGAATAAGCAAAACAACACTCCTGTCTCCATTTGGCAAGGTCATTTTGAGCGGCAAAGTATCACAGCAAAACCAAAAAGTTGCGGCAGTGATGCCATTAAATTAATTTACAGTCCTCCACTGAGAGCTTTGGATTGTTTTTCATGAGGCTCATTTAAGACTGTGGCCTGGGGACACTGAGAATGACTTGACACTCAACATGTTACTGATTAGCACAGTTGTATGAAATAAGCAGGCTCGGCGATCGTCGCATTTAAAAAGGAATGAGCGATTTTGAAGGCCAGTGCGACAAAAATGCTCATTGCTGAAAAATAAGCAGGGAGCGTAACTACGCCACTGAGTAGTAAATGCCTAGGAAAAGTCGACTTCATACGATAAGCCTAGCGAAGTATGGCCAGAAAATAAGTAGGCAGGATGCCTCCAAGTACAAGTTAATGCACGATAAAACCGCAATAAACCTCCCAAACCGCTTCTCAAAGTGAAAAAATGTCTTTCCCCAAAAAGATGGTTTAAAGAGGCAGCGCTTTACTAAACACAAAAAACGAATTTCGAACCCGTAGACTAGGCGAAGTAATACAGCCTCGCTTCAAGATAAAGCAATAGGTTTAAAGCCGTAATTCAAGGTCTCAGATAACGAAAATAAAACTAGGCAAAACAAATTAGCAATCGTGAGGATTTCCCAGGGGCACGACAAGAGAGTGCTTGAAGCGATCCCATGAAAGAGCAACTTACACATAGTCAAGCTCCACTCTGGCACTTCATGATTCTTCTACCCACCCAACCTCAAATCCATCAGTTCATAATGCACCCACAAATTCGTTGTTCATCCACCCATCAATCCATAGCCCGTTAATCTATCCAGCTTATTCATCCAACTTCGCTTCATCCTCTAATTTAATCACCATTCTTCTGTCTGTGTATATATTATTACCTGGGTAATTTATCTAGTCTCTCCTATTCGTTCATCCACCTGTCCACCCAATCACTTTGTTCGAAATCGTCCATCTACTTGTGCATTTCCAGTTCACCCAGCAATGATTCAGCGGCTTTTATTTCTGCTTTGCCTGCCTAATTATCTGTCCATTCACCCACGACACATCACCTTGTCTGTTTACTCTGCACCCCAAAAGGGTTATTCATGCATTCTGAATGCGTCCATTCAGCTCCAGGTAAGTCTTTTAAGCCGGCTATCCCGCACTGTGTTTTGGAAACCCAAAGAAGAGAAGCTTCGAGGCTTCAAAAACTAAGGATAATAGCAATGTTTCACCATACCGCGTAAGGCAAGAAAATAACAGTTGTGAGAATTCTTACGGCACTGAATACAAGGTGGAGAAACAAGACAATAACCCATTTCGTGTAGGAGCCCAATTGTTTTGACCATGGAACAGGAGGTATTTGGTATTCACAACTTGAAAGATAAACTAGGCGAAAAATCCGGGGAATGCCGGCCTGTACTACACTCAATGGACCGAAAAATGTAAAAGCTGTCTTGTCTCCATTTATTTCTTCCTTTTTTATTATCGGGAGGCTGAGAGGGGCACGGGAGCAAAGGATATCGATCGGAAAACGAAAAATTGATGTCTGGACGGGTCTATCGATTTATCGTCGCTTCTTTGTAGCGAGGACACGAGCAAACAATAAAAAACACGGAATTATTAGTTTGTCAACAGAATTCCTAGAAGAATTTGAGGCTCATCTATGATTTATAAAACATGATTTTCAAAGAGAAAACGTAATCCCATTCAATTTTTAACAAAATTTGCGACAAAATCCACTTGAGAAAAACTCTTGCGAATTCAAAAAAGTGGTGGAAGATCTTGACGAAACATTGCGCGACCAGATGTGCGACTTCTTTTTAAAGACAACAACCGCTATGTCTCCTATCTAAATGGGACAATTTGGGGCTTAAAAAGTCTCCTTTTCAGGTGTTTCCTAGCTATTCAAACACAAAACAAAAATAAGACGAAACAATAAAAAGGTGACAAACAGGACAAGCAACTGGCACATACGATATCGTTAAAGCCATTCATTCCGTGTACTCGAGCGCCTCGTGGGTATCCGTGCGTAAATGACAACACAACGGCAATCAGCCAATTGCAGAGTAGATAAGAGGCAATCTCGTTTTTTGATTTGCTGAGAAATCATGCAGCACTGTAATTGGTTGTCAGTGAATGATTCACCTAAACTCTATCACATCTCTCATTGGCCTGGCATTACGCGGCTTTTTCGAAAACCGCGTGCACGTGCGCACGTGATCAGGTGCCTGGATTGGCTACCCAATGAATTACGAGGTGTAGCACGGACTGACTTTGTGCAACTTAATCGATTTTGACCCTTTAGAATGCATGGCATGATGGATGTGATTGCACTATTCGCTCTACTTTCTTGCAGTTGACGTTATTTCGAGGGCTGCTGTGACGAGGCGGAGAGGCGACAGCGTGATCCTATCTGTTCCATTTAATTACACTTGCGAGTGCGGCAATTTGGCATTTGATCATGGAATAAGCGTGATTTGAAAGTACATATGAGTATGCCGGTACCACTTTCATTTATTTGAGTCGTCTTTAGGGCTAAAAATTGATGCGGGTATATGAGTGGACCGATTTATGGCCACTTCACCGAAATGAGGTGTTAACTTATCATCTCTTTTCCTTCGCGAATAACTCTTGCCTTCTCTTTATCCATTGCATTTCTATCGTTCTACAAGGAGAACTATCCTGCTCATCATCATAAGGCCGGATGCAGGGGACGTAGGCAACAAAGAGGCCCCAAGTCATCGGCAGCTCGATCTAGTGACGCGGTGCTGATGGATAGGGTTTTCTCCTCAACTTCTCGAGTGCTTCTCAGTTGGTTTCCACAAACTGAATGAACAATCACGTTCCTGGCCCACATTATCCTTCCCCTGCCCCAAAACCACAACCCGGAATGCCGCATTGTCTCCTCGTTACGCTAATGTTTGGAGGTAAGTTATATGCTTTAGGGAAGCCTAGCCCTTATCGGTGCTCACGGTATACATCTAAGGTGCAAGTGCTTTAGAGTTATCAGCATCAAAAAAGGGACCAGAATAGAATTTGTAGTTAAATTTATCTTTGCTACGATTGGTGGCACTTCTTAGGCCCGATTGTATGCGGTTCCAATGGATCTAAGCAACTGGGCGAAGGCACAGGATCAAAACTATTTGCAAGACCTGAATGCAGGCATTTCTGTCGCAGTCAGAGCGAAGATTAATTGACCCATAAAATGCACCAAAGGATTTCACATTTTCGTAACTCGCGCTTATATTCTACAGTGAACGCTACTTAATTCGTTCATCAGTAGCGTGACTGCTACAAACACCAACTTTAGTAGCAACTTAGCGACCCTGATCAGATATTACACCGTAAAGTCCTATAGGTGGGTCATTTGCACCGAGAGGAAAACTTGGTATCAGACTGCCGAGCCTCGTGTCATGCGTCAAAGTTGTTGAGGTGGCCAGTGACAGGTGATGTGTGCATCCACCACGCAATGGCGATGTCAATGTCGATAATTTTGATGGTTCAGTTTGTCATCGTTTAATGACCAATGCCAAATGGAACAGCCAGCAGGTGGTTTACCTGCTTACTTATTTATTTATTTATTTTTCAATCAATTACTTCGACAGATCACTGGAAGTCTCGTCCTTTTCAACTGACGCGCACTCTTGA
Source organism: Taenia crassiceps (assembly GCA_023375655.1). Lineage (NCBI taxonomy): Eukaryota > Metazoa > Platyhelminthes > Cestoda > Cyclophyllidea > Taeniidae > Taenia > Taenia crassiceps. The sequence continues at coordinate 1,277,209 of JAKROA010000007.1, forward strand.
CTATGCCAGTGCCCGTTTAATGGCATCACCTTTGGAGTTATCGACAGTGGATTAGAAACAGTGAGAGCTTAATACACATGTGGTGCCATCAGGCTGTGTCAAGGAGGCAGGCAAAGTTGGTGAGTGATCCTGACGATGGCAAAGCTAGCTTTAAAATACACTAACTTGCATCTGTGGAGACAATTTACCCTCTGCCTTTCATGTTAAACCCCACTCCACCCACCGCCGTATCAGGAGTCGTGAAGGTAATTGGGCAAAATGTGAAGACAATCCAAAGCATCGTTTGCACCTGAGATGCGGATTGTGCCGAATAGAGCCTCACAATCATCACTGTTCACCCCGCATTACTAATCTGCTCTCAATTCTTCCTTCCATACAACCTGTCATCGTCCATCTCACTAGCTTTCTTTTTTAGTTGATAAAATATCGTTGGCTTGTTAACTTTCCAACGCCCTCGAGGTGATTTAACACCGCGTTTGACAGGTAAGCCTTAATGTTGGGGGTGGGGAGGGGTGAATGGCTCTCGGCCGGATTTTGATTTCAGGATACAAAAAGAAGTGGGTGAGCGGAGGTGAAACGCGCACCACTTTCATTTCAATGTGTAAAAGAGGCGACATGAAGGAATTTAGAGCGATCGGCATGGATTACACTTCCGAAGCGCCTCATTTACTCAATTCTAGGAGTTAAAACTTGTCACCAATGGTGATTTTAAGAGAGAGGGTGATGAACAGTGGTAAATTCTCATTGATCCGAATCGCTTTTAAGTATTTTTCACTTTCAATGGACGTCGGATGGATGAATAGATGGCCACGGGCTGGTTTGTTCAGTGATACTTTCAGCTGCTACCTCATCCTTTTCCATAACGCAGACGCTTCTAGAGGGGAGAGGTGTCTTCTTCCCTCCTTCCAGTTCAAGCTACTTTAATGCTTTCGCTTCCGTCAAATGTGGAACAAGTGGGTCCTGCAATTAACGTGTTTTACATGCAAGTGATCAGCAGATCACTTGGTTTTGGTGATCCACTGACAGAAAAGTCAATCAAAAGACAGACTTAGGTGCCCTGAAAAATGTGCGATCGCTGCCTCTGGAGGTGCTCTGTCCTTTTAGATGAGCGAGGCGACAAAGATCTCCCCAGTACGCATTTTCTCCTCCTCTATCAATCCTAGTAGCTAAGGGAGGAGGAAAGCATCTCTTTCTCCACCCTCTTATAGCCTCTCCATGCAGGTTTTTTTCTTCTTCCCGAAAAGTGTCACCATTTGGATGGCTTCTTCATGCGTTTTTTTGGTCATTCCTTTGACTGACTTCCTTCTCTAGTTTCAGCCTGACTCAAGAACCATGTGTACAATGCACGGCAACAAAAGTGACGTTGATTTGCTTTGACTTAACAGTTATTCGTCTGGACTCGCAGTTGTTGTACTAATCCTTCGGTATTCGGTGCTTCTATCCTGGCAGCAGAACTTTACGGCCAAGAAATGGAATTGGTTATCTATACCCTTGCTAACAGCTTCCCTATTGTCGCATTTTAATGTCTGTAAGGTGGAGACGGGGCTTGAAGCTACGCCGAGGACCAGCGAGGTCAAACACGAGGTCCTCGACTTGCGCTTACTACCCATGGTTCATTTACCAATCTCGCCTGACGGACAAATGCTGAAGTAAAGGCAATAACAACATCTCTAAGGTGGTTCACGAAAACTTCTGACTCTGGAGGGAATCCACCCGTGTTCTGGTACTATACATAAAAGAGGGAGTTGCCGATCCCCTCAAAACTCATTGCTCCTTCCTTCCCTGCCTTCTATTCTCCTTTCCTTTACTGCGGGACACCATCTGGACGCTGCCAATTCGCACCAAGTGAGTAAATGGTCGAAGTGCAAAGAACCATTACGGATTAGGACACGTTAAATAGTCAACCATCCATCATAAACTCTCTTTTTATTGCGCAAATCCTTTCCCAAACATGGCAGATTCGTGCTGCTTGATGCCATTTTTAACGATGCAGCTACCACTACGCATTATGGCCCATTAACTCACAGCAAAACACAGCCTCTGCTCTTCCTTTTTTTCTCCATCTGCCTCAACTGACACTTGTGACAGTCCAGCGTTTATTGACAAGCATGACATTGCATTGGACTATTTGGGGCACGTAACACACCAACCACTTCTCTCACATTGCATGGCAATTCAAGTCGTGTCTGGTCCAGCTTAAGGTTCAACTGAAACCGAGTCGAGAAGTTGGGGCTCTCTTTGCCTTCTGTCAAGAGCCACGACAAATTATACACTCAACTGGAGAGAGCCGTGGAGAAGTGCTTGCCAGCTGTTGATTCCCCTGCTCGGGAAGGGCAAATCTCAGCCCCACACGATTCCAGAGTAGACTTGGAGGTGGAACGTCAATCCTATTGCAAGGCTCAAGTACTTTGCCATCTCTGGCCTTTTCACAGACTTGGATGCCACGCGAGAAAGGTCTTGCGACACCAAGCTCTCCTCGCCTCCCACCCTCTCCGACAGCTACGGCAGTGCTGATGCGAGAACTTGTCGCATGGATCTGCAAATGAGGGTAAATAAATCACATGAACGCATGAGTCGCCCCTACTTGCTCCGTGGAACCTGACTAGCCGACTAGGTGATATAAGTGGATGCAATTGGAGCAAGGCTGCCAATGCTCCCGTCGGCTCTCACTTGGTTCGGCTACTCACAATGCCCTCTTACGGAGGTAAGAATGGCACTTGTGTTGCGGAGGTTTGGACCGCGCAAGACCGGTGAAGCCAAGAGTGTATGCATAATCAAACCTGCTATGAAATACGTCCATGAAGACTGACTGACTGACCATCGTCCCCAAGGGGCAAGGTTCGCATTGTGATGGTGAGAGCAGTAATAAAGGGTTGCGATAAGCACCAAGGTCGACACCTAAAAGGGAGGACTGGGCAGTTTCTGCTGCTGTTGGTTGACTGGAGAAAGGAGAGGAAGGGAGGAAGAAAGGGCGAGAGATGAGAGACGGCTTACCCTCGTCTTGCTTGCCCATCCCCACACACACACACACACAGACCTCATGATGACGGCACTTTGTTTGTCATAGCTGCCAAACTTTAGTCGGACATTTTGGGAGTGTCGCATTCTATTCGCCTATCTGTGTAAGCTAACTGAGGCTGTGTCCGGGGGGGGGCAGGAGAGGGGAGTAGACTCACTGCGCTCGTTGTCAGCGTCACACTCAAACTCTCAGGTGGGAAATGTGCATTGTGTGTGTGTGTGTGTGTGCGCGCACGTATTCTCCATTGAGCCATGAAAACGAATTCTGCCTTGTAAATATCAAGCACACAACTCGTAAACTGTGTGAGTTGGAGTCAGTGAAACGAAAGACCAACACTAGTAAAGTCTACTCCAAGGCCTCAGAAAAATGACCGAAATGACCGAAGCAATAACCCAAAGCAGAAGAGAAGAGATGAGTAATGTGTGTTTACACATTTGACTTTTTTAGGCAGAAGATTGGGAGAATGGACATTCAGTCAGGAGGTTCTTCGTTTTCAACTACTTGATTAATCATGATGGCGAATACTCCAATGATGAGGATAATTCCACCAAGAATACGCCTAAGAGAAAACGATAAAAGATTAAAGAGAAGGGCATAAGCACCACAATATTAGGTGAGATCGGGTCTCTTCATTCGAAGCAAAAGGGCTAAAGCGAACAATGGGTCTACTGGAGGCACGAACCAGCTATTGGGATTAATGGGATCAAGTGGATGCAACTTACGTTACACCAGCATAAGTCAGTTTTTAAATGTAGAGCGATGGATACTTACACCCATCCAGGAATACTTGCATTGTTTGGGTCCAAAAGATAGCGCAAAATAATCCACAATGAGTCAATGACTATAGCTTGAAAAGGTATGTGGTTGTCCTGATTTTGGCCTGTAAAGATCCCAGTGAAATATTGTGCCCACCGAAGGATACGCGGGCGTAGGCGTTCCCAAAACCCACGAACCTTCAATGCATAAAAACCAATTGGAGGTGAGTGCTACTGATAAATTGCAAGTAGATAGAACTCAGTTGCTTATTCCTGAGATGCCAATCAACGAGCACGATGGATGGAGGGATACAGGATGGATGGATGGATGAATGAATGAATGGAGTACACAACAACACAACAGACCCCACCTTCAATAAAGTCGGTGATTGCGGGACCGTTCTAGCACTTCGAATCACCAACTCGAGAGACGAAATCTTTCCCGTTTGAGCAAAGATTTTAAAAATCCAGGCCATCAAAGCATCATTTCAAGCTTGGTAAATACGGACCTCTCAACAATCCTCTTATATGACCAACCGCTGTCATGCCTCTTGAGGTAGCGAGACAGAAAATGGGTGTGCACAGGATGCCTGCTTGAGTAGCGTCAACGAACAACTAGGGCTATTCAAAAGTAGCCTTTGCACAGTCAAACTGGCACGCCTAACGATAAGACCTGATGGACAATCCATGATGTCTTGATACACCCTCGAGGCGAAAGACAGCTTCGCAGATGTCCCCACCATCGCCCTCCTAGTTGGTGATGAAGTGAAGTCTTTGCGAGTTGTGGACGCTTCTCACCGACAAGGAGGTTGGCAGTGCTAGTTAACATAATCTTCCTCCCACCTCCCCCTCCTCAATCGTCATCACCTGCTCTGTGTGACCCAAGATGCCTTCTATACCTCTGCAATGCCGACAACAGGCTCTGTCAAGTCGATCATAAAAAACAGCACGGCGTCGGTCTCGCAAGATGCGTCAATCGGAGTGTAGAGTTGCAATAATTGTACAATCAAGTGGATCGCTCCAATAACGCCCTACACACACTCTCCTTGTGAATCACTAACACCGACAGGTTGCATCACTGCCTGCCTAATGTTACCTCCAGCTTACCATCCAGTGTGTAGTGAGGAAGAAGCCTCAACTGCGTCCTTAAATGAACCCCTCATGGTGTAGTGACAAAGTGAATTTAAGGGTTCCTTGCACGCCTTCTCAACCAAACAGCCGCTTTTGCCTCCACATCAAGTGTTGGCCTTTAAAAAGTTAAGCGCAGTGCAATGCCACTGCTATTCAGTCAGATGCCAACTTGACCAGTGCTTTAACATCACCTTCAACGAATGGAATAAATTGCTTTAGGTTGATTATGGGTACCTGTTCCAACCCGAGGAGGAAGGAGTGCAATACGGGAGCACCACCAACAGGGTTGGGGTAATGAGGTGTTGGAAAGGAGACTTATTTGCAGGTTCGTTCACTCCGGCTGCGCCATCAACACGGCATGAATTACATCCCTTGTACGTTGTGAGTGTAATAACCGAGCTGCGGTGGAATGGATGTACCTTCTATTTCTAAATGTGTATTTTTTGGTTAATTTCCTAGAGCAGCATCTACCATCATCTTATAGGTAGACAGGCCGGCCTCGTGATGCGCTACTGAAGTTCGAAATAAGTAGGTGTGACGCAGTTAATAGGCAATCAACGCGCAAGAAGCAGAAACGAGACAGGGGAACAGGGTTTTTAAAACAACAAGTCGCAGCTGGTACATTGTTAGCAGACAAAGAGGAACAACTAACAATACCAAAACTTATTTTAAAGCATACACATACGCACAAGGAGAGAAGACTGTATGAAAGGCAAACGAACGAGAGGAGGAGTGAGTTTACTTAAGATATGTATCACTGTAACCGATGATGTATGTCTATATATACGTTTATCCAGGAGCCAATGAATCGGATTTTTGAACTTCACAGCACTTTTTTGGTCTTTGATGCCGACGGTGATGGGGACGACTTTGAAGATGGCAGCGAAAGAAGCATCAATAGTTGTGTTACCAGACAAAGCAGATGACCTGCATAGTTGAAACGCCTAAAGTAGAGGATAAAAAAACAAATAATCGCGATTCAAGCTTGAGCAGCAGAAAAGAGCGAGAAATCAAAACAATACTGAAATGAATTAGAGGACAAAACTGGTCACTGTGAGCGACCTATGCAACCAATAGCGACACCAAACTAGACTAGGGATGAAGAATGGACTGGCGTGGTATATGCAGAAAAGGCGATCCGGAAAAACCAATCAAGCAGGCGCACAGGCTTCTGCAAATGAGAATGATAAAGTAAGTAGGTCAACATTAGCTAGCCAAGGGGACAGACTTACGACCATGCAATGATACTTTCGCGAAACGAGAGGATGACAAAGGCCAAAGCCGTGTAATTGACCAAAAAGTAAGTCACCACACGGGTAATGAGATCATAGGCGCGTGATGTGCCCTCACGTTGACCGTCGAGAGTCCAAACCCACTTAGTGTCAGGCAGCCACTCGAGAATACGGGGGCGCAGGCGCTTCCTCACCATCCGACCAATCTTCAATGTGAGAAGACATTCTGAGTGAATGCTACTAATGAATTGCGGGTAGCACGAAACACCATCAATTTCTGTGATGTAAACAACAGTCACACGTGGAAATGCAGCTGCCAATGACAAATTTAACTACGCAAATAAGTACCGTAAATTAGCAGCGAGTAACTTCGTGGCTTTGAGGAATCTAACGGTGGCTCAATAAGCTAGCGGGGAACAAACTGCTGAACTAGAGACAGAGGTGTGGACATGCGGGAACCCAGTCCACTACTACTTCCTGTCCTCCAATTCTTCTCTACACTCATCAAAATGGTTAACAGTTCAACTGAAGGAGGCTCCTCCTGCTCAAATGCATATAACAGCAATCTCACCACTGAAAACCAAGCCATTGACACAAAGAAGAGGTAGTATCCGGGATAGAATCCATGCCATAGAACGGATACGAAAAACACCGCAAACACTGCAATACTCTTTGGCGTTCGATCGAATATGGTGATCCGTAGCCACCTCAACGTCTGCAAGTTCCAGTTATCCGTCAGCTCCTTCACACTCCGTGGAAACTAAAACCAGGTAAGACTTATTGTCCCACAAGTCACCATCGGTTCCTCTACTGACTACTTACCACGAGAAGCACTCACCTCTGCCTCCATGAAGTTGAAGCTTTTCACTAACGAATAATCTGGTTTTCCATGCTTATCAAATCCACGGAAGCCAAAACCAGCGGCCAGGCAACTGAGTGCACCTGGTTTGAAATAGGTGTCAATTTACCTCTGGAAAAGCAAGCTACTTATGGTAGCAACAGTAGACACTATTTTATCAGCTTACAAACAGACCACGCGAAGTAGTAGTGCTGGCGCATAGTGAAACCCGTGAACATGAGGTAGAAACATTTGTGAAAGAACTCAAACCTTTCAAAAGTCTCACCTAGAAGGAGTAAGAAAAAGAAAGACAAACGACCTACTCAGGTAGAAGGATGGTCGGAAAAATTGGCAGATGCAGAGGTAGACAATGAGAAACGCCACGGCTTGTAGGAAGTACTTCATGATCTCATTCTGAAGTTATGAGCAGGTGTGTAAAGAAGCGCCCCAATCGACAGAACTTACCATGGGCTGAAGGAGGGTGTCACGATTTTTTATCTACAATGCAAAGAACGAACGAGCTCAGATCGGAGCTGTTGCTTTCTGTGGGCCATGACAACAGTTGAATGTCACCTGGATCGGCGGGAGGGATACTCAAGAAAACTACTTAGAGAAGGATTTCATCGGGAAGTGGGCTTAACTTATCAAATACCAGCCTTTGGCTGAGCGCACAGAAGGGACTGCGGAAAGAGGCTGGTGCTAGACTTGAAGAAGGCAAAGAAGTTAGGCAAAGGAAGGCATTTACCAACGGGACAGACAGTTGAAATTTGGTTTTGCCAACAAATATTAGGATTGATGGCTTTCGTGCTCAAAAATAGACAGAAGAAGTACCATGAAAGGTGAAAATCCCAGCCTTACAGGGCGCTAGTGTCCATGTTTCGTTAAGGTACAGTTGCATCAAGTAAAATGCGTTTAGAAGAGGCTTCCATGGATTCTTTAAGTGTCGTTTATGGAAGAAAAAGACGATCAGTTCCCTAGTGCCCTGAAACAATTACGAATTTTAAATGGGGAAGGAGTTGCATATGAAAGCAGAAAGGATTCAACAAAAGTTGGGCAAAATCCTCTAAGCATGTTAACTTCGAGAAAACTGAGGGCATGATTTTAATGCCTGGATACGTTCGACGTAGACCCCATTTGGTTGATGGAGAGGGGAATGACCCTTGAGGCGGTTAGCCTCAGAGTTCTTCAAGCAGTGACGTCTATGACGTTTAGGACGCCGACTGATGCAACAATGTCTCCTAATTCCTTCCCATTTTTAGCTACTCCACCCTGTACGATGCTACAGGAAGGGGAGACAAATCTGTCGGTGGCAGTGCATCAGTAAGAAATCCGTGGAGTCTGATGAGTTTTAAGGAAAATGCAAGATCAGCCACTGAAATTTACCTACCTCCAACTCCACCTACAAGAGAAATCGAACTTTCAATGATAGCTAATCTGACTTAGCAAAGGAGGGAAAGGAGTGGAGGGAGAAGGAAAGGACTTGTAAACAAAGCTAACGCTTCACAACCTCTAATCACGAGTTATTTGACCCCGTACCTACAGTTATACCAACATCTCCTTTCTGGTCTATTTCGTCCAGCCAAGTGAGTTAGGCTGAGTTTATGGGTAACAAAAAAAGGCTGGAAAAAATCACCTCAGGTCGCATTGGATGGCTTGAATTGCCTACCCACCACTCAACACCAACTACTGAATTCGGGGTGTGAATATCAGCAGTATAATATGATGTTTGGTCGATTTTTCGATGCTGTGTAGGTGATTTCGAAACACTATCCCATTTATTCGTGGACAGCAATCGCGTATTAATAGAGGTGGTTGGAAGATCACTTCAGCGGAAAAAGAAGGCTTGTGTTAACCGATATAAGATCGTCTGACTTCGGCCTCTGGTGATGGACACTGCATCAACTGGGAGAAGTTCGCCCGCCAGATGGAGGAGTTTGAATGAATTGAGACATGGAGGATCTATTGGTACTCTCCAATGCATCAAATAGGCTAGTATTCGCGAAATTTGGAAATGCGTGCGGTCAGTAGCTGAACCTCCAAAGTCGACCAAAGAAATGCGATGGAATGATAGCACAGATCCCACTGCAAGTAATCCCACCTGGTAATCCATCTGGTGACTTACAAATTCACCCTCACGCGCAATGAGCACATGAGGAAAACAAAAAAATTTAAATTCACAGGAAGACCAAGGTAAAAAAGGAATTTCCTAGAATAGGAAAGCCTCACAAGGGCATGGTTGAGAAAGACAGCTTTGAGGTAAGGGATTGCGCGGTTATTGAGAACCCCGAAGTACTACAACAAAATTAGCGGACAATCTACCCCAACAGAAAACCACCAAGTTGGGCCTGTATGGGGTCCCGGGATGGCAATACGGATAGGAACCCACTGAGCGAGGTTGCTTTGCAAGCAACACAATTTCCAATACAAAAGTGGACCGTTATCCCTAAAAAGAGAATAAATTAGTAGGAGCTACTTTACAGTGGACTATTCACAGGACTTGAGCCCCCTGTGCCTCTCTACACTTCCCTAACAGTGGTGAAAACCGGTAATATTAGGTCAGAATTCACACGATTATGAAGACTGAAACATCGCTGGCAGATGAAGTGGTGGCCTCTTCAAGTTCATTGATGGCCTGCGTCAACAGCGACGAAGTTGTTGACGTCATTATGCAAAACCAGCTTAGGTGCTTAGAGCTTCTCCACATTTGTTAGTCAGAGAATCCACCGAATTTAGATAAAGGCGTGGGTCTGAGCTTGGATCGCATTACGTTTCTAACCCGACCAATCGGATGGAAGAGTCTTTAGCACCTATCCTAGGTGTACTAATAGGCTCATCAAAGGCCAAGGTCAATCCGTTGCTATACCTATTCACAGCTGAAGTAATAAGATTTAACTCAGACTTAGAATCAGCCCTCCGCATGCTCCACCAGCCAATCAGCTGTTAGGATTGTGCAACTGTTCTCACTCACCCACCTCAGCCGACAAAGACGTCCACTCTGAAGTCCTTACCTGTTGGCTATCCGAATGCAGGGTAGGAAACCGAGTCAATAAGCTGTGATGGCCCAGACTATGGAATTCCACACATATGCAAACCTTTCTCACTAACGGACTTCGTTCACAGACAATGACGGCTCTCCAAGATCATATTTGTTGTGACTTATTGTGGGTCTGACCGATGTATCCAATTCCATACATTTATGCGATATTTGTGAAAAAAGCTAGTTTGCTTATTTTGCTTCCGAAGGAAAGACAACAACAAGCGACTGGGAGTGCATATAGCCCACCACAAAGCATCAAGTTAGGAGAGATTCTCCTTCTTCCCACTGCCATTCGTTCAAGACAAAAAGCGCAAAATGAGGCTGCCAAGATAACCAATAAAGGTGGAAGGAAACAGGTAAAGGCAAATTTTGCCATTCATAAGGTAATGAAGCAGCTCACTTGATGGACATCTAACTACCGCCCCAATGGGGCAGTTGAAAAAAAAAACCAAGAAACAAACAAGATAAAATCACTTTCTCCTGCCAAGAGAAGTTAATGCTCTCACAAAACTGTCAATTAGAGAAAAAAGGTGCACAACATAGAAGCATCGCCATTCGATTAGATGCTTCACAGTCTTGGAGCCACCCAGACGCCCACTAGCGACTTTTTATAGTGCTAAAGAGGGAGCCCCAGGTGGAGAATGTGCCCCCTCAACCAAAATCGAACCAAATTTGGAGGAGGCCATTAACCCCTTTGAAAAGCTAGCCTCAAGCAATCAATTTTGATAGGAAAAAGGACCTACAAATTTGGCGCGTTGTTTAACGGTGAGGTGTTTATCATCCGCCTCTGTGCCCTCAATGTAGACCTTGTAGTCCTTGAAAGCCAACGGTGGGCCGGCCAGTACGGTCTGGAAGTTGATGCAATAGGAGAAGAATTCCACCAGCGTTGGTATTTTCCTGTTAAAGGGAAAAGAGGCCAAAGTTCGAGGGGTCCATTCTGCCCCGAAAGACCCAATCAACTCATCAGTAAAGAGAGGATAAAAGCATGCCATCAACGTTAATCGGTTTCCCTGTTACAAAAAGCAACTCTACAGTGATCAAACACCACGAAGTCATTTAAACATTCGGTAATAATGCAAAAAGATGAGCAGGTCTGCCATTAGAAAACTAAGAGTAGACAATTTACCGCTCACAAGGTCAGAGGTCAGCAGGAAATTATTGCACAAAATTATTCAAGCGAGAAAGATTAAATAATGCGCAAGGCAGATCAACCAAGGGTCACGTCAACCAAAATTTGCACATCAACTGCCAGAATTTAGCGTTTGAGTGAACTGACATTACACGCTACTTGTTAATTAAACTTTTTAACAAAACTAACCTTTAATTAAACCTATGATGACCCACGGATTATGAGCGCCACATCAACACAACCGTTTTCGTCTCAAGCAATTAAATGCACTGCATGGCTTAGTAAAATTAGCCATAATGAGGTAAGAAAGAAAAGGTCACATATAAGTGACGCCTGTGGTACACATTAAAATAAAAAATCAGCAAGAGTGCACCACAGCAACAACTCCATGGCGACCCTTTAAATCCAACTGCCAAGTATGGAGTGAAAGTCAACGGTAGCATTCACCGAAAGATGTATAAAAGTGGAGCATTTCAAGCATAGTCGGGAACAGACTCCTACGATGTCATAGGTCATTTAATAACCGGAACACGAGGGGCCAATCCAACATCACCAATCGGCTAATTAAAACCCTGAAGAGCAAGAGGAAGATGGCTGAGAGCTGCTACACGGTAAAATGGAGTGGTTACGGACTTACTGACTGAGAGAATCCCTTTTCCAGATCAACCAAAAGAAAAACAAAAGTAAGGAAAGAAGGATGGAATGAATCTGGGCTACTGCAGGAAGGCAAAACGGTATTAACGATAAAGGGGTATTGGGGCAGCTTTGGAGGCAAGGTGAAACTAAGAAGAGCACAGACTGGGACAAAGGCAGAGAGTGCTCAAGCACCTCCACCAGTGCATCCGTGCCACTTGCACCGACGATGAAACTAAAGGCTTTGACCAATCCTTCTGACAGAATGGGAAATTATGGAGCTAAAATGAGGTAAAGGACAAAGTTATTCCTAGAAGATTCAAGCTACGTCCAGCCAATAGTAGCGCAGGATGCAGAGTAACAGTGCGTCTGAAATCGTGATGGTTAAAAAGATGGTGTAAGGAATTGAATAAACTCTGCAATTCAAATGGGCTTCACCTAGCCAGTATCGCAGCCGATTGAATCGGTAGAAGTTCTGGAGAAGTCAATGGCAATAATTAAACGCTCTAAGAGCGGGTCCGGAACCACCATTATCGGTGGGATTCATTTGCCCACTAGAATAAAATTATTTAGACATTGCCGTCATGGCAACGGGTGAAAAAAGATTGTATCTTGTACAGAAGGTGGTAAAAAACAATTTCAAGGGACGCAAAACATAATCTAAGCAAAATGCCTTCAAGAAAACCTTGAAAACTTCCTTCAAACTCGTTACGATGGGGATGGACACACATATTCAGCATTAGTAGAACTTGTTCCAAAGCCCACACTGCCAACGCAGTCAAGTAGATATTAGGAGAACGAACAAAGTCATAGAACCTCTTACAGATTAAAAAACTGATGACTTTTGGTCCAATCCCAAAGCTTGATTCAAAATCAGTGGCTGAGGAGGGGACTTTAGGGAGAGAGACATCCTCAAACAATTTGGCCAAGTCTCATCCAGTGAGATCGAGATCGTTGATGTAATGGCGCCAGTCGCTTCTCCGCAAATGATGGTCCGGTAATATTGGCCAATCCACTTGGATGTAAGGTACATACTTGTTGTTGGGAGTCACCAGCTCCACAACGAAGGGAAATGGGCGTATTCCCCTGTGTCGGATTATTTTGATGCCCTAATTCCAGGCTTTATACTCCTGTCGTGCATTTAGGCTAAAAGAACTACGATTCAGCTCCTAAATCAAGCTGAAATCTGACCGATAAAGTAGGTTGATGGCGATGGGAAGGTGATCCAGATGGGTGGGATAATGGCGATATGAGCCCTAACCACCATCAAATTCCATTTTTCAGCCATTCGATGTAATTCCCTTTGAGAGAGTAGAAAGTAAAAGAAACATAAAGAAATTTATGTTGTAACGACAAAAAAAGATGATGTAACCAACGGCGTGGGGCTCGCCGCGCCATGAATTGCTTCTTTGTTTACTCATTTCACAGTAGGGACGGCCTTTTGGTTGACCTAAAAAGGAACACCCCGACGAGTCAATGTGAGGTGCATTAAAGCCCTGAGAAATTCAGACCTGAGCGTCCACGAAATTGAGCAAAACAGTGCAGTCAACTACCTTCCACCAGGTGAAAAAAAGCCTCAGCTAACAAAGAGGTGACTGAGAAAATTCAAGGCCTACAACAAGCTATTTCCAGGAGGCCAAAACAATTCATACCAGTCCAATCATAAAGAATTGGATGAGAGTTTGATGCATTTCAAGATCTCAATATGACATTCAAGGGAGCAGCCTTCAATCACATAAATCCTTTCAAAAGCAGGTTTTGCTTCTATAGAGAGCATTGATTTCTAAAACAGGAATAAAGCTTATGCTTCCACTTTTTTATTAAAAAAGTACCACCTCGTATACTCTCCAACTTCCCACCGAAACACTTGGCGAGTAGGGTGGTGAAACGTGGCTTGTTTATCGGTGCGATCGGTTATTTGTTTGACCTGTCCACCTAGTGTGACCGAAGCAATTTACATGCAACAGGTTTGTGTTCAACGCGTAGGCAAGAACTATTTCATTGAATAGTGGATCTAGTAACAGGATTTGAACGCCTACTTTCCATGGGACAGTGAAATGCGACGAAATGTGCACAAAAAAACCCAGATCGAAAGTCGGCCAACTTTTTCAAGAAGCAAAGAATACCGCCTTTCGATCCATCTTCTCCAAAACGAGGAGACGATCACAAGGAAACCACATGAAGAAGGGACATGCTTAAAGGAAATACCACCCTCTTTACCCTCAACCATGGAGAGGAGCATTCAGAAACAACAAAAGCATTTCAGGTCATCTGGATCACTAGCCATCTATTGTAGCCACAAGATGAAAGCTCTGCATTCAAATAGGAGACGCAAATGCAACCAAATCGTTGAAGCAGTCACGGAGGGACAAAACCGGATTTGTCCTCTCCGGACCCATCTTTCCTTCCACAATTAAATTCATTCGTTTAGCTGGAGATTTAACCAACACCCACTTCTCGTAAAGAAAGAGAACACAATTTGACAGTAGGGGCTCTGTTTCCAGTGCAGAGAGGTAAAGCGCATTTTTAGCTAGACTTCAATTCCATTGATGCGTTGGAGTGCAAGTGGAGGAAGGTGAGGAAGGAGGGGGAATTTTCACTAGACGAGGGTCGAACTGTAACAGATACAGGTAGCTTGGCGGAAACTGGTAGATGTATAATACAGGAGATATGTATAAAAACTCCCTTTCCTAAACGCGTTAACACAATGAGAGAGAGAGAGAGAAGAGGAGAAACTGTAACTAGCTGAGTGTTTAAAGGTCTCAAATGAATAACCCTGCCTGGCAAATCGACTGCTTTAACGGAACCCAGTTGTTGCTAACAGAATGTGCGCGTGCCAAGACCACAACTTCGGTACTCGCGCCAAGTTTCCCCGAGAGCAAAGCGATGCGGACGTCCAATGGCTGAAATCACGACCGTAGGGAGTTGGGAAACAAACAATGCTGGAATTGATTCATTCAGTCACAGACTAGCTGAGCACAGGCGAGGGGAAACAATAGGGAGTAGCATGTGACCAATGGAGCTGTCATGTCTGGGGTCGTGTATGAATCACGTGATTTTTCACATGCATCCTCAAGCATGATTGTCGAGTACACCTAAAAAATAGCAAGTTAAGCCTGTTCGAAGGAAAAATTTTACTTCAGAAACTGTCAGAACTAGTTAAGGCAGGGAGGAAGGCATCATTTCGCCTCATACCGCAGACCTTAGGATACAATGGCAAGAAGAAAAG
This sequence comes from Taenia crassiceps, assembly GCA_023375655.1. NCBI lineage: Eukaryota > Metazoa > Platyhelminthes > Cestoda > Cyclophyllidea > Taeniidae > Taenia > Taenia crassiceps. Next base: position 1,292,212 of record JAKROA010000007.1, read on the forward strand.
CCCCCTTCATCTTGGATACTGCACATCCAAGTTCTCTTCCATGGCACCAGCATTAAATAATCACATTTGGTAGAAAAATGTCAGGGATAGAAAGATAGTATTGCAAGTCCAACTGAATCAGGTGCTAAAAATGATTAAAAAACGCAACGACCGATTCAGGAAATACTTAAAAGTGAAAGCGTTACCACGGTTGCCTTCCAAAAGAGAAGCAGACGCTAACTGCCAATGAAATAAAATGGATTCTGGGTATCACACGAAAAATAGTTGGAACTCTGATCCAGAAGATTCAGAGAATAGGCTCCGAAAACCGAGGAGACCCACCAAACCCAGGTAAAAGGAGGGATGAAGCGAGGACATATTGAAAAGGATGAAAGGCCTACTCTAAGTCCTGTTCCAACAAATTGAAACAATTTCACCCGAACACTCAAAAATTCGATGATGGCCTTAACTCCGCCAGCGGCAGTGAATAACTCGCGCCTTCCACTGGACTGAAGGAGCAAAGTTTTGCTGAATGCTTTTGTTGAATGAGGTTCAGGTAAATTGATTCACTAATCACCAAATTAACACTTTAGCCCACCGAAAAGACGAGACTGACTCACAATACAGCATACTCCTTTTGAGTCGGCGTTAACTTTAAGGTGATTAAATCCTTTGGAATATGACCGTTGGAATGGAGGGAGCCATTTTTGTCGTCGTTTTCCCTCTTTTCTGCAGCGATAATTTCGTGACCATCAACGAGGTTTGCTGCTAACAGGGTCAGGCGCTGGACCAGAACCATCAGGGGTCTAAAAGAGAGAAACACAAGCTCTATTACGGTTCCTTACTCGCATGTTCCTTATGCATATTCTTGCTATGGAATACTATCAAGCCTGCAGAGTGCGCCCCATCGCTATTCACGGCATGAAAAGCAGTAATCGCGACATAAAGGCGTCAAAAGACGACTACCATTGATGGTGCAAACAATACAAAGTCCTTTGCAATACAGAGGCGTGCTTGGATGGCCAAAATGACAATGCTAAGAATTGGAGGAGCAAAGAGACGGATAAAAAGAGGTTCACACGGCAAAGATAGTTTCGCCTGCTACCATCCAGTTGCGTGCGCACGGTTAGATTCTAAACATTCGCTGTTCGTCTGTGCATCTGATCTTTCAGTTCTTCCATGGCCCAGTACTACTTAGTTTAGAGCACCCTTCGAGAAATGCAGCTAACTAGTGAGAATTGAAAATACGGACAACTACTGATTAAAAACCAGCGGCCGAACAATGGGCATTAAATGAAATAGGAAAAATATGGAGTAAACTCATTCATATGAGTTGGTACAAATATCAACCTACTTTAAAAGCAACTTTACTAAGATATTTGCGATTAAGAAGACATCTTTAATCACCGAATACCGACCGATAGGAAACATTATTACCTCAACCACACAACATTGTAGGAACAGCACCGAAAAGCTTCTACACAAAGGCAATATAAAAGCTTTCCCTCCCCCCAAAAGAAGCAAGAACCACGCAACTAAGAAATATGGAAAACCACGACTATCATTTGCTTTCAAACGAAACACAAGAAAAGAGGGAAAGTAACCGATCACATCAAGCCACGGTAACGCGGCATCCCTGCCCGGCAAGTCGAATGAGATTACGCCTTAACTACTCTTAGAGTTATCCACACACCCAACTGCTGGTGAACACGCGCTTTTGATTCATCTTTCCGCCGTTCTGATGCATGTCCGATCACACCTTGTTGGAAAGAGAGAGGGTAGTTTGAAGTGAGGAGACATCTAGCCAACTTCACATTCTTTATCATTGGCTGTCTCAGTGGTTGTTCCCACAAACTGATTGCCTTTAAACCCACTAATTTGCCACAGCCATACACATTACACTGTCATGAGGTAAGGCAAGTTCAAACCCAACAAATTGGTGAAAAGGCCCCAGCCATTTGCCCCATCCTTGCCTTTACCACATGAGAGCCACCGGTAGAGATAGATCCAAGCAACCTCATTTGCAAGATGCGGTTCGTATTCATGGAAGGAGATTGCAATCTTCACCTCATGGGCCGAGCACTTGCCATCAAAGCGCCTAACTCCATTTCGTGCCTTCACTTTGCAACTCAACCAACACAAAGCTATTTCGCAAATTTCAAGCCCACATCATTCCAGCCAATCTGAAACGTAGTCAATTTAGGTAATTTGACAACTACTAGCAGAGAAATGAGGCTGCAATAAGTCATGCTTGAAATAAAACGCAATGCTTTAGCGCATAATTGAGTCTGGCTTTGCGACAGTCTACAGAGGGTGTTATTATTCGCCTGGAGGTAAGGGGAGGCGTAATCTATGCATAAATTATAACGAAGAGAAAGGAAGGGACTTACTTCTTTTGGCTAATCGAGTCGAGTGTTGTAGATGGAGGGCCATAGTAAACACGCGTGTGTGTATGTCTGGTTTTATCAGGGGGTGCAAACACATGACAATCAGCGCTCTCTTCGCCTCTGCCTTGGCGAGAGGGACGCCACCAACTCGAAAACGACCACTGAACAACTCCTGAGCCAAAGAAGGTGATAGGCAGACTTTTCAAGAAAACATATAGAAAGGTATACCATTACTGAAACGACATGAACACGAAGTAGCCAGTAGGGGAGTACTATAACAGTCTCTATGGGCAATCCTCTCAGATTTCTTTATTCCACCACTTAATGAACGCATATGCAACTAAAACTGAAACACTTGATTAGCAAGTATACACGCGCACAACCACGAGAACACAGACACAAGGGCAGGAAGACGCCACACCTTTTAAGATGAGACAAAACGTCACAAGTTAAGCAGAGAAGAGACGTAAGATTCATGGCAAAAAACAACAGTACTCTACCCTTTCAATTCAAGAAAAGAGGAGGAAAGAAGGAACAGGAAAGAAAACACACAAGAAAAAAGGGAACCAACTGCGCAAGTTGTATGGACCACAGCGGGGGATGAGGGTGTGGACAACCAATTTATCGCTCTAAACACACTTTTACACAATGCTAAGATTGTTCGACCTTTAGAGTCCACTTCCACTTGGTACTGCAGCACCCAAACCTGTGCACGCTGTGAAATTTCCTTCCAATCATTCATAAAACTGAGCTTCATTGTAAAATAACCACGAAACAGCAGGCACTAATGCATTGTATCGCAACATCCCCTAAAAACAATGCCGAGCAGAGGACGAGGTGTTAGGATCGTCACTATCTACTGCAAGAGTAGTGACATCCATAATTCCGCTTTCCTGCTGCCCATCATCTTCTTTTCAATGAGCTCCCTCCCCCTCTCTCCCCACTGCCCCCTCCCCCACCTTCCAACTTCATCCATTTTTGCACTAGTAAGTAAAATGTGCATTCCATTTATCCTGTTCTGCATGCTCGGGTTCGGGGGGGAGGGAGGGAGGGAGGGAGGGAGGGAGAGAGAGAGGGAGGGGCCGTTGCAGTCGAAGCAGATGCACGAGCCAATGACCTTCAGGTGGCAATGCACCAATAACTGCTGCAACACCAAACTTGCTACATTCTTCTGCATTTTGTGGGTGTATGTGTGCGCATCTGTCCGTGTATTTGTTCAAACATGTCGGTGGAGCTCTCGTGCTGCCTTGATTACTACCATCTCCGGTTTTGTCGCATCGCTTGCACAAGTCGACCGACGCAAACGGCCATCAGGGAAACACGAGGCACTGTTTTACAGTAAGTTGCCAATGCAGTAGTTAACACCTGCTTTGCGGCCGTTTGTTCCATTGTCGACGGTGCAGCATCGCTGGCACATGAGACACAATGTCGGAAAGTCGGCGATTGATTTGTGGTGCAATCCACCACTACTATCCTGATCTTGCCTCCGATCTAAAGCAAACTTGGCCTTTGATACGTCTTCTAATATTGTCTAATTTCAAAAGCCATTGAACTTAAGCCGCGTTCGGGACCTCTCTCAGCATACATAGGTCTTACAAACAAACTCACATTAGTGTCTATAACTACAAATTTCTTAAGGTTATCGAAAGGTGCTTACTTTGATCGCTTCTCCCAAATGACGACTTTGGGGTTGTGTGAACGCAGCCATATGTTGGGGCATTTCTGGATCTAACTTTTTGGACGAAGCCAACTCCACTTCGATGCCACAAGAGTGTGTGGGTATGTTCAGTATTAGGGCGGTAATTTCTCCCCTCCGCAGGATAAACTGCATATGCGCGTTTTGTCCCAATTTATTATCGTTCTTATAATGCTTTTCAAGTGTCGACTTTGTGGGTTGTCCTTAAATCACAGTGGACCTATCCGACCCGCATTCTACACACCTACACTTCCCCCTCTAACCTTTGTGTCTCTGCGCGAGCGCCTATTGTCTGCGGTAGCTTAGCGACTACAGATGATGTAATGCGATGAATCATTTGGCAAAAGCATAAATGTTGGAGGTTTCAGAGGCCTCCTTCATCTACTTTTGAGATTGTTGCAACTGCTTAAGTGTTTCTGGCTTGGAATGGTAAGATGCCTTTCACTAGGGCAAATTTCGGTGATTGAAGACGATTCAACGATAATGGCTGGTCAGTTTTTATGTGCCGTCCGTCTTGGTTGTCTCTATTCACAGTTTGAGGAAAATAGCACTTAGTAAGTGCTCAAAGAGGTGATGTATTTCTATCCAGCATTTGCGTTTAAAGGTTCACGGATTTTGCCAACCAGACCGCAAGCAACTAGTCAGAGTTGGCATTAAATTAAATTTTGCAGTGTTAACAGTCCCTTTGATGTAATGGCAATGCTATCGACTATGTCAGCGGTGAGGACGGTGCCTCGCAAATATGAAAGAACCCAGTCAAGCAAGCAAAGATGACGCAACGTTGACAACAGGACAGGCAAAGTCGAAGTGAGTAGTTACTCTCTCGCCCACTCACATAACTCCACGAGCCGTTGATAAGAGCGTGAATTGCTTTCAAGAACGAGGGATACAGCTGAAATCGCGTCTCTTGATTTAAGCCAACTGAAGGAGCCTAACGAAATGGCGATGAAGCTGCATTGGCAACTTACTGTAAAACAGTGCCTCGTGTTTCCCTGATGGCCGTTTGCGTCGGTCGACTTGTGCAAGCGATGCGACAAAACCGGAGATGGTAGTAATCAAGGCAGCACGAGAGCTCCACCGACATGTTTGAACAAATACACGGACAGATGCGCACACATACACCCACAAAATGCAGAAGAATGTAGCAAGTTTGGTGTTGCAGCAGTTATTGGTGCATTGCCACCTGAAGGTCATTGGCTCGTGCATCTGCTTCGACTGCAACGGCCCCTCCCTCTCTCTCTCCTCCCTCCCTCCCTCCCTCCCTCCCTCCCCCCTCGAACCCGAGCATGCAGAACAGGATAAAATGGAATGCACATTTTACTTACTAGTGCAAAAATGGATGAAGTTGGAAGGTGGGGGAGGGGGCAGTGGGGAGAGAGGGGAGGGAGCTCATTGAAAAGAAGATGATGGGCAGCAGGAAAGCGGAATTATGGATGTCACTACTCTTGCAGTAGATAGTGACGATCCTAACACCTCGTCCTCTGCTCGGCATTGTTTTTAGGGGATGTATGCACTACAGAGTAGCGTACTGTACTAGTACCTGCTGCCTCGTGGTCGTCCCACGACGGAGCTCATTTTAATTAATGTGATGAGAGGAGTTTTGCAATGTATACAAACGCACTGCACCCAAGCAGATCACAGTAACGTGAACACTTAGGGTTTAGCGACCTCGGAGTCGCGTGTACATGCATTCTCAAAATTTGTTGATTAAAGCACCTTCCCTTCTCATTCTTAAAGCTAGTTTTGGAGGGTCAAAGGGGGCAGCAAATACTAGGATTCATTCTGGTTTATTGCTTTTGCCCCTAGGCTTCTTGTTTGCCTTCTTTCTGGATTACAAACGCTCTTACAATTCCATCTTCGCTAAATGTGATTAAAGTTTGCTCGTGTACCATTCCATCAGCCCCCAAAGGTGGCTGTGATTATGGAGTTCACAAAAGAAGAGCGCCGAGATCTCTATGAGATATGTTTACTCGCACCTGTCTAGTCACCACTATCTACGCCCTTCTCAATGGCCTGTGATTGGCTCTCTCGATGCACAGCCGCTTCCTATTGGACGGGAAGTGAAGGAGTGTCTAGCCTCAGGAATAAATAGAACAAAAATAGACCAAGATTTAGCAGAAATACGTAGGATGATGTTGGATTGCTTCCATCAATAAATTGATGCCTCTCAGCTCAGCTAGACTAGTCTTGTCTCAACCTGACTCAGTTCAAAGGGTGTGGATCTTCTTGCGTGTGTGTGCGTGTCTGCGATTGTGTGAGCAAGCAACCCTCAAAATGTGTTCAGTGGCTGCTTTGGTCCATGAGTGCCTTTCTTGAAGTGATGGTCCTTCCCCCATAGACCGCAGACGACGAGGATGTTGATCAAACCAGATCCACACACATAACCGTTACAAATCATGCATGAATTTTGCAGTCCTCAAGGTGAAATGATAGCAGCCCCCTACAGGCTGTTGCGAAGACAAGTAAGGCCACAACACCATTATGCACCACAGCATCACACTTGCTCGCTTCTCTACCAGTAACGCTTTAAGCTGGAAAGATGTGGCTTTGAGATTTGCTGAATCGCCTTTACCATATTGGCTGGTGTGTTGGCCAACTGCAAGAGTGAACGTGCAAAATGCAGGTGGACGTTTTGACAGGATGTATTTGCTTCTTATTAATGGAGCTCAAAGCCTTGTTTTCAGCATAATCAAGTCATCTTTCAATGGTTCTCACACAGTGAAGGTAAAGGCGGAATAAATGAATGTCATGTCTTTCGCCAGTGTGTTAAACAATGTGCGACACCCGTCCCATTTCATGAAGGGGGAACGAATGACTAAAGCGCATTGGTTCGTTTAGAGACAGACTAGTTGCGTGAGCAAACAATGAGAGAGGCGACCGATGATAAGGAATGCGAAGAAGAGTCAATGTTGTCGCCCCGGTCCTAGCTACCCTCTCTCTCGCCGATAAGGTGTGGTTGGAATGCATCATAGAGAACTGAAAAGGCAGAGTAAAAGTAATTTTAACTTCATTTCAGGAGAGGTAAATGTTACAGATAAGTGAGGGGCGAGACGGAGAAAAGGGGGATAACTAGACTAATGCCTTATGAGGCAGCCACAAATGCGAAATGCCTTTTGTGGGAAGACCGACATGACCGCGAAAGAGCAGTGCAATTTTCACATTGGCGAAATTAAAACCTTGGAAACACTTGGCTCCAGTCACCTGACCTTCCATTTCATCTGCACTTTCTACTGAGCATGTGAATGTAGAAGTTTGGAGTACTGCTGATAGACCCGAAAAGTGTGACGATACCTCAAAAGATGGGGAATGGGGAAGGCATGAAACTGTGCTTTCCAGCCATTCCGTCTTATCACAAGTTTGGTGGCTTAAGGCATGAATACTTTACTAGTTGGTTCCCTAGCGGTAGATAGATCCCAGCCGTACTCATGGTGTGAATATCCATCAGTCATTTCAAATGAACTATTTCTTTTGCAACCCACCACGCAAATTGCATACAACAAAGGGTCGCTCAAGGATTGACCTCAGTGTGAGTTAAGTCCTGGACCGGGAGGCCTTCAACGATTACACCAAAGTTGACACTTCCAGACTTGTTCCATGAAGAGGAAAGCACTAATTTGAAAAACTCAACAACCTTTGCAGCAAAATACAACCGAATGGACATGCTTTGGATCAGGTTTGTTCGCATTCAAAGGCTCACGCGCAACCTCGAAAGCCGCCAGTGCATAAAAGAATAAAGCCATTTTTAGACCACCTTTTGATACAATTCAAAGATCTTTGATATTTCATTCCTCCCTGAAAATGTTTGCCAATTACAATTTACAAAAACTTTTTTGAAGGAAGACAGAAAACAACGTTTGTGCAGCTGTTGAGCTTCCGTTGAAAGCTGACAATCATTCACATGACAATTAGAGAGCATCAGAGGAGAATAGGAGATGAGGCCACTTCAAGAGAGGAAGAAACGGAAGGCACCTACAAGTACAGTCTATCGGCGGTCTTGACAACCACCAGATTGATTATGGTTTCTGAGCGGTATAAATATTTGCTCCATTCCCTCCAAAAAACACAAGGGCCCAAGTAAAGTCACATACATAGAAATTCGCTGAACTATAGATCAAAAAATCGCAAATTTCAAGGGTCTACTACTTTGGAATGCACGTCAAAACCGAGTTGAAGAAAAACTTGACAAATGTTTATGCTGGAAACTTAAAATTAATTTGGGGTTAAACAGCAGGATACGGGCCAGAGCCATAATTTAGAGGACACGCACAAAATAACAGAGAGAAGGGGGAAAGCACTGCTATTCCAAAAGGAGAGGGAGCGAAATGCAATGTCAAAGGCAGTAGTAGTAGTTGACTCTTCCATTTTCGTCTTTTATCGCACTCTTAAAACGAAAAAAACAAGACCCAGTACAATGGAGGGCATCGTGCAAAATCGCCTTTTCTGAGAGATTTTTAGGCAAAGCCAATAACTTGCATGTCGTTATGGCAACCTCCTCGCAGTGACAATCACCTACGTCAAGGCTTAGTGACGTGTAGAGGTGTGTGTTCATACGTACACAGGTTGGTTTCCCAACTTAAAAGGCAACCAACTGACACTGCAACCGAGAGGGCACGGTTGTGTAATAGGTGGGACAGAGCTAGAGCCAAATTCGCTAATCCTCGAGAAAGTGCCGCTATCACTAGCCTGGGGCAAAATGTGACGCATTAATTTTGTGTGCCTTTGGCACCATTCACGGTCGCTGTATCTTACTCAACTAGGAGGCGATCAGTCATCAAGAATGACCTCTCAGATGACCCTTTGACCTATTTTGTACCGCGTCAAGAAAGTCCTCCAAAAAGTCAAATAGGCGAGGCAGGAATTTTCAATGTATGAAATGTTGGCTTTCAATGGGGGTTAAAAGAGTCATCACACATTCTTGCCCCTTGTTTTTTTTCTTTTGTCAAGGGAGTCCGAAGGTTGAAATGAAATCCTACTGCATAACCATGGAGAGGTTAGAAAGCACGCATCTTTTGGTTGTGAATGAAGATGACTTCAAGCTGAAAGTCACAAAGAATGACGCAGTCTTTATGAAGGCACTGCAAAAGAATTGTGTGACTCTTTGACTATTTCACCCGTCAGAAGCATCCGAGGCCAAAAGTTGGCATAAGTTTTAAAGTTGAAACTAAAACTAGGATTCTATGGAGAAGAGCTTTACCCTCATCCCCGCTAAGTGTATTTGGAATATGAATAAAAAGGCAAAAATCACGGACATTTAAGCAGTAAGTAAAGTGTGTTTGAGAGGCCACAGCATGTCGTCTTTCATTCAACAACAAAGTGAACGAAATTCGAGTGCCATGGCTACGACAAATAATATTCATAATGCCCCCAAGATGCGGGTTCCTTTAGACGAAACGTTTTTTGAGTCGTCACCCCATTCCAACAAAGTGGTTCGAGTTCCTTTTACGGTAGAATTATTTTCAACCAATCTCGTAAAAGGCTTGAGGGATGGAGATGAGTTCAAAGGCCAGTCAGAGGGTCCTGTTAACAATAAAATGCCCTGATTCTTCTTCATCTTCTGCCTTCAAGAAACAACTCTTTCATACTAATAAACCTCTCAAGAGGGGCTTTTCACTTTGACACACAAATACACACCAAAATGTATCCAATCGGGTGCACGCAAACCTACAATCAGGCGATTTTAAATGAGAAGTTAGCACAATGTGAACCTGAGCAAGTGCAGATCGCATTATGAGTTGGCATGAATACAGGGAGAAGAGAGGCAAGCACATAAAAAAGTATGCATTTACTTCACACCCTCGCATTCTCGAGAAAATTTTGAATAAGTCAATCCGAAGGTGGTAGTGTGAGGCAAGAGTGACGGATTGCCTCTGATATGCCAAATAAAGGACTCTAACGAGTAGTGTAATGCATCGCATACACCCAGGAGTAGCCATAGATCTTGAAGGAGAAAGCTAAGGGATGTGACGGACTTCTCTAAAGTCACAGAAATGACTAACCTTGGGGAAAGCAGTTAGGGCTGTCAAATGGGCTCAAAAAACATGCCGATTTTGACAAAAAAACACCCGTTTAGTCACTATAATTGACAACCAGTAAACTGGGATCAGTCAGTAAGATATCTAGCTGAGGCCTCGAACATACAATCATCGATAAAGATGGGAAAATTCTTAGGTTTTGAAGAGGGTACCAATGATTTACCTTCAAGTAGACTATCAAGTTAAAAAAAGTAGACTAGGATTACCACAATGCATATCGGTGTGTCAAACAAGTTTAAAAAGCCAAGAGCCAAAGGCCAACTTGCTACACCAGAACAACATGTGAGTCCCACACAGCCCAATTGAAGACAGCATAGTGCCTTAATACAGCCCCCTCCCATCAATTCACAGATAACCATCTTTTTAATCCTCCAAATCTCCGTCTGTCGACCCATTTATCAAGATCGGATTGGCACGCAAATACCTGCTCAATACCCTCGTACCGACGATCCCAAACAATGGGATGCAAACGAGTCTAACGGCTTGGCAATTCATTTCTACGCATTTGCCAGATGTAAAAATTACAGCTGAGTGGTATTCTTGGCAACCGCAAGTTTAAAATGCCATTCTGAAGCATACAGATTTTATTTGACCATCCTTATATGCATTTAAGCGGCCACTCAACTATTCATTTCAGAACATGGTCATCAATGGATTCACGCTAACATTCATATCTGATATTTTGACCTTTCACTCATCTACTCATCCACTCTTTCTGGAAGTATCCATCTCCTTATCTAACAATCACACCCGAACACATCGATAGATCCAACCATACTTTGTCCTTCCAGTCTTTGCCCATCCAAAGCCTCACTAAATCCGTTATCGATCCCATCGTCCAATCAACACTGTCAATTTACCGAACTTTCGGTAGTCATCATCAGTGATGTCATTTTGGGAGACTAGTGTTGAACTTTGGGACTTAGACACAAAAAATACCTCCTCCTTCGTTTTACCACGTTCATTTGGGTGGAAAAAGTGGCATCGGCACCACACTGAGCCGCATAAAGCCAAGTTTACAATTAATATCCAAGGTTATCATTGAACCATTGGCCCACCCACTTACCTATTAAGTTATCCCTCCAATATTTTCAAAGAACATCACAGCTGAATTCGTTCCTAAATGACACCCTAGGGGTGCTAAATTTGCCCCAGCCAACTGCATCAGGACGATTTAGTGTCTAAATCCAGCATCTGCTCTTAAGAGAGGTTAGATTTATAGCTGCAAAGCCATTTGTCGCCTAACTTAGCCACAGCCAGCTAGAGGGTTGAGATTCTGTCAGTTCAAACCAAAATTTCCAATTGTGGTACATAAGCAAGGTCCAACTTAGCCAATACTTTCTGGTGCTTGACTGACATAAAAGCCCGCAAAGCATCCCAATTTACAATCAATACACCACCCATTGGAATATTAAAAGCGGGGCAAGTAGCTTTTAGTGATAGAATGGAAGGGAGCGGAAGGCTGACATAAATTATGACTTCAGTGCCTTTAGAGGGCGGAGGCAATAGAACAGATAACAAAAAGTCCTTTGTACAATGTATATCCATAGTGAATACAAAAGGTTACCAAGCAATGAGTTAGTAAAAACCCATTCAAGTGACAAGGCTGAGTGTGGCGCCCATCATCAAAAGAATCCTTTAAACACAGTCCTTGAGGTGACTAATGCGGTGAGGAATGCGTTTTTTCCTCAAAACGGCGCAGCATAAGCACAGCATTCCAACTTCCCTATCTGAAACCTTAAGACACGCACACATGTGACACATTTAAGGCAGAGGAAACAATGTTAGTCGGAGAAGGTAATTTACAATAATGATGGTAGCCTGTTGGCCTATAAGACGGCGTGCCAATAACGCTTATTGCCTCAAAAATGAGCGTTGGGCGAATGGCCCAGATCGAAGGAGCACCAAGTAAAACCAATGGAAGAGAAAAGCACAACATTGGAAAGTCAGTTGGGTAAGAAGCGGTAGTCGCTAGATGTAAGACAGACTTCAGGAATAGAACTGGTAAGAAATCGGACGAGAGCCCCCACCCGGTGGCAACCAAATTGACGGTTTCACAAGTCCTCTACACACCAAAAAAGCCCAAATTGTGGAATAACAGAGGCAGGACCTATTTATGCCTCCAGTTACAGCCAGTAGAGTCAATTCACCAACTACCAAGTAACAATAAACACGAATGAAGTCCTGGTTCCATTAGACCCATAAATGAAAAGCCAAAAATTTCAACCAAAGGAAGAGAATGCAGCTGGCTGGTTGACCCAAAGACAAGGAGTTTTCGTGGAGCAAAATAAGAAAACCTAACATTAGTGAAATAAATGACCGAAATGACCGGAAGAGAAGGCATGCACAAATCATTCACAGGAAGTTGTTGACATGAAAAAGAACTGGATCGTGACTACACACCTCAAAGTAGTGTCCCGAATACGTTTTTCTCCAACGTTTTCGTTAAAGTCAACAATCGGTAACTCGGATAGCCAGGAGAGATTCAATGAGCCAAAGAGTCGCAAGGCACGGAACGACTGAGAAAATAGAAGAGTGATGAAGGGAAGAGAAGCTATCCCATAAAATGAACCAATCAACCGCGTTTACCGAGTTAGCAAACTGTAGAACTGGAGAAGTCGCATGAAAAACTACATGAAAAGAAGGAGGTGGATAAATCTAACGACACAGGAAGAAATGATAGTTTAGTTAGCATTAATCCTACTAGTGCTAGTGTCCAATCATGAACAAAAGCTATCAGTGCCCATCGCTTCGTCCTGCTTAGACAGTTGTAGTAGCGATAATGGGCAAAGACGTAGAGCGCTGGATCCATGCATATACGACGACCTCACGCACATTACGGTGGTAGAAAGATCAACTCTGACAAGACGTTGAACTAGCAGAAACCGCCTAGGAAAGGGTTTACAATTAAGTGAAATCCTAGCTAGGCTGGATTCCTTCCCAGCCCACACCGCAGCAATCCTTTCTGTGAATGTGGAGTATTAAACGCCTGATCTTAGACATGAGATATATAACCTCTGAAAAAAGCACAAGACACGTTGCCCCGTGGGAAAAGCAGACACAACGCAAATACGTCATGCGATAACAGTGCACGCTAGGTGTCTAGACAAAGGGCGGTAAGCTGCTCCAGGATGGTCCAGCGGTACTAGCTAATACTTCCATCTAGATCATAGCCTAACGACAGTAAAAATGTCTAGATGCGGAAGACTAGATAGGGCAATTGATACGGTTTTCGCTGCCTGAAACTCGTTTCTCGTGAATGCAAATGCTTCAGCTCAAACTTTACACTCTTAGCGATGCTTGCAAAGATCAAGCATCCAGGCAGTAGCCACTTAAGAGGTTTACCGCTGAAGACAATTGCACGGCAAGTGAAGTGCTCTGCTCTAGTTGTCTTCACTTTTTGCCCAAATCGACGAGCCAAAAGACATTCAAATGGTAAGCGACAGCCACTACAAGTCCAACCATGCGGAATACTACGTCAGCGGGTAGCTCAATCCAATGACCATGAGCTAAGACGGTTCAGAAAATTCATTAAAAAGATCAGAGTGGTACAGGTGGCAGGTGTTTCCATAGCAGCATCAAATCTAAAAGTTAAATATTTGCGCAGGAAGAGAAAATGGCTGTGAATACGCTATCCACTAGTACTACGGTCGAAGGACTCCGCAAAACAAGGTAGCAGCGCACTTAAGCCTTGAAGTTCCCAAAATTAAAGGCGCCCTTAACCAATTACGAGAAACTGCCAGTCTGGTTTGCGCCTATGGTAAAAATGCATGCGACAACAGGCACTTCATTTGCTGGGATAGTCAACGTCAGCGTAGTGTCTGGTACGTTGTGAATGGTAAAAGGAGAGGAAACGAGGCAGAAAGCTAAGAATACAGAGGCAAAAGTTGATAGGATTAAAGGTGCCCAAAAACAGCCGATACAGATGGCAACCTTCACCTATCAGAAAGAAAGGTAGAGACAAAAGTTGGATAGAGTGCATACTACAGAAAAACAGCTTAAAACACTAAAAAAACATTACTCCAGGGATGAACGGTCAAATTCGAGTAATTTTGGAAACAGACTTCGAAAGCCTACATAGCAGACACAGAAAGAGGACAAAACAAAGTGCATTGTATACACATACGAAGGTATAAAACTCACAGAGAAACATCCGCTGAGTAGCCACCATAATCGAATTTCATGCGATAGAGGTGCGCCCAACTAGAGTAGGTGATGCAGAATAGGAAAGAAGTCCAGAAGGCCCTCTTGGGCGAAAAGATATGTAGAAAGAGATAGACAGTTGAGGCCATGACAAGGAGGTGACCACTTCGCCTAAATTTATTGAGTTCTGCACGGTGAATCGAAAGGGAAAGAAAAAAGCAGCGATGAGTACAGAAGTCGACTTACACTCCATAGCAGAAAAAGGCGATCAAATAACCGACAAAGAATGATATGGCATGTCGGGTTACTGGGGAGCATTTGCGGAGATTACAAAACTTGTGGAAGAAGAATCCGAATACACAACACGTTATCATGCATGCTAAGAAAATGACCTAAAAAAATAAGCAATAAAACAGCAAATCACTTTGTCTGCACGCACAGGACTCTGTACATCTTGCACCTTCCAAATGTTGCCTACACTGACCTCCATAAGACAGAGTCTGATTCAAGTGAGATGGAGCAACAAATACAGGGAGCCAAGTGCGCGAGCTCCCATGTGACTAACTCGACCTTTAAAAGTGTTTTAATCAACTGAGTTAATTAAAATCAATAGATAGGTAACAACTAAAAAGAAAGTTTCTGACAATTGAAACATAGCATGAAAACAAAAAAACAATTGTAAAAACTAAAAAACTATTAAAATTTAAAAACTATAGTGCATTCAATCTAAAAAAATACCATTTTTTATGTGGAGGCAGACCAAATGGGAATTTTTTATGTAAATAACAGCATAATTTTTATAAAATGCTTTAGTTAATACTGAGACATTTAATTACCTTAGAATATTACCCAACTAGAAGAATTTTCCTGCAGTTAGCTACACAAATTTGCGTGCGGCAATAAGTACATCAGATGCAACACTACAGGCAATTTCAATTGCCTTAATCACCTTGGTTGAGGATGTGCACTATACCGCTTTAATGCCACTTATCTCTTGCCTAAGTGAAACCTTTTAAATACACGTTGGTGGCGTCGGAATTCGGATCGAACTAGATATGATTTCTATCCTTGACTACATTCATCGAGTCAAACTTGAGGGGACAAAAATTGCAATTATTACCAGTAGAGGAATCTTTAATATCCTGTTGCCGTAGAATTGGGGGCGACATTCCATATCTTCGCGCACCGCAAGAGAGCTATTAACACCAGCCATAAACCACCTGGAAATATTTCGTTTCGTGAATTTACCTCTCATATCTGTTTGACAGCTATTCTTTCACTTCATTTAGTATGCAACCCGAACGAAACACTATATAGACGTGCTTTCTTTTGCCCTCCAAAAGGTTCCGAAAACTACAGTTGATTTGTAAAAACGAGTTTTCGGATAAAAAGAAACCTGAAGATCCGGAAAGACTTTTTACATGGTCACCTGATTCTACGAAAAATACATCGTTTCTGTTATCCCAGGGCGATACAATGGCTATGTTGCTCAGTTACAACCGCGTAAGCTAAAAGGTCGCTGATGCTAGCAAAATGATAATTGGGGCACTGTAAAAGAGTTTTGTTATTGAAGTGCGAGAGTTAAAAAGTACGGACTATAATCGAAATCCCTATCTGGGTATAGTATGATAACTTAGTGTTTTGTTAAATATTGTGGATACTTAGTAAAACACATGTTAGTTATGAATACAAGCTACAAATTATTTGTTTGTCTCTTAGTCAACTATAGTGAGCCGCTCTACTGCGGTTGATGCGAGGTCACGCGGGTGTAGTATTGTAGTACTGTTTCTTGATTGTCATTACAAGAGGAGTCATGTTGACACTTTATGATGTGTGCAGTGCAAAAGTCATAATCTCTACTTTGCTTGGAGCGTACATAATCTACTATTTCTTTGCCGTTCGTTCGGTAACGCTGACCTTAAATTTGTCTAACTGCTTAATTAGCCTCCCGTGTTGTACGGTTACTCCAGGAATCTTGTGGATTTCCTCCGTTCTTACGTCCCTTTTCTGAATGAAGTATACTCGCCCTTTGTATTTGGCTTTACCGGTCGAGTGCAGACGATACTGAGGCCTATACTCCATCGCGTGCAAAAATGCAACTATGAGGAGTAAGGTGCTGTTCGTGCATCTTATTTTGTGTTAGTGAGGTAATAACCTTTCCTGATGGTGGAGAAATGACACTTTCATGGAGCAAGATTGAAGGAGTGGCAGATGACACACCGATTGTTGTCGTATTCCCCGGTCTAAATAGTTGTGCCTACAGCGCCTATATTGTCAGCATTGTCAGGGGTATTAACCAATGCAAATACAGGTGAGGAAGAAAAATTCATATTCTGTACTTTCTTAGTTGTGTTGTTCTGAACAACCGTGGGACATGCCGTCGCAAGTTGAAGGTGGGTGTGATTTGGATTCCCTCATTTGATGTAGACTCCTCGATCGTATTGCGCTTCAATTACGTCTGATGTAGACTTTGTTCTTGGTCACATTAGAAGCCGATATCCGGGTGCACCAATGGTTGCAGTAGGTATATCTCTCGGAGCGTGAGTTATGATCGGTGTCACTATCGTGATGCTGTCAGCTAATGATGTTTGCTGTCACATTTCCTTAATCTAGTCATAGACCGTGGTTATGCAATATTAGCTTGCTGTTATGTTCTTGCAAATGTCGCTGAAGATACCCTTGATGAAATGTCGTTGCTATTCTCATACCTTTCCCAACGTTAACGTACCGGTTTTCCGTTCCCACCCTATTGGGAACTGATAACCTTTTGAAGTTATTTTCTCAAAGCTTTATCACTCTATGCAGGTAGTCTCAAAGTAGCTCTAGTGTAAATTTAAAAGACGGAAATCAAAATGTTATGGGGAACTTTCGTAGCCTCTTATTCATTGCAGCGATGTGTGCTTTCCTTTGAAAAGCCAAGCATTTGAAAACGTCACTTTCTCCAAAGTCGGTTCCAGCTTCTACCATTTTCCGTCGTTCTTCTTTTGCTCTCGATACCCAATATGTAATGCCAAAGGGAGAAACGTGCCTTAAGAAGAACTATGCAAGAAATGCAGAGAATAGTATGGAGACAAGATTGGTTGAGGTAGTGGCTTGTAAGAACAGGCCTTTATTCTGTTCGACTGACCATTTTAAGCTGACTAGAAATAGATTTTTACCACCCTATGAATAACTGGCTAACCTTCAGGGTTATTTAACGTGATTCAAGGCACGAGGAGTGTGGCGGGACATCATTATATTACCTGCAGGTGAGCACATTTGTCGGGTTGTGGTAGGACTTTGTGATCAGTCGGTGTATAGTTATGTCCTAGTCTTGGGGTTTGTACTTCATTAACCCTCCTCCAAGACAATTTGTGCCACTGACATTCATTCAGTACCACATCAGTTCTTGGGGATTTATTCCTAGTTCTGTTTAGCTAACCATAGTCATATTCGCGCTCAGAGGAAAATCGCACTTTTAGGGTCATTCTCTTCAACTACCTGGCGGATGAACCACAAGATCATAAGAATGCCTGGCCCCTTACCGCTGCGATGTGCATTTGCATGCCCTGGGACATGGTGCAGTCGTCGGACAAGTTGGAAAAGTCGTTGGACTGGCTCCTCTTTAACAAACCCCTCACTCATGGCCTTCGTCGAATAGTCATGAGGAACGCGGACGTACTGTCGAAGGAGTATGATGTTCCGCGCATTTTGAAGGTAGGCCTAGACGAGGGTTGCCGATTTATTTGTGAGCTGCAGTTTTCTTTCGAAGGAATGCTACGACTAGGTTTGCGAAACTAGTTGAATGCATATAAGTAGCGTGTGCACCTGAATGGAAGGATATCGTTTGTGGGTTGGACGGAAATTTGTTTGATTTTCTGTATTGTTGGGGACGTCACTGCTTTTGGTATTGTTGATGTCAGGAACATAAAAGAGATGACATTTCCTTAAAATGATATCAAAGTCAAGAAAACTGTGTTATATCTTGACTGGGTGACAGAAACCACTGGTGTGCGTTTGTTGGCCCAACTCAAAGGTGTATTTACTAAAAAGAGCTCATAAATCCAAATTTTTTTCTTATTGGACGTTGGTTGATTGGGCGGGCTGGGTTTTTGTACCCATTTGGCAGAACTTCTTGTACCATATGATGGACTTTGTGGAACTTGCGGCGATCGTTGTGTAATAGAGGAGAATGGGCGCATAAATTGAGCTGAACACTTTCCTTAGTTTAGTTATAAGACTTTTGTGAGTACCAGAATGTTTTTTTTCCTGTCCCGACGGCAACACATGATTTACTTCCAGAACGGCGTAAACTGGTCTTGGTGTCGGTTGCACCGTTTTTTCTCATAATTGTGTGATGGGCGTCTTATTTTATCCTATGAATGGATGATTGGCGTAGAAAAGGAAGGTAGGAATGGATGGCAGTGCAAAGGGACTTGTTGAAAGCGGGAGAGAAATTGTAGACCCAGTTACTGTAGTAGTCCGGCTTTTTAGAGTTTCCTATGTGAACATTTTACAGAGGCCTCTAGCTCTAAAAGGGTTTAATGGTGCTGTGGAATTCGAAGAACTTTTGACGCAACGTGTAACCTATCAAGGAACGGCAAAAAGGGTCATGCCTTAGGCTAGTTCCTATTGATTGAAGTTGGCAGTGTCTCATATGCATTATTATGCCTATCATTGAGAGTTTTTCTGCAGAACACCGGATAAGATCAAATGCCGGGATCCACTCATTCACCTCGAATCCACCCCTTCCATTAAATCATCCGAAAAGTAGTACCTGTAGTAACTGCTGAGGTCACTGGTACTGTGCGCCTTTTAGAGTCGTTCAATCCGTGAGTTTGACGAGAATCTGACGGCAAGCATGTTTGGCTACAAGTCGGCGGAGGACTACTACACATGCGCCTCTCCTGTCATGAAAATAGACCGTGTCCGCATTCCAATCCTCTGTCTCAACGCTGCTGATGACCCTTTTGTGCCCTTTCACAGTGAGTTATTACGTGCAATTTTTAGGGGGCAGCTCACGCATTTTTATGGTTAAAAGTTCTGATGGTGGACGTGCTTTGCGACTACAGTGAAATGAGTAGTATTAAGCCATGGCTACCCGGCAATAATCCATCCGTCATGCCTTTCCATGAGAAGCAAGTATTCTTGGGGTTATTGTGATGGGCAACGTAGTGATCCCGTTGTAAAAATAGCTTTGGGTGGCAAGAACTTCGCATCTGCACAAATGCGATTGCATCCTGTCTACCAGTCACTGAATTCAAATAAGTAGGTGTCACTAGTTTGTACTGCGCCATCGAAATTGCAAGCATGGGAGGCTATAGGTAGCACGAGACGATAAAATATCGGTGCTAGGTCAGAATCGTCTTTTGCACACTATAGGCATGGGGGCTGCAAAACTGTTCGCTTAACTAAGTGCGTGCTTGGCAACTTCCGTATTTTGCAGAGTGTTAAAATGACGGCGACTACAACGGCAATGGGGTTCCTCTGCTTTCGCCGCATGGATTGCGTTGAGGATCACATAAAAAAGTTATTTCAAGTGCTGAAACGAAACTACAAAGTATTTTCTTTTTCTATAAAACAGATGGTTAGTTCTAATCGGACGAAAATGCTGTTTTTCGGATTGGTTCTCTACGCTTGAGTTTATGTCCCACTGAGTGTTTAACCGGGCTTGTCGGAGGACAAAGACCTAAATGCAAGTACCTTGATGTGTCATTGTGTGTGTAAAGGCGAAGGCGGTGAGGCGCATGCGTATGTGGCAGGCGACTGGCCAATTGAGAATGAGAGAGGTGCACTGGACACTGTCAGTTCCCCTGACTCATGGAACTTGATTGACTTTGTTCATATGGTGGGTGCTAGCTGGCAAGATGTTTGTACGTGCATGGAATAGGAAGAGAGCGCAAGCTAGGCAAAAAAAGTGCTATTTTTTTTAGACCGTGGATACCCCGTAGGCATTTGGTTTCCACACTGCTTTTATTATTTGCACTCAAGAGTGATTTTAGGGAACGGCCTTTGTCGCTCCATTTGGTACGATTGTCACACTACAACTTCGCTTGTCTATTCTGGATGATATTTGGTTGGTCAAATTACTGGCTTTGCCATTGGCCGCCGGCTGTCCACCAGCTTTCGCGATTACTGGGTTGGTCTAATGGACGACGCAGGGTTGGATTTTTATAAAATAAAGCTGCCCATTTGCTTCTCACAAAAGAAGGTTGTAGAATTTTGACCTTGAACAAATTTCACAAAACAAACGCGGTGGATGTGCTTAGACGCTGCTTTCTGTCTAGAATGCATGCATTATTAATTCAATTTGTAGCAGTGTGCCTACGCAGGGCTTACTGACGAAAGCAAAGCAGCAAAAGTCTTATCCATTGTTTTGTATTTAGCTATATTGCACTTGCAAAAAATGCAGCAGCCAAGGCGTTAATGCTTTGTATATTAACGTTTGATGTGTTTTCTTCTGGACGCAAGTGGGTAGAATGCCGGGTTCAACAGCTGGCAAGTAGGTCTACTCCGAAAAATCCCTGTCGTATGTTGAAGATCCCATTAATGAGGTTTTTTGTTGACCACCATAGCGTTGCCTCTGAAAGGCGTGAGTGGAGCAGGCAGTCGCGTTGTGCTCGCGGTAACACGTTACGGCGGACACATAGGCTACCTTCCGGGTCTCCTACCTACAAGACCAAGCCTGATCGATCGTGCGGTGCCTCAGTTCGTATCTGCTGTTTTCCAACATCCCGAGGACTTTGCCGTCGCCGCTGCTGCTGATGGTCTGGTGGATACTCGTGTTAGGCTCGAAGGGGATGAAAGCAAACCGGCTGAAGAAATTGCTGCGACTGTCAACTGAAGGTGCATGTTCGGAGGACATGAAGGAAAAGTTGAGAGACAATGAGCTCGTCTCTTGCTTTTTCAAAATCTCGAATGAGTTTATTATGACCGAAAATGACTGATAATAAATAAGTAGCACATTATCGTGAGCATTTTTAACGGCCTGCTGAAATGGGAGTAGAGGTCGTTGTGCGTTATCTCGTAGTGGGTGTTGTCCGCTGGCGGGGCATTATGTGCCACTCATCTGGTCGGGGCAAGCGGGCCTTGGTGCCGGACGTGGGCAGTTAAGGCATGGTAGGCAAGCATCAGAGAACTGGGCAAAAGCCGTTTTAAATGTGCATGAGAGTTCGTCTGGCATTAAATGTGTCGAATTTACAGATCTAACAATCGTTTTTTTATTCTACTGCTATCTCACAGAAAGAGGGGCAAGCACAAAAACGCGTGGGATTCTGGGAGAAAGACAAGTTGCGTTACAATTTTGGCTATGAAAAGTACGAATTAGTTCCTACAAATCCGGTCGAACGGATCTTGGTTAGACATCTGGCAATTCATTTTGAAAGCGCAATACAAATAATAGTGGATCATCACATCTATCCAACAAAACATGTCCAGTATGCCGTTAAAAATTAAACAAAGCAAATAATCTGCATGAAAAGGGTTTCTAACTTATAGGAACTTGAGCACTAATACATCGTTCATTTTCTATTTATGATTCTCCGCGTGAGCGGTAACCCAAACGAAAAACAAGAATCCAGCAAGACTCCCTTAAATATTTTAATTTTCTTGTAGACAGCTGTTTTCTCTTCTATAACATTTGATAGTAATGACTGTAAAATGCACAAAATTTGTTTGTGTCTCTTGATAAATTAAATAGAGGTAGACCTAGCCCGTGCGGCTGAGGCGAGTTTTTGGGAGTGGGGTATCGCCTTGGTGATTTCAGCACTCCATTCTGCCGCAATATTATGCTTTCGCTAGCTGATTACTTCATAGGTGACGAGTACAACGTAAAATTTATAATCTCTGGTTTACTTGGAATATATACAGCCTACTATTTTTTTGCTGCTCGTTCGGTACTTTTATTCTTAAAATTGCTCATTTACTTAGCCCCCTGTGTTGTACGGACACTCTCGAAAACTCGTGAATTTCTTTCGTTCCTTTGTCCCCTTTCTTAATGAAGTTTATTCGCCCTTTGTTTTTGGCTTTACTGGTCGGGTGCAGACGATACTAAGACCTATATTTCATCGCGCCGCAAAATGCGACTATGAGGAGTATGACCTTATTTTTACCCTTTATCGTGTGTAAGAGAGGTTATAGCCTTTTCTGATGGCGGAGAAATGACACTCTCATGGAGTAACTTTGAAGGAATGACGGATAGCACACCGATAGTTGTTCTACTGCCCGGCCTAACTGGTTGTGGTTGTTGCCATTACATTGCTAGCCTTGTTAAGGAAATAAATCAATGTCAATACAGGTAACAGTACTGTTTATATTACACCCTTTTTAGATGTGTTGTTTCAAATAACCGCGGTACATGTCGTCACAAGTTGAAGGTTAGTGAGATTTCGATTAACGTTCTCATTCGATGCAGACGCCTCAAACTTACTGCGCCGCTCACACCTCCGATGTAGCTACGGTTTTTGATCACATTAGAAACCGTTATCCAGGCGCACCAATGGTTGCAGTTGGTCTATCCCTCGGGGCGTAAGTTCGGATTTTATCGGACGTCATGGTAGACTACGCAAGTTGCAGTTTAACTTTATACTATTATTGGATAGTAAGCTTGACGATAACGCTTGGTCGCTAATGCGTCCATGATTCGTTGAGTTCTTAGTGTTATCTACTTTTACTACTTTTTCATATTTTGGACGGAATCCTTAACATTTTCCTATCGATTTTATTTACGTATTATTTGTTATATGTTAGTTTTCAAGTCTGTTTACGATGTATGATTAGGGAAACTGCTTTATTATGGACGTATGAAAAAGGGCAGAAATGACTTGTAACTAGAAGCGGAGCTTAATGGGCCTGTTTCATGGAGGAATTCAAAAGACTGTATGGCTAATTATACAACCGAAGGGATTTTGCTTGTCCATCTCGATTTTTACTGTTACTCTCAGTGGTTCAGTTATAGACACTGCAACTCCTTGCGCTATTGGGAGAGTTAATGTACTCATTCACTTTCGGGGGGGGGGAATATTCACTCAAATGAGGGGTTTTTTTCCAAACCGTGTTACTTTTCTCACCCGCGGTATTCTCTTGTTTCTCACTAGGGCTAATCTAAGCACCCCGCAATGTGGGTTGCACTGGACCTTCAAATCCTCCTCAATTTACAGTCATCTTGGAACTTCACTACTGTCTATTATGCAGTAAATGAGATTGGAGTAATTGTTACAAGTCGTCATAACTTTGAGAATCCTTATTTTCCTAGTTACTCGTATCAAATGCATCCTTCTGCTGTTTCATTGACGTGGAATTTATTCAAAATGCTAAGGGGTATGCAAGTGCTGGTGTTTTAATCTAGCTCTATGGAGGAATTGAAGTAAAACATCTTATGGACATTTATTAGAATATTATATTTGTTACAATAGTTCTAAGCCTCTTCTCAACAGACGGGAGCCTGCTGGAAAAACCGCTTGTCTGAAAGCTTTATATCGAAAGCCAATAAAAGTAGTTCAAGCCACTTCCTTTCCTTCCTGTCGATTTTTCACTCTCGCTGTTGTGGATGATGTAGTCTTAAAAAAAAGTGAAGGTTGCTTGGAAAACTTTGCGGGAAAGGGAAAAGGCAATGATGGTATGTCCTGAAGTGCGATGTAGTAGGGTGGTGCCTTCTTTCATCTCCCTCTAAATGGCATTGTGTTGCATTGCTCTACAAGAAAAGGTCTCCTTTCCAACCCCTGCACTGATGCAAACAAATTATGAGGAAATTTTTCACAATTAATAGAATTTTGTGAGACTTTGTGGTCTGAGGTAGAACTCGAAATAGACGGATAGTGAAATATTATTCACCTTTTATTTTTCTAATCACATTAATTTATCTGCCTAAAGAAAACATCTGTTTTTAGCCTCCTTGTCTTCAACTACCTGGCGGATGAACCTCAAGACCGTAACAAGCCCTGCCCTCTTACCGCTGCAATGTGTGTGTCCATGCCTTGGGACGTGTCGCAGACGTCTGACAAGTTGGAAAAATCGTTGGACTGGCTCCTTTTTAACTATCCCCTCACCCATGGCCTCCGTCGGTTGGTCATGAGAAATGCAGAGGTGCTGTCGAAGAAGTACGATGTTCCACGTATTCTGAAGGCAGGTGATTGATTGTGTTATAAGTAGTCCAGTTTCCTTAAAAAGAATGCTATTGGGAGTTTTGCAAGACTGGTCGCTGAACTCATGTAAGTAGCGTGGGCATATTGTTTATAATCTATCCGTTAGTATGATGGCCTTGATGTGGCTTCGACAATAACAGGGATATAAAGGTTATCGATGTCAAGAACGAGAGGTTTTTAAGTCGCCTTTTTGGCAGTGTTGAAGTCTCTTCAAAATAGCATCAAGATCAAGATTAATAGTTTGATATTGATGCGCGTGCTTTAATCTATCTCCAAGAAGCACGAAATACAAGAAGCCTGTGTATGCGCCCACTTGTGATGAAATGATGGTTGATTGTGCCTAACGGCAAGTCATAGTTTATACAGCTTATGGAGGAGGCTTCTTCCATCTCTGAAATTGCGAAACCTGCTTACAAAAGTCGCCTAGTCTTTATGGAATCTTTGATAAACTTTATGAGTTTCTCAAGGATAGGTGCATCATAAGTCGAAAATGCCCTCCACTGCTATCCAAGGTAGGTGACTAGACGAAACCATGGATATCCCTAAGGTGGTGAGTATCACAATATGATTGAGAAGTCATAGATTTGTTGTTCTCCGCTTCCTTCCCGTACGCAATAAAAATAATCGTGCATCTTAGATTGCTTACTGTCTATGCGATTGGCTGAGTTGTGATGAGAAAAAGATGCTTTTTGATGTATCATTGGTCGTCGACTCATTATCCCTCATCCAGACACTCGTTACCTCACCTGGGGAGGCTATCCATGCTTTGCTTTCCAAATTTTTGTCAATTGTCTTGTTTGTTTGCGGCTCTTATAGCGCACTCTGAGAAGGGATTGGGGGGAGAAATTGCCCATCCTATTCCCTGTATTTCTCTCACATTTCCACATAAAAGTACAGGCTTTTTGTATAATGACATATACAACCGAGCAGACAGATGGAACAGAAGCGGTGGTTTTTTTATTTTTTCCCCTTCTGAGGACAGAAATGGGAATCCCATCTGTCGCTCAACCATTTGGGAAAGAATCACTAAAATCTTGTAATCGAGGCGGGTTCCCATGCAACACGGAGTTCCTTGATCACCCTTTGACTTGGACGTTCTCTAAACCATTTACAACTGTAGAGAACTAACTCTCTTCGAAGGTTTTAATAATCTGAAGTAATCTATAATCCTCCAAAGGTCAAATATCAAAACGCATTTGTAGTAAGTCAAGACAGCTCAAGAAACTACCAAATCATTAAAATCACCTTCTCCAGGCATTATTTGATGGATTCGCCTGGTGTTGAAGGTAGGATTCGTGTGGAACTCGGGATTCAGCATCGTTCAGGCTGATCATGTAGTTTAAGCACTCCAAATTCCTAAATTTACTGTGTCATGAAGTGAAGTTGGCATTAATTTTTTACTTGGCTTTCTATGCACGTCCTCAACTTTGCTTATTTGGGCACCTTTTAAGGTACTACTAACCCATACTGCTTCAACTAATCTCACTTCTTTGTGATCTCAGAGTAGCCAAAATTATGAGGACCTTTCATGGCATTTTTAGTTCGTACAGCCCATCACGGCTCCGTCCATGGACTCTACTGCCATATTACTGCCATTTCATGCAGGTTGGAAGTGGACATGTCCTCTTACTTGCACCCCTCCAACTCCCCCACTTTTTTGCCCCGAAGACCTCCATTAAGTGTTGCCTCCTGTTGGGGTCACTGATGATCACACGCAGGTTGTCAATATAACTTGAGCAGTATAACAAATATTATTGCTAACACTCATTCCTGAGACATCCTTTCCTCCTTTACTTAGCGGCTAGTGAGCAGTTGGCTACGAATATCACATTTGTGCGACACCATTTTTTTCTCTCAAGGTTAAGATAAGAAGGCTAACTGAATCCCGGTTTAAATACTTGTCTCTCTGTTCCACTTTTGAGTCCCTAGTTGCGTATTTAATTGTGCATGTAAACTGAAGGCCAAGAGAAAGTGGAATTACACAGAACTTGAAGGCAAAAAAGAGGTGAGAGAAGGAGGATGCGAAGGAGGAGGAGGAGGAGGGAGGAAAGACTAAGATGAGTCAAAGTTGCCTTTCCAGCATTGATTTATACGATCTTCTGCTTTCTTCTCCCTTTAGAAGGCCAATTATTTTTTCGGTCTCTACTTATTTAAATTAGCCTTGCCACTTTCGAAGACGGCGACTTCTTCTGTTAGAGTATAAGAGGATCGTCTAAATGCTTCCTTTTTTATTTGTCCCTTATTATTGCTTTGGAAGTTATTCAGTAAGAAGTTTGATTATTTGGCTAGTGTTTGCAAGATTGAAGATGAAGCTTTGAAACGAGGTGAAATGTGATTGGTTTGTTTATGTGACGCAAACTGACGGCTCAAACGTTATTCGTTTGGGTGTCAGTTTTTTTTCTGATGACGTTTATGCTTGTATAATCCACCTACCACATAAGAAGGCAATACGATAGAGGTGATCTATGTTTAGCGAAGGCAGAAAAGACACCTTTTGTCACCTTTGGCATTGACTCGCGATGGTGCAAAGTATCCATCTTGTCTCCTTTGACTTCTTCATCGGTCAAGAGAATCACTTCGATCGTAGACGTTGAGGCTCTGTTTGAAGTGATGAGTTAATGAAAAGTATCAAAAATGGGGAAAAGATGAACTTGAAATTGTAAAGCTGAAAAATGCCTTGATTGTGAGGTCTCTGTGGGTATTCGTCAGTCCTGGATCAGTATGCTACTCTCCACTGGGATCTGGATCATATCCCTCCTCTTTTGAACCATCCTGAATTGATGTGGCGACATTATTTCCACCCTGTTCACCTCACTGCATTGCTATTCTTTGTGCTCCTCGCATTCATCTTATCTTGGCATCACACACATTCCTTCCATGTAAGGACAAAGGAATTAGCTCGAACTGCCTTTGTTGAAGGAGCCGTAGATTCAACAATCTAATGTCTTTGTGGATAAAGCTGGGTTATTCAACTCACATGGTGGATAAAATAAGTTTCACATTTGATGTCATCAAAGGCACTGACTGAAGGAACCCTTCTCCGTGGAGTTATTGCGTGGCATGGATCGAGGTTACTTCGAAAGATTTATGCTGGTGATATAATGTGTCATTTGATCTAACCACAACTCAGTGCTACTTCACCTTGTGATTGGTAACAATGGTGTCACGTTATCTTGACAACTAAGAGTGATGGGACTCAATTCTCTTTACCCCTCTAATGCCTGTTTTTAAATACTTTTCATACTGGAGTAGGTACTGTAGTAAAAAAGAAGGCGACTTTTGAAACTGGGAAAGAAGTTGTGCATTTCAATTAAAGGCCGAAGTGTTGCCGATTTCCAACAAAGAGTGACGCAGTGTGTAGCCTATCGAGGGACTTCAAAGGGGCGCCAAACCCTGGACGCAGTTCTATTTATTTCCGGTGATGACGTAGGACATGTTCACTTTTTGCCATTCTCATTAATGCTTGGCAAAGTTGAATCACGGCTCTTGTACAATGCGATTCTTTTAGATGAAGCATTTTCTACTTAGTCGAGCGATGGCTCGGGGATGAGACGTTTACCTAATTTCTCCATTCATACATTCATTCATTCATTCATCCTTCACCCACTTCTACTGGGCCAAAAGCGAGTTGAAGTTGACTTCAAGCAACGTGGTACCACGTTCTACCTTTAAGCAGTCCTGCAACGTTTTGGAAAAGTCGTCTCATAGATGGTAGGCAAATTCTTCCCCTTTGGCGGAATGTAAGGGGGACTGTGAGGCAATGTCACTTGTCAACGCAATACACCCTTTTATTTATACCAAAAGGTTGGTAACACGCACCGTGGTGTCATTGCTAACATGGCTTAACGCCTGTGAGAAGGACGGGTGGGTGGGATTCATCACTACTCTCTCATGGCCCTTTTGTGGTTTGATCTTGCAAGTCTGCTTTGATACACTGAGGTGTTGTGGCTACCCTGTATGCGGTTTAAAGGATTAATCGCGAATTTGCTCATTTTTTGTGCCAACTGAAAGGAAAATCATGTTGTTTTGCTTGCGTGCTTGAAAAATAAGTTCGTGATGTCAAAAGTGGGCTCTACTGATCACCAGGACTGCACTGTGGAGAGAAAGTTAACAAAAATGGGCGAAAAAAATAAGAAGGGAATCGTTTTGAAATAATGCTTAGGACTTTGCTCTAGTCCACTCATTAATTCTTTATTTGTCCAGTCATTTATGGTAGATTTCATCTTTCGGCTGCATTGCGTATACCCATCCACGTCCCCACCCGTGAGCCGCCTATCAATTAATCAACAGCCATGCAGTTAGATTTTGCTTCAACCTGATCTAGTTTCCACTCCAGCCTTGTTGGAATAGTTAGTTAGCTCATTGGATGGATAAGCATGTTGAAACTATTAACGGTAATTGTTGACAAAAGCGGTAAGGAGATCATTGCTATGTCTGCTGCTGAATTCAAATAAGTAGTATGAGATGCAAGCTTTGCCCCCGATGGTGATGAGGATGCTTCCCTTTCAGAGTCGCTCTGTTCGCGAGTTTGACGAGAACCTGACAGTGGACATGTTTGGCTACAAATCGGTGGATGAGTATTACGCTGATGCCTCTCCTGCCACCAAGATTGATCGTGTCCGCATTCCAATTCTCTGCCTCAACGCTGCTGATGATCCGTTTGTGCCCTTTTGCAGTGAGTCATTGTTCTGCTTTAAAAAAAGGTCCGCGTGTCTCAAAGTGAGGCAATTTGTCAGCGTCCGGTTTGAAATAAGTGGCGGATAGCATTCTTGCATGTGTAGCTGAAGTAAAATAAGTAGTATCAACCTTGGTAATATATTGTAATGCCTCCAGAATGCAATGTGGATGCTGTATAAAACGCACCCGTTATTGTAATGTATTCACCTCACACAACATCTCCCTCTTTCTACCATCTGTTTACCCTAAAATTTGGTGGTTATTTGTTTGGCAATTCGCTAGACCCACGCATTACTTTCTCTAAAACGAAAAAAATGGTCTCCTATCAGGAAGAAGACTGTTACTAGATAGGTGAGGTGAGTGTGGGTATTAGCTCCATTGGGCTTCAACCCAGATAGTTGGCGACAAAAGCCTCGATGCAGATGCCTTTGTGTCGTACTGTGAGTAAACTTAGGCGCTACAGAGCATGGGCAAGCGGCAGATAGCGAAACACTAGAATGTCATTCCCTCGGGATTACAGCGCTCGCCATCCATCTCAATATTGCGCCTAAAATGATTTTAAAAAAATGCTTTAGTCAGCCCTTTTGACACAAAGGCTAAGCCGCAATTTTGGTCAACTTTTATGGCTTGTAATTGCTTGTCTACTGCTTCTGCACCCCGTCACTGGCCACTAGCTCTCCACCAACCTCACCGACTTGCCATTAGGCCAGGCAACATTTATTGAGCGTATCCGCCTGCTTTTGCTGCTGAAGAAAATTAAAACTTATAATTACACACAGCTTCAGTAATTAATGTCTTGTCGGGAGGACGTGAAGTGGCTAAAATTAGCAAGTGAAGAGACGAATGAATGGCATGGTAAGACCATCAACACCAAAGTTGACATGGCCTTTCTACTGAATCCAAATAAGTAGTACGCTGTCATCAACACCTAGTTAGTAGACGTGTGCTGTAAATTAAAGATTGGCGATCTCTCTATCGCCTGGTTAGGATCAAAGTAGTGAGACATTTTGTTCACTACCCTAGCTCTACCTCTGGAGGCCGTGAGCGAAGCTGGCAGTCGCGTTGTGCTTGCGCTGACTCGTCACGGTGGACATATAGGATTCTTGGCGGGACTGCTGCCTACAGGTCCGAGTCTGCTGGACCGTGCGGTGCCTCAGTTTGTCTCAGCTATTTTTCAACATCCCGAAGATATTGCAGTCGCCGCTACTGGCACTGATGGTGAGGAAGATGACAATGTGAGGTGCGAGGGGAGCGAAATTGAGTCAACCAAAGAAACAGCAGCAGCATTCTACTGACGGTGTCAGTTATGAGAGTTTTAGGGAAAAAATGACCTGTCTTTTACTCTAATTTTGTCTCCTTTTGCATGTTCCTGGACATTAAACACAGGTATAGTGCGTCACTATTGTAGGGTTGATTGCGTTTGCAGTGTATTTACTCAGAATGACACTTTTGTTTGGGCGTGTCTGCATCAGGTCGTCTATAAAGTGTAAGTAGTACGAATTTATCGCAAATCGTATTTTAAAACAAGGCATGCATTCCTGGTCTGTATGATACGAGCAGTTGAAAAATACCTGGCTGACAATGTTGTCACCTTGCGTTGATTAGAAATTTCCATCTTATGTGTAGGATCATTTCTAAAGAACTGACTTCCTACTTAAAGTAAGAAAAATATGTTCAACCTACGTAACCGTTCTTCACCCCTATTTTCGAGGATGCATGCTTGAGTGACTGAAATCGCACAAGTAGTATAAGTTGGGCGTAACTGCCATCATCCGCGTGAATGTAAAAGTGGCATGAGGATTGGTTGAGTCGGCAGTGTTCATAATCGAGATGCAGTCCACACAGACGCCCCCCGTCTGCTTCCTTCCATCCCACGGACTATCAGCTTCAGTTGATGTCGCTGCTTCGACAGCCGAAGCTACACTTGTCTACGACCTACGAAAAATCCGGTGATACAGTCCTGAGGAATACATCTTACATTTTTTCGACCTTTTGACGATGCTATAAATCGGATCGTCAAAGCCTCTGTGGCCTAGAAAAGTGATACATCCTCTATATTCCTCTATGGTCATCAAAGCGGGAAGATGAGTGAGACAACATCCGGATCTTCTCTTGGTGTAGGCCATGCTGCCACCGCACGTACTGCTGGGTACCTGCGGCAGCAATGGCAATCATTTAACCCGGATAATCACAGAGATTTTAGAAAACAGGTTTCTACTCCGAGGCACAATGTATCCGCCTTCTACGTCACGGCCTGAGCTGATTCGAGACGCAGGAGTGGGCTATTCAGAGGATGGCATTGAGGAGAAGCTAACACGATGAGAAGATTTTGATGCTGGTAGTGTTAATTGGAGATAACAGTTCGCAGCATCTGCACTTCCGTCTAACGGCCTGGTCTTAAGGGCCTGCCAATGGTCCACCGACTCTTCTGCACATTAACAGGCGTTGGCAGAATGCTACTAGTAGTTTAGCCAATCAAGCATGAAGATATTATGGATTATGGTTTATGTGGGCGCCGAGGGCCGTAAAAAGCACAAGGGAGGATTAAATCAGGCGTTATGCTACTATTTTCATTTAAGCGACCCATAAGAGTAATTCTGAAGGGCTGATTACCGCGCAACAATTGCAGATGCTTAAACTAGTTTAACTAGTTTTTCGTTACCTTGAGTGCATTAAAAATATGGCTCAGGTTTTATGGTTTCTCCTTAAGTTGAGGAGAATATGCGTGAATGTTTAGGTGGCGCAGGATCCATTTCGTGCTACTAAATAAATATGAGTAGACGCCTATGCCGATGCTAATAGGAGAAATGGGATGTGTTTTACAAACAATGAAAAACAACCGTGAAGGCGGTTACTTTTGAGCATATCAGACTATGGCATTTGCAA
Source organism: Taenia crassiceps (assembly GCA_023375655.1). Classification (NCBI taxonomy): domain Eukaryota; kingdom Metazoa; phylum Platyhelminthes; class Cestoda; order Cyclophyllidea; family Taeniidae; genus Taenia; species Taenia crassiceps. The sequence goes on from JAKROA010000007.1 coordinate 1,324,133, forward strand.
GCAATTTTCCCCATAGATGTAATCACAGTTACCACCAAATTAAACATTTTATTTCGAGAACAGCATCGATTCTTCATGCTTCATGCTCATCCGAGACGAAGCCAGCGCCATCAAAACTGACTTTGCATCTCTGGGACGTCGTCTCGCCGCAATACTGCAGCCATTGTCCATGACATGAACGCAGACAGACGCAGTGAGTTCAAATGCGGTCCACGTTGGATGCATCCTGCTTTCTTCACTCAGTTACATTAACAATTTTCACCATTTTCTTGACCAGTGTGTCTTAACCCCTTGTATGAGCTCGCTATGCATCGTCTTGTATCGACTTCCCTTCCTCTTTTTAAATCACAGAAATGATTAACCTGGTAGTGTCGATTGCACGCTTGACTCCCTCTTTTTCCGCATTTGATTTTTCAACCCATAGCTTCTTGGTCATTAAACCACTGCGGGTTGTCTCCCTGCAGCGCTGGCCGGCCGAGGGTACTAGAGTTTATTTATATCCCAACAGCAGAAAGGTGATGGAGGCGCTGATTTATTTGTCAATTCAAGCGGTCCTTTGCCACACAGGATGTCGCAAATTCACCACTGCGATGCATCGCAAATGTATCCAAGGCTAATTCAGGGCCTCCTAAGCCACCTAAGCACCTCTAACTGACCAAATATAAAACGACACTCATTATTTGATGTCATTAGGGTGAATGTTTTGGATGTGGGCGTTCTCCACTACATGCGTGTTAGAGCCCTCCAAATCGTGTTGTAAATGTAGAGATCACCAAGAGCACTCTATGCGACTTCGCATCTGTGGTGCGTTGCCTGATCATCTCCTGTCTACCGTGTGCACGGAGAGCCTCGTATCTGAGTTGACACCCTTATAACACTTCTCCACACGAACTGCACACAGTCCTGCCTCTATAAACGGAGACTAAATTCGTTCTGCTGACTGCTTCTCGTCACCCTCCCGTCGTAAACAGCAGTAGACAGGCAGACAGTTGGTGAGATACTCTGCCGCGAGCGAGATGCAAGGACTCCAGCGGCGTTGCTATGATAGCATTCAACTGCTATCGTCGATGGCATTCAATCCAAACGCAGGTACAGTCTCATGCAGACGGGAGAGCTTTTGGGCTGTATCTTCCTCGAAAGGTGGTTTTTCATCCAACCCTGACGAGGTGGAAACAAATGTGGAATCAATAGAGGAACTCCTTCCAAGTACTGCAGAAACACCAGTAGATTTGGCCGATTGACTCATTATTCGGGGAGGCATCTACTATCCACCGGGCGGAAAGGACGGCGTGAATAAATTTGCTCAAAGGTTTTCATAGAGGCGTGCGTGAGGCCTCAGATCCTGCAAATGAGGCACCTGTGAATCGCAGGCAAGGCTAAACGACAAACAGCACACGAGCATCATCATTCCTTGCATTGTGAAGACACCTCTCCCACCTCCAAAATCCCAAGGGTCTACTTTCTAATCTCGTGGGACAGTAGAATCCGGACGAACATCGGAGTTAAGATCACACACCAAATTTGCACACTATGAGGGTCCTTACGTTCCACCCTAGAGAAACAGGCGGATGTCCAACAAGTGCAAAAACTAACACAACGAAAAAAGTACTGCGCCAACTGGAAGACTACTTGCAGCTTTTCCAACCATCTAAATGTCATCTTCCATGTATTTCAGAAGCCCAAACGAGTGCACAGTATGATCGAGGTCATATTTAACAGCAATCTCACAAAATTACGCATAAAAATTTTATTGGTCAAATTTCAAGACAATCAACCACTACAACTAGCCTGTTCATCTTCTCGGTTACGTCGTTGTGTAAGGCGTTCAGCGTGGGAACTTTGACAGCTTTTCAGCCCTTCTTTTCTAAGGTATTTTCCCCAGGGCGTCTAAAATCCACCGCATGACAAACAGTTAGTTTTACAAGAATTATTGATGTAAACACATAAAGTTTCCAATTACGCTACACTCACAGGCGTCCGACAAACGCTAGTCGTGGCACAGTTACTCCCCAGGTCTTGTTTCGTCTCAGTTTCCGTATGACTTTCCCGCATCATCAACCGCAATTCCTGCGACAGGGTTGATGTTACTGGGAATGGTGGTGGGATCGTCCGCTTGGAGCCTTGGCTGGACAACCATTTGCCTAGCAAACGTTTTCGCGCAGCCACGTGATCAGACCAAGGAGATTTTGCTCTGATTTTGGCCATATTACTCAATGGAGAGGGTGAAACGGGGAACGGGGGAGCAAAGCTTCGGCTCACTTTCGGAGACTTTCGCGTCTGATCCTAGAAGAGGAGATGCGTTGAAACTAAAAGGAGGTCGGAAGGCAAAACTTTGCCGCCATAAGTCTTGCGACCTCATAGAATAGATGGCAAAATCCTGTGGTTGACAAAAACCCATATCTACTTTCATGCATGAACTATCAGAAGAACTACGACCAACACGATGCTTACCTCTACAATGCTAGCTAGTTGCACCTGCTCCTCCGACATCTGTGGTGATCCCAAAGACGTAAACGGTGGTTTCGTGGTCTCATCGGCAAACATTGACTGGAAGGAGACACAAGTTTCACGAGCAAGTAAAAAAAATAAGCCAATTTAAAGAGTATGAATCTAAAAAAACCTCTTCCAAATCATAGGTTCGATTCAAATCATCACCAACCGACGGCATACGGCGAAGGAAAAGGAGGATGAAAATCGCGGCCGAGATAGCTAATATGAATTTACAATTTGGAAAAAGATAAACAAATTCTTTAACCATAAAAACACAGCAAAGCATTTAGGAATCATAAATAAAAAATAAAAACAACGAAAATCACAAAGACTACGAAAAATCACATGTATCATGCAGGGATGGGTGCGAGCTTGTATGAGGTGATACATTACTTGTATTTGATTTATAAAACTTTCCAGACAACATACACTGCACATTATTTATTTTAACCATCAAAAGATATTAGGCAATTTTTGGCTGTCTTCACCGATTACAATCCAGAATGCATGCAGTATTTTACTCCATATTAGCTTTGGCCATAAAACAGAAAAATACTTCCAAAACAAAATTTAAAGCAAAATTTTTTTGGTCTTATCTTCCTTTAGATTGATGTATAAATAATATTATTCAGCAAAAATAATGTTGTAGAAGATGAATGCGTTTTACTCTCCCTACTGCTAGTGACTGTGTTTTGAAGGCTGGTCTTTGAGTGGGGCCTCATACATCGTTTCAGGTGGTTGGTTTCGTTTTAATTCCTTTTGCATACAAGCTTTTCTTTTTCCTGCCCTCCTTTGGTTTTGTTATTCATTTGTTTCTCTTTTATGTTGGCGTTTTCATTACTGGTTGGCTGTTGTGTGTCCAGTTCTCAATGAAAGATGGCTACTGCCACTTCGTCAGGCCTATCATTCTCCAACTGGCTGGAAAAGTACTTAGCCAACCTTAGCAACGACATTGATATTGAAGTGTACGGTGACTACATTGAAGGTCTTTTGGAGGACGAAACTTTGGATAAACACGAGATCATCGACAGTATCAGGAGTTTTCTGGAATCCGTGTTGGTAAGTCAATTTTATCGCGCACGTATATCTCCATGTTTCTTCGGCAATCTGTTAGCTCTGTTTTTTTTAACCTTAGCCTCCGAAATCGGCCATCGAAGGCAGTGAAACGATATTTACTCGTTTTCATGACTCCCGAGGTATGCTACTGATTGGCTGCAGTGGCATATAACTATTTGTCGCCAAGCCAGATTCCAAGTTCAATTCTTCTTTATGTTTGCGACTTGACATGAGTCCCTCTTTACAATCCTGTGTATGTGGTAGTAGTAATTATGCGCCTATTTGTGCTCATGAATGCTTTTGCGCACACCTTCCTTTGCCCATTTCCATTGTTGCATTGAAGGCAGCAATGATATTGTATGCTGAGTAAATATTTCTCTGGGTTCTTTCATGCCTTTATATACCTTACCAATCGCCAATCCATCCATCGTTTATTCATCAGCATGTCTGCTCACAATGGAACCACTTATTCCTACACTTCTTTGCACGGGACTTTATAAAATATCCTTAAAGAGTCCTCTTAGTTTATTTTTCCTTTTTCTAATGGTTTTCAATTTCGGGTGGCTCCCACATAGCCACCCCGTCCACCCACTCACCCTCCCTCAACGCTGCCAACAGCCCTACCGCCTCGGAACATTTCGACCATTTGGAGGAGCAAATGCGCTCCATCCTCATCTCCACCGTTGTTGCCAATACTACCACTACAGTGCCCTCCTACGCCAATCCTTTCTGTCCCAGAAATTCCTCAACAACACCAATGGCTGTAAGGGACCAAGGAAGCAAAAAACCGTCTCGTCAGAAACGGGACGCCTGTACAGCGGCGGTGCTGCGTGCTGCGGGCGTAAGCGGCTACCAGGGCGACGAGGAGGCCGAGGCGGCACTGAAAGTTGCACTGGCAGACTCGGAGTACTTCGCTAAGCAAGCAACGATCGGCGGTGGAGTCTTGCCCTCCGTAACGACGGTGCCAAAAGGCGGAAAGACAGGTTTGGGAGCTGACGCGGTTGTGGCAGCGATAGTGGAGAGGGAGGAGATCGATTTGGATGAGGTTGAGGAAAACCAAGGATACGCCAAAAAGTAGGTACAACAGTGTTCATTTTGAGGCCCTATTCCTGCGCTCTTCCCTTCTCTTATCTCCCCGGAAACGTTCAATATTTGACCGGTTCTAAGACCCATTCTGATTTCGCCTGAGACTCACTCACTCATTTCAACCATCCGCATCCACCACCAACCCATCTGACCAACATTTGGTCCGAGCACCAAACGAAGACGTGAGCTTTCCTGAATTATGCAGACTTTATAGCTTTCATAAATCGGAGCAATCTGGTGGTTTCGTTCTTGTCAGATCTAAGTCACGTTCCATCATGCCACTAAGCCGAGCGGTGTAAGTTCATTTATGCCGTATTGCTCTATACACTCACCATTCCTTCATCTATTTATATCGTATCCATTTGTTCAATTTAATTAACTCACTGCCTACCCTTTGATCCTCCCACTCACCCATCCACTTGTTTGAGATGTTCCAGATAGGCTTATTATTGTACTTCCGACATTAACGGCAAAGCCACGCATTGGTAATGGCTCTGCGAAGTCCTTTACTTACCCAGCAATAAGCTTGGACTGGTAATCTCGTTTCGCGCGAAGTGCCTTTACTTCTTATCTGCTTCTTTAGGGAAGGAATCAAACCAGGCAGTGTAATGGATGCTCTCTCCACTCTCAATCCGGGAAAATTCAGTTCCTCCGAAGCAGCAGTTACTACCGCAGAAGATTCAAAGTCCACGCGACGTCTTAAACGAATGCCGACACCGGGAGATGTCAATTCCAGCTCCACGCCCGGTTACCTCCTTCTCAATTCTCGAAGTGCGGGTAGCAGTGTAGGTGCCTCCACTACATCCGCCTCGGTGGGCGCTAACTCAGCCACCACTGCGAAGAAGAAATCTGTCCCGCCTTCAAAACACCTCGCGGATATTGGTGCGAGGGCTGAGGAGAAGCACCAGCGAATGATGGCAAAGCAGCGGGAAAGATTGAGCGCTGCTGGAGTTGGCGGTGCAAGTGGTAACCGTCTTGATGATATGGACGCATTTTTCCTTAGTGATGATGAGGATGAAGCGGAGACGAGAAAGTCGCAGCCAAGAAAGAAAGGTTTGTAGGTAAAAGTGCTTTTGCTGAGTCTACTTAAGTGACAGGCGTCATCAAATGTTTAAAGCCAAAAAACATGGTTTTGAATGCTTTCAGTTTTCCTTTTACCAGAGGACGATGTGCTGTTCCCTGGCGGCGGTAATAGAGAACGGGCAATGGAGGCGCAGAAGTTAGCCAGAGTCATTTCAGCTCGCGAATACACGGAAAGGAGGACGAAGGAGAAGGGGCAACTGGCGAATGCGGAGGAAAATGCAAGAAAGAGTGTCGACGCACATCAGAGGACACAGAAGCTGGAACGGAGGCGTCATTAATCAAGTGGCACCTTTTTTCTCTTTCACTTCGCGTGTTTATGCTCTCGGAACTTATTTGCTAAATATGTATCTTTTGCTTTAATGACGGTCGATCTTTGACTCCTGAGGTGGTTGTGGAAGAGTCGTTTACCTTGGGGGGATGTGGGAACTTTTTTTCCTGAAAAGATCTTTACGACGCTAGCAGGTTATGGTAGCGTGTGGCTGAGGAACAGAAATTGGTGTTGCGGTGTCTGTAGACCATGGCTACCCTTGGGAGCTGCCACGCATCTTAAAAGTGGTCCGAAGTGAGTATTCCACGGAGAGTGTACATATAGAGCCACTGGGAACTCCATTGAGAAGAAAATACTCGATACATGTGTTGTTGGCGTACGGTAGGACCTAGGGGTTAGGCCGGTCGGAGAATAAGTGGGCTGTTATCAAAAGCTTAGCGGGTCTCCTCATGTCAGCCATTACAGTATGCTTGTGGCTAGGCCCCAGAAACTCGAGGGCAGTGAGGGCACGCCGAATCCCCTCCAGCGCTTTTTCCTACCTGCGGAGATCTGCCCAATTTGGGGGCCGCATTGTAGGATGGGGAAACTGTGCTGGCCACTCCGTGGGTCTGTAGCCTTTCGTGAGAACGACGACAAAAACGAAAGCAACGAGGTCAGGCAGTATTTTCGTAGGGAGGGGAGTTTTGTTTCTATTTCCACCCATTTCAGAGCTGCTTATCCACAACCGCCTACAGTATATGGCATCCAGGGAAGCCAGTTGCTAGCTCCACCAAGGTCATATGGGTACCGTAGCCGGGTGCTTAATGAACCTACCGGTATCGCTTCAGAAGCGAGACACCTGAAAATTGCAGAACCTAAATTGTTGCAAAGGTAGAGGTGAATTTCTGCGCTGCTGTTGGAGACAATTGTAAATTATCGCACCACGAGGGCACGCGAGCAGAGACAGGCAAAGTGAAGAATTTACAGAAAGCTCTGACGCAAAAGATCAATATAGCTGTGTATTATCCCTGACCTCTGTTTACACATTTGGACATTAAGAGTAATATCGCACTTGGTCAAATTGCGTATTTCAAAGAAATCAAGGCAAGAGAGGAGGCAATTAATGCCGAATACCTTACAATGCAATGTCAGTGCATAAAATAAATTAGAGTCAGCCATATACTGACGTTAACATCGACCTAAAAGAAAGCACGAGTACAGCCTGCAAGGCCCGCTATTGAAGAGAGGAGACGAACAAAAGTTCAAAGCCATACATTTAAACAGCACATTTTCTGTAGTTTATTTCTAGCATCATGAAAATCAACTGAAAGGAGGTCAGAAAGCACATTATAAAAGCGCTTATTAAGGCCAATTATTTATGAAGCGCATTTCAGTATCGCACAGCATTCAAAAGAGAGTATGGAAAGAAAACACATGTCGCTTGCAATAAGCCGTAAAGCAAATTTAGACGCAAAAGGTGTCAAAATTTAATTTCAATTGAGTGATTTAACTGGTGAAAAGCAAGAAAATATTTTGGCTGTGGGTGTGTCAATTGCATTATTTTAAATATGTCTACGTTTTGGACCCGGATGCCTTAATATACGCTATAAAAACGAAAATAAGAAAGAAAAAAGACTCTATAGACCTTCTAGCTAATTAGTTTTTAAATGTGATTAGGGTTTATTTTATTATATTGGTGGCACTAACAGCAAAAAAAGAGGTTCTTTTTAATAGCCGCGGTAACAGGGTACTTTCATGCAGTGGCATTGCCAGCGTGGAATTTCTTGCCGCTGCAAAGAAACTGAGGAAGAAAGTCCCAATTCGTATTGTCCAGTGCTTCCGGGAATGGCTAACAGAATCCTTTATGACGTGTGCAATAGTAAAGCATAATAAAAAGGCTGAATTTTATGTACTTTCTTTAGTTGTTGAATGCCACCTAACCCCTCACTTTGGTCACCTTACTGCAAAGGTAGTGGAATGCCCAAATCTTAGCCAGAGACCGTTTTATCTGGGAAGATCCGGTACGACCCAAAATTTTGACGCAATTTTTCAGGCATTTGCGGCGATTCTACGATCGCAAATGTTGGAAGTCTCGACTATCTGCTTCCATGCGCCGATCCCTCAAGAGTACCTGCTTTTAATTTTTTATATTGTTTTTAGCTTTACGACATAATGGACATCGCAAAATACACTGGCCATTGTCAAGGAATGATTTTAGGTGGTGGTATTGGCCCATTCCAATGCTATAATAAGCCGTGCGAAGTGAGCTATTGCCACCCAATTTTATGTCTTTATGCTGCATAAGGCGTGGCGATTCGTTTTCGTTAAAATTCCTAGGTCTCTACTGAAATCACCTTCTCAACTCGTGGTCTTCAATGTAACCGATCACTTATTGGATTCTGCTCAAGAGAGGTAAGTCAAATAATTAGTAGTTCAGTTTTGCCATAACGATTAACTTCGGTTAATTGGCTATATGACTGTTTTAGAAAATAGGTTTGTAATCTAATTTTACACTTGCTTCATACGGGATGCACAAAGATACGCTGATGTAGTTTGATCCAATGTTACGTCGTACTTGCTATATTTTGTTTATTAACACAGCCACCTCGCAGCACCTGATAAAAATAATTTTACAGTCACAAACGTCTATAAAAGTCAGATTTAATTTAATTTTCAAGTCAGACAGTAACCTCTGAAATTTTAACCAAATATGTTTAGTGTTAAAGCTTGGTTTTAATATAGTAAATGCATCAGTATATGGCTCCACTCCGCACTTCTCCTTTAGTGGCTAAATTTGCCTCGAATTTTACTTGACCAACCATCCTTTGTTAAAGAAAGATAAGTTTCTTACTGCCATTGAACTTTTTGACAGCATTAGGCGAAGACACCTCATGATGGCTCTGCTATTAAATTGGAAGTTCACCAGAAGAGGTGTAGGTTGATTTAAGAGATATTGTAAAAAGCCTTATTTCCACAAATTTTTTCCATTTCTAACTTAGTGCGGATCTCCAGCATCAGAGCGAGCGAGTAATACATTAATCTCGTCATTGGGCCAACTTTTTATCACCGAAGCCATGCCCGGCAAGGTAATTGAGATAGTGGCGCACAGACGTATCGGTGGACCGAGCATATTCGATCTCATTCAAGCAAGCCTGTATGACAAGTTCTCCAAACAAGAGCTGCCCATGGCGTTGGGTTGCGTCTTTTACTTGCAAAATAGTGGAGCTCAGACCAGCGTACTGGTAAGTGGGCCTTTCTCAACCCCCCTCTTATTTTGTTAGTTATAAAGGAATAAAACAATGAATTTTTGCCAATTTTAGTCCGAGCTGCCACAAGAACCCTACCACACCTTCCCGTGCCTGAAGAAATACCAGGCATCTTTCACCATTGATGGTCCCATTATTGGTGTGGGCACTGTACTCTCCCACGACCCGGTTAGTTTCGCTGATACATTTGCCAGCAACAATATCCCCTAGGCGCCCATTTTATAACCTATTTTTCTCCTTTTTAAGAAAAGGATGGGCTTTAGCATGGCCTCCTTCTACTGCTGGAATGCGAGTCGCATGCTTACAGGTCACTTTGAGAATGACATTTGCCCCGAAAAAGCCACCTACACAGTGTACCTGACACCGGCTAAGAAGCTCTATCGCCAGGACAAACCTGTGCACCAGTAGTGGTGTTTCCGCATGTCTACCTACTCACCTCAACCTTAAATCTTTCCTCCCCCCTACTCTACCTTAAGTAGGCGTACCCTCATAGACGCAGCGTACATGCGTCTGAATGGGGAAATCGAAATGCCCGCATGCATAGATGCAGTAAACATATGAGCATTCCGAGTCCAAATGAGTACTCTTTACTTCTCTCAAGGCCAAGAAGTCTACTGAGTGGAGACGAACATTCCTGGGGTGTAGTAGTTGGTGAACTCTTTCTACGCTTGCCAATGCCGTTTTTAAAAGGGAGAGTAACCCTACCTCAATTATAAGTGTTGAGATCAGCAGCGCTTCGGAAACGTGTCTTCTCTGTTTCTTTGTAAAAATCCGGTGAATCGCAAAAATCATTTGCATAGCAAAGAGCATTTTGCAGCAAGAGGCGTGAGATATTGTCTATAGTAACGATAACAACTCCACTTAGAGAATGCAAGCGGTGGAATAGAGAGTTTAACAATTGGTTTAGAAAGAGAGGTAATTTTTGAGTGCAGTATTCGTTGCCTCAGAAAATGGGCTAAACACTGAGGCAGACTAAAAGTCATAGCAGGTGGGATGTTTTACTTTTATGCAATCCATTAATTTCTTTGTTTCTAAAGAAACTTTAAAGAGTGAGAGCACAAGCTATCAATATTATTGCCTGCGGATGCCCATTCCAGAGTAATTTGCACCAACAGAAAATCAAATAAAACCAAAAAAATTAGCAACGAAGAGAGATATAAATCTCTAGTTTTGACCTGCAGAACAAAATTGTTTATCTATTTTATTACTAGCCTGAAAATTACAGATGGAGCGTAAATGCAATAAGTTTCGTGCCGATATTTTGACATTTAGAGGCAAAATATTTCACACTTTGTTTTGAAAACTAACCCCTCGCCACCTTCATATGGATTCTAAAATTGGTCACAAGGCACATATGCCTAAGAAATATTTTATATTAAGGACAACATGTCAATCAATTGGCAATTCCATCAAAAAACTAATGGCAAATTCGCAATTTATTATCAAAAAGCTTAACATAAACAGATTTATATTAAGATTTCGTAGCATTAGAATTTTGATAAAATACAGCTATCGGTCGAATTTAGTTTAATCGACTAAAATATCACATCTTAAGGTCAGTAAACGCACAATTTTGAAAGCAATAATTTTAAACTTTTAGGAGGTAAGATTGTGTTCTTCTTTTTTTAATTTTAAATTTTTTAAGATTTCTCACCTGTAAACAACAATTATAAGCATGTAAACATTATTGGACCAAGTTTAAATATGTTTTTAAAGGGCCGTTTTTGCATGCTACCGACGCTTCTCGGCTTCAAAAATGCCTTCACCTCTGCTACACACCACGAATCCCCTGTGGTTCCCTGCCGGAGTAGAAGCTGGATTTGAGGGTGTTCCCATTTCGAACGCTATTCACTATGGACATCTCGCTGCCTGTTCGAACTGCTTTCTTGCTGTAGCCACCGGTTTTAATGCTGGGGGATCTGTGGCTCTTCTTGATCTTGCCAAAGTAAGTTAACCCTTACTTCGTCCAATGCCGGACAATACATCAAACGTAATTGCGCAAGTGCCTCCTTTGCATTTTATGGATTTTGCTACATATGACTCACCAAAAATTGCTTGTCAGTATCTTGATATGACAACCGCTATTCCCGCTCTCTTTGTAGTGAATAAATTTGGTAAGTTCAATGCAGTGTTACAAACTTTAGATAATTTCGTTTCTTAATCCACAGGAAAATTGCTTTTACCTTTACTATTGTCATCAGCTTTAGCTTTGAAACGTACTCTAAATATTTATGTGTATGGTAACAGTACAAGTAGATTCCTACCGGCTACCTACTGAAATTTGTATAATCTACTCTATGTAATGCGTATTTTTAAGGTTTTTTTGCATAAGAGAGCACGTATTTTTTGAACAGTCTTGCGTACCTTTTGTCGCCTCTAAGTAATAAGCATTGCTTATTTGTATGAGCCGCATTTTGGTGAAGTGTTTAATCTCGCCAAATAGTTTAAACACGTATGTTTCTGCTTCTAAATCTGGTAGAGTCATAGAAACCCTGTCACCAAAATTCGCACAATTTGAATGCATTTCTCAATGATATCTTTTAAGGGGTTTACTTCATATGCGCATCTTTTAAAAGTTATTCGATACTTTTCGTTTGATACTATAGACTCCACTACCATTCGATTTGACAATCTTTCTACAAATCTTTTATCACTGTTGAGTCACTTTTCTTCAAGTTAGAAAATGAGGCCTGAGGAGAGTAGAGAAGAGGCGCCTGTAGACGAGCAATCAAGGGCTAACCTAAGTTGGATTAGCTTTGTCATAATTGAGGCCAATTTGCTATCATCTGCTCATAAAGGCACACCTTCAGCGCTTGCTTGCAGCTTGCCTGCCAGTGTCGATTCCGGTTTTCATGAATGAAGATAGACTTGCAATCATACAAGCGACAAAGATACTACTGGTATTTTACAGACTACCTATCGACATTTGCATTAAGGGCGACTAAAATCCACCGCCTGTTGTTTACGTTCATAGCAAGGATAAAACTGGACTTCAAAGATGAACTCCCTCTTTTTTTTTTTTGACTGACATCCTTACAGAGATTTTTTGGCACCAGAACTGATGGAAAATTTCTTATAAATGCGTTCCATTACAGTTAACCTCACACTGAGTCATGTGGATGTCTGGTAGTGGTGCCAAGGAAATAAGCAAAAAGGAATGCAAGAAGCAGGACCACCTATCAACTCTTTGACTCTTGAAAATGATTCCATTAGTGGGTAAAATTTGTCATTTGTGGTATGCGACTTTGGATGGAGAGCTCTGCATGGCATCCAGGGCATCTGCATCCTGAAGGAAAGGAAGTAGACCTAAAGTATATTTAGTCAGTAGATTCCTGATGAGCTTAACCCCGTTGCCGTCGGAGTAGGTTCCTCTTAGGAACTGTGCGTCTCCAATGGATGGCATCAGCTAAGCAGTCAAAAGTTAAGGGTCCTTTTTGTAGAGCTGTGTCCTCTTAGCACCTCTGCACCTCCTGCAATCGCTCCACCACAAATATTACTCAGAGCATTGACAGCTTCGTGACCCGAGAGGTGCACCTCTATTGCCCCTCATCACCCCGTAAACGGAGTGGACGTGTCCAGTGGCGTTAAAAGTACTCTAAATCAATTTCCACTGGTCATATTTGGATAATTGTTAGCCCCAATTACTAAAGGCGAGCTCAGTTTTGCGTTGAGTAAGCTCCGTCGTGACAAGAAAAGAGGCATTCGGCGCATTTGTGTGAACTGCGCAACTTTGGGTCGCAGTGAGCAATGCCGATGGTGACCTCGAGTTGACCCCGGCAAAAAATTGAGCGCCTTTCACTTGCACACGCTATCTCTATTGCATGAAATGTGGAGAAGTCACAAGAATGCGAGAGGTCAGTGGCAACAGAAGCAGCTGTAACAAATACATGCCTTAATTAGTCAAGGCTGACTGGAGAGGTGGATGGCAGGCTGATTGTTAGGATGGGCAAATAGGTAGGCAGGTGAATGCGGCTTATTGGATGGATGCAACAAGTTTGCCACTTGATGATGATCACTTGCAGAGGGTGTGGGATGTAATGATATAAAAAGATTCTCCAGGTGCGTTCATGGAGTTTGACTGCATTGCTGAAGCCATTCAAGAGTTCCTTTTTGTAATAACGAGGAGGTGTGTGTGCACAAGGAGCTGCACTGAATGCTGAAGGCAAAGAAGTTGGTCTACAGGCACATAAGCTGCGAATAGGTGGTTTCTAAAGCCCCTTGGGAAAAGAGCTTCACCCCTTAATTGTTGACAGTCTGTCTGTCTAGTCTGTGATGGGGTCAGTCCTCTGTCGACCGACGTCAAGTAGTCAACTACCCACTCAATGCTTCTCAAGTGGGTTTTGATTCACCTCATAGCGATGGTTTTTTTTCTGAGGAAAAATTTAGCTGCGCCTTCAATACGGCTTGAAACGCGAATTCGCCTCATCAAATTGAGGGGACGGAGCCATAAGGTCGACACCGTCCACCCTTTATTCCATCCACAGGATAGACAGTGAGGACAGTGCGTGTGAGCCTAGGCACTGAGGTGCTTACTTCCACAGTCTGCAAAATTCATCCCGACCTTGAAGCTCGTGTCGCGTCTAGCTGTTGTGGTTACTTTAGCTAATCAGAGCCCTTTCAGAGGTCTTCGAGCCCACCTAACCCAATTACTTTGGTCCAGACTTTCCTAGACCTCATACATTTTCATCTCCACTGCCACCAGTCTTCTCTAAGTAGTCTCGTCTTTTAGCCCGGTCGGTATCAAGGTGATGCGTACCATCGAACACAGTGCCACTCAAATTCAGTGACTGATTTGGAATGGCGTGGTGATGTTCTTGCTACTTCTTCCCTTGACAAAACGGTGAGACAATTCATTCTCATTGTTGATCATTTAAGCAATGAAACTTTGTCCATTGACTCCATTCCACCACGAGAAGAGTGAGACTAGCAGGAGAAACAGAAGCATTGCTTAGTCGAAGCTACAAATGCCCGCCCCTCTGTTAACCTCATTAAAGCCTCCCATTTCGCCCTCCCCAGAGGCGCAGCTGGGAGGGAGAACAGAGCATTGGAGACTGCTTTTAAGATGCATTGCTCCATGCATACATACGAGGCGGGTGAATATCAAAAATTGGGAACAAGTCACTGTAAATCATAAACCACAAAGAGAGCCTTGTGAGGGCAAACCTTACATTCACTTAAGAACCTCCCCAAGTCTACTTTCAGGGATTGCAGTCTTGGAGTGGATTTCAGTCCTACTCCGTGAAAAAATTGCCGTGATTACCTCACCACTTGAAGAGTTGGTGGCCTTGTCCTTTTGGCTTCAAGAGGAAGGCGTTGATTTCCATTTTGCAGGTTAAACTATGGCAAGTTCAAGGCCAAGACAAGGCTTCTACGCTGGTACGCATCAGAACTCTGGATCACAAAGATCGCGTTGTTAATGTCGTTTGGTGTCCAGTAGAAACAAGTCTCCTAGCGACTGCTTTATATGGCAAAAAAGTGGGTCTTTGCAGGGTGTTTACTTCGCACCATTTGAATTCGAAATTTTCCATCAAAAGACATTTTAACGCCATTTCATCCTTCATGCACTCTTTATTCTCTCAGCGCGAGTAAGTCAAGGGCGCCCTAAAAAAAATATGTCAGAGATGTCATGTTAAATGACACATCCGTTCTCGCAAGTTTGTGAATCTCTCATGAAATGCAAATTGCCCCTCTCATTTGGCATTATTTCGAATTTGTTTCTTGTTATTAGAGACATTCACTCAAAACTAAACGCGATAAAGAAAGGCAAGACTAGATTTTAAGTACTTGAGAGTCAAAAGTCACATGGGGATAAAATCATTCCTCTGTGACTAGATAGTTGTCTCTTCGCCACCCTCCATCTATGTTTAGAAATGGAATCGTGTTCCTGCTCCACAGACACAATAGTCATGACATAGCGGAACACGTTACCCTGCTACGTAGTCATTTAAGTATCCTATAACCGCTTTGTACTTAGGCATTTCCTTTACCCACCCACCACCAATTTCGTGCACAAATCTTAAATTTCCCAGCAAATAACGTTTACTAAAATATTGATAGTAGCAAGTAAATTTTATTTATCAAAGGTTTTAGTATGGAACGTTGAGAATGGTAAGGTCCAGAGCACCCACTTAGGCAGCGCTGGAGGTCATAGTGTCTGTTGGTCGTCCAGCGGCTGCCTAGCCGTTGCATCTCGTGACAAACGACTTTGCATATTCGACGTTGGATGCGGCGGGAAGAAACCAGTTGTTTCAATGATCTGCCACCAGGGTTCCAAACCATGGAAAGCAGCTTTCCTGGATGACGCCACTTTGGTGACTGTTGGGTTTGGGCTGGAGGGCACCAAAGAACTTGCAATTTGGGACTTGGTGAGGCCCATTTGTCATTAAGTGCCTTTCCAGCCATTTGTTCTCCAAATTTCTTTGATAATCGCTATTATTTTACTGTTGTCGTATTTTATTAGAAGGGAACAAATTCCAAGGTGAAATTGCAGTTCATAATATTTAAGTAGACTTCTTCAATTTGAGCTTGTTTGCGCTTAAAAATGATGCAGTTTTGAAGAACTAAAAGGTGTGAAATGGGTTGAAAAGCGATATCAATAAATGAGCTGCTTGTATGAGACCTTTTTATTTCAAATTTGGTTATTTTTTAGCAATTGCAACTAGCAATTTGGATTTTTTGGCTTTAAAGCATTTACTTTCTTAGAGTCCTTAGAAAAATCCCAGTTCATCTTCTAAAATAAAGGGGGAACTTTACCTTTTACTTAGCTATTTGGCAGAGTTTAGGATTTCTTTTAGTGGTTATTGTTGTTTTTCTGTTTTCGTTGAATAGAAAAATCCTTCAAACGCGCTTGATCGTGCTCGTTGCAGCCAATCGTCTGGAAGCGTCATTATGAATTATTACCAAGGCAATCGGTTTTTATTTCTTTCCGGTCGAGTAAGCATCTTTTCAACAGTGTTTAATCACTCATTTCCCAGGGTGACAACGGCATTCAAGTGTATAAGTATGAAAACCGAAGCATGAGCATGGTTGGTCAGTTTCAAAGTCCGCACCCCTATCGCGATATTTGTGAGTAAACTACTTTATCTGCATTTAAGTAGTGCACAACCATCCAGCATGGAAAGAGGTCTAGCGGAGCCAATAAATGCGTAGACGCGTGAGAATATAGCTTTGGTAAAGTGGTTAAAGAAGCAATATTATTTTTGATAAATAATGACTGGGAACACTTTTTTCCTCGCCTTTTCAAAGGTTGGCTGCAGCAGGAATATTTGGATACAAAATCCCAGGAAATCGGTCGCTGTTTTCGCCTCTTTCAACCGGACACCACAGTGGTGTTATCCACTGGCAGTCGTCGACGAAATAATATTTTCTCAACCAACTTCTGTCAACAGGACTTTGGTGCCCCCATCGGTTTGGGCACTGGACAAACACGTCGGAAATTATCGGCACCATTAATTGAACCACTCAGTGTTCGGCTACAGGAAGGTGATAATGATGACGAAGGGGAGGACGAAGAGGAAGAATTTGCGACTATAAAGGGGAAGGCTTTGATTAACACCCAGGCATCAAAATTTGCTGGAGAAAGTGTTGTCGGAGTTTCGAAAAAGCCGAGATGCATGTCTCTGTCAAAAAAACCTCACCTTGAATGTGATGAATACGTAAATGGTGCAGTGATTAGTATGTACCTTACTAATATTTACGACAAAGCAAATAAGAACAATTCTGGTCTGAATTCTACTTACGGCATTTTAAGTAGAAGGGAGAACAGACCTCAAAAACCACCACCAATTCCACCGAAACCAAAGGCAAAACGGATCTGGAATAATTGGAAAATGATTCCAGAGGCTGTCCAGGATCGATTGCATCGGATGGTGGAAAGGAAACCTGTTACTTTGGTAATACTTATCTTAAACACGCTTTTCTAATAATGGGTAAATGTATACACTTCCGGGCAAAAAGTGCTACTTAAATTGACGGACCTGATTTAAGTAGAATGCAAATGTTTACCACCACTTTGTTTCATTGATTCAGAAAATGAAAGAAAATGGCACTCATGATTGCACAGATAAAGGAAGACATTCAGATGATGAAATACTATTTATCACGACTGCTTTTAATCGCAAAAGAGCGAGGTGAGAATTTCATTTGGGGTAATTTTTTCTCCACCCATTTTTTAACTTTGTATGAGTAAATGACTATCCAAAACTTAGCAGAAATTGCTTGGTCTGATTGCTTAATGCCATGAGTCTCTCATAATGACAGGTTTTTTAGAATATAACTGATACTTTATGTTGCCATTTTTAGCATATCTGCCCATAGTAGCGCTACAGATAAATTGATCCAAGAAACTGATGTAAGTTCCCTTGAACTGCGGGTTCTATTTGAGTTAACCTTAAGGATGAGGGCGGATACGCCACTTGCTCTGTCTCCGATTTGGTTGCCGTTTTTGAAGCTAAAGCCGCCCACATAGCTGCAATGGAATCGGCCAGTCTGTGTTCAGATTCGCTATCAAATGCACCGGTTGAGACAGCTTCTGCCCTTCCCTTCGTGACACCTGCTGTCACGCAGATAGCTGACGCGATCGTGGTAAGGAATGAACTGGATCGTCCAGGCTTTACGCTTGAACATCCACTGACTAGAGCCTCTCATCTGGTGAGTCGGCAAAGCTACAATCCAAAAGAAACATTGTTTCACTTCCTTAATAATTTATCCATTACAACAGGCGCCAGCAATCTCATTTCTGTCTGGAGGCTTTAACTATATCTCCTTGAGTATTTTGGGACTTTGAGCTAGATGCCATTGTGCACCGTACAGTTTAGGAAATGCTTATTTAAGCGTCAAGTCATACGGAGACAGATTTCTAAGCATAGCATCATTTCTGCTTGAGTCGACCGGCCGAAGTCAATTTCACTTCTTAATCCTTATTGTGGCCCTATAGGCGAGGAATTGCCAGCATAATCGTTGACCTATTAAAATCCACACATTCACTAATGCTAAGATCTATTTTATACAATGCAGTTCAGAAGAAGGTAACGGTACCTCCTAAAAGGCTTATTCTTTCAATGCCAATCAAAGATTTTTGTGCTGGGTCACGACACGCCTTTGATCTGATTGGAGGGAGAAATGGTCTTATCCTCATTCCTGTTCCCCACGGTTATTGCCTTGTGGGCAGAGACTGACCACCGCAATGGTTATCGCGCATTGAATGCCTGCAAAAAGATTCCTGCCTTTCTCTGATATGACTTTTTGTGGCATCTGGTGCAGACAGCTCTACTTAATTTAAATCAGTAGAGCCTGAGTTTATTACTAAGAGCACAACTTCATAGTTGCCAATCTTGCCTTCTGCTAATTGGTCTCATCGAACCTCTTTCCTGACACAACCAGTTCGTACACCTACGCCCTCTGCCTCATCTTTCCATCATCCGTACGACTTCATGCTACCCCTAGCAAGGAGAGGTTTCGTCCAATCCATCTACAAATCCACTGTCAATTAGCCACAGCCAAATCGCTCTTAAATTATAGATTGCATAACTCTAAGATTTCAAGAAAAATTCTTAATCAGGAAAGCCAGTCGAAGAGGGGTCGATAGGGTAGGGACTCACACGATGCGACACATTATGCTATTCCTACTTTCCGTCTGTTTTACAGACTTACCAGCCTAAACCACTGAATCGAATGTACACCAGTTCGACTCAACAGCGCTGGTCGATCTCGCATCCCGTTGGCATTCAAATGTCACCGGCACTACGCTACATGCAACGATCACAACGTACCTCGGTAAATCTCCCACGATCCACCTTGCAGTCAAACGGTGATGCAGCCACTTCAGGTGTTCTGAGACGTCCATCACTTCGTATCCCAGTATCCGATAGTCGAGGACACCTACAAGAGGATCCAACAGAAGCCGTACGTCCCCACCATATCATGCCAGATGACCCTTGTCTCCATGGCTTGCAATATATAGGGCACTTCACTTGCGGAACACAGTGCCTTAATTTATAGATTGGGCAGTCGGTTTGCATGAGGACGTTTTTGCGACTACTACCACCACTCCCGTGTTCCTCACAAGTCTGCTCTCGTGCCATAAAATGCCAGTTAAAAGGTGGTGTGAGTTGCCTCCGTTCCACGAAATAGGTCTCGCTCACTCTTGAAGGCACAGAGGAAGGTGCGGTGAGTAGTGTTGAGTTGCTCAAAGGGACGCGATTCACGTCTAATTGAAAATGTCGCATTCACAAGCACATAGCCATGTTTGACTGTGGCCAAATGATGATCAGCAATGTGTGCTCGTGGGTCTGAGTAATCAACCGACAGTCCACGATTCGAAGACGGACTTCATTGTTTGCTGGAAAAGAGGTTTAGTAGACGTCGTGTACGCACGTGATTGGAATTTGGCAAACAAAAGCACAAATGTGGTCTGATTTGACTTTAATGTGGATTAGAAGTATGTAGTGAGGGCGCCTTAATGACGCGTTTGTATTTGTGGAAGACTGAGAGAGTGTGAATGGGAAAGCACTCTGAAACGTCCTTGAAATTCGGATTTGGAGACGATATCTTTAAAGAATGCAACCATCAATCTACAGGAGATGCTAAAACATGCGAACCAAGTCTGTACAAAGGACGGAAGGGTTGGGCGACGCATGCAATTTAACGGCCTTTGGCTAACGATCTACCTACCCCAGTAACTTACAAAGCAGCACTTATCAAATTTGACTACAAAATAAAGAACAGTAGATAGAATTTCTTGCGGGAATCTGGTTCACTGCATTTTATTGTCCTGTTTCGGTACTCAGAAGCAGTAGCAACGAAAGGTCAGTGCAACAACAGCTAAAAAAGGATGATCGCGTTTCGTCTTGGAATGCTCGCAAGTGGTACACAACAATGTCAGTGAAGGGTGTCTGCAATTCTGCCTTCAGGATTAATTGAGTGTTTAAATCAGACAAGCCTGGATCACAGCCATGGAGTCCGTTCGGTCAAAGCTCCATTCTAGGGGCGTTCAAGATGGGAGATTAACTCATGCAAATTAAAGGAATAGTTTTGATGAGGAGTGTGGAGTAAAGGGCACATTTTTTACCACTGCGAATCATGTTTAATCGTGTCACACCTTCTAATAGGCCCATGAAATAATCTGCTATTTAGACACTGAAAAGGCCGTTGATCCGACAGCAGATGGAAGTGTCACCGAGCAGAAAAGAATGGCGAGGGGGAGCATATCTCAATGGCGATGGGAGTAGTGCCGATGCTGTTAGCCAGGTAGGTGATTTACAAGCTTGCAAGCTAACCCATTTTCGATTTGAGAATGACTAAAATGCATAAATAGGAGTCGAGTCCCTAATAACTATATTGACCCGATGCAGCAATGTTTGTTAGAAATAGAAAGATGCAATTAGAAGAATTAAGCATTCAGGTTTATTAGCTGATTTAGTCTACTTACTTTTTGATGCATTACACATACATACGCATCAGGTCATTTGCCTAAAATAAAAAAATGTTTGTTAGGCAGACTTTTGGGTTTCGATTTGAAGCGACTGCTTCGCAAAATCAACAAATATTTAATTTGTTGGTACTTACTAAGTTAGTTTCAGCTAACATGGCCTTGAAATGCGTCATATTTGATGTAAGTTGAGAGTTTCTTCCAATTATGCATGCTTCTAAGTAAAAGGCTTTATATTCATGTTAGATCTTTAAAATAAACGAAGCTAGTGCATTTCCTTCCAAGGTAAAGAAGATAAAGCTTTGCTTTTGGAAAAATCAATGGGTTTGCACCGAAGATGTATTATTCAACATTATCCTTTTGTCAGACTTGGTAAGAAACCACAAACGAACCGAGAAAAGAAAGTGTTAATTGAGGGGAACATTTGGTTTTGCACTTTGGCTTAAAAGGTTTGGAAATGACTGCGCTATTGTTTTTACTAAAAAGAGTCAAATAACCTAATAATTGTCCTGCGAAATAACCAAACTTATAGCGCATCAATCAGCGGTATAGAGGCAATGTTTGGGGAAAAGCGTTTACTAGTCCGGTGTAGCTTATGTACCTATTCAATTGTAGATATTTTCCTTGCAGGTAGCCAATTTTTCAGAGGCAGGAAAAGCATTAACCCCAACTTGCTTAAAGTATCAAATCCCATTGGTTAGGTCCAACACCATCGTACAAATAAAAACCGATGTATTTTCTCAAATAACACTTCAACAAACATCCTGATGGCTTGGAATAGTGATAGGCCGTTTTTTAAATTTCAGCCTGCCAAACCTCATGTCTCTCTTTCATCAAGGCCTACTCCACCAAACAATTATGAAGCGAAGATCGATGCTCCTCAGAGAGTAAGCTTTATTTACAACTTGGCTCTCTCTTTCTTAGTTAACTTTATAATTTTATGCTAATCAGAAAAGCGATAGGCATGATGGAAGGATAAGGGAACTTTTTCAAGCTGATGGACGGCAGTCGCAAAAGACTGAATGCCTCCCCGAATCCACGCTTAGTAACCTTGGCTACATCCGCTTAGATTCGAAATCACTTTCTTGACGTTTTCTTCTCTTGAAAACCGCATTTTAAGGTCAGTGAAACTATTTGGCCTATCGCATCATCAACGCTTCCGACATGTGAATGACTGTAACGAAGAGCTGGTTTTGGTGGGAGTGGATTATTTCTACAGAAGGATATCAAGCAACTTGGCGAATGAATAAAAGCTTTAAATTTAAGAATCAAGAAAAAAGCATGAATAACACTTTAGCCTCATTTTCTCTTCATAACTTAATTGAAGGTTTCGCGACAGGATGAAGGATCAAGGCTGACTGGTAGCTGCGATCGTGTTCGCGCTCTGTCACCCTCCGAAATTCATCTAAATAATACCGCAAGTTTTGACAGACACCTTTAGCAATAAGCCTTACTTTCATTCAAATTTTTAGACATTTCATGAGAAATTTTTCCATCGTTCACTCCTTTAGTTAATTTTCTTCGTTAAAGCGAATATTGACTTACTAAATTGCATCGCTTTGGCTTCATTTTCTTCCTTAATCTCGGTGCATTCATTGTTAACTTTTTGCAGAAATTACGAGAACAATTGTTTGATTTTCTTGAAAAGGATGCCACAGATGCTTCACTGTCTCCAACGCTGGAGGAACCAATCAGCCACCACGTAAAGCATCGCTTGTTTATGCTTTTTTCACCTCTCTTCAGTTATTATTAAATGCTCTCTCTTTTTTTTCTTTCCGTTCAGTCCGAAGTGAACAACGCCGTTAAGGACGAGTCGAATGAAATCGGTTCCGTGGGCGAATCGACTCCGGTGAGGCTTTCAGCTAACATGTTCCAAGGGAGAAGGGGTTTCAAAATGCTGAGGAAACCATGCAGTAGTTGGGAGGGAGAATGTATGAAAGATCTAACTTTAATTGAAACTTTGAGTTTCCCTCCTCCCTTGGGGTGGCGCTAGATAGAGGGAGTTCTTCTGGCCGTGAGCTCGGTCAAATCGAGTAGTGCATTACCGGGAATTACACAGGCGTAGGATCGAGAGCAGCTAAATCACTCTCAACCTGCCACGTTTAACAGGATTGTGAAATTTTTGCAGGCCTCCCAAACCAACGAGCCACTTACAAGCGAGTGTGATTCCATTCCAGAAAAGTTGGTTACAGAGAAGGTGAGCTGTTGATCCGGACCCTCTACCCAGTCCTAATTTGCCCAAGTAATCAGTTATTATTGTTTTAAACCAAGTGGGATGTGAATGAGGAACTTCCCCGCTTGAGGCCATCAACGGAGGCGTGCAAAATTGTGGAAACGCAGACCTATCCAGAGCGAACGTCCATAAGACTGATTCCAGTGATCGCACCTGTCAATCCATCAAAGTTGTCACTTTTGGACGAGTTTCGTCTCCTCAAAACGCAGTGGGTGAGTGTAGCAGACGCACACCCATAGACATGCTTGGGTAGTTTTTCAGAGAGATAAGGGGACAGGTGAGACGTCTCACGCCTCAAAATGATGTAGGATTGGAAGTACTGACTGGTTTACTGCAATTAATGAGCAAATGTTTAGATATATCATAAAATCCTTAGACAGTAGGGTGAAAAGCTCTGCTGAAAGACAATTTTTTAGAAGCTCTTTTATCATAGTGAATCAACAAAGACAAATGCTCTCGAGTATTTCTCTATTCCTTTCAAATTCATTCTTCTTACTATTCGTTTTAGTCGTCGATGGATACACTGAAGCCCGACATCCATGTCAAAACCCACGAGGTAATTAGACCGCTGGTAATGCTCTCCATTGACGGGGGGAACCCTACGGATTATTCACCAAGCCTATTTAACTGTCTTTCTAGACCCCCGTGGGCGCTTTGCTCCCAAACGCCATCTCGCATGCTTCCGAGGTACCACTTTAAAGCAATTTTTGTGCCACACCACTCTGAATTTCGTGAAGCGAAATTCGTTTTCTCTCTCCCAGGATACAAAGTACAAGTCTTCCATAACTCTTGGTCGTTCGGCCACCTTCAACCCTTCCTACTCCTCATTTATCGAAGTAATACTGACAATTCCGAATTATAAAGCAACTCTTGCTAATCTCAGGCACCAACCCTACCTTCTTACTCTTTCTCATTAGCCGAGACGATATCGTCAAGAGCAAGGCGTCATGCGCTCTCCTTCAATGAATCGCCATCCACGCAGTCAGGCGCCGAATCAGACTTCGTGCACGTTTTATGAAGGCTATGCAAAGTATTTGAGAGATCTGGAATCGACGGTTCGACGATGCTGCGGTGACTGTGCCTCCGATGTAACGCAGCCCGACTCACCAAATGCTCAGGAGAGCAGGGGATGTGAATGCAGTATGCATCGCATGCCATATTGTTGCGTTTTTTTCGCGTTATTAATGAAAGAGTTAAAAGCTGTAGCAGAAGGGGAGAAAAATTGCTCTCGCAAGGAAGCAAGGACGACAGTGGATTGCAATCTTTAGAAACCTAACTGTTTTGCGTATTTGAGCGTATAGCATAACAAAATGCCAAATGACTGCACAGGTTAGGATAATCATAATCGTTGGAAACTTCGGTGAAAATGAAATCATGTATAATTTTGTTGCAAAGCTCAGGGGCCGAACTGTCCGGTAAAATCTTAGTAGGCCTGAACCAAAATCGAATGTTGGATGGTCAAAATGTTGCATAGCATTTGTAATTCTTGCATCCTCTGATCTACAGTCCTCCTAATACACTCAAACACATTGTATGCTGATGCTGCGATTTAATTGAGCACTCTGGCAGACAGCCCTATTTAGCTTATCATTACAAAATTAAGTATAGTCTCCTTCTTTAATTCCTTTACAATTTAAAACTTTTACAGTAAAATTAAGGGCGCTTACATAGCTAGATATTTTCTAACTAGTTTAGTGCAATATATTTTGGTAGATGCCAATCAGTTTATTGCAATAAATTCCTGATAACACACTACGATATCAAACAACTATTTAATAGCTCGGCCAGTATTTTTGAAAACTATGATTCGGCACATATAAACACAAATACGATTAGTTTATTAAGTGCTGCTGAATTTATCTAACTCCTCTTTTGAAAAATTAACAAATGCTAATCCCATTTAAGCTCTAATAATTAAGACAAAATAGAGGCTCCTTTTTTAAAGTAATGTAATTTCTAGGCACAAATGCTGACCTTACGATAAAAATCGTTTAGCTGCTCCAAAGGAATCCTAAGGTGAAGGTCATAAAAAGCGGTCATTTCACCTTCTCAAGCTATACTCTCAAAAAAATCAGAACTATGGAAGTTGGCATTGCCTAAAAATGTAAACCTAATCATAGAAGGGCGTCATCCAAGTGTTAGGCTTGGACAAAGCTGAGCAATAAACATTATTCACATGCCTTTCAAGATTTAAATAGACAGGTTTTTTTTAATTCCTAGGTTCTGAGTCAGAGACAGAAAAATCACAAACCTGCGTCCAATATGTCGCCCTTCCTCGGCCGAGGAAAGTGAAAGAGAAGGATCCAACTGAAGCCGAGTTTCCAGATGAACCGCGTTCTGATTGCGACGAAACCTGCGTAGGGACAATGACAGACGCCGACAGCGATGCACTCAGTAGCACGTATAGCGCGCGTACACCTAAGTAGCTACTTAAATTAACGTGTAATTTTGATAGTAAGAAGACGCTATCACCACTACTTGGGAGTGGCGCACATTTTACGGTATACATTAAAGGTTGATTGACTGAATATTGTCCCTTATAAAGGTTGCATATTTGTACAATTTGATTGTCAAATCGTCACTAATAAAGTAAATGCTTGCAGAGTTTGGCCATTCCTTTGGAAGGCAGGGAGGTTCTTTCAATCTCTATGGAAGGTGCAGTTTTTAACCGCTTGCCATGTCAAGAGTGTAAGCTCTTTCACTCTTTATTTGATTACCAGATTCGGTTGTAGCATCCTAACCATCTTAACTGCCTCCATCGGGTGAGCTGTCATCTGGACCTTGCACACAGTGCCAATTTCTCTCTGTTCGATAAACATCTATATTCTCCTCAATTATTTTTGTCTTTTTTCTATTTTGAAGGAAGTTTTGGATAGCTACAGAGCAGACTTATCCCCCCATGTTGACTGCATTTGCTTAGCTGCGAGTTGAAGCATAAAAAATTTGCCTTTGCAGGCTACTATTAAATTTTATTACATAACTGTTAGGCCATATTAAGTGATCCCTAGATCTCCGGTATGTTAACCCAATTGACCTTTGTCACTATGCTTTAAACATTGCAAAGTTGTTTTTAATTTTAGTAAAACAGAGCCGTTTTGAAGCTACAGAATCTTGTTCTTAGCTATAACCAATTGGTTGTTTTTTTTCGGTCTAATACAAGCATAATAGTCCTCATATAGCATCTGTCCTTCATTTAGTGTCTTTGAACAAGCAAAGAAAAAATACCTAAACATTTTAGTAAGGTATGACTGCATCAAACAAGAAATGTTTGGTTGAGTCACATGTCCAGATTATTTTATTAATGACGCTTTTGAAGCAGCCAATCACTTCCTTTAACCGCTTTCTACAATGTGGGTTAATTCCTGAACGCGCAGCGCATACTTATACCCATTTTCTGCCCTATACTTTCAGCTACCGGTTTAGACTTAACCATATGTTGATGCCAATTTCTTGGACATGCTTTTCTACGGCTTCACTGCTGCAACCTTGTTAATTTTTTTGATACCCCAAACATCTTATTTACTGTCATAACTTATGAGTTTATGTTGTGATTTAAAATTGGTTGCCGTGAAATCTTACCCTTCCTTACCTGCCTATTATTTGGCAGCAAATGGAGGGAATGTTATTCAAATGGACAAATTATATAAACGGGTGGCAGCAAAGGTATTTCACTCTACGTGATGGAATCCTCTCCTACTATGCGTCAGAGTCAGACGTCGATACAGGCTGCAAGGGTGCTCTCAAAGTGTCAGCTTGTGAAGTCGTCGGTATGATTTCTCTTATATGCTTATTATTCTGTTTATTTAATTTTTTCTCTTAGGCATTGTTGGATTCTTTTTCTGTGTTTCTGTGTTTCACTTTCAAAAGTTTCGTGGGGCAACTTCTGCTTCCACGATGTGAAAATAACGCTTCCACCGTAGCATTAACATTTGATTTACGGAGCTGAGTTGGATCATTTTCTTGCAGTTTGACTCCGCTTCTTTGTCTCCGTTATTTTACAACAAACCGAAATTTCTGCATGGCAGTTTTTCCAAAACGACGCACTCAGAGTGTAGCAGACTTTACCACCTGAAAAGACTTGTCATGAAATGGGTAATTTTTGGAAGATTTCTCGTTTTTCTCCAACTTAACGCAAGTGCTAAGAGTGGTTTTTAATTTTTATCCCAAATGCGGTTGCCCCATTTAAGCTATTTAGCTTCACTCACCCCTTTGTTCAGAGAGTACCCCTCTTGTTCTACGCGATATCCTGAATCTACGCTTAAAGTCAGATTGCTCTCTGAACAGTTACGCATTAATGTGAACAGACTCTTGTTGTGACTCTGCGCTGTTAGTATCAACTGTAACAAATCGTATGTACTGGAGTAGAAGCGATAATGTGATGTGCTTTAGCCGCTTTCTGACCTTAAAGCATCTTACACGAGTGCTATCTGCTATGCCGTGGTTTACTGCCCTTTGATTGAATGCCAAGACTAAAAGAAGAGACCTTGTGCAGTGCGATTTATCCATAAACACCCACTGAACCTCACAATAGGAAAGTTTTTTCATAAACGCAGATAAAGTCTGGGACGTTGACTTTTTGTATCGCACAAGATGGAGCTGGGATGGTTCATCAGGTCCATATGCAAATAAGGATGATTTAACCAGATTCCCCCTCTAAGCGTTGTGTCCATTGCTTTCAATCTTGCCCCTCTGCTTCGTCTACTTCATTAAAGAAGCCCTTCGAAAGGCCGGACAGTGATCGGGTAATCTCTTTCATACATCCTTCCTTCATTCAAGTATGGACTTTTTAAGACTCAGGACCAGGGTGCTCCTCTTGAAGTTAGCTGATGCCCTCCCGATGTTTCTTCAGTTTTCAGTCTAGGTGGATTTCGTCATCTTGTGTAGATAGTTTACTTCTATGACGCTTTCTAGTGTAGTTTTTAGTCAGTAACCACCATAATCGTCTTTTTGCCAAACTGAACTTGCCCGTGCCGTCATTGGGGGCAGTGCATGCCGTGCCAGTCATTTGACCCAAATGAGAAGAGTACGCATGCTTATTTACCTAACAACCAACCGGGATAGAGTGTGTTGTTCTAACCAATAGTCGGAAGTCAGTGGGGTTTGTTTTTCTATTTTTACAGTGCATCCGACCGACGCTTGCCGCTTTGAAATTCTCATTCCTGGAGAGCAGCGTTTCTTTCTCAAGGCAGCGAACTCGACCGAACGACAACGGTGGATCATTGCTTTGGGCAGTTGCAAGGCGGGCATAACGAATGTGGATGAGATGGAAAAGAGGCGTGAGTTGTCTACCTCCTTGACTGTCCTTCTTCCTCTTCTGGCTCGATCAATGTGAGGTCTTTTGTGCGTTTACATTTCGTAATTTCGCATTAAAATGGATTATCCGAAGAAAATTTGCCTGTTTCCTGGCTGCTCTTTTGTCACACAAACACATGCCAGATTCAAAATGCCTGCTAGAGTTTTATTTGCAGCGCCCCTTTGTTTCTTGCTAAAACAAATCGGTTTTATGTTTTTGATTGAGTATTCGTGAATTGCAGTTATTTTTTAACACTCAAAATTCCCCCCACATCACTTTTATGTGACATTTTACTTCTTTTGTCTCTTTCTTCCTCTGATGAGTTAATTCACATTGTATACATGGGACAGCAAAGCAAGCAAACATTTATGCAGAATTAATTATGTGGTGCACTTTCGTCAGTGGGCGAACTACCTAAAAAATCATGTAGATATAGTTTCAGGCTGGATTTGAAGGATTCATGCGAACTTCCACTGTCATATTTGAAAGGTGTCCTTCTAACTGCCCTCCCCTTTGTCATTGCTTCGCAATGATCAAGATGGGTCTCCTTTTTCCTGGCTGCAAGCTTCGGTGTTTACGGTTTCAACTATTAGTCGATTCTTTCCAAGCAGTCTGGTGTTTGCGAGATAGGCGGCAGGTGAATTGCATCAAAGGGTGTGTAAGTTGCTTTCTCATGACCTTGTCGCCAGCTCAAGTTTCCGTGTGTGTGTGTGTGTGTGTGT
Source organism: Taenia crassiceps (assembly GCA_023375655.1). Lineage (NCBI taxonomy): Eukaryota > Metazoa > Platyhelminthes > Cestoda > Cyclophyllidea > Taeniidae > Taenia > Taenia crassiceps. Next base: position 1,353,037 of record JAKROA010000007.1, read on the forward strand.
GTATGTATGTATGTATGTGTGTTGTATAGGTATGCATAAGCTTTGCATAAAATTACCATCGCATTACACATGCTTGGCCCCCTCTTCGCTGCGTGTGCCTGGCCCTGAATCCCGCGGAGACCTCAACCCGAGTAATTGGGTGACCAAGGTTCCAAGGTGGATGTCTTTGTTTCATCATGGGTGTGCATGGGCAAGTGAGGGAATGACGACTGACATCTAGCCAGCTACTGGCTATAGGGTGGTTTTGGTCTGTTCGGCAATACTCTTTAAGCAATACTCTTTTTCAGAGCAAATAGAACGTTCGATAGAGGCCAAACGCTCGGAACTTCGCATAAATCGTGACCTTCTGGCCCAGCAAATCAATGGTGTTTGTAGTTCCCTGAAGTTAATAGCAGGTGAAAATCAGGTTAGCATCTTCTATGCATCTGCTCCACAATCGAAGTAGTTTATAAATTCCTATTTTTGCTAACAGGGAATGATTGAGGCTATGGCGTCACTAAAAGCCACCTGTGATACGCTATTATCCAATGCGGATGAGCTAATTAACCTTTTGATGAGCTCGGGTCGATCCAGGGCTGCTCTAAATGCTATCAACACCGATGGAACTTCAATGGACAATAGACGACCGTCTACATTGCCACAGAGTCTTCAAAATGATGCACAAAGTGGTCCTGAGACCAATACACCCTCAAAGTAAGGAAGGTGTAGTCGCTTAGCTTGTAATTCACCTGTGGCAACTTAGTTCTGTTTTTCCACCACCAGTGACGTTAGTCCAAGGTCGACAAAAATAATTGAAAAAATTGCTACAACAATTGCGACGAAGAGTGCAACCAATACCGCCCTCTTGAACAATCATTTCCGAGCCCTGAGAATGTCGCGTCCCTACCCTACCTTCTTTTCAAAATTGGAGTTCAGGTGGGTTGAAGTTGGAAGCAACTGATGGGTTAATGGATTGTTGAATAGGCCGAGAAAAGGTTTAAAGAAGTATGAATGGCTGATGTGATGAGCCGATGGGGATGCCAGTAAAGGTAGGGCTTTGGTTGAGGAGCTGAGGAGTGTGGTATTACATGGAGAGTTTGTTCGACTTCCAAATAGGTCAAAGCATGGATTCTAGATTGAATGGCCTACTGAATGGTTGGAAGAGGTCAACGAGCAGATAGATGGAATGACAAATGGTTGGCTGAATAAATAGTTTAATGCTAGAGCGGATCAATGGTTGGTTGGTTGGTTTGATGGCTTTTTGAATAGATCTCCGCATCCAACTATTAATTTGACTGTGATTCTTTTTCCTCCAGTTTCGAGGATCTGGCTCTATCGCATTCAGCCGTCGCCACCACCTCGATCTCCGCTGTGGAGTTTCTTGCCTGCTGTCGCAGTGCCCTTTCCTTCTTTCCTGCTCTTGCAGCCACCAGTTCCATCTCCCCCCCCACTTCCTCCCAGTCGGACTCTTCAGCAATTCTTGGTCAACTGGGAAGCCTGCAGACCGTGTACGCCGAGGTGTTGGCTGATATTGTGCGCCTAGAACTGGCAGTAAAGACATTGGCCAGTGGAGCTGAGGGTGCAGAAGCAGGAGCAATATCAAAAGAGCTGGCGAAACAGCGGTCGTTGGTGCTATCGCTGGCGGATATTGTGAATGCAGAGGTGCGGACGAATCAGTATCGAGCTTCGGGATCAGCGTATCTGGCATTGTTATGGCTTGCGAGGTCAGTTTGGAGAATTATTTAGTCCTCACTATTCTTAAAGGATTGTCGAATCGGCGAACGGTGAATTTAGTGTGGATGGCTTGATTAAGTGAATGATTGAAAGATAAACACCTAACCACACCATAACTCCCCCAACCACCCTGGCTGAATCTCCTGTCCATTTCAGATCACTCAATTTTGCAGCCAGTTTTCTCGAGCTTCTCTTCCAAGATGGCACACCAGTGTTTAAATCCAATCCCTCGTCCAATACTCTAGTTGTGGACATCGCAACGAAGGCCTACACCAAATCTCTGCAGGCCTTTCACGATTGGTCCGTGCGTGGAACCGCAACGGTGAGGACTTGTCTTAGTCTCCTATTACTATTGGTTGATAAATTATGTCTTTTTAAGTGGCCACGAGCAAGCGCTTTGTTTTAGGTTATTCTGAAAGCCGTGCCTAGCGCGGAACGACTTCAAGCTGTGCTGTTAGACCTTCCACAGAATGTGAAGCCATGGCTAGGAATGGAGGCCATGGGGCAACTCCAATTGGACGTCGAACGATTTGTGGAGGCTTTGCGCCGATGTTTGGCTTGCATTCATAGTCTTCTCATAGAAAGACATCTAGACCCTGTGTTTCCTCCCGAATCTGGGGAATAGCCTTCAATGGGCATATTTGGTGATACTACTGAAACCAACCATAAGCGACCTGTGATGGATATTTTCTTCTTAGTCCCACTTCTCTGTATGCCATATCGCGCGCAAGTGTTCCTCATTTACTTTTGACCGAAGCCACTTTCCCGTATTTAGTGCACTTAAGTCCGATTTGTCCGAAAATAAACTCATTTCTTGGAAAAAAAGGCTCTATATAAGGCGTCCTCATCCATGTGGACAGGTCGTTGGGGCGTGGGAAATTACAGGATCGCGGATATAACCAGAGGTGCGACTACTCTAGCGAAGACGGCGTTGCGTTTTACCATTACATAGTTTGCAGGATCAAATGATTACAGGGAGGGGACCCAAAACTTCTGAAAAGCGTATGTAACAAGCGTGCAAGAAAGACCAAGAGAGTAGGTACTTGGTACATCCACCCTGTAGCCATCCGTGGGAGTACTTAAGGCTCCGCAAACGCTCTATCACTTGGAGCGACCTGTAGACTCGAATTTCTTCGGTATGACAGAATTCATTTTCGTCCCAATGTTGTAATTTGCTTTCAGCATCATTAAATGCCCAACAATGCATTAAAAAGCCATTAATTAAAAATAAAAGTGATGAGTGTTGGAGAGAAGAAGATGCTGAGTACTCTTAGGCATCAATTATTTAAAAGGAGACTTTAAAGCCACATTCAGTGCTGTTTTGTAAAATACTCAGGCATAAAAATTAATTAACTTGTTTCTACGCAAATATTAATGTTTGTTTAAAGCATTTATGCAGATGTGAAGTCATAATTGATGTTTGATAATTATAGAAGGCAATGCATAAAGGCACTAAATAAACTGACTTTAAGTAGCAACAGGCAGAGCACCAACGCAGTAATTATTAAAAAATCGTATAAGCGTCGCAATACAGTTTCATCAAAAGGTTCTTAATCAAAGCTTAGAAAGTATCAAAATGTTTCGAAAATTCTGAGAGCAACTATGCCTTACATTTCACAAATGATTATTATGGGTTTCTGACTTAGCCATATATAATACCACTTATTAAAGTTTGAAGAAAATAACGAAAGTCCCAAAGCAACTGAATTTTTTTATATCAACTATGACCCTAATCAAGCCGCTCGAAATTGTACGCGCGTTACGTGGAATTGTTGTTGTGTCCGTTTGGGTTCTCTGAGATGTCGGGTAAAACGCAAGCTGAGCTAAAGAAATTAAAGGTATTTCTGTCGGTTTTAATTTCAAATGCGCCATCAACAAGTCTCGGGAGAAGTCTTCAGGGTCTTGTTGCTGTCTCTAGGCTCCACTCCCTTTGTGCTAGCTGTGCTTTTTGTTTTCGGTAAAGAAAGCTATAAATGACGTTTGTGTACCTGCATACATTGCTTTTCACTGAGTCAAGGCTGTATATCTGCTGCTAGATTTGTCTATAATTTTTTATGGTAGTTGCATATCAACTTCAGCATTATAAAGGATGTGCCTGTTTTTAGCTGCAAAATTGATTTTGTTTGAATACCGCTTTTCGTCCTGCACTTGATACTTTTCTTGAGACCCCCTTTGATGTGGCAAATTCCAATGGGGCTTGTCAATTGGAGCACAGTTTCATGACTTTTAAAACTTTCTGTTCTTTGAAAGACTATCTGCCTTTTTATGGTGTGATCTTCCTGTTTTGTTTATTGCAATCTAGTTGGCAGAACTAAAGAAGCTTTGTGTCCTTTCTTCTCTCCCCGTTTCGGGATCCAAACAGGAGCTAGTAGACCGTATTCTTGCCCACGAAGGTACGATACCACTTAATGATGTCTTACTTTATCATCAGCTGGAGACTCTATGGTGACGGTCCAGCCGGAAGAGGAAGCTGAGTTGTTGGATGAAGACGATGCTGCTGCAGACGACGTTGTTGTAGTTGCTCCAACCACAGCACTTTCCACCGAGGATCAACAGTCGCAATCTGAGACACTTGCTGAAAATGATTCGAGTAAAACTGCCACACTTGTTGTGAGAACCGATGTCTCCAAAATGACTCAGGAGGAGGTGTGTTGGTCGTTTCTCGATTATCCTACCCGACTTCTTTTAGCGGATTGCTCTTCGTAAGCAGCGTTTTGGTGGCTGTGGTGATGGTGCCGAAAGTGCTACCAGCAGCAGTTCAGCTCCTAGACCGCTTGGAAATGCTGCAGATTGGGAGAAAAGAATGGAGAGAGCCAGACGATTCGGTCTACCAGTTACGACAGTACCGAAGTCTGATTCAGAACGATGGAAAGCACGAGCACTACGATTTGGCGTTAATGGTTCAAAACAGGTAATCAGCTTGTTCAATACATCACTTTTACTTAAATGCTTGTCAGTAGCGATAGTTTCTGCTGGGTTCTTTAGGAGGGAGCAGTCGATAATTCTGAGGAATTAGAGCGTAAGCGGAAGCGGTTGGAACGATTCGGTGGTGCATCATCGGAAGAAGAGAAGAAAAATGCTAGAGCAATCCGGTTTGGGATGGCTGAGGCTAAAAAGATGAGAAATGAGTCTGAGGGAGTCCGCTAACTCCACCTACCTTTGTTTTTGCATCTTATTTTACATGTAAATCAATGTTTGTAATGGATGGTGGCAGTTTTGTTCCGTCACTTGAATGTACATTTGATATGGTCTCTTTTCATAGAATAAACGAGCTTATATTGAAAAACAGGCTCTTTTAACCAGGGAGGGGCGCTGAAGTAAGAAAAACTTCCCAACCGCAGGCGTTCTTGTGGTGGTGATGTGCGGAAGAGCCAGGAAGTCGAGTATCCTCAAACGGTAGGTAATTTTGAAGAAAAGGTGATCGAGGGGCTGAAGGCGTTCTTGGAATGTGTTGTTGTAATTCTTGTGCCAATGTGGTACATTCCTCCCGGGTGATCGCAAAACAAGACCAGTCTGTTTTCACGAGGAGTTGGCAAATTTGTAGACAGGATTTAGTCAGTGAATGAAGGGATCACAGATGACGAATGTTGAGCCACTTGACCGTTATTGATCTCGAAAATCACGGAGCATTTGATTATCTACCTTTGAGAAATGACATTAGTCCTGTAAATTAACAAACACAAAAGACTTTCCATGCTTTAACGTCATCGATTGAATTTCCCTCGAAACGATGAATAGGTGTTGGAAAGAGTGCACTGGTCTTTGAGTGTTGCTTCCTCGATGCGATTTTAAAAGGTGTTGTTTGTAATGCTTTTCTTGCTTGCCGGCGAAGGCAACTTGAGCAGCCATCTTGCCCTGTTTGGTTGGAGGTAGTCTTTGTGCTATACCGGCTGTTCTTACCCATCTGGCTTAGCGCCATGCCTTCTTTTGTATTCAGGAAGGACTCGAGACGCAACAGTGTTGATTTTAGAAATGGCAATTAGTGTTCAAAGCCTAAAAGAGTTTGCTCAGAATATTGTTGTATTAAACAAAACCATAGTTCCTAGCAGCGCATTAGAATGCCCATGGAAGGGGAAGGGTTTGAAATATGGATCGAATGATGCATTAAGTTAAAAAATATGGTAAAATACAAGCAAAATTTGATTTACATTTTTAATAGCAAATATGCATCAAAATATCTTTGCTTAAATGTGCGCGTTGATGAATATTTTCCAGAAAATAATAATTTGCGCCGTTGTTGTTTAAGTAGGTTAAATTCCATTCGGTCCGGGCTTCATTGATGCCAATGATGGCAGTTTGTCAATTTCTTTTATTTTCTGTAGGTTCCTTTTAGTTCCTTTTCAGCAAACTTTATTCTCATGACAGTATTCGTTGTTTACTTCTATAATCTTGTGTTTGTTTTACTGTCAAGTGGTTTTTGACTTTTTGCAAGACGACAAGCCTAACCAAAAAAGCACAATTTTCCAAACTCAGTTTGAGGTTTTTATGCACAGGTTTTCTGAGAGATTTAAGCTGTAATTTTATTAAACGCGTGGCGCATGTTCATCAAATCTCTCATCGGTTTGTAGGGTGCTTTCTTTGCATATGACTTGTAGTTCGTAGCTTGTCTTATCCTACGGTTTGGGTGCTCACCAATTATCAAGAGACGCTTTAAAGGTTTTTTTATATCTGTTCTTTTCCATGTAAGGCTCCAATTATTGTACCGGTTTGTTCTTTTATCACTGTTCATTTATTTTGTGCAGGGAATTGTCAGAGCACTATAGGTGCTATATTCTAAACTCCTTTAGTAGCATCTACTCTTCAAAGTTTCTCGGGTTCCTGTTAGGCACTTCTACTTTTATTCGTTTGGTTATGAGAATATCTTCGCCTTTCTGCATATCTTATCATAATTTATTTCTTGCGCCAAAGTACTACATATCTCCATATGCTCGAGTTCGCGTCATGTTCTCCCTCCCCGCCAGTTTCGTTTTACCTTGAAATTGTCCAACTCTTTATACGCGCCTACTTCTCCATGTGTGTGCGGGTGTGTTCAGCACGGTACAGTACAAAAACGCGCTGTGCCGTGCACCGCGTGCTAGCTTGTGCGCGCGCGCTAGCTCGCTTGTTAAGTGATTGTGCTAGTATGTGCGCATGCAGGCACGCACAAATACATTGATTATGTCTTCCACTACTGTTACCGCCACCCTCGTTGTTGTTATTGTTGTTTCCATCATCACTGTTACTGTTTACAATCGTCACTAGCATCTCTTTTTCAATCCTCCTTGCAGTCCTACTGAATAATCGGAGGCGATACGCACGATCGCACGCAAACGCCCGACTATTCCTTTAAGCGCCAATCTAGAAGCAGTAGCAGCTTCGAACGCCCGAAAGAAGCCCGGTGGATTTACTGATTACCTCTCTTTCCGTCTCCTCTCCCGCCTTTCACGCAATGAGTGCACTGCCCCCGTCTTCGTTTGGTGCCGTAGTCACCACCACTACCGCTGCTGATTTGATGGAAACGAAGAAACAGCAACAGCAGTTGCAGCAGCAGCAACAACAGCAGGGCCAACAAGGTTTTTGTTCTTTATCCTTAACTGTTTGCTGCTTATTTTTCCATGTCTTGGTTTCGATGGAGTTAGTGGTTAATTTTAACCGTATTTAATGAAACTGTCTTCATTGCTAAATCGAAACTCCCAGAACTCCTTTTAGGCCTTTTTGTCTTCTGCGATTTATTTTTGGTATTTTCAATCTTATTAATGTGACGGTTGAATGAGTCACCGATCAAGTCGAGAAATCAGGGCCTTGTTCCTTGTTTCAGGCATCTATCAACTCCATTTTTCATTCATGCGTTTATTCCTGTGAAGTTTGACGTGATACTGGTTATCCTTCTTGGCTTCTAAAGGTGCGCATTCGTCTCACTCGTACTCACACATCGCTGTAAATCACCACCGTTTTGTGAGTTATATAAAGGTTGAGGTAGATGCAGGGTTATTTTGATGGGGAAGTAGCCCCAATTACTCTTTTGTTTTATGTCGTTGCTCCTTGTGTGTCCGTCGATGGAGGCTCATACTATCCGTTTCTGCCGCTTCGGTGAGCTGTCATGCGCCTGGTTGTTGTCCATAGTTTCTTTGGTAATTTGGACCGAGCTTTTACTAATCAGACGTCCATCAAGCAAGGATTCCTTCACCCCAATTAATAAACATTTGCGTATCTTTGGTCGTTCCTGCTGGTTCAGTCGTCGTTACATGCGTTTGTCGCCAGCTTGTCAATTTTCTGTGCTAACTTGGTGTGTAGGACCTTTCTCTGAGTTATTTCGTGGCATCTAAATTGGTTATCAGTTTTTATTCGAAGGCCGTACATCAAATTTCTTACGGTATATTTAATTCATCAACATTTTCGTCACAATCGACACCCTCTTCCTTACTTCCTACCGGAAATCGAGCCGAATTTCATGGCGTCTAATCGCTACCCTTTGATGTAACGAAGTAAAAGGGCTATCATTTGTGTATTTGTGTAAACTGATTGGCTGCACGAGTGTTAGTTTACCTTCGTTGTGGCGTTTTAATGCCTGCACAAAATGCATTCCATAGGGTGGAGACTGTAGGTGTTGGTGAAATTTCCCAGGTAGTTTTAGATGCTCAAATTAGACGGCAAGTGGCGTATTAAACAGGCTACTTAGTCGGGTCACTTTGGCTTAGGCTTCCGTTAAGGCGGGGTCTAGAACCTTAATGTGATGCATACGATTATTGTCGAGGTACACGAGGCCGTGGAGGTTAGAAGCGGCTTGTAGAATGTATCTGCCCTGATCTCCGTCCTCCACTCCTCGTCATCTAACTACGCACTGCATAGGTCGAGGGATAGCAGGATAAGAGAACGTAGGTTCAGCATGTGCTCAGAGCCTCATCATGGGTAACGCGGTAATAGTTCGAAAATGGTCATTGACGTCCCCGTTTCCACGCGTGCAGTACTGATAGCCCTTGTAACAACACTTAGGTTCACTCATTTTTGCACTAAAGCTGGCTGTCAAGGCGAGCTGGTTGACCGATATCAAAATTTGGGTCTTCACCTTTCAAGAAATACCTTCAATAGTGTCCATTGGTTTCTCCTTCATTGTGAGCGTTGCTAGCTCGAAGCATCGGATCTTTAACGCCCAAGCACGTGTTTATAGGCAGTTCACCTCTATTCGGCGTCTAGACATGTGTGTGTGTGTGTGTATACGTGTTTTCCACCCTCAACCTCTTACTGCGTGCATGCGCATGCGTGCTAGTGCATGGGTGTTAGCCGTTGCCAGGCTGCCCCACTCGCTCGCTCGTGCGTCCCGTGCGCCGTGTTCTGCCTACTATTTTTGCACAGGCTCTATCCGTGTGCGTGTGTGTGTGTGTGTGCGTGTAGTGACCAAAAATACCCTCTGCGCGTCTCATTGCTTGCTTGCTTGCCTGCCTGCTTGCTAGCTGCCTCCCGAATTTCCAGTTGGTTAGCCAACAGCGGCAGTAGCGGTAATAGCGGTGGCAGCACTAGTAGCGTAGCTGCCCGTTCACTAGCTTTTCTTGCTCGTTTGTGTCATTCTGCAGTCAAGAAGGTGCCTATTCTAGAACAATACAGCCAGATCTGGAGATTATAACTTTTCTTGACTAGGGAAGCGCAGAAGAATTTGTTTGAAAAACCATATTTTGAGTTCACTGGAAGTCTAATTGTTCCTCTCCCTCTCGGAGCACCTTCCTTATGATAATTGGTGAGCAAGGGGGCTGGTAAATGAATTGCTCAATGAGGGGGTTAATTTGGGCTTTTGGATCACAGAGTGCATTTGCTGAGTACGCATGTTGCCCTGCTATGGTAAGGGATCCTGGACGAGATATACTGTGGATTCTGTGTGTCTGAAAGTGTCTTGAGTGCATCCCCTCCTTTTCACCCATCGAAGAGTCTGAATGGTTATCATCTTTTGTTAGTAGCCTTGATTTTATTTCTTTTTTCATCATTATCTCCTACTGTCCCCTCCAAGGTAGTGATTAATTTCTGCCTTCTAGGGTATCCAAAATTAGCTTCTCCTTGATTGGTGAAGTTTTTCCGTTTCACATAGGACTGTTAGTGGATAGTGTTGTCATTGGACATCTACTGATGTTTTTATCGCATTTTTGTGGTCATCAAGAAGATCCCACTCCTTCAACTAGTTTGATATCTTGCTTTCGTCGTTCTACTTCCCCTTGGAACAAACTTGGCTCTGTATGTGGATGGCCTGACTTTCGCGCGTTTGAAACTCATTTACCTTTTCTGCTTGTGCTTCATTTTGGCTTGTTAATTGACTTTGTCCCCGTATCAGACGGTTGTCGATGCTATTGCCATTGGTACAATAGATTCGGTGAAGCTTGCGGCTTACCAAATCTTCCTTCAAGCTTATTGCTCGCCTGATCAAAGTGGGTAACTACTTCGTCCTCTCATCTCTGTTACCAATAGCACTTTCGAACCGTTCACTTCCCTCCTGAAGTGTTACCAGAGCCCCGAGAATTGAAAGGATTTCATTTAGTTAACGAATTCATATCGCCTTTATCTCATTAAACTGTTGGATGTCCCATTTCTTCGTTTCTGTGATTTAGAGTGCCTCGATAATATTTACCATCTGGGTACGCTGGAATACTTTTAAGAGTGGGTTTATTTTCGTAGTGGTAAGCGTACTTTCATTAAATTCGGAAGCAATGATTCACTTAACGGACTGGGCGGTTTGAACAGCCGTTACAAACCTCGATTCTACCACTTCACTTGTTCCCATGGCTGACTCCGCCCTGTCGAAAGGAAAGCTTTCTGACTGTAGACCGCTATTAGCTCCTGAAACGTTTTTAATTGTTGCTTTTTATTCCCATCACTCATAAAATACATCTGTTGCCTCCAGAAAGGTAATACAAGAATGGTGAATTGAGACGTTTGTCTAGTTTCTCGTTTAGATCAATGACAATGATTTCGTCTGAGAAAGTGGTTGGACACTTCACCAGTTCTTTTCATCGCTATTTGTCGAAGGTAAGGGCAGGTTGAACCGAGGGGAAATGGGAAGGAGGAGGAGGTTTCCAGTAATTCAATAAGCTCAACCTGGTCTAATTTGATTGGGATCACACTGTATCCGGGAGAGGTAGCGGCTAGGACCAGCCCAATTGGTGAGCGAGTTGGTGGGTTCGCTAGGCAAGGCTAGCTAGCAAGCAAGCTCGAAAATGAATAGACACACACACACACACACACACCGTGTGTGCAGTGCGTGTGCGCGTCTGACTCACTCACACACACACACACACTGCGTGGACGTGCGCACACATGCACGCACAATGTTTCAAGGCTGACTAATTACTGCCTCCTGCACTAGCCTGCAGCTGCAGAAGCAGCAAAAGCATCGAATGCCGCTTCTGCCGCTATTACTGTCACTAAAACGATGATTGAAGTATCTACTTTAGGGACAAGCCGGTTTTGGGCGAAAATGAGTATGTCCTGCTTGTAACATGAATTTCATGTGTTTCGAGAGTTGGTATTAGCCAATTTATTCACCTGTTCGTCCATCCACTTGCCAATTCTTTAGTCCTTGCGCTTCACCACTTGTTTGTGATTGACAGGAGGGGCGCGTAGTGGGGATCTGATTTCTTATCCATTCCTGGCCGTACATTTGTGGATCGTTAATTCTCACTCTCAGTCCGCTTCCTAGCTTGCATGCATCCACTCATCCTTCACCCAACTATCTGTATTTTCATCTGAGATTGTATTGGCGGGTTTTCTGTGATTTTCGAATGGTTTTTTTACAGTTCTTTGATTTAAAAAAAATAAAAACTAGTCGATGGCAATTCCAAGTTTGATCCTGGTTTTACTTCACCAAGAACTTATCCGTTTCTTCACACATTTAACCTTTCCATGCACAGCCGGTCGTTTCCCCATTCAATTGTCTCGTAGGTCTCCTAGTCAGTCCGAGTTGCCTAAAATTCTAGACAGGTTTTGGTGTTTTTTCCGCAAGATGAGTGCCGCCGATCATTTCCATCTTATTATTTGCAAAATCCGGCTTTAATTTTTGGCCCATCCATGTCAAAATCGGGATAGCTGAATTATCCTCTGTTGATTGCCATTCATAACACCTACAATTCCTATCCAGCTCATGAAATTTTGGTTGTTGAATTGCATTTCCTAACTAAAGGGAACTGCAAGACGATTAGTTGATAGCGGCGAGGGTGGGGTAGCAGAGTGGCTCTTTCACAAGTTGGAAAAGTTGAGTGAATCATTTGACGTTTTCAGCCAGGGATGGTACTGTTTTCGCTAGCCGAGTCGTTGTGTCACCCCCAGATGTAAATAGTACAGACGACTGGTTGGAGTGATTGGTGTGTGTCGGGTGTGTCTGGTGAAAGTGCAGATTTTAATGTCGTTGCTGTAGCTGTGTACGACGCGTCATGTGTGGTGTGGCGCGTGTGCTTGTGCGTCTAAAGTGCAATGACGTAGTCTGCCGATCAATGCCCTTTTGGTAGGTGGTACGCGCTTCATACCGAGCGAATTAATCTAACTTGATGGATAGTCATACCGCCCTCCTTTTTCCACACCTGTGTAGGGTTGAATTTTGTCCACCATCTTTTCTAATCCAACTTGACTGACTTATTTCGGGGCAGGCATAACTGCTGCATCTGATCCGATCTTTCTTCTCTTCTCCATTCCTTCTAAAGCAGTCTGTCTGTATAGATCTAATGCTTACCCATTCGGCTGTAGAGCATAATAGAATCTCCTCTTTGGCTAGCCCGAGTCGGGGAGATAGCTGTAAACTATATACGTTGATTTTTTTGCTTTCTTTTGTTTCACAGTTGTTTCGAGTTCTTTATTCACGCTCAAGTTTGTCTACCACATGGGCCTTGCGACTGAATGCACCAAATTTGTGCGATTGAGATCTGACTGTCGGTTTGATGCGGACCTTCTAAGCCACAAGTCAGAATTCATGAGCTTGATTGTTAACTCATTGGAGACTTCATTGGTTGATGTTTTTAAGGTTTTTCGCCATTGTGTTCTAGTTTGAAAATGAGACAGGTTTTAATCGTCGTACAAGTCGTTTGAAATTTACTGATTTTTGGAGGAATGGTGCTTTGATATCGTTGTTTATCCAATAATCCACGGGTTTGATTCCTTTTTGCCTAGCCTATCAACTAGTGTTTCAGCCTGGTCTAGTAGATGTAATACTAGTTTCTTATCTCTATTAATACCTAGCCATTTTTAACCTGGTTATTGAAGGAGTGGGTGGATTAACCTTCGCCTTTTTATGTCAACACGTTTGTATAAACAATCGTAGCTAATCGGCTTTGCTAGAAGCAGGCGCTTCGAAGCAGGCATAAACATTCCGTGAGGTTTGGTTTTGTTAAAGTTTAAATGGGTAAGAATTGTCGCATTATGCGATCCGAGGCCTTTTGTCTTGTCAATCAAAAATAAGACTCCATCATTTGGGAATCATTATAGTTTAGATCCTCGTGTGAGCTCATGATGGTGTGAGCTCTTCCCTAGTGGGAGGATATTCGTTACTTTGATGAAACTTGCTCCGAATTGATAGTTTCCAACACTAAGGACGCTAAGATGTCAGGGTTCATATATCGTTTAAATACTTAAGACTTACCTCTCCATGGTGACAGATAAGTGGGAATTCCAAAATTTGTGAAGCCACGTGGATCTCTGTTTTTTTCCATAGTAGACACTTGAGGGGGCTGTTTGAGAGCCTTTCCGCACACCTCTGGTAGCGCAGTTTAATCTCAGCACATTTCAGAATACACCAGGGTAGATTTCTGCAAATGAGCTTGAAATACCAGCAATTAGCGGGTCGGCTCAGTGAATTGTGAACAAATGGCACATTTTTTAAGCTTTTTGTCTCTGACCGAATCCAAAGGTAATCCCGGGAGGCAGTTTGTAACTCATCACACCCTATGCTTTAGAGATGTGTAAGAGGCACTCGGATCTGAATGCTCCCGACGCCGCACTTTCGTCCTTGGGCCTGGGCGTTTATAGTATGTCCTCCCTCACTTCCCTGGGCGCCGCGATCTATGGCCAACTGGTCACTTTCGATCAGCTTTCCCAGCTCGGCCACCATCACCATCATCAACAACGCAAGCAGCAGCAACTGACTGGGACAAAAACAGTCGTCACTACTACCTCCTCACCACCACCTCAGTCACCGCCGACTCCAGCTCTGGCCTGTGCGACAAACTCATCCTCCCTCCTCAACGTGATGTCCGCTTCGGCTTATGCGAATCTGGACCCTTCCTACTCCCTGAAAAGCAAGTCGTCGGCGACGGCAGCTCAACAGCAGCCGATGGAAGTTGAAGCGATGGAGCTGAGCAGTTCCAGTGGAAGTCCCCTCTCTGCAACTGGAAGCAGTATCGCGAATGCCAGCGTCAACAACACGTACAGCTATCCGACCTTTCCCTACTGCACCGCTACCAGCGCTACGACCACGGTCACCACGACTGCGGCTGCGGCTTCAACAGCTGCTGCGACGGCGGTGCCTGCTCCCTCTACTGATGCGATTCCGTTTGGTCGACTCTTGCACCAACAGCAACCACCACCACCGCCGCAGCGGCTTTTGGTGCGAATGTCAGTGAAGTTAATCCAAACCTACGAGACCATCAATGAAGTAAGTCGTCTCCTTTGAAGTTATACCTGCAAATCCAACGTTTCATAGGTCTGAGTGTTGTAGAGAGTTCTTTGGTTTATTTCGTGCCTGGAAAATGCCCCAGAAATCTCCACTAGACAGCTTGAGGGTTTAAGGTACCAAATTTATTTCATGTTTCACGGCTCTGTTTTCTTGAAAACCTACCCATTTGAGACGTATTTGCGTAAAACCTAGCCTACTTACCTGCGGAAACAAATAATTTCAGTAAAATGGTTACAGCAGTCAAGCGGTTTTGGGGTGCGCGCTTCGTCCAGGTCTACCATAAAGCGTGCACCACTGGAATGTTGTGAACTTGTTTGGTATCGTAGTGTAAGGAGCTGACACGATTTCATCATTCATACCACGCGATGATTTCGGAGAATTTTGGTTCGAGGCTTCCTTTCAGTTCGATGCGGCATTGATTCCCTTGGTCTCTGTTTTGGGGTCATAAGTTCAATCATCTATGCCAGATGTCTCTTTTCCGCGACTTCGCCAGCACATCTCGTCAATCCATTCACATTCAAGCACTATGCTACTAGTAAGGTGTCTAAGTTACTCTTTGACGAGGTTAACCTTGCTGTGAGTCGCCACTAGAAAGACCGCGAGACTAGTAGGATGCTGATTTAAATAATGTTGATGGCACATTCCGCTTTTTCGTGTTCTGCACCGTTTTCAGTGTTTCACCTTTATTCGCTTGTATCGGTTGTCATCGGGCGAATTGGCACTTAAATTGTGGTGATGCATCGCCTTGATGCTGGTAGGGTGTGCTTTTCCTAGGCACTCTTTGTTAATCTTGGGTTATGTCCTATGGCTAGTGTAATTTTCTTTGATGGAGACTATTCGCCTTAAGTCTTCTTCAATTATATTCATGGTGTTAAAGCTGTTTCGTGTGATTGCCCTTTTGCGTACATCGTTACGAAAGTTTCTACCAGAATGAGGTGACTCTTGAGCTCTACGATAGTCGTGCATTTCGATGATTCATCCTTCATTCTCTCTGTTGTCAAATCGCATTAACTATGCGTGTTTAGGAAGCACAATGCTATGCAGCAAACAAGATTTTTCGCGTGTCAACCGCGTTTCCCATAAGCTTCCGCAAAAAAACTGTAGTTTTCTGTAATCTTCATCCTGATTTCTTCTTCCACTCCTTTTACGTGGAAGCGTTGTAAGTACCTCGTGGCAGTGTATTCAGATCCGTGCTATACTTTTTTTCGCTTTATTTTTCGACTAGAATGCAGATCTAAGCCTCCATAAGTCAAAGTATCCACGCCAGATGCCATTTCTCGGTCGTACTCCGTTAATTCATTCATAATAACTGAGGCAAGAGTGAAAGTGGTCGTATTATTCAGTAGAGTAAAGGGCTTCGGGTCTGTCTCACAGCCCAGCAACCAGTGTGGCACCCGATTTATCCCCGAACGAAATTATACAACATTAGCAGAAAGGTCGGGTGACTGGTAGCATGGGACCCCGGTTTTTGGAGCCCGAAGGGAGATCCATGTAATTGTGCCCTCTTCCATTGACGTTTGCGGTGTCGCGAACATCAGCTGTGTTGTAATGACTAGCTTTCAAGTAATGCTGTGTCCGGTAATGTGGGATTCACGTAGGCAACGGACCCCTCGCCAACTGCTTTATGTGCATGCGAAGAGCATCCATGTTTATGCATTTCTAATTTATTTAGAGGTCATGCCGGCGTGTCTAGTAAATCGCATTACCTCCCACAGACACCCACCCATCTGCACTTGCGTACACACACGCGCACACGTCTGTCAAACTGTGCATGTGCGAACGTGCGCACACCACACGGTGGATTGGTGTGACCTGTAAAATATGCAGTCTGTCTGTCAGTTTTGCAGCCCTAAAAAAATCACATTACCTTATGTGAGTCTGTAGTCCTGCTAAATATTTGTCAGGACGGTTGGTAGTTTTGAAGAGCGAATTTGTTGCATAGTGATCGACCAACCCACAGCGAATTAGTCCTGCAATACTCGAAGTTATCTTCCCGTTCGCGTGACTGGGGTTGTCAAACCGGTTGATGAATTATCTTTGCTAGTTCTGTTACGTCGATTGGGTGTTTAAGGGTGGTAGTTTTCTTGATGTAAGGTGAAAATGAATAGTGGGTCGGCTGCAATTCAAATTCCATGGCATTTAGAGCTACTCCTGGCAGAAGTTTTGAAGCAAAATTATCACGGACTTATGGATGATTTAGGAGACCATTGGCACGGCTTTGTTACATTATTGTCGCTAAGTTCTTTACCTCCCAAATCCACTGTTCTTATGCATAGCCCATTAGAGTGAATCAAGGATAATTCTCCGTCAAAATAGGAAGGATTTTGAACCCATCGTAGCGTCCCCACGTCGTTCCTTAATACGTGGTTGGCGTTTTAGGGAGAACAAAGCGCTGGTGTTGGTAGAATTGGCGGATATTGAATATTGAATGGGCTACTCTGTCATCGGCGGCAAGGTCATTTCTGTTTCGACGTTTTCTGACCTTTTATTTAATCCCCTTTTTTCGGCTTAAAATTTTGTAGTTTTCCTAAATCAACGCTACCTTTGAAGTGTTTTGATGCAATACCTCTTTGATTCATCATTGCAGCTGCACCACTACTAATGTATCGTTTCTGGCCACCACTTAGGGGTGTTGTGTGAAGGACTGGTTTGTAGGCCAGTTTTTTAGTGGACCATTAGTAAAGGATAGACGAAACTGCCAAGGCTCGATGAAGGCTCGCTATGTCGGCATGCGTTTGGCTGAACATTTGATGATCGGTCATTAGATTGGTCAATGGATCTTTTCGGGTATAGGACTGGAACAAGGAGTATATGAATATTTCATTACCTGTCAATGGTCGCTGAGTTGATGGATGACCAGTCCTCCGTTGAGTCAGTGAACAGTCGATAAAGACAGTGGGTTGTTGGAAAGCTTGCGAATGGAACATATCGAGAGGAGATTAGTCGATTGAGGGAAAGTACCACCAATCTTCATTGCTTCAATCCCATCTTCCCTTTTTATTCCCCTTTTTCTCCCTCTAGGTCTCCTTCCACAGGAGCAGGGAAGACCAATAGGTCACTAGATGGTCAGTAGACCTGTAAATGCTCATTAGTTTAGTGAACGATCGGTAAGTCGATAGATAATCAGTAGAGTGATGGATTGCTGCATCAATCGGTGGTTATAGTAGCTGCTTGAGTGACCAGTAGACCGATTAACTTTCCCAGTATCCCAACCAGATTTTTGCTTTTCATCTACCATCAGGTCTACTTCCGCAAAAAGCGACGAAGGGAGCAAGCCTGCGAAGAGAACCTCATGAAACGCGACCGCAAGGGAGGTCACGAAGCTGCTCCTGCTGTTACCATTGCTAATGCCAACACCACTATTGGCCACTGCTGTCTTCTCACGGGCTCCGGATCGAATTCTGGCACCAACACCACCACCTCCAACCGATCTTGTTGTTGCCAAATGCACCACGGTCGTGCTGCTAATGGAGCTGCAGCTGCAGCGGCTTGGAATGCCAATGTCGCGCCAAATTCCTTTCAACAACAACAACAACAGCAACACCTTTACGACGTTGGTAAGAATCGATCCCTTCCTCCGTTCAGTCATCTGTCCAGCTGGCTTCTGAACTTTTCCTACTGATGCAATTATTGTGTTCTAGGCAATCGGCAACAGCAACAACAACAGCAGCAACAACAACAGAAAGTGAGTTGTCAGGCCTTCCCTATCCCTCCTCCCCCTCCTGCTGCAGCTTCCAATGTCTCCGTCGCATCCTCCAACGTCATCTCCGTTCCACGAAGCGTTCAGGCTGCTGGTGTGAGCAGCAACAGTAGTAGCAGCAGTAGTAACCGTCTCCTTCGTCACCAGGGTGCGAACGACTTTCTCAAGATTGGCAGTGTATGGATGGATCGATACGAGATCACAGATATCAAGGGAAAGGGCACATTTGGGCAGGTGAGTTCGTTGGATTGCAGTTAAATTTCAGGATTTCAGCCAAACGTGGTAGCGTGGATACCTATTGGCTTGGTGAATAGTGGACCTGTAGGTTTGTGGGTAGTCTGTAGCCTGGTAAATGGTTGGCAGGTGGACTGGTGCTTAATCAACGGTTATCCTAGTCGTAAATAGTCCGTTATTCAGTAGGTCCACTCTCGTATGCTAAGGCATTTATTGACCTCACTCAATGGAATTCTAGCATTTTAAGTTTAATTTTTTTAACCCCTCATCCAAGTAACAATTAATTTTGCATCTGAGAATGCAATCAGGTATCCTCGACGGGTTCACAGGCTGCCAGGATCTACCGTTTGATATTTTCGATCAGCTTATGTATTCGTATATAAGTAGCGTGGCACTACTCATTGAACCATCATAGAAACGCCTGTCAGCTATTTCTCATGCGCGTTTTGATATAGTGGAGGAATGTGCTTTTAATCCCCCTACTCCTACACTCCGAATACCTTATGCAGCATCAAATTGGATAGGCTAGTGGGTTACTGGATCGTGTAAATACTGAGTTGTTCCGTTTGTGCAAAGAGTGGTAGAACCGTACTGAAACGCAAGTCAACGAACCGATTCCAATGTGTGAATGTGGATGCGTTTTGACTGTTCCTTGGAACTCTCGGGAAGGAATTCGAGAGGCCATGGAATGTTATGACTTTAGCTAGTTCCCCGTTTTTCTTCTCGATAAAGTTCTGATTCGACCTCCCTGTGGATCCTCTATTGACTACCAAGATCTTTGAGCTCCAGCGTGCCTAGCATGAGCGGTGGCGTGAAAATTTGTATCTACTTAGGGCTCATTTGAACGGCATCAAACATGGTGATTGAGGTGACCCATGATAAACACTCGTTGTCAGGTCTGCATTCGCCCACTTGATGGTGCTTCCACGCTTCACTGGTCTTCCATCTAATGCACATTTCGCCGTTATTGGTAAGCCAAAGTAGGTACAATATCACTACGAACAATCCAAGTCATTGAGGTGTTTGAGCCTTGGGGTCCATTTAAATAACAGCACGCACACACACACACACGAATTCGCTCATTAGTGTATTTTCTGCCACTTTGGCTAACATTACAGGTCTTCCGAGCACACGACCGCAAGACGCATGAGGAGGTGGCCATAAAGGTGATCAAAAATCGTCGCCAGTTTCTCGCCCAAGCTGAGATCGAGATAAAGCTGCTGCGCGAGATTGCGCGCTTTCAGGAGAACGAACAAAGAGCCGCCGAGGTGGGCGCCAACTATGTCGGTGAGTCATTGTCCCCGTATCCTTGACCACTGCAGTGATTCAAGCCGCCTTGAGGTTGAAGATCTTGCCTTCTTTGTGTCTTGAAAGTGAAAGTAGAACTGTCGTCTTCACTTGCGTACAGTTAGCATGTTTCTTGGCGAATATGTTGGGTTAGTGAATAGGGCATCTTGAGCGGATAGTTTCTTGTCCTGAATCTACAGCCAGACGCATTTTGGGCTCATTGAACCCTCTGGATTTGACACCGTAATACTGGGCTCGTATGGCTGAAGGCTTTAAAGGCCATCGACTGGACTACTTCTTCCATTCGTTACCAACGTTCTCATGTTCATTTTGCTTTTCGTTGAATAGTGAACCTGAAGGGCTACTTCACGTACCAAGGCCATTGGTGTCTGGTGTTCGAGTGCCTCTCCTACAACCTCTACGAGCTGCTCACCTACACACACTTTCGCGGCGTCTCCCTCCACCTCACTCTTAAGTTTGCGCGTCAACTCTGCGCTGCCCTGGTCTTTCTGTCTCGTCCCGATGTGCGCGTGATGCACTGCGATCTCAAGCCCGAGAACATCCTGCTTGTCACGCCCAAACGCTCCGATCTGAAGGTGATCGATTTTGGCAGCTCCTGTCATGTCAACGAGAACGTGCATCAGTACATCCAATCACGCTTCTATCGGTGAGTTAGTTGAGGGTGGGCGCTCCCTTTTTCCTCATTGCTTCCCCCCCTTTTGCTGTTCAACTGGTTGATCTTTCCTCTTCTTGAGGAGAGGATCAAGGAAGCTGAGAGGTAATGTAGTGCTGCCGAAGCTAGATGCCTTTCTCTGAACGTCTCTGTCCCTTTTGCTTTGATAAGTTAAACAAAGCTTGGTGTAAAGCTGGTCGCTTTCTGTTTTGGTTTGGTTTTCCTCACAGTTTCACTTTCTACCAACTGGATTGTTCGTCTGTGCCTTTTTCGATGTACCAAATCTCCTAATCCTTCCAAATGCACCATTCTAGATGCCTGGACTGGTTAGTTTCCCTACTTTTTCAGCGCCCCAGAAGTCCTCCTTAACCTCGACTACGGCCTCAGCATTGATATGTGGTCGCTAGGCTGCATTCTCGTTGAAATGCACACAGGTGAACCCCTCTTCTCCGGCTCAAATGAGGTATGATACTCCTATTTCTTCTCTTACGTGATATACACCAGTCTTCCAATTCTTCACCAAAATTTGCATTCTGTATTATACTCGCACACCAGTTAGGATGCAACTTGACTGTTTTTTGCAGTTGGAACAACTCCTACAGATAGTCGAGGTATTGGGCCTACCACCCTTGTGGATGCTGGAGAAGAGTCCCAAGTTGGAACACTTCTTTGAACGCGTCAACGACTTTCCTCCAGCCACTGTGACCTCCACTACTGCTTCTTCCACCTCACTTTCCACTACAATGACGAGTGTGGTCTCCGCCTCCTCCGCTTCCTCTTCTTCTTCTTCCTCCTCCTCCTCTTCCTCTACAACCTCCTCACAGGATCGCATGGACACTACCTCTATCGCATCCGCGGCTTCTGTTCCTGGCGGTCCAAGTTCCTCATCAATACTGCCTTCTCCCTTCTCCAAGGCTTGTGTCACTATTAGGGGCATTGTCTATCGACCTAGACGAATCTACACGAAGGGAAATATGACCATGAAGGTGAGAAAGGGAGAGGAATAATTTTTTTTGGTTTGAAATCAGTAACGTAGGGGAGTGTTCTATCTAATGGTGTGAGGCTTGGTTGGATGGTTGTTGGGTTCGTGTGAGTAGATGGTGGTGGACAGAACTGTTAGGGAAGTGGAAAAATGAAGAAGTGAAGGGTTAAGTGGAGGATGTATAATTGACTTGACGGAGGGCTGAATGCATCACAGAGTGAAGGCAGGAAAGCGAGAAGGTCCTTTTCAATGCATTGTGGTTTCCTTCTTTTCTCAATCCTCTCACCTCCTTCGTCTTATCCGTCATGTTCCTGATAGTGTCGCTTCCAAGGTCCGCACACCCGCCCCCTTCAGGAGGTGCTTGGCCGAGACACTGGTGGTCCAGCAGGTCGTCGACAGAACGAGGAGGGTCACGCTCCCGAGGACTACGATAAGTTTATCGACCTCGTGCAGAAGATGCTTGTCTACGATCCTCGGCACCGCATTAAGCCGGATGAGGCTCTGACTCACCGCTTCTTCGAGCGCAAGTCCTCCTCTTTAGCTTCTGTCAGTTCTGCTACCGCTTCCGCTGGCTGCGTCTCTGCTGAAGGTGAGCTAGATGGATCCTACCTCTCCTCGTGCCTGTTAACTTTAAGGTAGTAAGTCTTCGTTCGTTTACATCTGTTTCAGTGATTCGAGGATCCTATTTTGTCTCAACTCACGTGTCGTTATAGTTTCTGTGAATAAGAGGCGCATCAGGATGGGGATTATGTGTATGCTATTTTCCCTTGCTCATCTTCTTTAAGGTCATCCTGTGGCAAGTACAACGGCGCCAACAACTGTAACAGCAACTAGCACCAATATCGTTGCTCCTGTGACATCAACTCCCTTGACTGTCGTCCCAAAGCGGTTTGCCGAGGAGGTTCCACCACCGCCTGTTACCAACACGTCAGGAGGCGGAGGAAGTCCAGCCTACCTGACTTTTGCGCCTAATCAGCCAGATCAATCCTCAACAACACAGTCACAACAACAGCTACAGTTGCAGCAGCAGCAGTAGACGAGAACATCATCTTCTTCGACGGGCAGCTTTTAAAGACGCGTGCGCACGCGCTTGCGCCAGTGCCTAGAATTCTCCTTCCTCCTTCCCCTACACCTGTCCCTCCCTTCTCTCCAGCTAAATAATTGATCCTTAGGCAGCTACACCTCCTCGCCCACCACAATCGTGTCTTTCTTCCACGCTGAAAATTTCTGAAAAATCCCACACTGCCTGCTGCTGCACAGTAACACATACAAATAGCACAAAAGGAAGTGTTCCCCCTTTCCCCCTCCCTCCCGTCCTCGTCTCCCGTCCTAAGTTTGTTTATTTCTGTATATATTACATATACGAAAAACATTATAATCACACGCACATGGACAAACAGACTGACTAATTGACGATGATACTGACTACTCGATCTACAAACGGGTGGACGGACAAACGAACGGACCGGCTGGAGTACTTATTTCTCCATTCCCCCCCCCTACAAGCGCCATTGTGTGTGTTTGTGTTGAAAGAGAGGGAGAAAAGAAGGGACTGGAGACGCGCCTTCTGACTTCCTCCTCTCCTCCCTCTCTCTCGCCTCTCGCCTGTCTTGTGTACAAAGCCGCGCACCGACCGAAGTCGTATCCACCTTTTTCCTTTCGCTCTTACGGTTCGGTGCGCGGAAGGAATGACGTTTTAGCGCCCAGTCTCACTCGAGTGAATATTCTAGCCCGTGACTTAAGCCCTGACCTGGCACAATCTCCTAACCGGTCCCCTGGTTCCTTTTTGCATCCTTACTGGTCCAGCTCGGTTCTATCCTTGTCCGTCTCGGCAACAATGCATACGGTTTCCGCAGCGCCAACTCAATCTTACTCCCTCCTCGTCCCTGTTCCCCATCCCTGTCTATGCCCACTCTTACTATACGTCTGTCTCCTCTATATCTCTACTTCTCTCTCTTTAACTGCGAAATATGAGCTCCAATAATCACTACTGATCCGGTAGATATGGTTTTGACGCCTATCGAAGGACAGTCGGTTGTGTCGCCGATTTCACAGTGGAAGTCACGCTGGTAGTATTCACGGAATGATGCTTTGATGCTGTTATCTTATTGCCTTCTGCGAGGGCAGGTTGATGAATGGCGGCCTCCGATCCTTTCCGCAGACATGGAGGCTACGGATCAGGATCCAGTTAGCTCGCACCCGAGTTTGAAGGGCCGTCTGTGAGTTGAAACAGCTGTACTCGTAATTTCATTGAGGCGGTTCGTTTTTGATCAGAGGGTAAATGTGGAAGAAGTGGATCTTAGGCCTTGCGAGGTTCTGGAGTGACCTTTAACCTGGGAAGGAATATCACTGAGATCTCCACCTTCATGGCGTCTGATTGGCTCATCGTCTCATAACCACTCGAGCTGAGGAGAACGATAGCCGCAACTTCGCGCAGAATAAGCCAATGTTTGTCGTCTTCTCTAGACACCTCTCGGAGTTGGTGTCTGCCAAATTGATTCAAACACTGTCGCGAACAGTCGAGTGCGCATTCGAAGCAATCTCTCTTGCGTACTTTTAAAGTAGTTTATTGTAATGGTGGGAAGGGCGGGATGGAGGGGGTTGCAGAGACTGTAGCCTCGAACATTCCTGCACACACACACACATACGCATCCATAAAGTTCTAAAATTAGCAAAGACGGTACATTTTATGTCTTCTAAATATATGTGTGCCCACAAGCATCCACTTGATACACACAGTGGCTACTTTGGTCAAAACACCTCTGTTTGTTTAAATTAACTGAGGGGGGGATGGAGGCAGGGAGGGAGGGAGGGAGGAGTGGAGGATGAGAGAGGCGCAAGTTCGGGTGGCACTCTGTATGCGCGTTTTTTGAAGGGGAGAGGGTGTTTTTTTTCTACATTTTGACTTCAAAATCAATGATGCAGACTGTTTTTGTTGAGAGGGGACTGCAAGCGATGTCGCGTCGTGATGCAAATGAGGAGTGTGTTCAAGCATCTGGGGCTGTCAAACTGATCTAGTCGACTAGCAGAACTACATCTTCAGCTCGAAGAGCAGGATGGTTAGGTGAACGGCTACATTAATGAATGGAAGGATGTGGAATAGTTGGTTTGATGCTGGAAGGCAGATTGAATGAATTCGGCATGAAGAGATGGCCACGAGGTAGAGAAATATGCGATGAACACACGGATGGATGTATGGATGGTTGGGAGATGGAGGAAGTGATGAAGGCACCAGTGAATGAACGAATGGATGAATGGATGGATGTGAGACACATGAATTTGTGGATGGATGGTCTGGTGAATACGAGACAGATGGATTGTTGAATGGACGAATCAAATGAAATTGGAATGGAGAAGAGGTGAATGAAAGGACGGATATGGGGGTGGTTGTATGAGTGGCTTTATGTCTGGACAGGTGGGCGGGAGAACGATTAGGGGTATGTGGATGATGGATACAATGATGAATGCACAAATGGATGCTTGTGTGAGGAAAGGGAGAAAGGATGGGTCGATGCTAGCCAATCGGACGAAAGCACGAATACGGGATGGATGAGCATATCAATAAAACTGATGTATAAACGCGTTGATCCGGGCTTGGTGAGTGCATGCAGCCTCAGGAGTTCCTTCGGGATCCTGCCCATTATCTGGTGATTTACCGCGCAAATGTTAGCTTGCACTGCGAGCTGGAACATGAAATTACCCATCCATCACTGAATTCCCTGAGGCTCTCCTGACATTCACAAAGTCCCTGAGTCGTTAGGAGAACTTCCAAAGGAAGCAGAAGCTAATTATGCACGCTGTCACCCGCTTGAAGGCCACTTTGGAGCAGAGGGATTAGAGACTCCAACATAAAACTTGCCCAAATGGAGTACCACCTTGCCACAGAAGCCACTTTCCTGTCAGCTAAACCAAGCCCATTTGTGCGATTAATTAGAAGCTGGAATACGAAGCATTCCACCAAGTCACTCATTACTCGCCGTCCAATGGGTTAATGGCGTGACGAACCGCGAAATCTGAAGCAACATTGACATTGATTCCCAATACTACTTACAACACACCAGTAGTCGGTGATGCAAAAATGATCTCCCATCGAGGAAAGCACGTTTTGTTAGCTAATGCGCGTCAAAGATTAAGCTGTGGGAAATCGTGGAGTGACAAAATGAACTGCCTTAGTAATTTGCACCTCGAAGAGGAAAACTAAAAGAGTTTGAACAAATTGGAATGGTGTTGTTGACAGATAATTGGATCGCTAGTTGCAACAATTCAGCAGCGCTAGTACTGCCAGATATGATGGAGGAGTGGGATGAGCATCCCATAGCACAATTGGATTGTTTTGAGTGCAGCGCAGAAATAACCACTTGCTGCTTCTTACATTTTTCCCTTAGGAAGAAGCACATTCATGGAATGGAGATGATAGGGGCAGAGCGAAGCTGGACAACATCAGCGCGGTGTCATAGGATTAGCTTCTCTGTGCAAGCGGGCGAGAAGTCACTATCTCGATATCCTCTATAGCTTGAGGGAAGCCAGTCTTGAGAATTCGGGAGTAAACAAAGAGATGTTCGTGGTCTGACGTTTCATCAGGGGTGGATGCAGGATGACTAAGGGGAATTGTAGCAGCTTCCTCGATGGAGTGAGTAACATGAGAGCGTTTCATTTACTACTTTGCATTTTTCTTGTGGCCTTTTTTCAGGCAGAGGCAATTTTTTCTTTGGGAGTCAATGAGTGTGGCAAAAGCGAGGGGAAATGGTGAGAAGGATTAAAGTGAAAGGGGACATTCGTCATTTGACCTCGGCCTAATTCCAACAATCGCCGAGTCAGCAGTGTAGATTTGCACTTGGCTCCATCCCTCTGCTGTTGTCCATTTTCCGAACCATAGCTTTCAGTCACGGCCTCCGATCACATCTACATAGCTAAGTGTAGTTGCCTAGGTCCCGGAGAGCAAAAAATGGCGGTAATCAATCAACGTCAATCAAAGTCCCTTTCAGTTCGGTAAAAAGGAAGGAAGGAAGGAGGGAGGCGTTTGTCTTACCACATTTGAAGATGCATAGGAAGGATGGTGTTAAAGTGGACTGCGGAGAGGCAGAGATTGAGAAAGGCCCACCATGTTGCATGTGCCATCTCTAACCGTTGGGGGCAGTTTACTCGTCATCAGGCTGTAAAGCCGACAAGGTGGACGGATGGATGGGTGGACAGACGAAATGGGCCAAGGGATGGCGCGAGTGTTGGATCGAGGGGTGGGCAAGTAAGTCCAGTCGAGGCATGTTCGACCGCTTGCTGTTGTTGGTGCTGCTGCTGCTGCTGCTGTTGCTGTTGCTTCTCTGCAGCGAAGATTGCAAATTTGGAAGTGGGATTTCTTCCCTCTTCGCATTACAAACTTCATAGACTCATGTCCATCCTGCATTTCTCTGTTCTCGGTTGTCTTCTCGGACCTCCCATTCTGCGGCCACTCGACGGCTTCATCAATCAGTCCTAAAAAGGAACTGGCGCAGCCACGTAAAGCAATGCATAGGAGGGAAGTCCGAGTGTGCTAAAGCGAATCGCATGACGTAGAAGCAGCGGTCATTGGAATCGCGACGAGTTAGTGAGCCGCATTCCATCAGCAAAGAATGTAACAACAATGACACCAAATGAACCATGCAAAGAGGGCTTCTGTAAGCCCCGTAAAAAGGGGAACAAAGGCCACATGAGATGGGCATTGTAAATGAGCATTGAAGACGCCAATTTGCAGCGAGATTTATGTGGTGCATTTATTGTGCAAAGAAAAAAAGATAATATAATTGCACTGTAAAAGGCGGTCACATTAGAGAAAAGCGAGCCACGATTTTGTGAGTCTTTGAGCGTTGCGTTTCACTTGATGACTATTTGGACGAGAAGTCCAGCCTGAACCTTAAGCTGCACGAGTTCGCAGGGCTTCGAAGCACATTATTCCACCCGTGCTTGCAATTTTCCAGCCCTTTTCTGTACCCAAAGCGAACAGCTCGGCCTTCACTGCGGAGGTGTGCGGCATGGCGACTTCGGCGGATTGCTTGATGTAAATGCATTGAGGATCTCCACAGGAAGGCAACAACCTTCCGACACCTTCTCAGAAAGACTGCAGCCTCTTTCGCAAAGTGTAACGTGCCTTTAAAAATGACAATTTGTGAGGAGTTTGAATGAAGGATTAGAATAGAGGCGGGAAGTAGAAGCAAGAGAGGGCGGTGAGAGGAGGCAGAAATTGATGTCGGAGGTGCATCAGGGGCTCATATAGGGCCCTGTGTGTAGGGAGGTGCATTTTTAGGTGTTCACAAGGAAAGCCGCTTCACTTCTGTCCTACCAAGTCAGCATATGTTACAATCACCGTTCGTAACTTGAGTAAATTACTGTGACTGGGACAGCCGAGGAGCTGAACAGTTCAACGCTCTCATTCTACCCCATCCCGTTCCCTTCAAGAATGTATACTATGAGAGTGAGTAAACTTGGCTAAAATGACTCCTAGCAGACACATTTAATGCCAATAGTGTCTTTTGCGTGAAAGCACAACTCCATAACTCGGCAGTCACCATTAAGTGAAATGCTTTTAACGTATTTATTGAAAGGCTTCGCGGAGGTGCGGAAGAAAGGCGCAAAGCAGAGTTGAAGGCGAAGTTGCAGCTCCTTTTCCAATCTGATGGCATCTGAGGCGGCTGCTCGCTGATTGGCTCGTCCCTCCTACGCCGCAGAGATTAATTTTTTCCCCAAGGTACCAGTGACAGGCACCGACATGCAGCAGAAGTGCATACAAGTGAACATTCCGCGTTGTCGTATTTTGATTGCATATGGGGGCTCTGTCTTTATTGAAAGAGGAAGGAGTAGTGCTGTGCAGGTGACAATGATTCGGTCAAGATCTCCAATTGTTCCATCATTCAGGAGGCTTAAATTTGAGCAGACTGAAGGACATTTGTCAGTGCTTGTGCAGAAGCAGACAGTAGTGCGTGTCTGCAGTAAATTACTTTCACGAAAAGTAGATTTAGTTCCGTCATTCCGTAAGTAGCAGAGGAAAGACTTTTCTCCTTCCTACAAATACCATTCGCCAAGAAGGCGCAACTTAAGCTGTCCATGTGGCACTGTGAGTTGCTGTACTCGAAGGCTGAGAGAGCATGCTGCGACGCAGAGACTGGAGATGCAGGCCTGTTGCGAGGCGAGTAAAATTGTGCTCTTCTGGCAGCCTCATACTACTGATTTGATTCAGTAGAAAGTACTTGTCTTATTGAGAAATAGATTTCCTTCAGCACTGGTGTGGACACCCACAGCTCACCTCCCACCTATTGTCGAGGCAGTGCCACATCAGGAGATAGTGTGCGGAGAGAAGGGGAATCGTATGCACCTTCATGTGGAGGGCACGGTTTTTGGTGTAGGCTAGTTCCTTGGTGCAATATTGTCGCATTGGCGTATTGCCAAACAGCACTTCATTTCCACCTGATCCTCCACCCTCACCTCCCTGTCGCACTCATTAGTGACCATGCACAACATCTCCCACAGGCGTCACTGTAACTGTGGAAGCAGCAGATGCTGCAGACTAGAATGCACTGAGAAGTGTCTGAGAGGCCCATGCTTTTGAGCAGACAGTGATCCCTCAATTACGTCTTAACGAATGTCCCTCTTTCCTCAAATCACTTCCGCCTTCCACCTTCATCACACCAAACTCTCACTCCATCCCTCAAAGAAACGTGTCATCATTACACGCACCTGAGTTCAGCACAATTCATGCATCACTAGATTTGCTGTGGTGCCCATCCAAAAGGTATATCCGAGGCGACAAGTTTTCCACAGCTGAAGCCTAATGATAAGTAGCATAGAGATGTTGGCGCAGGGGGAAGTTGCACTTCAGTGAAGAGCGTGGAATGGCGAAATAAATGACAGTCGAAGACGAGTAAGAAAGAAGAGGAGGGAAAAAACTGAGGGCAGGTAAACGAATTGGGATGAAGCGCATCAGATGGCAAAGTGAAGAAACTCGTCGCATTCTACCTCCTTCATTTCCTGCGCCAGATCATGTCAACACTCCATAAGTTGTAATGTTTAGCAAAAAAAGAAACACTGCAATTCTCCTCGCTTCAATATTCTGGCTTCTCTAACCTCTCTTTGATGCAGCCTGCACCACTTCCATGCAATTCACCTGACGACACATGCACGTGGGCAGATCTGCCTTGACAGCCAGACTGCAGAGGCTGCTTGCACTGACACGTCTTCACGTCTGACTGTGCGGCCGCCCTCAATCGTGTGGGTGTGCTGAGGTCTTTCCATCACATAGAACCTGCCCAAAACAGCATCGCTGAGGGTAAGACCGTGATTGGCGCCTTCCATGATGCGCCGTTGATAGATTCCTCTCTTTGCCTTGGTGGGTACAGAATTTGCGAATCCCCTCACTCACAAATTATGCAATTTCACCCAACTTCTGACTGTTTCACACAACAATCTTTGGGAACCATTGCTCCTCTACCTCCCGCTGACGTGCCTTCATCATGAACATGCGCGCAAACTCTCTTTCGGCTAACGTCTTTGCATGTGGCATCATTGGACGCTTTGTTGGTGGACGTTGGAAAAGACTTTGTTCAATGCATTGGCACAGTGATTACAGTTGTGCTCGCGTTTCCGCAAGGTGGTGGCACACAACTTTGGTGTTGCTAGTAGTCTAGCCGTCGAGTAGTCTAGACATGTGCATCGCTCCACGTTGGTGGCCTGGCAGGCTCAGTGGTGCTGGGAGCTTCTAAGCTCACCGAGGTGGACCTCAGCACACCCACACGATTGAGGGCGGCCGCACAGTCAGACGTGAAGACGTGTCAGTGCAAGCAGCCTCTGCAGTCTGGCTGTCAAGGCAGATCTGCCCACGTGCATGTGTCGTCAGGTGAATTGCATGGAAGTGGTGCAGGCTGCATCAAAGAGAGGTTAGAGAAGCCAGAATATTGAAGCGAGGAGAATTGCAGTGTTTCTTTTTGCTAAACATTACAACTTATGGAGTGTTGACATGATCTGGCGCAGGAAATGAAGGAGGTAGAATGCGACGAGTTTCTTCACTTTGCCATCTGATGCGCTTCATCCCAATTCGTTTACCTGCCCTCAGTTTTTTCCCTCCTCTTCTTTCTTACTCGTCTTCGACTGTCATTTATTTCGCCATTCCACGCTCTTCACTGAAGTGCAACTTCCCCCTGCGCCAACATCTCTATGCTACTTATCATTAGGCTTCAGCTGTGGAAAACTTGTCGCCTCGGATATACCTTTTGGATGGGCACCACAGCAAATCTAGTGATGCATGAATTGTGCTGAACTCAGGTGCGTGTAATGATGACACGTTTCTTTGAGGGATGGAGTGAGAGTTTGGTGTGATGAAGGTGGAAGGCGGAAGTGATTTGAGGAAAGAGGGACATTCGTTAAGACGTAATTGAGGGATCACTGTCTGCTCAAAAGCATGGGCCTCTCAGACACTTCTCAGTGCATTCTAGTCTGCAGCATCTGCTGCTTCCACAGTTACAGTGACGCCTGTGGGAGATGTTGTGCATGGTCACTAATGAGTGCGACAGGGAGGTGAGGGTGGAGGATCAGGTGGAAATGAAGTGCTGTTTGGCAATACGCCAATGCGACAATATTGCACCAAGGAACTAGCCTACACCAAAACCGTGCCCTCCACATGAAGGTGCATACGATTCCCTTCTCTCCGCACACTATCTCCTGATGTGGCACTGCCTCGACAATAGGTGGGAGGTGAGCTGTGGGTGTCCACACCAGTGCTGAAGGAAATCTATTTCTCAATAAGACAAGTACTTTCTACTGAATCAAATCAGTAGTATGAGGCTGCCAGAAGAGCACAATTTTACTCGCCTCGCAACAGGCCTGCATCTCCAGTCTCTGCGTCGCAGCATGCTCTCTCAGCCTTCGAGTACAGCAACTCACAGTGCCACATGGACAGCTTAAGTTGCGCCTTCTTGGCGAATGGTATTTGTAGGAAGGAGAAAAGTCTTTCCTCTGCTACTTACGGAATGACGGAACTAAATCTACTTTTCGTGAAAGTAATTTACTGCAGACACGCACTACTGTCTGCTTCTGCACAAGCACTGACAAATGTCCTTCAGTCTGCTCAAATTTAAGCCTCCTGAATGATGGAACAATTGGAGATCTTGACCGAATCATTGTCACCTGCACAGCACTACTCCTTCCTCTTTCAATAAAGACAGAGCCCCCATATGCAATCAAAATACGACAACGCGGAATGTTCACTTGTATGCACTTCTGCTGCATGTCGGTGCCTGTCACTGGTACCTTGGGGAAAAAATTAATCTCTGCGGCGTAGGAGGGACGAGCCAATCAGCGAGCAGCCGCCTCAGATGCCATCAGATTGGAAAAGGAGCTGCAACTTCGCCTTCAACTCTGCTTTGCGCCTTTCTTCCGCACCTCCGCGAAGCCTTTCAATAAATACGTTAAAAGCATTTCACTTAATGGTGACTGCCGAGTTATGGAGTTGTGCTTTCACGCAAAAGACACTATTGGCATTAAATGTGTCTGCTAGGAGTCATTTTAGCCAAGTTTACTCACTCTCATAGTATACATTCTTGAAGGGAACGGGATGGGGTAGAATGAGAGCGTTGAACCGTTCAGCGAACTCAATCGTCTTGTCGGCGTCAAAGTCCAAGGAGGCTGTCCATATCTCCACCACAACACTGGTGGGTCGTGGTGAGACGCCTACGCCTAGAACGGAGTTGTGTGAGTCCACCAGTTGGTCCAGCTTCTCGCCCACCGCACTCATGGCCAACTCGCACCAGAGGTAATCCGCACTCCCAACGTCCCCGTGACGCAAACGCCATCGGCCACCATTGGAGTACTCCGGCTTTTCCCTGTTTGATGCGATAACGGTTTATAAAAGCTCTAGAAACGCGATCATAGAAGGAAAGACGCAAGGCTGTAGAACCAGTTGATGGAGAATTGCATGACATTCGGCACCATTGGCAATGAACAAATCAGCCAGAGATGGTCAATTTGGAGATGCTTGAGTGCATTGCTGCAAGAGGGATGCATTAGTAGAGGCACGCCTTCACTCATTTTCGCCTCAATAGCTCAGAGGGCAACGCTTGAACCAATTGAGCATGAATGTGCCCACTGGAGCTCCATTTTCTTCACTTCGGCTGCCAAAGGTATGAGTTCTTTTCCCTCGATAGCTGGGCTCACGTCTTGAAGTCGACAACGCCTCACTGCCTCAGTGGGCGAGTCATTGTGGTGGAAGGAAGGAAGAACCACCAGCAGAACTGAGGAAGTAGACGAGGGCGACTTCTCACTGAAGCGGTTGATGGCTACACCAACCACACGAGGAATGCCTCAATCTTGCCCCCATCTTTTGTTAACAATGAGGATATTTGATGACAATCGGCTCTATGCATGAAGCTGTATGCACTGAAGTAGGAAACACTCACCACTGCGGATCACAGGGTTCGCGCATGAGATAGAAAGCCTCGGTACACTGCAGTTGACTTGGTTTTTCTGTCACCTTGAAGACCTTCCAAAACTCCTCCACCGTGGAGCAGCGTCCAAGACACCGAATCCGATGCCCTTCATGCTTTGCACTGGGGTCACCGCGCTGATCCTCAGGCAACTCATTTACTGAAATGCGTGTGTGTGTGAGTGTGTGTATGGTATGGAGAGAGAGAGAGAGAGAGCACAGTGTGATTGAAGTAATGAGTATAGAATATGAAGGAGAATCATGTCTGCTGAACAGTGGCCATTTCCCGAGAGCACCCTCCCTTCAGTAAACGCCATTCTGTCCTCACTGGGTCGCAATTTCGACTACACTTAACCAATCGTCCAGATTGCCCTGCATTATTTGACGTTGGGTGAGTTTCAATTGAAGTCACCTTTGAGAACCACACAATGGTCAATTTGGCAGACAGTAAAAGTTAAAGCTGAGGGCTTTACTAGGGAAGGGTTGAATTCCTCGGAAAGCGAATTCAACAGCGCAGTGAGGCGAGATGGGGAATGAGGTGATGCTAAGGTGAACCCTACGCAAACCGAAGTAGAAGTCGGTTGTAATGAGTGAGGAGCTCCATATGAGATCCTCCAATCCTCGGTATGCAATATTTGCTGAATTAAAAAGAGGCAAAAAATTGTGCATCCATTGTCGAAAATAATTTTGGAGAGAGGTGGACCTTATACTAGTATCCAAGAGCCTGTCCAATGGCATTCCCTACTAGAAAAAACGTCAATTGTAATGCTATGCTGAGAATTCGTCACTTTTTTCTGCCTTTTCTATCATCCTTGGCATGACATGACAGCCTGTCAGGCTCATTTGGTCATGATTAAGCGCTGACAAAATAAGCATATTCTGAAGGTAAATAAAAGCACACACGACCAGCTTCCTGCCTGTTCTGTAAACACACTGAATGGAATTAATCATTTTTTGCCAACTTCTCGACAGTAGAACGTCAAACGACCTCACCATGCAGACAATGGCCAAGTAGGTGAAAGCTGCAACCGTACTACTACTGCATTTGACTTAAAAAGCTCGTAAAAACCTATCCGAGCCTCCGGCAAGTGCTGATCACCCCTAGACAAAGCGTTAAGAACTGAAGCTAAACCTATAATGATAGTCTACTCACAAGCAAGGCGCTGAGCTATCTGTACCTCGACCAACAAGTAGGTTGGACTTACTATAAAATATCCAGGTCGTGTGAAGGGGATGCGTTTTCCTTGACTTAAGAGATTTTTCCGCAGATTCCGAGCCGTCTTTTTGGGTGGGCGGATCTGTAGTTGTCATGGTAGGAAAGGACCTCCGAGTTTAAGCGAAATTAGGTTCACGCAGCAAAAGGTGCGACAAAGGAGTCTGCAAGTGCGCACGTGTGTGCAACCATACCTGCCTTCGCCCCTCTCATTGGTTCACATTCACTACTGCGTCAGTGATTGGTGCGTTTGGCGCATTGACGTGTGCACATCATGTGGGAGGCAATTGATAAGTGCATAGCCTGTTTACATCAGGATTGAATGCATTTTTTGTCCTACCTATTTTTTTATTTACGTTTCATCCTCGATGCCGTGATTAATAATCTATTCATCTGCAGCCAGTCCAGTGAAACCAGTTACTTGCTAATAGTCATGCAGCCTTGGTTTATCGCTGTTAAGCGCATTTTAAGTTCATTTTTGGGAATAAAAGGCAGTAAATCTGTGTTATCATGATTCAAAAGAAATGTCAGCCAATGAAAGCGAAGTAAACACTAATGCCGCTTCCCCATTGGTCCGAATTCAGCCAATAGGGGGAGGCTGTGAGCTGTTCCAAAACTCGGAGAATTAGTGGGTTTCAAGGTCGGTTGCGAAACGGTTTTTCCTATAAGTGCCAACAGATGCTCAAGTTATGTAATTTAGGTACAATAAAAACGATTGACAACACAATTACAAGCAATAAAAACGTTTTATTTGTACACATAATGAGCAGTAAAACGTTTCATTTCCCATTTTCTGTTTGTTGTCTACATAATAGAGCATGCGTGCCTTCTGAGTGGTTTCTTAGAGGTCACTGCCAACTTGATAGCTGTATCGAAAACGGTCTTTACTCCTTCGCCTGTGATTGCTGAGCATTCAACATAACCATTAACCTTCAAATGCCTTGCCAATTGATGGCCCTGTTAAATTATGCAAAAAAGAGGATCAAACTGATGCCATTTCAGAATAGATATTTGTAGCATGATGTTAAACTCATCAA
Source organism: Taenia crassiceps (assembly GCA_023375655.1). Classification (NCBI taxonomy): domain Eukaryota; kingdom Metazoa; phylum Platyhelminthes; class Cestoda; order Cyclophyllidea; family Taeniidae; genus Taenia; species Taenia crassiceps. The sequence continues at coordinate 1,387,935 of JAKROA010000007.1, forward strand.
CTAGACTGATGGCGATTATGGTGACCTGCTTTGGTGGGGTCGACATCATTCCATGCGCAAATGCGCTTACATCAGAATAGCAGATGGTTTGTCGACTTCTGCATGACAACTGTCCATCGACGTCCCTTTCGTCCACTTTGGTTCCCACCAGAAGTACCTGCGCATCTGGACAGAAGTGACGAACCTCGGGAATCCACAAATCTCGGGCATTTTCGAAGGAATTGGTGTTATTTACAGCAAAGCAGACGAGAAAGATATTAGTTTGTGGATACGAAAGTTGTCGTAGGCGTTCATACCCCTGTTGACCTTTAGTAAGAAACGGTAAGGTGGGCGAGGCGCTGGATGCCTTACCGGCCGTATCCCATAGATTAAGTAGAATAGAAAACTTTCCAGCCCTCAGTTTGATGGAATAGGTGTCTGCAACTGTTGGTACATAGATGCCAAGACTGCTTAGATCTCCTAAGGCGTAGCGAAGGATTAGGCAGGTTTTGCCTACTGTTCCATCCCCTACAACAACGCACTTTACAAATATTTCAGTCATTGTGTGTGTGGAATAGCTTAGCATCTATCTGTTGTGCTATGTATAAATGTGACAAAACTGGGGTATTTTTAATGGCTTTGTGTCCCAAGAACCAATCAAAGTTGTGCGTAGTTGAGGTGTGAGAAACAATCTCGATGAGCTCGAAGCTTAAATGCATTAAAGGTCTCATTCAATCGCCACAATGCCAAGGAGCCTGCAGTTAACTGACAGCCTCAGCAAAGCTGAAAATTGTTTAATAAGACCTAATTACTACATGATGGTGACTTGATGCAAAGAAAGGAATATTAAAATGGACTGACGACGTGGTTCATGCAGTCATGTCCCTCTCTTGATTTCCAGCACTAGGGAGACGCCAGATTTGACTTTAAGCATGCAGGAAGGTTTGATTGATCAGTTGATTTCCTTGAAAGAAGTAGCTTGACAACGTGTGACAAGTGAATATCCTTTTCAAGTGACGCTTAAGTAACTAACGTAGTAGAGCTACCCTGAGCGTTAATTATTCCATGTATGCTTGTTTAACTCGGCTTTCGTGGGTGACAATTTATAGGGTTCGCGTGTCAACACTTCACTTGCAGCCTACTACCGCACCTGATTAACAAAAAAAGTGCCCGAAAATTCAAGTTGGCCGGGGCGTGAGAGCATATGTGCTAAAAGGGAGTTGGATTAGGCTTGAGGGCGTGAGGTGCAGTAGCTTTTATGCAGGCAATCAGCCTTTGATGTACTACTTTACATTTACTCATGACGGTGTGCTACCAGTTATGCAGTGAAAGTGGAATACTAAATGCCTACAAGTTTTAATAAGAAACTCGCCGAGAGAGCAGTAAATGCGTCGGATGCAAGTGGAAAGCATTGAAAATATAATGAGTAGTGGGAAATTCCAAGGACAGTGTAGTTATAGCTTCCTGAGACTTCTCTGAATACAAAAGAAGGCATAGCACTAGGCCAGAATATGTTTATTCTGCTGACAGAGGGGTAAGGACAGCTAGCATAGCCCAAAGGCCAGTCCATCTGGGCTGGGCAAGATAAGTTCCTTAAGTCACCTGCACCGGCAGTTAAATAGCCAAATGTTGCACGGTCCCTATCTTCTTTTGAGCATCGTCCTCGGCGTCCCCCTTGGCTACCCTCCCGCGTCAGCCGTCATAATGTAATCAATGTTCGAAGAAGCACCCACGAGCTAACCGCGCCAGTCACCAAAATTCAGCTCGCTTGAGGAGATGCTTGACCACAGCATCGCCGATTCCTCTTGCCTGCTCAACAGGATCCGGGTTTTGGTCTGCTTTGGAAATTATGCAGGTGGTTTACGGCTGGTGCTGCTTCAGTTAACAGCTTGCCTGTAGAGTCGAAGACAAACATCGGTCTCAGCCGTTCTTTTACCAAATGTTAAAGTTTCTTCCATCCGTAGCAGGTATGCCTCTTTCGCACCGCCAAGTTGTCGTATACGGTACCGATTCGGATAGGAGTCCTATAAAGTCGGGTCCAGTTCGCTTTCAACTACCACTGGTGCAGCGTCCCGAAACTTCTTTGAAGGCATAGCAGCAGGGTAGAACAGACACACTTAAATAACACAAGAGTAGGGGCAGCTGGCACGGAGAAAGGTCAGACCCAGCCGGAGGACATGTGGGTTGCGTTAGTGACCTTCAAGGGCAGCCGAAAAATCAAGTATTATGGCAATCATTTTTTAGCTCCATTATCAAGTATTGTATGTTTGTGGCTATTTTTCAACCCAATCATGATTCCAGTAACTTGACCTCAATTTTGAAGCAAAAAGTAGGTAACTAGGACTAACCGAAATAAAAAGGATGATGAATGATGCCCGGACAGAATGGAAACCACTATGATCGAATACGCATCGGCAGTTTTATAGCAAAGAAAAATTTTATACTTGGAAGACTTTAGGAATTTGTAAAACCTAAAACTTTTCCATTGTATGATTCCTTTTCTCAAATGGCATGCCTGATTTGAGCATACAGGGTTGGAGGTGGCGGGAGAAAACGAGGCAAACGTTTGAAGTATATATGCAAAATACGGAAACGATGAGTTGCAAGAAATCCATCATAGCATTTAAAAGAAAGGTCGTAATGCAAAAAGAGGAATAATTCATTTGCTATTGTAACACTATCCACGATAGACAGGCCCTTGGATGTATTTAAAAATGCAATCAATGCCCACAAAAACATCGGCTAAGATAAATTTAATAATTATAGTATTAAAATAAATTTTATTAAACTTTGGTAAAATTTTGATGAAAAATCTTTCAAACAGGAACTAATTTGACATATTTAGAGGCTGTTCACTCCAATATAACAATTTAACAAGAAGTTAAATTAAATGCTGATAGAAACAACAAAAACCTTTAAATTTTACAGCACTCAGACATTGCGTTTTTGCTTTGCCAACTTAAATATTTCATGTGTTCATGGATGGCTTCGTTTTAGTTGCTCAGTAAGCGATCGGCGGGCTCTGTGGATTGCTTTCGGATTTGCCCCTTTTTTTATCAAGGCCTTATTTATTGTATGTCTACAACTGACCTCTTGTTTATCTCGATTACTATAGTTCTAAGTAGGATAAAATGCAAGCGATTAAATGCGTTGTGGTCGGGGATGGAGCTGTGGGAAAAACCTGCCTACTTATCAGTTATACTTCCAACGCTTTCCCCGGCGAATATATTCCCACAGTTTTTGACAATTACTCAGCCAATGTTATGGTGGACAAGAAACCTATCAATTTGGCTCTCTGGGATACTGCGGGTTTGTTTTCATAGATCTGTTGTTGTTATGGAAAACGCTTATCTTTGTCTGCTTCAAAATCTTCAGGTATTTCGGAATTTGATGGCGTGGCCCGACTTCATGTTTTTTTGGTGGTTCTACACCTTGAATTTCGTTTTTGTCTTGCGTAAAACACCTTGATATAACCTGTTTGTGACATGAGTTTAAACTTTTTTGAAATTTTTAGGCCAAGAAGATTACGACAGACTGCGACCTTTGTCGTATCCACAGACCGACGTTTTCTTGATATGCTTTTCCGTGGTTAGTCCAGCGTCGTTTGAGAATGTGCGGGCCAAGTGGGTGCCTGAAGTGAGACATCATTGCCCCAGAACTCCGGTCATTCTTGTTGGAACTAAATTGGATCTCCGTGATGATAGGGAGACGTTGGAAAAGCTGAAAGGTCACAAGATGGCCCCCATCACTTACCCCCAGGTAGCTTTTCCGTGTGTTTCCATGTGTGTGTTTATGCTCTTGATTTCTAATTTGGACGCTTTACCGTTTCGCAGTCCAACTCGGCTCGCGTCAGGCTTGTGTACTTTATTTATTTGTGCTAGGTGGTGTGTGGGTAGATCGTTAGGTGTTTAGCAGTGGTCTTTTCGCAGCGTGTGAAAACTTTCAGAATGGCTTCGCCTGTTATCGGAGGGAAGCTAGTTTTACTGGTCGGGCTGGAGTTGTCTAGTGTCTACCAGTAGTATGCCCTCGCTTCTTCCTCTTCTTTGCGTTGTAAAGATATAATATTAGTCGCGGTCTTTGGTGCGTTTTTCACACCATAGCCCGCTATATTTTGCTAAGTCATGTGACTATTATGTGAGGCTTTCGTGTTTTTGCACGTTTTCCTTCGTAATTTCGCCGTATTCTCCACTCGCTAGCTTTTTATTGTTTGCTCAGCACTTGTGGATCTTGTTATGCAGTGTTCAGTTGGTGTAGTTAACTTTTCTAAGTTGGTGAAATTAGCAGTGTTCGGGCTCTTTCAAGGTACCACGTTTAACGCTTTGTGAAAGTTATTCGGTTTTTTCCACGATTTACCCATTGTGGTATTACCCGTTGGTGTCATTTGTTTGCCGTTTTCAATATTGCAGATGAAGAAGTTTAGCTGTATTTTTTTTTATAGATCTGGCCCTTTACCTCTCCCCTGCAAATTACCCTTTAGTGTTAGGCCTTTAATGTCGATTTAGCTATTTTCATATCTTGCCCCCGGCCAGTAGATAGGATTAGCGTCGGCTCTTCCATCACGGCTTTTAGCGCTCAGCCTGTTGTAGGCATGTTATGATCCATTTTACTAAAGGGCGATCAGTTTTCTTCCTAGACAACTTTCAAGTTGTCTAGGATTTTCTCGATTATCACTGGAATTTACGTGTTAATGCATAATTTATTCAATCTCGCCCTTCCATTCGCTTCTGGCACTATTTCCGTTCGAGACTTCTTTTGGACGCATAAAGTTTTCAAACTTCTTAACATTTGCTAAGACCTCGGCTCACTTTTCTAAAGCTGGATTTGCTCTATTTTCTAACCACGAATCTCCGCTTCCATTCTTGGTAGTATTGCCGCGTTTTAGAAGTGATTGTCCTAACTGTTTGATCCTCTAAATTCTCTGGACTATTTTAAAAGTTTGCTTATTACTGCTGTTGTAGTCACTGGACATTAGATCAGGAAGCTCATTTTCATTACATTGTCTCATTATTAGGAAAGCTTCTGAGTGGCTTTGCTAAACTGATAGATTTAATTGGTAGCTGTTCCCCCTTGGGCTAACATTTTTTAAAGTACCTATTATGCAGCCGATTATTGGCATGGCCATAAAACGTTTCAACGGGGCAATCGTTCCTATCTCATTTCTTTTCGATGTATCATCACTTCAGTCTATTGGGTGTGCACTTGTCTTCATCCTTTACTTTGGTCTCCTTTCCCGTGTTCCCCCTTTTGATTTCAAGAGATTGATTCGCTTTTATGGCTACAAATTGCGCTCTGCTGCTTTTTAAACAATGGATTTTTCAGCTTTAGCCTATATAGTTATAGGTGACGGAATCCCTCAACCTTATCACGTTTAATCCCCTTTGTGTGTGGTAAGTGGTCCAAGAGAACATCTTTTCCCGGAAACAGTAAACTATACTTTTTATGAAAACACAAGGTACTTCAAAGTTTTTTTGTCGTATGTGCTGCCCTTCCTGCATTGTTTCATTGGTATTGAATGTTGTCTTACTTTTTCCAACATCTTCACGGTGAGTCAAGATAACAGACGGGGGTATAGCGCTCTTTCATGCTCAGTGACTCACATTTTAATTCTGCGAAGTAACTTACGAAACACCGACTAGAATTCACTCATTTACAAACAATTGCGCCAAGACGCTGCGTTGATAGGTACTTTCACATTCGCCTGTGCCAAACGTTTTATTGTTTTTTTTCAAACCATTAGCAACTGGGAAGTCGTCCTAACCTGAAGTGTAAGAGGAAATTTCCGTTACTTAGTGGTAGCTGATTAATTGAAGAAATTCGCTTCTTGGTGAGAAAAATCAAATAACAAAAGTAGGAAGGGGATGGGGTTATCTGGGGCGATCTCTTCGTCGTCACCACTCCAACCGGCTTTTTGCTTACCTTAGGGACTGGCTCTCGCCAAGGAGATCAACGCCATCCGCTACCTGGAATGCTCCGCTCTCACCCAAACCGGTCTGAAAGCCGTTTTTGATGAGGCCATTCGGGCAGTTCTGATTCCACACACTAAGCTCAACAAACGCACTTGCAGTCTTGTTTGAAGCGAACGCCCCTCCTACCCTGCCCTTATCCTCCGCGCTCCTCCCCTCCCTCCATTTTCCCTGCTTCAAAAAGAAAACGAGGACAAAAGATGCTCCGCCCTGCCTCATGATTATCGATTTTTTGTCGGTTTTTTGTCCATTCTATAACATCCCAACTCAACACACCTACACACGCTCCCCTAGCCCCACATCCACTTAAGTGAAACGAAAGGGAATTGTGTACAGTATGCGCTTGAGCTGTGTCGCTCGCTCTCTCTAACTCTCCCTAGGTTATCCTTCCTTTCTCTTCTTGGTGTGTTTTTTTCGTCCTCTCCGCGTATGTCTGCGTTTCTCTGCCTCCTCTTCCACCCTCTCCTTTGTTTTTTTTCCTTTTTCTAAGCCGCTGCCGTCTTACTCTCTCACTTGTCCACTTCCCTTCTGCCCTAGCTCTCCTTTTACGCTGACTGAATGAATGAATGGGGACTGAGCGAATGAATGAATCAAAGAAAATGTCGCTAGACGCATCTCCACATCACTCTCTCTCGTTCCGGTGTGTTGGGATTGGATTGAACTTGCTGTGTTGTGGGGAAACTTTTCACGTGAAACCTTCTCAACTTTTGACTAGCTGATTCATGGTGGTTTGAGGATTACATGGCCAAAATTCTCTAGTCTACCGTCTTCACTTTGTGCATGGAATTCGTGTCTAACCTGGAATGGAGGGCTGGCATGAGTACGGACGGATTGCAGACGGTTAGAGCTTTTCTATGCATGCTTAATGCGTTCATGACCTTCCACAAGATTTCCTTTTCTCTTTATTGTTTGTCACCTGTGGGACATGCGTGCACTTCATTTAAATGAGCTGGAAGGCTAGAAGCAGGAATGTGGTTAGCTCAGCCATGTTCCCGAAATGGCGCGTCAATTGAACGCTTGCTAGTACAAATGGTGACGTTGAATGCCTAGGTACACGATGTTGCTAGCAGGCTTGAATTCTTTAGAAGGAATGAGTTTGTTATCAATTTGGTTCGTTGTCAACTTTCTGAGGGTAGTGTGAAACGACCAAACTGGTTTGCACCGTTGCTGACGGTCGAGACGTTCCAGAAGGCGTTAGAGTCCAGTGCAATGGCTTCACTGATGGCGAATAGATGAAATGGAATAGCGGCAGCGGTTGTGACGAAAAGTGTCATCACAAATCGTTTTGACTGCTCCAGCACAGTCGTTCTCGTTCTCGCCTTTCAGACAGTACTTCAGCTTGTCTCCTTTCCTTTATCCTGTGCCATGAACCATCGCCAAGACTCTCTTGAACTCAGTGAATGTGATTCAAAATTGTAGGCTTTACGAAGATAGTCTAACTTGATCTCGGGGCTGCCGACTGTAGAATAAGCAGTTTTGCCTCGAAGTCTGGACATGCGAATATTCGCACAGGAAGGAATACCGCTCTATTGTCACCTTCGACACTCCTTTGAGGTGATTTTTTGGAACAGGGCAAAGGCCGACAAGATTTTAAAAATTGTCAAACTTGCTCTCACGTAATACGGGGCTTGTGAAAAGAAACCAAGTTCTGCTGTAGGGCGCGTCAGCAACTCCTTCCGCGTTTGGGGGCTCACTTCCCTCTCCGTGGTCTGGATATCCTACATCCTCGAATTCAACATTAGCGGAACGTAGGATCCTTAGCTGCTTCTCTTAGTAGAGAAGCGGTAGCTATGGTTGGATCGTGGGCCGTCCATTGTAACGTCGTGGACAAGTTCAGTGCTGGTGTTGTCTATAAGAGCAATATTCCATGCCTGCTTGAGGCATAGAATTCAGAGGCGATCTTTGGATGTTCTTAGCTAATGTAAGGGGCTCAACTACAGGACAACCGAACTGCAAGGACAGATGCTGACAGTCGTAGACAGGTGGTGGCAGCTCTGTATAGCCTCTCATGGTACTGAGTTGTGTGATGGAGATTTAGGTCTTACAAAAGTCTTCAGAGAGCGGGTTTCCAGGTCCAAGTGGAGCGGTTCTAGTGAATAAAGTAGTGTGATATCGCTATTGAAGAAAAATGGTGTTTTTTATCGTTTTCCTATGCCCAAAATCTGTGTGCTGTTTGGACGAGGGGTTCAAAGCACGTGACTGTTGAAGTAGGTCCTTCGCTTTCTCCATTCGTTAATATCAAAGAAGGTGCGCTTTACTTGTTGAAATATCTTGAGTAGTAAAGGAATGCAACAGTTCGGTCGTCCATTGCGTTGGTAAGTAGTCAATCTGTGTTCCAAGTTGTTCCTCCGGTATTCCCTCGCCTGCGTCGAGATGCTCTTCTGGTGACGCTTTTAGTCGATTCAGTAGTCGGTGGAAGCATACTTTCTGCTTGTTCGTCCATACCTAATCAGCTCATCTATCCATCCACAGGGGATAGGTCTTCCATCAGTTTTGGAGGTGAGACAACTTGTTTGTCTGCTCGAAGTACCTTTTAGCTGTTCTCTCCAATTACACCCTCATTTGTCAAGTCGGGAATTGAGTTGTCAAGTTTCTTGTCAAAGCGAATAACGTGGACACCCGTTCGATTGAAGGTGATTCCATCAGATTTACTGTTTCATTTTTTTCATCGGTCGGCTCCTCCGCTACATCATCCCTTTTTCATTCATCGAAAGAATTGTATCCCATCGATTGATCAACTGACTGTCATCCACTCATCTCTCCTCGACGCTTTTCCCTAGCCTGGATCAATGGATCCACCTATCGCATTTCCATCCAATCCACGAACGTATATCTGTCTACCTTGAATTTACTTGTTCACCTCCTCGTGATGCAGGTTCTCTTCCTCGTCGGTCTGCAGTTTGTCCTATTCATCCATCTGTTCCACAGTCATCCATTTGCAGCCCCTAATCTATGCATCCACTTGTATCGGTGTCCGCCATTCCATCTGATATGCACTCATCCAGTGGTACGCGTTACGTCCATTCTTCTACTCGCATGGAAGTACCATCTGTCCAACTTTTACCAAATCCTGTCTCCTGAGATGCACCGCCTACGCAAATCCTGGCACACACACAAGTTGGCACAGGCCGAATGAGTCACCAGGCCGAGACACAGGTATTGCAGGTCCAAACACCTGCGCCGTTTCATGATTGGTCAGTAGATTGGCAAAAGTGACATCACCAGATTGATCATTCGACCGGACACGGCAACCCTGGCAGTCATTTATTTGACTTTCCCAATCTGGGGCAAGAGTTTACACAACGCAAGTTGTTTACTAAGTTATACTATTCATTTTTTTTAAAAAAAAGGGGATCGCGACTATGGACTACTGTCAAAATGGCCCTCAGGTCAGTCCACGCGAGGGAGGTACGACGATGGAGACTCGAGGTAACTCCCATACAGAGACCATGATTTTGAAAAACATGCTTTTTTCGAGCATCATCTCTGGTGTGCCTCCTATTCAACACCCTTCCGACGGCCATCACAACGTAGTTGGTGCTGGAAGGAGACGCGCATGAACCGACTGGGTGGATACTTGACGGCAGCGTCACAGATCCTGTATAGGAGTTGGTTGCAGCGACGGGGAGAATGTGCCGACCGTCATGGATACACGAAAGACGGAGTCGGGTCTAGCTCTGTGGAGATAGAGTTTTACTTACATTCACCCTCGCCTCGTTGTTCTCGCTTCAGCACTGCGTAGTCATATCCAGCCGAGTTCTGCCCACCTACTGTAGAAGTGGAAGAGGTGGTGGGTGTTCACACGTTGGATATCCTCATGGGGGTATTTTTCCGGACTATATCAGGATTGGAGTAAGTGCCCAAGGTGGACATCATCTACAGCTCTTCTGCTGTGGATCATCACCGATTCCCCATCCATAGCGATATGCACTTCTTTCTCCACGCTGAACTTTATCATCCAGACGTATAAATTGGATGGATGTTCCTTGAAATCGGGTTTACTTTCCGCTGCCGCCAACGTGTCATTATTGCTTGGCGCTATTGGTGCGGCCTCGGGACTATCCCTCTAGGCAAATATAAAATGGCGGAGCCTCCAGAGTGGTTACCAACGCATTGCAGTTACTGATCCCCACGATACCCTTTTATGCTCAGTTATCTTATGCCAACCTTGATTTCTTTATTTAGCAAATTAGTCAGTCTGTCTGTGCTGTTTAATTGGAATACGGTCAGTGAAAGGCGAATCCGATTGGTCGATGGGCAGATCTACTACTTAAATCCATTTAATGCTGCTAAATGGTAGACGTGAGGCATCACCAAGGAATTCGGCTAAGCAAGTTCACCAAAATTGGCAGATATGTTTTTTGCATAATTTGGCTACAAATTCACACTGGGCTTGTAGCTCTGTCTTAAACGGTTTAAGGATTTTTAAACCGTGTCAACGTCGACCTACCACTTGGCCGCATTCTCTCCTCCATTCAACTCGGCCAATAATCAGGTTTAAGACTCCTGGACGACTCGAAGCAACTTATCTTGTCATGTATTGTTTAAGTCCAAATAAAGTTGTTAAAAATATTTTTTGTTAGTCTGAATCACCCATCTATCACCCGAGGAGGGGCCGTGTTTGAGGTCACAGGAGAGGTGAGAAAATTCGCCTTATGTTCACACACAATGATGTCATTTTTTTAAGGTTGACCCATTGAAGTGGAAGTGAAGTATGAGAAACTTGTTGCTTTGGTAAGAAACGAGTAAATGAACCCTTACGAAGAATTGCAATAAGACTATTGGAGCTGATTCTGGTTATTATATTTGGAGTTTTATTCATTCCTTTTGAACGTTGATCCGTGAGTTCCAAGCACCAGCGAGAGAATGGAACACCTCAACTGCTATCCGCCAATTAACTTATGGCTCATTTGGGAGCTTTTCACCCCGTCTTTCACTATGACAGGATGCTTTTCCGTTGTTTCTTGTCAAAATATATTTTCCTACTTGCAGGCAAGACGCAAGAGAGGGGCAGAAAGCATCAAAGCAGTTCGCGTAGAGAACCGCTTTTTGGTTTAACTCTCGATCGTTGGTAAGGGGGACAACAGAGCTTAAGTAAAAGCTGCTAACAGTTTTTTTTAAAAACAGGCGACAAGTGGTATTATTTATTTGTACACTTTTCCAACTTCCGAATCTCGCGGGATCCTATTTGTAGTTTGGTTAATCCAAGCCAGAAGCACTGAATGGGCAATTTTTGGTAATTGTGTCGAATGCCATCGTTGTCAAGTCATAGTATTTGTTCATCTACTTAGCTAGGTAGCGATTTGCCGTGCGGTTGCTGGCAAAGGCGTTTGAATAAGTGAATAAAAGGCGAGCGTGTTGTGAAAATTAGGCATGAATTGGGCGCGTCATCCAACACAAAGCGAGCACTGCTTTTCGTTGGAATTTACTGGATAATTGAAGGCTATTAGTTAAGTCCCAAAAAGGGGACAACGTTTTGGCAAGATTGAGGGAAATTCATTGAAAGTTCCAATGCATCTAGTCAGATTCACAGTAAAGGGAATCATCAGCTTACCCCCAAGCAAATATCTTAACAGAACTGGCCGCGTTCTAGACCCCCCAAGCTCTCTTAAACTGAACCAGCCAATTGGTTGACTTTTGAGCACATCTTTAAGTTCGGAAATCGTCTCGATAATCTAGTCCTGGTCTATACAAGACTGAAGAGCAGTTTTTGCACCATGCCCATCCTCACCACGGCGCCAGGAAATGACGCAGCAGACATGGGGAGAGAGAGGGAGAGCCCAGTCATCCAATACAAGACTGGTGGATGACGGCAGCTACGACCGATTGTTTAGATTGGTTTAAAGTAGTCAACCCTAGAAATGGTTTGACAGTTGGGGATTAGGAAGTGAAGTCTCTTTGTTGTCTCTCCACTCACCATTAACCCAAATTCGTAAAATAATTTTTAAAGTTCTACTTATGTTCGACTTGCGTGTAAGTTGTGGGGAATTACTATTTTTACAAAGCATCTGTCATTCTGGTTTTTTCAACTGTCTATCATACATTGCCACGTAAGCGCATGATGGAGAAGTTGTCACATGAACAGGAATGAGTGAACGCTTTAGTTAGCATGACGCGTTTATGACCCTCAGTTTTATTTACCGAAATGCATTATTGCACAAACAGCCGATGTAAATTGGTATTTATCTATTTAAAGCTAGCAAACTACAGTACAATGCCACAGTTTGGAGGTCTAAACATGCAGCTCCATGCGTAATCGTCAAGTTGAGAGGAGGCAGGCTATTTCAGTTCCTTCTGCTGCCGATTATCGAATTAATTGTGAAAGGGAAGCACGTAGAAATAGCTGCAGGTACCTACTCTTATGAGAGTTGAAGCACGGCGATGCCATGGCAGCGAGTTTCGGCTGTAATGGTATCCAGTTTACAGCACTTTATTTGTCCCAAAAAATTGCTCTCGTAAAACGTTGGACTATAACAAACCGAGTGGTTTAATGCACACTAGACAGAATGACAGCTCTCCCCACCGACACATAATGTTTGGGTGAGGAGAAGGGAAGAGCGAAGAAAGTGGCACGTGCTTGCAAATGCATTACTTTATCACGGTTTTCGTTCTCTATTAGAATTATATATAAAATCCTAATGCTTTTAAAGTATTATTGAAAGGTTTTAGCCATTGAAAGAGGGGAAGGGGAATTTTAAATTTCAACCAAATGGTGAATTTCGATTGGCCATAAATGATGTCATGCGTAAATTGATGACAGCCAATGAACGCATTCCTTCCCTACAGTGCTAATGGCACACCTTCGGATAAAATAATTGCAAAACTGCAAAATAAATTAATCAAGACTCATTAAAGCTGCGAACATCAACTACCAATTTTACTATTGCATAATGAAGGAGCTTAACTCCAACAAAGCCGACTGTGCCAGTATTTCATCCCACATGGTGAGGAAATGAATATGACAGGAACAAAATGAACCAAAGCCACACGAGGAGCCCTGAAGAGAAGGAGTTTTGAGGGTTCAGAAGATATTCCAGCTTGGTCTAAGCGTGCTTAAAATGCGAGAAATGATTTACCTTCCACTTTGCACTTTCTGCATCCACTTTTTTCACTGTCGTGACAAAATCCCAAACCCTATTTCGATACATCCTAAATAAGCAAAGCTGCGATTTGTTTTCCCCGGTTTCTTCACATCGTCGCGAGTTTTGTTACCCTGTTGGTAACGTGGATTCGTCTGCCTCTTTCCCACCACATCATCACAACTCCCAGTGTCGTCAAGGCGATTGTCAACGGTGCAGTGGTGATAGTGAAGTGCATATCTGGAGCGGATACAGGCAACAACAATCGGGCTACGTGTGACACACAACAGATTGCGTAGTCGACCCGCAACGGTCATTGAAAACATTGTGAAACACATGTTTCCTTCAACAGTCACCAATAATTGGAATGGCCAATTTTGGGCTTTCCTACCTCTTAGGGTCTACATACGTGTGTAATGCGTCACTTTTCCAGCTTTTGATAACTGCCAGTGCAAAACAAAGTCAGTGTTTGATATGATCGGTGGTGGCGGGCAAAAAGACTTCCAACCAAATCGCAACAGTCTGCAAATGCTCCATTTCATGGCTGCAGTAGCATTACACTATAGTGGCTTAAAGTGTTCGCCACGAAGATAGCAGTGCTACTCTTATTTAATGCCATTTACATTATCCACTAATACCTTTTGTTGCTTCACACCTACTCCACTCATAACTGATCCAAGATACCAGGGTTGGGGATTTGGGGCCCTGAGCCACGTGTAAGCCGGTTTCACTAGCTTTTATTACAACTGACCAACTGGTAATGAAAGGTGCTTGAGTGAGTTTGGATCCAAAGTGCCGAATTGGCTGACATCTTTTACACTTCCATTTTACTCCCACTGAAAGTCGAGGGTCAAAGAAGGCCCATGAGTAACTCAAGACTTAAGCCGCCCTTCATTATCTACTCACCCCTTTAAGTGTAGCGAAGTTTCCTGGCATACGTAAGGTTACTCACGTATTCATTTGCCGTATGCTCAACTTAAAATGCAAACTAGGTCCACTCATATGCATGCCCTCTAATTAGTTTCCCTTAGAGCCTACTTTTGTAGGCTAAACGAATGATTATACAGGTCTTTTAAAGAACAAAGATAGTCGTTTCTCACATTCGTACCTTTGCAAATCCACCGATCCATTCACTAGCAGATAATGAGCCAATCAAATGTTGCCCTCAGCTTGGGTTGAGATGATGACCAATGAAATCACATCACCTGAGTGATTAGTCAGTGTTCAGCCATATTTAAGACAATTTAGGTTGGTTGAGTAAGAATTGAAATAGTTAATGCTTGATTAGCAGTTTGGGGGGATAAAATTAGTCAACACATGGTGGTGATGCATGCTTTTAGGTAATGGGAAGCAGGTGTCAGTCCCTATTTGAAGAGCTTGTGTAAGTGTTTCAATGGGATAGTGGCCACCTTACTCTTACAACAAAATGCCTTAGAATTGGATAACTGATCGTACTACTGCTCCTCCAGATTGTGTACCATTACAAATCGGGTAAACTTCTAAAACAACTACTTTGTTTGATGGGTAAAAAATTAATTTACTGCTCTGCGTTCACCGTGAACCGATAGCTACGCTCGCATATCCACTGGGATAAACAATATTGTAGAATTACTTCTGCATTCGCCTGGTTGTTGACTTATTTAACTGTGCAAAAGATAATGTCCAAGCAATATGCGATCTACACTACCGATACTACGTGCAGGAAACTTTTCTACCTCCCCATCTGTGGTCGAGAGGTTCTAACATATGCGGCATTTTCATGTCATTTTACTAGTTTATTCTGAGATGAAATTAAATTCTGACCCAAAGAAAATTCTTAAACAGTAAATTTAAAACCCTTATTTTTTTGTCAATCCTTTTCCATCGTCTTTGGTCGTTTTAAGACCAAAACGTTTGCATTTTGGACGAGCAGTAGCTCCTAGACGCAACTATATTGTTCCTGCTAAAAACTCACACTAATTATATATTGGCTATGCTACTTGAATTTTAAATTTCTTGTTTTTTCTTCACAACCGATCAATAGGCAGTCAACACCAATCGACATTAAAATGTTCCACTGACTAAATTACATCTCCACAAGTGATTAAAATTATCCTTTCTTATAAAATTTTGCGGCTTAAGACCTTGCTGAGGACAAAAGAACGTTTACATCCCAAATACAATAAGGCTTAAGGCTACTGGAGCACTTGGGAGTCCAGCCCACTCGGCAGAGAGGTAATATCAGCAACCCAACGTGGCCTCTCTACCAACATCGAAAATCAAACACACAGCGCGTTGTATAGGCCCTCTCTTTGTGGCTAACAAGGTTACACTCCACTCAATTCCACTGGAGTACGCAGACTTTAGCAACCTTTGTTGTCCACGTGTTTACTTGCCACAAAAATCTCCATTAGCATGTTTTTTAATTAACTATGGCAATCCGGTGACCGCATTCCTTACTATAAACTAATTTATAGATCTACAAGTTGCAATTTTGCGATAAGAAGGATTCGTCCTTTAGCGTAAATCAGCTCTTTTGTGATTGGCTACATTAAATGGGTTAAATAAAAACTCAACCAATCAGAAGTCGAGTTGGTGGTCTACAGTTTGTAAATCTCATTTTATCTGCCAGCTCAGATAAAGCCTAATCCAGGCTTATTCAAAGCAACTCCACACTGTTTTAGTGTATTTTTATATGATCGAAAACTATACTATTCAAATGATCATCGGAGACTTTTTAAATACCTTTACACAAGTTACCCATTTAGCTTCTTCCTCGGGAGTGACTCACCATGGGATAGTTAATAGCTGCCTAGAAAATGGTATTTAATGTCTACTAGTGATTGGGCACATTGGCCCTTTAGTTGTCTACCCAAATGACACGGTCCTGTGTGGTTCCTAGTTTGTCAACAGTAAAAATCTCTGGATTTTTGTTACTGCAATTAATCCACGTGTGTGTCTAGAAAAGATCCATATTCACATCCTAGAGACATATTGCGAGTTCTAGGTGGGGACTATTTTAGCACGCCTCTAAAAATAGTAGAGCACTTGTCATTTTATTTATTCAAAACACACCGTAGGCTGTCAAGTTATATACCAACCAGATTTATTTTTTGAGCTGAATAGACTTAAAAGTTTTTCATTTATAACATTTTAATATCCGGTCTTGATTTTTTCCTCAATCGCGATGCGGTGATTATGAAAAGTTGAGGAGATTTAATAACCTTTTCACTATTTATCTATAAAGTCATAATAATCCACAGCAGGCGACTTTCAGCCATCGGGCTGATTAGTCAGCCATAGAATATGCAAAAGGTGTATACTTTAACGTAGTTTAATAAAAATCCAGAATGGATGGGAGCCCAGCGGTGCCGATAATGGAGAAAAGGAGAACTTAACCTTTATAAGTTTTACAAGGTTGTCACTAAGTTCAGAATGTTCTAAGGAGGCTATTATGATACAAGACCTAATAGATTGGCCCCACATCGCAGAGACAAAGCTTCCTTAAGAGAACAGTATCAAAAGTCAAGTACTCAGCAATAAGAATTAGGTACAATGATGGTTATTAAAAGCTGGAAAAGTGACGCATGGCACACGTTTGTGGTCCCCAAAAGAGGCAGGAAAGCCAAAAAATAGTCACTCCAGTAATTGGTGACGATTGAGGGGAACATGTTTTCTGCAGTGGTAGCAAAGGCTGTCGCTGGCCAGTTAAGCAAGCTATTGTGTGGCATCAGGGATGAAATCAAACACCAATCTTGGATTGGGCATTAATGCACACGTGGCCGAATTGTTGTCCCCTTGTGTCCGCTCCAGATAATACACATCACTCTCATCAATGCAGCGTGGCACAGTCGTCATGACGACGCTCTGGGTCGTGGAAATGTGGTGGGGCGGTGGCAGACAAAATCCACGTCACCAAGAGCTTGAAAAAACTCGCGACGACCTGAAGGAACTCGGTAAAAACAAACCGCAATTTTGTTTATTTAGGACATACCACAACAGGGTTTGGGATTTTGTAATGACAGGGAAAAAGCATTAATCATGCTTAATGGATTTAGAAAGTGTAAAATAGAAAAAAATAATTTCTTTTAGCTTGCACACCTTGGCAAACTGAGGTAAAGCTCATCCTTCACGACTGCTTACTTGGCTCTAACTTATCCGTTTCTTACATTTTGGTTTCGCTGAAAGATGGGATGAGGATGAAATTACGCCGTTGACGTTGTTTGAGTTAATCCTGCTTACCGGGTAACTGCATATTCAGTAAAGCCGCATTCTTTCCAGGTTTACTTGAGTTGAATGATCCTCGATTTTTGATAATCAATCCCAATTCTACAGATGACTGTGAGACTGAACACTATTTTCCCATTTCCTTTGAAAAATTTTATAGGTATGAGTAACGCAGTTGATCGTTTTTCCTGTCTTTACTGTGTCTTACATCATTTAGTTAACAGCTCTGTTCCCGTTTGCTCAAAGCCGTGCCACTGCTTAATCAGTCGTTGTAGCACTTGACGATACTATGGTGTTGTGGTCATGAGAGGAGGAATGAGTTCATTGGCTGTTATCGATTTGCGCGTGGCATTATTTATAACCAATCACAATTGACCAAGCAACTAACAATTCAACTGCTCTTTCTTCTACGTTCCATGGCTGGAATTCTTCAGTACCATTTGTATAGAATTTGACCAGCTATGATGTCTTCTTGAGTTGGGGAATTTTGTGCAATCGCACACTGGCTTTAATTAATTTAGCCCTATCAAGAGAGCCGAGAAGATCGCGTGTTTCATTATCACACCTTAGAGCAAGAAGTTGTGTAATATTTTAAGTACTTATAAATTGTGGTTGTTAAGGCACGTCATAAAGCATTAGCATGCATCTCCCTAACTATGCGTATGAGATTCTGCCATTTTTCTCATGATGTAAACTATTATGGATGGAATGCTGGGTGGTACCGAGAAAATCTGCTTCTGGAGCCATAACAGCCTTTCTCATAGTGCGTTTATTAGCATCCAAAAAGAATACAGCAGCCAAAAGTACATTTCAGCATTGGCGATGAACTGCCAAAGGTTGGATGGCTCCATTGTTTGAAGTGAGGAGGAATTGGCCTGAATAATTAATGTTTCACATATCATTGAAAACGTTTAGTAATGTTCAACGTGTATAATGATGAGCCCAACTGTTTATCCCTTAGATAAAAAGAGTTGCGGTTAAAGGTGGGCAATTGGATTATGCATGTCACTAGGTAGCAAGTTTAGTCACCGTTCTTGCAGATTTTAATACATTCAGTTAAAAGAACTGTTTGATACCAAAGTAGTTGATTTCTGATCTGAGAAACCTTTTTCCTTGCTGTGTATGTGAGATGAAAGAGTATCACGTTAATTAATTCCAGATAATCTTTAAAGGCATGCAACAATTTAGCCTCATGGGACTATGCTATCTTTGTGCGCCCAAGAAAATTGCTAATACTGGGTCATAAGTCCTTCTACAATTTCAAACAATTAGATTTTGTTGTAAAAAGATAAGTAAGTCGACAAAGAGTCAGCAGTTTAGAAGAGCATGCACTTTACACGGAAAAGCATCAACATTGAGTGTGAGAATGATGGAAGACCGAAGGCGATGTTGTCTCCTCCCTCCTTGGTATTACGCTAGCACACGCATAGTGTAATTCTGGAGAGCGAACAGATGATGGGGAACAGTGAATATCACAAGCTCGCGTCTCGATGCAAAGAGCTGAGAAATTACAGTGGTGATAACTTTAAAAAAGAAAGCTAAAGAAAAGCACGTAACGGTTTGTTTAATTTATTACGCAAAAAACGGGCTTGGCACATTTGCATTGTGTGGGGGCCTTTATGTTCATCATAATTAAACGCTATAGGCTGCCATTCAAATTTAATGGCAGGCACTTAAATCGGTGAAATGAGAAAGTTTAAGTAATTTCACCTCACAATTCAAGCCACTAATGTGCTCATCGGCAGAAGTTTTGAAAGTTGAGACAGTGAGGCTGGACGTGGCTTTATCCATCCATCCATCCATCCATCCATCCATCCATCCATCCATCCATCCATCCATCCATCCATCCATCCATCCATCCATCCATCCATCCATCCATCCATCCATCCATCCATCCATCCATCCATCCATCCATCCATCCATCCATCCATCCATCCATCCATCCATCCATCCATCCATCCATCCATCCATCCATCCATCCTGTATCCATCCATCCATCCATCCATCCATCCATCCATCCATCCATCCATCCATCCATCCATCCATCCATCCATCCATCCATCCATCCATCCATCCATCCATCCATCTATCCATCCATCCATCCATCCATCCATCCATCCATCCATCCATGCATCCATCCATCCATCCATCCATCCATCCATCTATCCATCCATCCATCCATCCATCCATCCATCTATCCATCCATCCATCCATCCATCCATCCATCCATCCATCCATCCATCCATCCATCCATCCATCCATCCATCCATCCATCCATCCATCCATCCATCCATCCATCCATCCATCCATCCATCCATCCATCCATCCATGTATCCATCCATCCATCCATCCATCCATCCATCCATCCATCCATCCATCCATCCATCCATCCATCCATCCATCCATCCATCCATCCATCCATCCATCCATCCATCCATCCATCCATCTATCCATCCATCCATCCATCCATCCATCCATCCATCCATCCATCCATGCATCCATCCATCCATCCATCCATCCATCCATCTATCCATCCATCCATCCATCCATCCATCCATCTATCCATCCATCCATCCATCCATCCATCCATCCATCTCTCCCATAGCCATCTATCTATTTTATTAATTGTTATCCAATCTCTACTTAGTTACCTAAGCATCACTTAAACATCAGTAAATACTTTGAAGCAGATTACCGAAGCAAATAAAGTAAGCAGGTGGATATATGGATGGACGAAAAAATGCGGGCCAATAGATACAAGATGGCTACGGGTTGATGGATTTATTAGCAGGTGGTCGAGTAGACGACAGAATGAATTGCGGATGACCAAAAGTACCATTGGACGTATCAGTGAGATAACTCCTTGAGAATTTCTTTGAGTAACTGGTTAACCAAAAGCTGTTTATGTTTAATGGATGAATAAAAATGTAAAGTTGATGATTGGGTCCACCTGATAAGTGATAGATGACTAGCTGTTTTGACCAGTGGGTGGATGATTAAACGGGTGGATAATGTGAAACCACGAGACTGAAATGTGCGTTAAATGATTGGTTAGTAAACACCTGCGTTTTACACCGCCAATGTCTCCCAAACGGGACGGGGAAACAGTTTTATTTCCAAGCCGAACTGAAAGAAAGGTACTGTCTGTGACCGCCTCAGTTGTTGGCTTGTCTTACAAGCGGATCACATGGAGCTTTGACTATTTATTTAGGGGACTAAAAATTATTTTGAAGTCTATATTGCAGACCAAAAGTTTGGTAGTAACTAAACTGAACCAGAGTCTCAATTAGTGTGCCAAATAAATTTAATTTACGATAAGGGGTCAATTTAACATATTCACTTTAAACAATAGGCGCTTTTCACTGATCTGATATCCTTTACCCCATTCTTCGACTCTTACTCACGCCAGGTCTCTTCCATGCTTTATTAACATTGTTTGGGTGGGAACTTAAGCTATCACAAGTTAGCAACACACGTTCACATTTGAAAAACCAATCCAGTACTCTAATGAAAGCTTAAGCAATTTAAATAGCTGCGAGTTAAATATTTTAATTTGCAAAGACTTCAGACACGGCTGATGTAAAAAAATGAACGCTTGCCTGGCAAAAACTCAGAGATGTTAAAAATGCATATTCAGTTATGTGCAGGTAAAGTACCATTACTGCAAAAGAAGCTAAATTGACCACATAAACGCGTGGTGTTAAAAGAAATCATTAATAAAAATTAGGACGCAAAACTTTGCAACAGTAGTGCATCTATCACTCTGTGCATTAATACCATCCATTAGAAATTTTACTTATCAACTGTTAGATTTATGACAAACGTTTTGTGCATTAGCTTTGTGTATTATTTTCTGCACTTGAATGGCGGCAATTGGAATTTGTGTGTTTTGTTTACGTAAAAGACGATGCTTTCTAGAGAGTTGAATATTGTGTATTTTATTTATTCATTGATTTTAATTTTTATATTGTTAATATGAGACTCGATTGGATATTGTTCTTCTAAACTAGGAGAATATAACTAAGTGTGAAGGTCACGGTGGCGTCGCTGATTGATTTTTAGGCTCTCTTCGGATTCGGGTGTTTCTGCTGCCGATCTTACGTGAAGTGTGCCAGTAAGATGTACTTAGTAATTTGTCTGTGTTTAAATGCCTTGGCAAATTTAATAATTGCTATGTATTTATTTGAGGGCAAAAATGTCTCTAACTTTTTCGAGTCCTTTTTTCAAACTCGCCCTATTTACGAAGTATTAAGTAATTATTAAAGCTCATGTAGTTTACCTTTTTATGACGTTTTGATAACGGGTTAAAATCTTTTTTGTATGTATTATAACAAGATTAGTAGCTGATTTATTGCTATCTGTGCCGCTGACACCCTCAGCGTTAAATCAGTCGGAGAGTTTGTGCAAGATTGTTCTAATGAACGATATGTGGCAGAATTGTAGACGCTTTTTATCAATCCAGCCTCTTGAATATTTTGACCTTCTTTTTCCTCAACGATAGATTCTGTTGCCTTCTTGGGGATTTTATGTTTCATCAATTTCGTTAATTTCTGCTCTTATAAGTCCTTCTGTTTTTAGTTATTTTAAACAGCGTCACATGACTTGAACATAAAGCAGCTAATACTTTGCCATTTCATCGGAAATGCCATTTTAGTTCTTGTTTGCCATTTTTGACTGTTCATAATCTCTTGGGTCCTGAAAATCCATTTAGCATTGTAAACTCATACTATTGAAGCGAGTTATACCTGCACATTGAATAAGGGATTTATAACTTATGAAAGAGTTGAGATTTTTCGTCAACACTCTTTCCATGATTGCACCGTGGAATGTGATGTGAAGCACTTCCTGTTTTACGTGTACGACATCTGCCCGTTTTCCTCAATACATGTTTACTCCTATGCAACTTTTGTCGAAAAGTTATTAAGATATTTTACTCATAGTGAGTATAAAAATCGCATGGCTGAATAACACAGTCACTCTGTGTTCTATTAACAAAGTAATCCACTGGTTGAGGCGACGTATTAAGCCAGTAATACGCCTTCTATGTGGTTTTCACGTTGGCATATATGTGTAATAGGTTTTTTAGAGGAATCAGAGGTAGGATTGAAGGGTGAATAGCAAACGGAAACCTCCAATCTACCATGTCTTCCGACGTTATTTTCCATAAGGTGGAACATTCATTTTCGGAATTCAGGAAGAGCATTGGAAGTAAACGTGCTGCTATAAGCTCATTCTTGGTGGTATTTTATATAATTTGTATTCTAAGCTGAATTGGTGTTAATTCTGGTTGTTTGACATTCCAGACACCATGACTTCGCAACAAATCGACACCAACTGCATGACTCTGACTCGTTTTATTATAAACGAACAGATGAAGTACCCCTCAGCATCTGGCGAGTTGACACAACTCATGAATGGAATTCAAACAGCCGTCAAAGCTATTTCAAATGCTGTGAGAAAGGCGGGTATTGCCGAGCTGTAAGTAATCAGCCGTTTGTTTTCCCATTTTTTCTAGTTTTCCTTTTTGTCAATGATGATTTTGAGCTAGACAAGTGGATATAGTTATGGTTCCACGAATACTGTCTAGATTTTCTTAGGAGAATTGTTAACACACCTCGCAAATTTAAAAAGGAATGTGAAAAGTGGGAATAAAAGGATGGCAGGCGATGGTAATCCGACTATGCCTGTCCAACCGGTGCAGAAGCTGAGTCACGTGACTGCGATAGACTGAAAGCATTTCCTTCATGCCCGTTTGGCAGAATCAGCTTTCGAGGCATCCCCTCTTCGCTTTCAGCCTTTATTATGGGACTAAAAATGACTTTATGGCCTTTAAAATGACCTATTGTAGCGGCATGGAGGTGGGCTTAGTTGTTTCACGAGCACGAAACCTACATACTTGTAGCTCTTTGTGAATGAAGAGTAGACTGTACATGGGTAAGTGAAAATAGTTTTTTTTTTACTTGTAGGGAACCTCACAGGCTTAATTAATGTACTTATAGTTATCTTTGTGCTTCTACAAGGCACTGGGCACCACTTCAACACGTGCGGTCATCATCTGTAGACACATTTCACGCATCCATTACCTTGCCTCCTAGACCGTAGCCACGACGGTTAGCCAATTGTGAATCCACTTTGCCTGGGGATTGTTTTAAAGTTCACAGATGGTGCTGACGGCAGGAATTTTGCCTTGCTAGTCATAGAGAACACTTTGGACCACGTTTCTGAACTAAATAAGCTCTGGTAAAGAACCACAAAGATGCCTGTTTAAATGCTCTGTAATTGCGTTGATTCATCGTCTTACTGTAGCTATGGCTTCACGGGAAGTTCAAACATTCAGGGCGAAGAAGTGAAGAAGTTGGATGTCATTTCTAATGAGCTCTTCATCAACATGATGATTTCTTCCTACACAACCTGTATGCTCGTCTCGGAGGAGAATGAAGAGCCGATCATCGTGGAGCCGAAACATCAAGGAAAGTACATTGTGGCCTTTGATCCACTGGATGGTTCATCAAACATCGACTGTCTGGGTTCGGTGGGATCAATTTTTACGGTATTTCGAAGAAAACGGCACGATCACAGTGCAGCGGATCCGACTGAGGCACTACAGAGTGGAAGGAATGCAGTGGCTGCTGGATATGCGATTTATGGAAGCTCGACTATGATTGTATTGTCTTTGGGGTCAGGAGTGCATGGGTTTACGCTGGATCCGGTGAGAAACTTGACAAAGTCGATCGAACGATGTTCTTCAGTGCATGCTTCCCTCCTTCCATCCATCTGGGAATTAATCCGCCGTTCAAGTGACTTAATTACTCCATTTTCTAACAGTTTCCTCCTTTGTATTTGTAGTTGTACTGTACTTCAATCCTGTAATGCCAGCATTTTTGTGATTCTAGTCTTTGGGCGAGTTCATTCTCACCTCACCAAACATTACAATCCCCAAACGAGGGAAGATTTACTCCGTAAACGAAGGCTACGCCTCCTACTGGTTCAAAGGCATTACAAACTACATTCATGCAAAGAAGTTTCCAAAGGTTTGTTCCTACTTTTTGACCTTATCTACTACGAGAATCTAATTTGTGTGGAGAGGATTGTTTGCAGTCTGACCGTTTGATTTGTGGTGAGGGATGGTTCTTGCCTTTGTTGTTTGCATGTCAGCAGGATAAGCTGCGTAGGGCGTTCCTAGCAAGCATAAGAGGACCGATTTCTTGGAGAATAACTGAAGAAGGGAAATCAGTCAGAGGGAGGAATAGTTTCTTTCCGTGAGAATGCGGGGGTCTAAGGGTCTAAGGGATAGCAGAGACCCTGGGAAGTGAATCCTAGAGCAAAAAGGGTAAAATGACCGTGGCAAGGTACGCCTTGCCTGCCTCTGTTGTGTCCTTTGCTGGCGAAAGATGGAGCGCTTAACTGAAGAAGGTTGGTGAAGCGGCTGTTTAGAACTAAGTAGCAAATTAACAGAAAGCCAGTCAACTTTCTTTATCTGGGTGTATAAGGTTATGATAATTCATTTACTTTAGAGCGGTAAGCCCTATGCGAGTCGGTACATTGGATCCATGGTAGCCGACGTTCATCGAACCCTGCTCTACGGAGGCATCTTCCTCTATCCCGACCTAAGCACCGCTCCTGAAGGCAAAGTGAGTCCCCTTGCT
Source organism: Taenia crassiceps (assembly GCA_023375655.1). Lineage (NCBI taxonomy): Eukaryota > Metazoa > Platyhelminthes > Cestoda > Cyclophyllidea > Taeniidae > Taenia > Taenia crassiceps. Next base: position 1,412,808 of record JAKROA010000007.1, read on the forward strand.
CACCAGTCGATGGCTTCGTTTGGTCCGTGCTCATCCGATGGATGCCGGCTTTGAGGATGATGGAAGGGGATCAGAGCGATGCGGAGGGAAGGAGGCAGGGTCACATACACGAACTCCAAAGAAGTCGGGAACGTTTTTTTCCTTTCAAAATGTTCATGCTAAATCAAATGGCGAATAGTTGGAGGTAGTGGGTTTCATCCATCTCTTCATGGATTGAAGTGTATCGTATCAGCCGTTGTACCACCTACTTATTGCGGATCCATGCCAGCCATTCCTGCATTCTATCGTAAAGCATTTTGCCCACACGTCCTACCGGTTCCCTTTCCACATTACTCAGGCCATTTAGATCATCTTTCCCACCTACTCTGAGGGTGCCTTTTGATTGTCACTGCTCAGTTACTTGATCGCATCAATTCCACTCGTTTAAGCTGTCCAAAGGTATCGCTTTGTTCTACTCATAATCATGGCATCCTTTGGCCCAAACGCTTATCCATTTGCACGGAGCATCACTTGCTATCCACCCACCTGTCGAACCGCCAATGGAGCAGTCTGGCCACCCATCGCTGCGACTATCCCTTCATCTCGTTCCTTCACTAATACATCGCCCCGTCAGTGTGCCACTCAACTTCAAAATGCAGTATTCTTAGTTGGGAGGAAAGTTTTTCAGCACTTTTACGGTAGTTTGCAAAAATACCAGTCTTAAGAAAAGGAATCAAATCTTTAGCTCTGATTGTTCCCTCAGTCCTCATTCCATTCATGTAATTACCAATTCAGCTTTCTGTGAATTCATTCGTTGAAACATCCTCCAGAGCGGACATCTATGCAAATGTGCTGAACTGCCTCGCCTAGTTGTCATAACTTTTGTTGACAATCATTGACAAGTGGGCTTTGTGTGCTTGCGCGTAGCCGGAATCCTAGCCCTAGCATCCAACCCGAATAGGTGGTTGAGGTCCCTGTCTCCGACGTGAATGAGTAATCAAGGCGGCTTCGGTCGGTCCGTACGCCCGTAGCGGCTAGGGAGCGGACGGTTCTCGGTTGTCTGCGTGCTAGTGCTCTTTGCGAGGGGATCAGGAGAGGGACCAAATACTCAAAGGTTGGGCATAAGAGTTGCAGGCATCTTTGTCACTTGCTTACCCTCGATGGAATTACGAGGGGACGTGATATGACTTGGTGTCAGGTAAGTAGTAGCAAAGTGAAGGTCTTCTCACTCGTCCATTCACCCACATTTTCTGCCTTTAACTGGCTTATCTCTCCATAAACGAATGCTTCGTTCTTGGCGGATTCTTCAACAGCTCCAATGCTTTTTTTAGCTGCGACTACTCTATGAATGTATTCCAATGGCCTACATAGTGGAACAAGCTGGTGGCAAGGCGGTGACAAAGGAGGGCTTGAAGGTTTTGGACATGAAACCGACTCACATTCATCAACGGGCTCCCATCTATCTTGGCAGCTCAGAAGACGTGGACGAGGTCGTCCAGTTTCTTGTCGAAGCCGCTAAAGGTGACCAATGAATGATATTACACTCTTAATCTGTTAGCTTTGATTTTTTTGGCTTTTTTAACAATTGAATAACCTTGATTAAATAATAAAACGCCTCATTTAATGGGTGAATGGCCACCAGTTGATGCGCTGGCAAGGATTACCTGACCAGAACTCTTTTATCTCAACAGGAAACCTGCTGAATGGCTGTTGTTCTGGGAGAGACTTCTCTCTATTAGACAAAAGTAGAATTTTTTGCCCTTTTCGCCCCAGAAACTACTGGTGGTTTGTGGTCTTTACTTAATTCATGAGCCTGGAGAAAATTTGATGCTATACTCATGAAAAAGGGCAAATTTCGATGCTTCTCTGTCGCGGTGGCATGTTTGATTTATCAGAACAGGAGAGAGGGCTCTAGCCACAATGAAAGTGCACGGCTATTTGTAGGCTTTCAAAATTTATTTTCCAAGGTAGATTAGTCGACTAAAGGAATTTTTTTCATGCGTTGTCGAATTAAATTGCCGCTTCGGTTAACTAGTCTCGGTCTCTTCTCTGATTGGCTCGTGTGGACGACCTCGAGGTCAAACAAGAAAGGGGAACGCATGGGCAGTTTTAGCACTGTTCTTTTGGGTTGATTCTTTTTTTCTATTCTTTCTTCTGGATCATATTTGCATTTCTGAAGGAGGAAAAAGTGGCTGATGAGATTGAGGTGGTACGGCAACGATGTAGTTGAAGGTTAAAGCGGGGTTGGTTGTTTAGTGGTATTAACGAAGTGTGTGGGTCATAGACTAAGTCATCCAAGCCCCATCTTCCCATCAAACTTTTATCTATTTATAAGTCTGTCCACAACCTCTATCAAATACACCAGTTTTAGATCCAGTCGCCCGTCTAATCACGTGATGATCTGCTCATATGAATATCCGTCCAGCCGTCTTTGCTTTCACTCATTTATCCATTCGTCACCGATGCATGCATCCATTTTGGTGTCTTTATTGTAATACCTTTCATCAACTCATTTAGTTATTCTATCGGTTCCATTTATGTGGATTTATTCCTTCTTTTATACATCAAGGCTCCTAAATCTTTTGGAACCATCATCCTTGCCATCTCATAGCTACCAGTTCAACCTCATATACACTGATTTGTCATGTGACAAAGACTGTGTGATCGTTTAGTAGCGGGTCGTTCAAAGCGTCAGATAAAGGAGGTTTGAGTGCCGGTGCGTGAAATGAACCACCATTTGTGATAGACGATGGCAGTAGCGGCATTTACTTATCAGCCTTTTGAACTCATACTCGAAACCGTTCTCTGCAGAACAAAAAGCGTTTCTCACCTGAGGTCCAGAAGGCACGCGTTTAAGGGAGGAATGCCTTTCAATTCGCCCACCTTCTGTTGGCCCAGTCGATTGGTGGTCGGACTGTGAATCAGCCTGATTGGGAGGGATAAAAAAGGTGGCTTCATACAGGAATTGTTCCACCAAAATAACCTTCCTTCAGAAACCCATTGTTTTATAAGTTGGTAGGCTATAATGTTAATCTAAGGGTGAATAAAGTATTAATTTGAAATGAAACGCCTTCCATTTAAGTGGCTGTTCGGACTGTCACTCCGCCCGATTAGTGGGGGTGGAAGTGGTGAACGCACGAAGGCGTCGCTTTCCTTGAAATAAATCGAAACAATTTTCCTTATAATAATTGAGTCCGTAAAGTGTTAAAATGACGTAGCTTTTTTTCTTCAGCGAAGAAAAGCCTTTAAGGTGCAAAGTTTAATAAACTATTCCCTTAAAGTAAACAATGTACCCATAAATTTGTCGTTAATGGGTCAACGCCTGTCAAGTTGGTGGAGAGTGCATGCGGGCTTTTGGCATTGCTAGGTGTAAATAGCTAGTATATTGTGCTATCATGCCTACAATCGTTTACATGGACGCAGTGTGAAACCCTCACATTGGTAATTCATTCGAGTACACTTTAATGTCGCCTGGGTGGGTTTGTTCGGTGGCGATTGAACTGAAAGGGTGGAATTCAAGTTTGATCGTCTTGTGGTGAGGTTGACTTAGTTCTAAAACCAGAGGAGCTCCGCACACAATTTACTACAGGAGGCGCCAGGAATACTATCGGAAGTGCAAATAAGGCTTTCGGAAGTAATTAATAAACCACATTTGACAAGGCTCTCCATTTCCTGGGCCCGCCGATAACTGCAGTTTTGAAGTGGGGTAAGGTGCTTATAGGCTGTCTAATGATTGTTTTTTAGTGGAAAGTGAGTTTCGCATTCAAAAGTCAAGCAGGTGAACATACTACTTACTATCTCAAAGTGACCTACACACCACTACTCTATACACGTCTGAGGCACGCAGGGGTGTATAGAGGTTTGATTTAGTGCACTTGAAAAATTCGCTTACCGAAAATTAAATTATGTCTACAACTAAGGTGCTGCAAAACCAACTTCTCTTCATGAAAAAGTAGCCAGAAATCGTTATTCAGTCAAGGCGACACAAGTCCTCATCGTTTGTTCCACTGCAAGCCATACCTACGAGGCTCGGAGTGAAAACTAAAACCAAATGGCAAACATTGCTTCACCTCCTGCACTGTTTGGATACAGCAATTGCGTGCCGGATAAGAGAAGTGGAAGACATGGTCCTCCAGCCGAGTCTACAGTCATCAATGCCGAACCTTATTTAGTCTCAGATTGGTTTCACGCGCCTCCAGAGAGGCAAACAAATGCGTCGGATGCATGAAAAGAACAAAAACACAGAAGGAGTTTAGTTTATTGACTTATTCCAGCTCCCCAAGGTAAATGGCTAAGCACACCGCACTTGATTGGGTCGAGAAATTTGGGGGGGAACGGGGGTTTAGGAGCCACAATTCTAAAACTTTACTTGTCCTTCCAACCTCTGCCCCTCCCAGGAAGGGAAATAAAAAGCGTCACATGAATAAGTGAATGCATTGGGTGAAATTATCACGCCATCGGAGTGTTCACTTGGGACCTGTTTGCGCTGTTTATCACGTGAGACGAGGAGTAATTAGAGAAATTAATTAAGTTCTTGTTTACTTTTGAAGTGAAACGAAGAGGGTGATAGGTCTATCGTGCATGCTGATGTGAGCCCTTTCGCTGCAGAATTGCATTGTCAATTTGAGCGCACTCAGAAAGGCGGTTCGGTTATTGCGGCGTCTAGATGCGTGGCACGTGGGTCCCAAAGGTCGGCGCCAATGAATGGGGAAAGGCGCGGGTTGAGTGCGGTGGTAGAGAGACGCTTATTAGGGTGAGGGAATAGCTGATGAATCTAGCCGGTGAACTATTGAAGGGTTAATTTAACAAACTACCTGGTGATCACTACATCCATCCAATGGCTCTGTCTCTTTGTCGACATTCTTCCATCCACCCGCTATTCAAGCAATAATCATGCATTTATCTATTCTACTATTCATCCTCCATCCTCCTTCCATGTATCCTGTATTTTATCCATCCATTCTCTCGACAGTGCATTAATCCGTCCGTCTCCCTATCCACCCTTCCATCCGTCCATCCGCCTACTTTATTCACTCATCCACGCATTCATTCACTTTCCGTCCGTCTGTCCACCCGTTCATATATCTGTCTTATATCCGCCCTAAATCCATCCATTCGCCTAATTGCCTAACTTGAGTTAGCTCAACCACACATGCATTCAATCGTTCGTCCACTTGTCAATTCTTCCATTTTGCCGGATCATTTGGGATTCAACAATCCATCGCCATCCACGACCTTTATGTAGCCGCTGCGGCGCACCAAATCGCTTGCTCGCCATCTAACTCTTTAGCCGACCCAGAAGTTATTAGTCTCGGAGAAGCAAGCACTACCGCGCCAAAAGGAGGACCAAAAGGTTAAAAAGGTTTAAAAGTTATTTACAAACAAGTAAACACTCCATCCTCCAAATGCTTTCGTGGATAAGTAAGAAAAGTCTCAGCCTCGACAAGAGACCACAAAGAGGGAGTTGCTTTACTCGGTTTTTACATAATCAGTCCTCTGAAGGCTGTTTACTATCTGGAGGTCGGTTTGCTTAGCAATTAAAGACTAGTCGCTCATAACTTTCCAATGATGATGACATCTGAAAAGTCTTAGCAACGCGCCGAGATGCTCTTGAGAGGACCAAATTGCAGGATGCATAACCCGAGGTGTTCAACTGTGTGCATAATGATTTGTTCGTTCACTTGCAGGTCTTAAACCCAGACACCGATCAAGTCATTTGCAGCTCTCTCTTTCATCCATTCGTTGTTTGGATCCTCACCAAAGAGGCGCTATTAAGACTGTCCGAATAGGAGACTAACTTCAACCCACAAGACGCACCCGAAGGAAGTTTGCACACATGCGGGCTATAGGGTGCCTCAGAATAAAAGCCAGCATAAAATGCCTTCAACTGTCTCATTTCAGACAACTTTACTCTTGTTTATACCAAAAGCCAAGGGTTTCAGTACTGACGTGTCGGGGATCTGGCTACACAATTTGTGTTGTTTTTGCATCAGAATATGATTTTTATGCGAAAGTAACTGTTGCAGCATAATACCAAGCGCTAAACATGTTCTCCCATTTTCATTAGTAGCTGGTGAGCAACAGGCACTGGTCCATAAGACTGTGCATGGAATTGAAGGCGTGAAACACTTGTGTACAGACATCGGCTTGTGGCGGAATCTATGCAGACAACCCGACGTTGTAAAAACGAATCCATGCTTATCCACAGTGGTCGGGACCGTGATAAAGCTGATCCCACCTCGTAGCGCAGCATTTATTCCCGTCGGTGTCGTAAAGATGCAAGTTCTTTAGTAAAACTAAGTGCACAGACTCATGCATGGTCATGTGCAAGTCAAAAAGTAGGTACGGGACAGCTTAGCTGCAATGGGATCGACATCAAAGGTGAGGACCTTCTAAAGTGCCTGCTTAACAGCATAAGAGTCTTGTGTATGCCTTCTACAGTTAAAAACATGTTTGTTGCTTTTATAAGCCAAAAGGTGGAAGTTAAAGGTGACACTTTGGTCATTAATAGGTGCCTAAAAATGTACGATTTAATGGCCAAGTTGACAAATTTTATAAAACCGTGACTGTGAAATACACTTCAAAGCAATTGACCCAACAGATACTTGAACAAACAACTACCTATAAAATATGGGCAGAAGCCTAAATAAGGACAAAAAATTTAGGCATTAACCTTCGATGGAGTTCCTGGCGCAGAGTTCAAGCGCGCCAGCCGGCGTCGCCGATTCTTCCTTCGTCGACCACACTTTCGGTGCTTGCGACGTCGCCTTTTGCGTTTCGCTACGGGAGCAGAATTTCCCCTAACATTCATATTTTGCGGTTTCTCCACGATGAACTCGCTTTCACGGATGGAGCTGGTATCAGAAGCACTGCTGCTTTCTGCCTCATCGCCTTCCACAAGGAAATCACCATATTCATTGAAGGCGTTAGCAAAATCATCCACTGAGCCTATATTGTTTTCAAGATCCATGCTGCTTTCTAACTGTCCTATAAATTTCACAGTGTAAACACATCTACTGAAATAATTTCAGTAGCGCAACTGTTTACAAACCATACCAGGTTTTAATGGCTTCAGTGAGTTTTTCGTTTTCATCGATACAATTCGGTTAAGCATCATCTCCTGCAGCATACCTTTGCCCATTTCAATCAGTGTTTCGGTAAACTTACTATCAAAAAGTACTAGCAATGCAATCTCTTTTGCCTACGTTTCGTTACTTCGAATTTTGTGAAATTCCAAAAGAGCTAGGGCGACACTTTGACCGAGTGCCTGGAGATCTTCGCGATCAAAGTAGCGAAGATTGGACCTGTATTTAGAAGGGATTGTGAATTAAGTTTCAAAAGTGGAAAAGACATACCCAGGCTCTAAATTGGTGCCAAAAAGCGAGGTTTCCATCGTAAAACAATGAGTTAAATTAAACTTTCGCCATAGAGTTATTCGGGCGCATCCCTCGCGCCAGGGCTGTAATGAAAACCGACAACTTCGGAAGGAAAAACGGCGCGGATCCTACAATCAATTAATTAGGTTGGTCTTAATTAAAAAGGCAATGATATCGTTCACTATCCCAAAGACTTCTCCTGATTAAACAATTGACTAAATTTATTAAACTGATCTACGATTGTGATTTCATTTTTTGTAGAATAAAATCCTATTACCTGTTTACTGATTAGATATGGAATCATCCTGTCGATCAAGTATTGTTTCGGGTTTGTAAGATAGGTTTTCGGTGGTTCTGTTAAACCTCCAGTGCTAACAGATCGGTACCCAGAGTCTGTTCCGTAGATAAATGCGTTGAAAGCTTGACTGTGTCCATGAAAGTCGCAGAATATTACATCCTGCGAACAATTGATGGTATATTTAAAATGGTTTTCCTTGTTCGTAAAAGATAATTACCTTGCAGGTTTCCTGACAGTGTTCTACAAGTTTCCTCGTATAATGCACCTCTGGTATTCGATCCGATCCATAGATCGTGTACGTTCTATTTACATCTCTGCCAACAAGGGAACACCTAAAGTTCCTCATTACAGAAAGCCAAACTCCATCCCCACCTATAATTTCCCACTATGACCCCATCGGCATTCAGCATTGGGACCAATTTGAACACATAATGCCGCCTCAATTCTTTGGCTTTGGCGTTACGCTGATTAGTCAATAATTCCATCAAACCCTTCATATTCCACGAACCGACTGTTTCACCGGGATGAACGCGTGCGGTGAGAACCGCCGCACATTTCTCACTATCTGGAATAGCTAATAAAGTGGCATTTCTACTTAGTTTTTATCAGTAGTTGGTGTATCTAACATTAATTTGTGGGGTTCGTTTCGCCTCAGAGTCAGGTGGAAGGTAGAGAAATTGTCGAAGTCTTAAAAAATGCAACAATGCCTGAATCCCACGTAAAATTACTTTCTATTGGGTATGCATGTTAATCCATTTTGATAGTGGTTTAGGAAGTTACGCCTTCGTTGACTGCTTTGAGTGTACATGGTAGTTTTGAGTGCTGAAGATGAGTTGTTGGAGAACAAAGCTGCTTTTCTAGCAGTTGCAAGCCAAACCAATCCATAAAATAATGCATTTGACCTTTTATCCATCCGCTCAAATGTTAAGCCATTTATCCCAAATTCTAACCCGATTTCAGTGTGGAATATTTGAAGGAAGCTTGTGGTCTCTTCCTGAGTAATTAACGTTGCTTACAGATCAACCTCAAGTGTGACACTATCTAGAGAAAGTTAAAGACCAATCACCTCAAACGGTATTAGGATATAATGCTCCTGCATCACTAATGTACCAAAGTTTGCATGAAAGAATTAAAGATTGACAGGCTTTCAAGCTCCGGGTCAATAAGATGGACCTTGTATCACTGAACTTTAAAGATGTCAAAGGTGTCATTCAATAAACACCTCATGGCTTCATAATAAGCCGCCAAAATATTAATATCATTATTTAATGAAAACCACCGTGATTGTTGGCTAGCTAAACTGCCTTACAGTCTGGATTTGGGTTTGAAGCAGTCGACTGGAGTACCTTTCTCCTCCAGAATGAATTGTTGGAAATACTGGCATGTTTCAGGTAACTATTTCGGGGTCCAGGTTCAATTAAGTAAATTGGATTATGTCAGATGCTAGCAACCTACCAGGATCAGTTATAGTTATGAGAAAGCAGGTATTTCCGGCAAAGGTGGAGCACAGTTTTTCACACCTTACACTGCCAGGCGGCAGCTTTCTAGATCTCTGCATCATATCATGAATGTCGGCCTTCAAATCGGTGTAGGTGTAGGGATAACAGTGGGCGAAGACGCAAACATCGTTGTCGTAGGGGAAAACCTAAAAAGTAAGCTGGTTGCATGTGTATGCTTGGTTTTGTGGTAGAGAAGGAGCAGAAAACGGCTAAAGGCTCTTCAAACTTTGTGGTACAGTCTTCCTGTGGAATGATCCATCGCTTGCTTGACTCCGACCGCCTCCTTGGTTATCTCTTCATTTTTCTCGACTGTGATTAGGCAAATATAGGTAGAAGTCGTGGCTTAGAAAAATGGAATGGAGATAGAATAGGAAGGGGAGCAGTAATTGCCTTTCTTCCATCCGTCTTTAGGCCCTAGCCTTCCCATGGGCCAAATTTCACCTAATATGCATAGAGTATGAGGCTCCAATAGGGAATATTTAGCAGTTAGTTGGCCATTTAGTTTCGTTCGAATTCGGTTAGAACCTTCTTTTAAACCCACTAAAGCCAGCCAAACCTGTACCACACTGATAGATCGTAGTCATCTCCAGCCTTTCGGCTTGCAGCAAACAGATATTTCATAATGACCAGCTACTTCTCCAACTGGGTTTTTTTGTGAGTGGAGCGACAAGTGCCCTTTAAGTGTGGGCGTGAGAACACACAATAGTATGCACGACCGCTCTAGGCCAGCAAGTAAGTCAAAAGAAGGCATAACTGAGGAGTGTAAGAAAGATCACTGTACTGGAGGACTGACGACTACCCATAGAGTCATAGGAACGGACTTAATCGAAAAACTGTCCAAACTGCCTCAGCCATCCTTTGTTCAATAAAATGCATGAAATTGAGTTACATACCATGCTCCATTTCAGTTCGTAGTAAGTAGTGCCCCTTCTCAGGATAGGATTTTTTTCTGCTCTCAAATTCTTCCCGTAGCTGATTTAGGACAGATGAAAAAATGCTGACCATATCCTTAATCCACCAAAAGGGAGGAACAAAATTAAAAAGCGTTAACGCATTAGCGAACAAAACATTAAGACTGCTTTATTTCTTTACACTAAAAGAGTTCATTTTGAGATCGTAAAACTCAAATTGGATCATTTTCATAGGACTTTTCGGATTTGCATTTCGCGCTGTAAGCAAATGATTAACAGTTAAATAAGTTATGCTACTGGTAGGTAATAAGTAGAACGTTTTACCTTGTATCTGTTCCCACTCGTGTCCATCCATTACCTGTTTTCTCGGCCAATTTCTTGGAGTAAAACAGAATTTTTTCGCCTATGCAAAGGCTATGAGAAGCGCAGACTTAAACCTACCGATTTTTACTAGCCGTTTAGTCTTGAGTAGGTTTGCGATATGAAAAGTGTACTCCACCCCGCTTTTGGCACCAGCCACTTGAAAGAAGAACCACTGAACATGCGATTCGGTCACTAGGTCCGGCGTTAGCACAAGTTCGTACTCGTAAGTGCCACTAAAAGTTATATAAACCCTTTTTTGTTAACTTCAAGCAATGAAAGCGGCGATAAGTGCGCAGAGTTCTTTTAAAAAATTTGATTAATATTGTCGCATCGTATTCTGCAGTGTTGTAAACCACTCCCCAAATGTGATTGTAAGAATATTTGTATTTATACATTAATTTATAGATATTTAGAAATATTTATAAAGTTTCATCGACTTGCATTCGCCTAGCCTGCTTCAGATTACCCGATTCAAACCTCGACTCGAAAATCAGTTCTCCTTCCTCTTTGGAAGCATCTGCTCTTCTCATCCTCACTTCCATTGGTGGACTTGAGTCCGCATCGAACACCACAATTGGTCGCTTCAAGGCCGCATTACCCTCCACTTCTCCCATTGGCCGCTTGACAAAGAGGTGTTCAAGCTTTGAAAGGATCCTCTCTCTCACCTGACGCGTCCTTTCGAATCCCCAAAATTCGACTCCATCTCGAAGACTTGGTGGAGGGCCCAGAGGCCCCAAACCAAATGGCCAAAAGGGACCGTCTATGTTCCTTCTCACACCCCATCTATCTGTAATCTCGAAGTGGATATTTTTGCGTTTGGCAGAAACGAGAAAGCCCAGTTTTGAAGAACCAAAGTGAATTGTCTAGGGGAATTTAGGGGTGAGATTCTTGAATATAATTTACCCTCTTTTGTAGGGGTGAAAGTTGGCAAAATACCTCAATTTCATGCTTTTCCGGCTCGTGACATCTGAAGTTAGCCTCAATTTGCTTCCAAGAGATTTGACCTTGGAGCAGTAAATCAACAATTTCATTGGTTATTCTCCAAGTGTGAAGAGAAGGCTCAGGCATCGAGGAACCATATGAAGCTTCGGTTTCCGTGTTGCTATCAACAATTGAGGAGCTTTTAATCGAAGCATGCCTCATGTAGGCCTCTACGGCCTGATGAATTGAGTTGGGTCTCCTGATTTCCGAGCCATTAACAAATAACGAATCAAGACACCGCTTTTCCTCCAGCCGATGTTCCTAAATCATCCTTAATTGACCAGTCCTGCAGCTTACCTCATTTATCAACGGAATCAAAGGAGGCGGTTCAAAAAATCTCCTTACTGGCAAAATTTCCTGCATTAGGAGGTCTTGCCTATGCTTGCTAGCAGATTTAGACTTGATGTAGAAGGATTCCGGATTGAGGCGACCATCAATGCCGTCTAGTAGGAGAGGTGTGGCTTTCCGAAAGGTACGCAGTCGATTGGATGCGAAAAGGGGATTGCCGGATTGGTTGGAAAACTGTTGATACGCCTGGATATCGGGTGGAGTCAGGTGGCCCGGGAACGCTAATTCGTGGAAAACCATTCTAAATTTAAAAGAATTTTGGACATTTTTAGCTTCTTCCATTGAATAAATTCTCCATTGCTTATTGGGCTCTCGATTTTGGCTTAAAAGCCGGCGCAACAACCTTGTTTATAAAATCAGTTATTTTTCGTAGCTGCGGTTGTGACTATGTAGTTGTCGCATGGTTGTAAAAAGAGAATTTAATCCCTTCCGTAGGCACAATAAGCAAGCTAATTTGTAGCTGAAAGGAGCCACGATGTGACAGGACCTCGCCACCTCCCATTTGGCTTCAAAGCAGCAGAATATTTCTTTTATAGAGCCATTAACTTTTAAAATATGCCTTTCTTAAAGAAGTATACGTTAGACTGCTGATTGGCTGCCTTGTTTCATGCGACCCTGTCATTTGCTGGTGGTTGTACGACTGCGTCCGGCATCTATCCACTCGACATTGGCAGAACTGAAAGAGGACTATTCGTGAGTGTCCGTCTGGATCAATCAAGCAGTCGGATTAGTGCCATAATTCCTTTCTTCATCCCCGTCTTCTTACAAGGCAAGACAGGACATCGTATGGCTTCGAAGCAAAGAGGGAGGAGGGGAAGGGGAGGGATAACGCCTCCTCCTCATCCTCCCCGCTATTCAGCACGGCCAAATCGCATGATTGTAGATGATATTATCCCAACATTCGAGAACCTGGCGCAGGGTTGAGATGGGGGGCAATAGGAGTTCCTTTTGGTCGTTCATTGCTAGTGGCTAATATTGCTTCCCATTTGGAAAGGAGTTGAGCTTGCAAGCTTTGTGAAGCTGCTTGTAATCTCAAAGCAAATGCCAATTTCGAGAGTTTATCCGCCTTTTCCCTGGAACACCTCCTTGTGACTGATTGGTAGTAACGGGGAGACACTTGAGGTTGGCCAGTATCCGCAGTGAGACAACATCCAATCAGCACACAGTGACAACACGAAAATGGGAGGCTTCCATGGCTCAGAATTCAGCCAGGAGACCCTGTGGTTCTGGCTGTTCTAGCTGATCTCTGCAAGTCCCAAATCTTGACCAACTCTGGTCGCATTCTTCAGGGTGTCAGGGTCAACTCACATGGTCACCAATCCGACACGTCCAAACCCCGATGTTTCATTGGAGCTCTCAAATTGCATTTTAGTCAAATAAGGGTGGTAAAATGGCAAAGAAAAAAAAATAATAATTCGATAAGGATTTATGGCGAAAAATCTTGGTGCTTTTGACACAAAGGACGACTTAGACAATGGTTACTGCTATTTGCTACCTCCTTATAGGACATTTCAGTGGATGGCGGATTCCATTCCTGCTCGATCGACCCTGCATTATTCCAACTGTCCACATATTTGAGCTATTTGCTTTAAAAATGTCATTAATCATAAGTGTCCTTCCTTTAGGAATTCGCCATGTAATCTCTACTGACAATGAGACATTTCTCCTTGTCAGTCCCTCCATAAGGGCGTCAAACCCAACTTCAAGAATGGTGATTGTGAAAAGCGAACAGCCAAAACGCCACAATTGCGGTAATGCTTTCGCTAGGCTTAACTGGTTAGAACTCAAAGCCGAAGGATTGTCCCTTCCAATCTCCCAATTGGACCGAAAGCTTCCAGTATGCAAAAAGCAAGGCTGGAGAGGAGGTGACTCGTGAATAAATTCATCCTCCCAAGAGCCCAGCTGAGTCCAGCCTGTGTTGAAGCGCTGAAGTGAGGCGCAGCATCATTCTGCCTTGGTTTGGCGCCTACTGCATAGCGGCCTCTGACCAAACAGCCAATTCACAAGGACAAGGCACCCGCAGAGGGTGGACAGCACTTCCACCGAAAAGAAACTACCTAAACGCTGCTTGGGACGACTTAACAATAACTCGGAAGAAAGGTGAATATCCAACCGCTAGAGTTCTTAACTCCTTCCAAACAATTCCACCATCCATCCCACTCACTGGCAGAGAATAGAATCCAAAATCCAGACACGTATCATCAAGAAGAGGAACAAAAGGTGAGGAAAGGTTTTAACGCTTTAGGCAAAATAAAAACAATGAAAAGGTAGAGGGTGAAAGCTACCTTGAAATGCAAATGCCAGGTGTGTTGTTGTCAACTTTTCCACTTTTATCCTGCTGTATCGAGGCTGTGGAATGAATGGCGAGTGCTGCTTCGCGCATCTCGCCATGGTGATGAGTTGCAAACAAAGATTGTCGCTTTTGTTTACATTAGCGATCACGTTTCAAGGCTGGTGATTGCATACTCATTGGGTGGAATTAGCCTCTCCTATTTTTCACGCTACTTCACCAATGGTTGTTACCTTTTGTGTCCCAAAATTTCACATTTTGTACTCGCAAGATAGGCTAAAGACAAGTAGTAATGCGTTGGCTGTCTGTTGGACTCAGAGGTTTGGAAAAGGGACCACAAGGTGCTCCGTCATTGCACCTGCCTCGGGTAGACTGGCCTCGAGATCACGGCATCAGTCTTCTGCCCCTGAATAGCCTCAAGGAGGTGCATTGGTGACAGTGAAAACCGAAGATCCATCCTGATTCCTACTGCTGAGGAAATAACATTAACGAGGTGGGCGGAAGATTTGTGGATGATCGCCTGATGATTACTGACGTTTGACAACCACCCCAAACCCGTATTCTCTAGGGGAGGCTGTCAACAAGGCAACAATCCAAAAAGCCTGCAAAGTAGCTGCCTGTGTTTTAAACGCGGGGCGAAAGTTGAATAGATTGGAGCTGGACAAGTTTGAGGTGTTAGAAAGGTGGCAAGGAGGAGTAAATAAGTTATCGCATCCCCATAAAATAATTTTACGCCTCGTTTCTAGCTGCATGACTCCACCAGTGGGCCGGTACCCTCACAACCAGCCATGAATTCGCTTGATGGCGCGCCCATTTCACCGTCCCCAGTTTCAATTCTCATACAAGACGCGGCTCCGGATCCAGGCGAACCACTGGGAGAAGTCAATGGATATTTACTCCTTGCAACTGGTTCGAAAGTATTGTTTCACAGCACTGAAGTGGCCATGGACGATGTGCAAGGGAAGAGTGTGGCTGTGCAATTCTTCGATTCATTTTTGTGGAAGCATACACATTCTGCCCAAACATTGGATGTTATTTGGTCTTTGGGGCCATCTTGGCTCCGCACAGCAATTCATGTGCCCTCCAGCCGTTCCAGAACCACCTCAATCTCGACGCCTACTTATATCGGACAGCAGTCTTTTGCATCGCACTTCTTTAAATTATTACCGCGGTCATCAGCTTTGATTTGTGACGATCGACGTTCGGGCCTTCCCATGCAATGCTAAGTAGTGGGGCAAAAGTACCCAAAAGAATTGGATCTGTGAGTGATCCCCGCATGTATAATGACGCATCTTTGACAGAATGAAGCGTTTGTGCGCCAGGCACCTCAGTCAATTTGATGTTGGCACTGCGTTACTGGAATCGCGCCCTTCTATATGGCAAGAGGTTGAACTACAGCTTCTTCAGGAGAAATTTCAGGTGGCTTTGAGGAGGTCAATTTAGGGGGTCCATTGAGCGCCCAAACACCCTGTTCCCTCATCGCGATTGCAGCATTGAGACTGTACCACAATACAAACGTCGTACAATGACAGATTATGGGAAGCATTCAAAAGAGAACCCGAAAGTCCTCGACAAGCCTGTTCGTGTAAACAAAAAGTGATTGAAGTCCAGAGTCGATGCACTTGATTGAGCCTTTTTCTCACTTTCCTTCCCGATTGACCTTCAACAAACAATAGAAGTTTAAATGGGAAAAAGGTTGCCCAACCACTTGTACTTGATTGCCTAGTACGAATTCCAAGTGACTTTAAATGGAAGAGGAGAGGAAATGCATTCCACAAGGTGCCATGTGGAATCGTGTCACACAAAATCGATAATCAATAGGCGTTTTCCACGCGTCTCCCACGTGTTTGACATGACTTTGGCAAGGCTCTAGCTCCTTGCTTTCCAAAGGGTCAAATTTGACCTAACAACATCTTGGCTATGGAGGAGTATGACACTGGCACCTCTTCAAGCTCTGCAGTGAAAACTGGACCTTCAAAAATTGACACTTCCCACTCTAATAGCAACATTTTTAAACTATGCAGACTTGACAACTCCTTTCCGGAGAATGAAGAGTCCGTGGAAATTAATGTCAACGAATCAGGCGAGAGTTCTCTCTCCGATTCGGGTTTCCTACTGGACTGTTCGCCAAATTTTAACAACAAAATTGATGGCAACTTTGGATTGGCATCAAGCAGTGTCATGGCGACAAGCGAGCACAATGCCAACATAGATTATCACGGTTGCGATAATACATCCTCACCACCAAGCGTGGCTGTGTCCTCGGAGGAAGGATATCTTAAAGCCGTTCAGGGAAATAATGTAAGTGAGGTGACAAGTTGTGCCCGTCAACCACTTCACCGTGAAAAGTTATCAAAGCGCGAAGATTCCAACCAAAGTGTTAAGTGGACCAACCACAAAGGTCGTGTGCCACGAAAACCGCGAATTTTTTCCAAAAGGACTCTAGAAATCTCCATGGAACCTGAGAAGTGTTGGAGCACTTCCCAAGATCCCCTATCAAAATATCAGGAATCGTCCGAATCGCGCTCCAGCTCCTATCCCAACAATCGATCACCAGGTCCGTATCATGACACCTTCAATGACGGTGAATGCTCGGATGAGTATTGCCCGTCGGCTCCTTCCTCAACTCCAAACAATTCCTCTGGATATTCTGTCAGTTCGACCAACAGATCGTGCTCTCCGTGTAAATACCTAGTGAAGAGAAGAGGCTCGGATAAATCCCCAAAGGAGCCCTTCCTTATCAAAGTTGGTGACTGTGATGGCGGTTTCAAGATTAACTTCGAACTGCCACCTCCTCCCGCCGGTTCTCGTTGCAAAAGACGCTCCAAGGCTGAGATTTTGTGTCATGATAGAGGCAACACCGAGACAATACGCGAATTGGAGAGTTCTTGCACGGACAGCGGATTTGAATCAATTCGGCGCCAAAAGGGTGGCAAACCAGTTCGACTTAGAGACGACTCCAAGAATTGCTTCGCTGGAACAAGTGACTCAGAGTGTCAAGTGATCACACGAACCAAGTCTTGCACTGACGACTTTAATTTGTGCTGTCGACCCTGTAAGGGAAGAGCCGGCACCAAATTGGGTCAAGGGGAGCCGTGCTATCGACGATGCTCTTGCTCTCCGTCAGGTGGGTGCATCAGTACCTCCAATACGTGGTTTTGTAATAACTATGCTCCCAGAGTGCGAGACAATTGTGTTCAGACGTTCTCTCAACTGGATAAACGACATCAATGGGTACAGTGTGTTGAAATGTCTTGCCAATCAACCGATCAGTGCTGTCAAACTCCAGTCTCCTCTTGTAGTGTGGAATTTGAGTGTCAGCCACAGTTGAATCAGAATCCTTGCAAAGGTTGCAGACCCTGTTCAAGCTGTTTTATTCCACGCAACTGTTCCGCGGCGATTCCACGTTGGCGGTCTGCCATCGCTGAAAAGGGATCGCCCTGTTACGATGATGATGCCTATTCCATGGAGTCCTTTTATATTGTGCCTGAAAAGAAACCCAGCAGTGATGGAACGAATAGCCATTGTGGAAGTGCTGGCAATCATTGTGAAGTTGATGTTGACATTGACGCCGAGGTGACGTCGGTCTTTCCTGAGGACACAGACACATCGACCATTTCTTCAAGTATAATGCGACTCGGTTTGGCCGCCGCCACTTCTCCAAGATACATCACACGAGAGGCACGGATAAAAAAATGAGGTGAAAAGTTGCTTTTTTATTTTTTTCTCCAAAAGTTTCTGCTATTAAGTTTGGACATTAAATTTATACGACTATCATCAATTGCATTTGTTTTAACTCGCTGGTTTAAAGTAGGCTCGTAGAACCTGGACTCGACTTGTCTTCTGATGATCTGATTTGTGTGAAAATTGCTTGAGATGGGAGGAACAGTCTCTTCCTCAGCAAAAGCCAATCGTCGCTGCAAAACCCGCCACCACGAATTAGGCGAGACTTTAATGTGCTGGACAGGTCAGCATGACACCATCCGACGGCTCAAAGTGAGGTCCCTTACTTTCTGATTAGGCGACTGATGGCCTCTGTCACCTTTGTTCAACACTCTTAATAATATGCGTTTCAAATGGAAGTCATCTGTGATCATATGGTAGCGTAATGTCAAGAGAAGGTGGCAACCACTTCGAGGTGCGAGAGAGAATGTGGAGGGCGAGGGGTGTGAGGGAGGATGAGAACGAGACTGTAGGTTGCCCTCTCCTTTCTGATGGGAAAAAAATTATCACAAGAGGTCCTTCTTTCCCCGGCGTGGCGGAGAAGAAGGCTGCTCTTAGCACATTAATCTCACTTTTGCATTGCAGAAAGAGCATTTCTGACGACGACGTGTTTCCCTTTGAGTGCTTTATAATTCAAATCCGATTTTTCGCCTCCAAACAAAACGGTGGAAAAAAGGTTTTGATGATTTCAGGACTGCGCTACGGCCGCCTTTTTATCAAACCTGAGAGCAGGGTATTACAAAATCCTAAAAACAATAGGCATCGGTAAAAAGCTCATGCTGGTATTCCATTATGTTCACCCTTCCAGTTTTCTCTTTAGATGGACTAAGCCTTAGATGCGAGTTGATTTGGGGGTTCCTCTCAGCTACCTGCTATTTTTTTGCATATCACCCTAATGTCTCGTCAAGCACAGATCAGAAGGGAAATATCGCGACGCTTTTATTAAACACCCGGCCAGTTGGATACAAAAGTGTTAGTGCTCTCTGGAATGGATTTGCTTAATCCAGTCACAAAGCAACATTTGAGCCCCAACCAACCTTTGTAAAAGTCAAGAAGCTTGCAAAACGAATTGTAGGAGACCAAATTTGGCCTACAGCAGCCACTCCGCCTACCCGCACCGTCGAGTTGCAAAGTGATTTCACGGAAACTTTGGCGACTTAATCTCAATCTGTTATCAAACATGTTACTTAATCTTATTTCAGTAGCAGGACACCCATAATCTGAGGTTGGAATAAGAGTATATTGTTCAAATCAGTAAACGCAAATGTAGAAATATGAGTAAGGAAAAAAATAAAGCATTAAAACAAAAATAAACTCAATATCTGTCACACCATTCACTCTTCATAACTCTAACACTTTGGTCGTGGACATGGAGGCCTTTTTGGGCAGTAAGGACCCCCGGGACACTGAGCAAATTGACAACTCTTACTTCCTCCAGATTCACCAGATAAAGACAATGATCTTGTTATCGTCGGTTGACAGCAAGGCGGCGAAGAAGAAGGGTAAACGCAACCGCGGCACGAGCTCACTGGAGAACAGGAAATCGATCTGATATAACAAGTCGGTGGTGGTGGAGGGTCTGAACAGCATTTTTGTCGTGGATATTGACAACATGGTGGTTTTGGACGAATCGCCGAGGCTAGAATGTTGGGAAACGGTGGTTTTGACAGCTGACAACATTTCGAATTTGGTGGACACGCTGGACAGCAAACCGAAGGTAATGGTTTCGGGCAACAGGACGGCATTGGAAGTGGACAACAATTTTGAGGATTGGGAGTGGATCGAAGCTTTGGACATAAGCAGGCTAGAGAAGCCTTTGAAGGACATATTGGGCAAGCTGGCATCCGAGGAGGACAACATGAACATTTCTGAGGTGGTGGACAAGGGGGTAATGGGCAAATGGGTGGACATGGGGGTGGCAAACAGCTTGGTGGTGGGCAGCCAGGAGGTGGGCAGATAGGAGGTGGACAGCTAGGAGGTGGGCAGCTAGGAGGTGGGCAGCTAGGAGGCGGGCAGCCAGGAGGTGGGCAACTAGGAGGTGGGCAAACAGGTGGTGGTTTTGGACAAAACGACTGGGATGAAGGCAGAGGTGGACAGGATTTGGGACAACAGGGTTTTGAACAAGTGGTCGTTGAAACGTGACACTTCAAAGTCGGACAACACTTTTTTTGAGGTGGAGGCGCGTTTGAACAGCAGGTCTGGGTCGGTGTTGAACATTGCTTCTTTGTTGGTTCCTCCTGACACTTTTTTTGCCTTTTTTGACAGCAAACCAATTTCACGGAGCAAGAGGCAGTATTTCTTCTTTCTTGTTTCAGCTGTTGTGGTCTGATTGTTGACTGTGCACATGCATCCTCAGTTTGTCGAAGAGCTCTTGAAGTGGTTTGGGACTGTTGCGAACGCGATTTACCATCCTCATTAGGTTTGGAGGAAGACGTCTGAGACCCTACTGAGGAGTTTTGGTATGAATCCTTTCCCGAGTCCCCCATAATTCTTAGTGTCCTAAAGAAGAAAGGACATAAAAACTGCTTTGTAATAAGGAGATTTGAAAATTTTTCAGACTATATAAGAAAATTAGCGCTACAAATACTGATTTAAGAAGTTTTAACCTAAAGAAAATCGACACTCTGATTTGGATAGTGATAATAAATCTGAATAGACCATTTTGATAATCTCACCCTGGTTCAAATAAATAGTACCCTGGCGAACCTCGGAAATGTGGCGTATGTCCAAGAGACGACACGGGGGTTATTGATCCCGTGCCACGTGATTTTATGGTTGGTTTAGTGAAAAAGTGCCAAATGGTTACTGCATTTTGCCTGCTAAATGTGCTACTGAAAGAAAAACAGTAGCGATCATAAAAGGCGCAAAGGGGACGGCGATCACCATTAGCCAGGGCATGGGAGACCACGATAGCACAATGGTCTACTCGAAGGAAAGGCAAGTTGCCATGAAGTTTGTCGAAACGACTTTAAATCGGTAAGGGTATCGTTCAAAGCATTTTTTGCCATGAAATGAGCGAACCCTTGCTTGCTTAACAAAAAGATGATTATTTATTGTGTTAATAACTGTGTGGACTCTTATTTGCGATGCGTAGGTCTCTCACGGCAGCATTAAATCTCTGCAGTCGCTAAGGTTGCACGGTTTTGCAATTAATTAACAGTCAGCTTTACCCTGACAAAACATAAGTGGAGTGAGACGGAGTTCCAACGATTCGTAATCTGATATCATGATAAAGATTTAATACTGCTGCTTTTGAGAATACGTGACGAACATAGAAAATATGCTTGCTGTAAAACGGCCTCCTCACTTTGGCAAAATATTCCAGATAGGTACTCAATAGTCAAATATTGCTCTACAAAAGCCTCGTTACTTAGCTAGTACCGCCGCTGTCAGATAATAACTTTCGATCAACGACTAAATACGACTAGAACAGGTACTCACTGACTAGTTGATTCACTCATTTAACATTCGATCAGGATCTAAAATTGACTTAGGTCGATATATGCGATTCCATTCTGATGTCATTTGGGCCCGAAATCTATCCAAACCGTAATCAATGATCCAAATAAATAAGTAAATATGAAAAAATCTATATATTTAAATAAATAAAACTTAAAAGAAGAAGCAACAGGGAGGCGATTGTGATTATGTGAAAAAACCCAACTACTATTAAGCGAATAAAGTAGTATGTATTCAAAACAGTACCTTGTTGGGTGATTATTGTAGTAACATGATAGCACATTAATAATTGCTTAAACAGCGCATTAAGGACCTGTATGATCCACAATTTCCCAACTTCTTAAACACCTGTGAGCATTAAGTGAGACCTGATTCGATGAGGCCCAAAAGGACCACGTAAACAAAGCACAATTCTCAGGAGTTCCGATCACTGTGTGCATTAGTCATCCCCATTATCCGATAGAACTCATGTTTACACTTTTTACAAACACACGACTCGTTTGGCACACCGCGTCGCAGCATCGCATGTACATGAAACATGCTCCTAGTCAGTCCGAGATATTGAAAGATTTAAATTTATGCGCTAGAGGGGAATACTTAGCTTGAAAACGTCGACACAGATGTAAGGCATTCAAGTTGCATTCAAATTGATCAAATCGTAAACTTCGGTTTGAGTAACATTTAAAAAAAGCATCAGAATTGTGGCAGATGATGTATTTTGTGAGTTATTCGCCCCTAGAATGCATTTTAATGGGATGGATGACAGCACCAACAGTTTTATAACTTATTTACGACTTAAATTTTCACTTATTTACCAGACGATAACTGTAATGCCCCGAGTCTGCTGAAGCTACGATAAGCTCGAGTCACATGAGAGAACGTACAGAGGGCCGCCAGCATGACTCAAAGGTCGCTCCACCTAGTGGGAGTACAATCTTCAGAGGTCGGAGGGCCCGTATGGTTAATTAGAGTCTGACAAACTAGTGAACTGCTGCAAAGAAGGTTCAGATATTAAGTCAATTTTTGGTACAATTTAGCGCAAAATATGAAATCCAAGGGGGCCAGAAGAGCCAGAAATTGGTAAAAATACTTACGAAGCATGCCAAACCGTTACGGACGTTATGCCAGTGTCGAGGCAGACCATTTTTTACAACTGTGCAATAAAGAAATCAGAATTTCTGTGGAATTTCCTCGCTCATAAGACCACTTCAACTCCACAAAATGTTCCTTTTTTTCATTTCCTCGATGATTCCATTACCACTGCTAAGTCCCCTCATATTCCACACAGTCGCGCCCTTGATTGGCCAACACCAAGGTCAACCGGTTGCCATAGCCACGGATGAGCGAAACGAGGTCATGACTGAAGCGTACCGCCCTCGCCTCCGTTGGTAAACAGTCGGCTGCACCGGCGTAACCTTAGGGATTGCCCGGTTCCAGGGCCCCAAAGGGTACGAGATCGGCCACAATGAAACCAATTTGTGACATCTCAGAGCGCTGAAGGCGTCTCCCCTTAGGTGGAACGCAAAGACATGAAAAAAGAACCAAACGAGGCGTTTGTATCAAGGCAACGGGCGAATCGGGACATTATCAATGTCTTACAGTACCCAAAAAAGGCCTCAGGAAATCAAACAAAAATCCGTTTAATGAAGACCAGCCATGAAAGACACAAAAATCGAACGATAATTCGTACAAACGGAACGCAAGTGAGTACAAGTGAAGGAGTAAGTTAATCAAGCAATTTTGTTTCTGCAAGGGGAGAGACGAAGAGCCCGTTGAATGCCTACAACGAGAAGCGTCAGACTTTACAAATGCGTAAATCGAATAACTCACAGACTAAATGTGGGTGGATGGCTAGAACACGAGTGAAAAGAAGGACGCAACGGATTCTTTTTGTCAAAAGGGGCCACAAAAAGAGCAAAAACTTTACTGATTTAAGGGAACTCGGTTGAAGTTAATTTGGAGGCAGGAGACGAGGCGCTCGAACAAAGCCATTCGCCAATTCCTCATCCCCCTCCTTCATACACCGGCCACTGGTGGAGCAGACGAAGCCTTTCGGACAGCAATGCAATCCATCCGAGCAGCAGACGGCCTAGAAGGGAGGAGACAGGCGAAGAAAAAGCAGTCACTGTCAAATCTGGAAGAAAGTAATTCCAAGCCTTCCATCACGGTAGCATCCTGAACGACCAATTACCCATTCAAGACCACGAGAAATGAAAGAGGATGACGTGGAACTACATTCGCAAAGACGAATTCAAAGCATCAGAAGGCAAGCACGATTGAACACTTCAGCCACCGAGAACCCGACGAAAAATGGGGCAGATTCAGGTATTCTTTAAAATCCAACCGTACTTGTTCTGCACACCACTTCTACAAGCGCAGCGATGAAGGAAGCACTAAAGGACGACAATTCCATCCGGGAATTGATACCTAATA
The DNA here is from genome assembly GCA_023375655.1 of Taenia crassiceps. Classification (NCBI taxonomy): domain Eukaryota; kingdom Metazoa; phylum Platyhelminthes; class Cestoda; order Cyclophyllidea; family Taeniidae; genus Taenia; species Taenia crassiceps. The sequence continues at coordinate 1,436,468 of JAKROA010000007.1, forward strand.
ACCCAGAGGACATTGCTCAAAGACATCAATACTCTCGACGGAAACTGGAAGCTGGAATACGTCTACGATTCGACAGACATCAACTTCAACGATAAACTTGATTAGAGGATGGAGGGATGATCGGTTGAAAGAATGAACAGGTCTGCTGGACCATTCAGCGAGCAGTGATGGGATGGAATGGGTCCAATTGGACCTCAAAAGGCAATTCCCTCTTTCCACACAGCATCTCACAACGACGATCCAATTCACTCAAGCCAAGACAATTTCGCATTTCCGAAATCTGCAGAAAAATAATTTTGACACCATTGAGCATAGAGAGTTGTTCCGAGCATGTGATTGAACATTAATCCAAGCCATCCTCAATATCTGCTTCGTCGAGGCTCCGAGTGTGCTCTTAGGATTCCCAGGTCCTACGGCAGTCTGAGACGCACCTAGAGCATTCAGATTTTCGATAAAATACCAACCTCGTTGTTGGTGTTTTCAGGGTCAAAGGCCAGCAGGAATTAGCACCAAAGCTTACCCAGGGGATCCTATTCACTGGAAAGCACCTCAACAAATATCTAAGGAATTCACGGCTCGGGCTATCAGGTGTCAATGGCGTAGTGGAGACGACGCCCTTTAGGTACCAGAAATAAAGGGGCTGGAGTCGACAAAATCATCTTGAAACGATGGCTTCAATGAAAAGGATCCCATTGGGGAGCTTCAATGCATAAACGACATTTTCACCGAGTATTAGCCAGACGACAGAAAACTAACGTACATTTTCGAGGGAACAACAAGCGACACCGCCATTGGTGGAACAAGGCGTTGAACCAGAAGAGCAGATCCCCGAGTGGATGCTGTTCAAAGGTGGCAGGAATTTTGAGCCCATTGGGATAGGAGATGAAGCATCTCCGTGGGGAACGCAGGTATTGTGAGTAAGGTCACATTTATAATGCGATGGGCAACAATGCTGACGGTCCAAGCAGCAAACAGCCTAGAGGGGAAAAAAAAGAGGGACGCAGGTCGCAGTGGTCAGCTCAAATGCTACGTCCGGTAGCAATGAGAAAAAATTTCATATCGGAACAACATGCATCGTGGCATGATTACTTGATCGCTACACCTCAACGTGGAAGGAAGACAGTCATTATAGCGCTTTGAATATGCCGAGTTTCGACTGGACCACAGAAGAGGAAAGTTCATAAGAGCATTAGTAAATTGAAAAAGGTGATGAGATCCTCGGTAGAACTCACTACCATAACACGTAAGAGTTTCAACAGACGAGAGATCTTTAGCATGCATTCCCAACCTGAAGGCTACAAGTCCTACTTATCCGCTTTGCAAAGCTATTTCAACTCGACTTTTTGGGCGCTGAAGCTTCTCGTCCGACTTGAGATGGTGCTATAACAAACTAAACCTTCCTGGGACTCCAAAAGTTTCTGTCCGGGCAGCAGTGAAGTGGCAATGCAGCGGACCCGTTGAGCACTTTCGTTTATATGACCAACACTTCTAAGCCATTCAAAGAGCTGGCCGTAGGATACCGCCCAGTGCCCTGCAAAGCCGACGCTAATTCTGCCTTGCGCATCATACATAAGACGGTAGACCTCAACCGCTCCAATGGCCCAAGTAGTAGAGGACGGGAGGCCACGAGAAGCACGAAAGAGAACGCCTCCAAGGGGACAGGAAACCCTTATGGAGTGAAGAATTAGATAGATCTTTTCCTATCTTCTAGCTCTTTAATCTACACCACCAATTGGGCTAATTTTGGCAAAACACACACACACACACCTCATACAACGCCTTCAAATCACACGCAACATGTCGTCAGTTCGATAGACTTACATCAGGCCACGGACAGCACCCGTAGGAATTGTCATCAGTCGGACAGCAAGTCATGTTGCTTGGACATATTGTTGTACCGTCGTTGCATGTGTTACTGCCAGAAATTGCAACCTTTGCCGGTTTTTTGAAGCTCCAAGGCGTCAGAAGGTCACCGCTCGAGTCAGATTTGAGGCACTGGTCGGCCAAACAGGAGTAGCCATTGGGACAACAGTGCTCACGATCCAAACAACATGTGGCCTAGGAGGCGAATAAAAATCCAACTAGGGATTTGTGATGGAATGGACTGCTTCAGAAATTATTTTGCCATCTTTTCGTTCAAACTATTAATCATCTATCCAACCTACTAACACAAAGCGTTTCAGTGACCAATCATGCCAGATCTCCACAATCCTCGAGTTTAAAACAGCAAATTAAACGAGTTGAACACTTCAACGTGGATTGATGACAAGGCTCCTCTGGTCGATAGGTACCATTTCAGGGAAGGAATAAGTGATAAAAAAGCACAATTGAACATGAAATGTTTCTCATAGATTAACTACGTGTGGAGGGATCCAAGGGTAGGGCGTTAATATGAGCTGGATGAAATGAGGATTAGCCAAAAGAACCGCTTCAATGAGATGAAGCTCATTATCCCTCGCCTCTACCCGTAGGTTACAGGAGAAACCTCATATAAACTCACATTAGAGAACGGACAACAGCCCCAAGAATCATCGACCAACTTGCAGCAAGTGACATCGGGACCCTCACAAAACGTTTCATTGTCACATATCACTTTTCCTTTAACACGATTCTTCGAAGCTTCATGTGAAATAATTGTGGTGAGTGAACTGGTGGACTGCGAGATGCAAGAACCACCGTTTCTGGAGTCGCAAACGTAGCCGTGGGGGCAACAGTGCTCTCCATCGTCGCAACAAACGGCCTGAAAATGAGAAATTTTTATTTAAAGAATCACCTTGAGTTTTAAAGCTACTGTTATTATTTATTATGCTTGAGTATGAAACGGTAACTGCCTTGCAAGACGACAACCTTAAATATCAAGCCATACAGACAACTGGGAGGCCATCTACCTAGCTATGCGTGACCCATATGCCAATTGTCTACCTATGAACCACTATAGAATCCAGTCTATATCCGGGCTATTTGTTCCTAAGGCTGTAAGACACAAGACCTCTCATTCCGCGGACTTCTTCAATGGAGGCCATCGAACCAAGCAGTCTATCGCTGCGAACCACGTTGAGTTTGCTAACGTGCTCCGAGTTATAAGCAGGTATAAAAGTATTTAAAGTTCTTACGGCCCAACATCGAAAACCACATGAAGCATGCAACAACGACCGGAGAAAAGACATGAACTTGCATTCTCCAGAGGACAACACGCAAAAGTGGCATTAGATTCCGCAGCCTTGCAACATGTAGAGCCTTTGTGGCAGGCAGACTTCCCATCCGGACACTTGACACTGTTTCGACCGATTAGACGATCGGAAGGCTCGAAGGGATTCAACCAGGCCCCCGATTTGGGTACACATCCATCCGATTCACTGGTACATCGCGTGCCTCTCGGGCAACAGTGGTAACCGTCCGCGCAGCAATCGGCCTAAAAGGATGATGGCATTTGGCTGGAGGAAAGTGATAGTACGCCTCGAGCCAAAACACACCAGTCTCACAGCACATCCTGCTTCACACAAGCGTGCAGATCGTGGAAGTAGCCAGGGACCTTATGACGTGATTAAATAAGAAGTATTCAATTGTAGTGCAGAATTCCCTTCAAATAGTCTCAAAGCCCTTAAACAATTATCAAAATTTTAAATCCACCCCTTGAATATACACCATAGCATGGTCCAATCCTTCGCCAACAAATTATTACTCAAAGGAGCAATACAGCACTCCGTTTTATCTCCTTCTGATGGGCAATTATGCACCAGTCATGATTTTAAAAGTGCAAGCTATCTTCAGCCCATGTGGAAGACAGACCTGTATTGTGGTTAAGGTTGTGGGGGGCAGTATACGCAAGCTAGAACTGTCCACACTGTGTAAGGAAGGAGATGATAAATACATTCCATCATAAAGTTTAGTGAGAGCAAAGTTTGGATAGTGCCAACATTTCAGCGGATATACTGAAGTATTTGACGAACAAGTAACTAAACAAGTTTGGGAAAAGAAGAGTTGATGCGTGTGGACGGATGCGCGCAGTTAATGCAAAGGATGAACAAGTCTTAGGTAGTGGCTGACACTAAAGAAGTGGAGGCACAAGTCGCAAAAAGGAGACGGAATCAGCATGAGCCCTGTTCTCTAATGTGGGAACTGGAAGAATGAAAACATCTACACATAAAACGGTCATTTGGACCCAAAGTATGCTTTTGATTATTTCTATTACTGATAACACGGCCAAAATACTCGAACTTTCATAAATAGCCTCCACAGAAACAAATAAGTAGCCTTACACACGGGAGCCGATTTATTCCCTCGCTCCAAATAGCTTTCATTCTCGGTAAGCTAAAACCCTTTGTTTCTGGCTATGACCTTTGGCAGTCACTGATCCAGTAATAGGAAAGGTGGAAAAGCCTACACTTCACACATACCTTTGATCTGTGAATTTTTCATTCATATAAAGTGGCAACTTGGAGGTGAGTTTATTGATACTAAATGCATTGCACCACAGAGAGGCTTAAAAACAATTCAAATTGGTACGTTTAGAAGTCATTAAATATTACTGAGCAAGAGTAGCTGCAGTCAATCAAGTGACCCTGGACCCTCAAATAATAGCAAAAAAAATACATGCCTTATGAAGACCTCCTACGGTTAACCTTAGGAAAACCAAGCAACAAATATGGCTGCACACCGCAGCAAACTTGAGGATAGAAGTATAACTTTTAAGCATCTGAATATCAAGAGACACAATCATAAACTTTGCTCGCATTAAAAGGAACAAGCTAATGATTTTTAACGAAAATCAAATGGAAAATAATTGATTCCGATGAAGCAGGCAAACAGACAGGCTGCGTGTGACATACTATTCGAGTTAGCAGCAGGGCAGAATTAGAAAATAAATATAAAGCTTTCTGAGGAACTCAAAAATCAAATTAGGTACCACCATTTAAGGGGAACCCAAAACAAGATAACCCACCTCCTCATAGGGACAACAGCCCTTACTACCATCGGACATAATGCAACAGGTATCAGTACCGCGACACCCCGAGTCGACCAAAGGACAGACTCGACCATCGGAGACCAAGGATAACCCATTTTGGGGCAAGAGACGACAGGACTTTGTTAAAACATCACACTGGTAACCAGATGGACAGCAGTGCTCGCCATCATTACAGCAAACGCCCTAGATGATTAATGTTGACAGTGCAAAACTAACAACTTACACTATCAAAAGGACAACAGAGACTTCCGCAGACTGAAGGACAGGAGTCTAAATTGGATTTGACTTTTATCGCCGGTGCTGTAGTAGGATTTTCGGTGGAAAGCTAGAAAACCCATACAGGAACCATCAAATCAATTACCTGGGATAGAGGTGGAGATGGAGTAAAAAAGTTCATAAAACCAAAGAAGCCAGACTGAATCTTTGTGCAAAATCCATCGGAATCGCAAACGGTGCCTCGCGGACAACAAGAAGTGCCAGATTCACAGCAGACGCCCTATGGGATATGAATATAAAACTCGGAATAAAGTCTACATCGGAAACTGGACAACATTGCTGATGCCCGTTGGCACCACCACAACAGACTCCAGAAGCGCAAAGAAGAGAACACTGATCGTTGGCAAGCACAAAGCCTGATATGAGTAGAATGCACCAAACAGAAACAAGAGCCATCGGCGAGGCTAAAATAGCAGCAAATGTGATAGAATGCTCAAACGTGCATGAACTAATTTGCGTAGCATCAGCATTATCTCTCAAACGCGAAAAATTCATAAGAAAACATAAAGCTCACTTAAGAGATTTAATCATAGGAAGTTAATAAAAAAGTGAGCTGGTTTCTTTCCGTCCTCTAAAAAGAACCTACAAACCAGAGATTGAAAAGCTAGTGCTGTTGCAAGCGCTTGGCGCCATTAAAACACAGAATTCCTGTAAATCAGCTGTAGGTAGCTTTTTAGCTCCATGTTGTTCCCTTTTACCTTATTATTAACCCACTGATTTTGCGTGTAAATGCCTTGCTTCTTTTTATACAGTGTGTGTTGTGCTCCCCGACTTCCATAAAGATAAAAGGTCACAATGCTTTAAAAAGCATGCTTAGTGCGCGTAATCAAAAAGGCTACTGACATGGCCCAGGCGCTAGTCACCGAGTGATGAAAAAAGGACCAAAAAGGGTTATTCCTACCGGAATAAAGATTAAACAATCAATAAACGCATTACATGGCTCTCTCGACCAGTCATCGGAGAGTAATCAGTGATAAATTACGCCCACAATTCATTCATTACGATCTTGACATTTCTACTGCCATTCTCAAGCAATTTTAAGGCTTGCGCTATTCTCTTCACAAATATCTTTCTTGCAGAACATAGGACTGGGGTAATTACTATGGTTGGGTGTTATTGTCAGCCCTTCTATTATGAGTCAGCGGCGACTCTTCCATCTGCAGTGTATACACTTACCAAACTTGCCTGCGCCTTCTCTTCTGCACCTAATGTTGAACCCCGGTACTCTTGAAGACAAAAAACGACTTGTTACTTGAACACAATGTAAATATTCAGTGAAAAAAGGGAGTTAAACTGCTGGCACAATCCATAGGCCGCTAACCTGGCAAAGGCAGTCCGGTCGATCATGTAACAACAGGCGAAGTCGAGGGTGAAATAAATAGCTTAATCATTAGAACAATTGTTTCTGGCTTGCCATAACACTAGACTATTAGGTATTCTCTTGCCCATTGCGGATCAGATATGAGCCAGCAGACTGCAGGTGCAAGCAAATTATCAGGCCATTTCACTAGCGTTGGAACCAAATACCCTGTCGCCTTCGCAAAATCCATTGGTTACCGTCTTTAGAGCTTTATTAAGGGCAGCGTCGAACATATTAATCAAAATACGCTTAGGTACTCAAACGACGCCGCCAGTGGCATAATCCTTCTTACTGTCCATTCAAACTTTGAGAAGGAATTTTTTCACCTCTTCTTGAGGCTTAGACAAGTATCGGGCCCCTCGCCGTTCACATAGGCTTGGTGGCTTTCATGTTCCTCAGTCCCTCTGTACTTGTGTTACTACTGCTTCCCACCACTTATAAACCCTACAATTTTGTTTTTCCGTCACTTTTCGATGCAATACGCCTGCCATTTTCCACAAGTGGCTGTAAAATCACGGCATACTTATGTTTCTTGGTACGTCAAGACATTTGAGTGTTTTCCTTTTTTGGGAGAGCGAAAATAAATGTTACATATAACAATATATTTTTAATAAATAATCAACCTCGTTTGCTGTAATGTGATACTTTATTGACAAGATCCTTGAGTCCTGGATATGATAGCGAATACTTAACAATTACTTGTCTCCATTACTTGCACAAGGTACTGGTTTATCAACCCCATCAGTCGCTCCTGTTGATTGGCATGCAGTAGTAAAAGGTCGTCTTGGCTCAATGTTCAACGAGGCCTCGTATGTTTGATCATCGCTTAACAGCCGAGTTGGATCTAGTAAGTAATCCACAACCTAAAAAGCATCTTCGAGTCGCCATTATCACTTACCTCTTGCCTAAGTTTAATCATATAGGGCGTTTGGGTGTATCTCCTTATTTCCATGAGTACATGAGCCAGCTAAAGAAGCTGCGATGACTTAGCAAATCGGGATTACCATTCTCATCTTGCAGAAGTTTATCAAACCATGCTCAGTAATATCCAGCGCACCCTCTTCGATGAAGGAGAGATCCGTTAGATACATGCCCAAATATGGTATACATGGCGGGTCGCAGCTGGAATAAAACAACTACTAATTTAGGTAAAGTAGAAACAGAATTGCAACTCTGATTGCAGTCCTCAACACACCGGTGGAGCCGTTCTCGCATGTTCTTAAACCTCGCGTTCGCAGCCACCAAATTGAGGAGCTTTTCAAAGGACTGCTTTGACTGTTTAGAAACCACTTCCCATGTCGCCTTTAATCGATGGACCGAGCTGTTTTCCAAAGCTGCGCAAATTTGCAACACTCCGTTGTAGTTCTGCAAGCATCGACATATATCAGCGATTGCAATCCACTTTTCAATACAGGCTGCACGATCTGGGATTTCTGGGCGGGAAATAATCTCCGAAACGACTAGTTTACTGACTTCGTTGAAGCGTTTTGTCACTAGCATCACGTGAGGCGCCTTAGTCTCCTTCCCATCTTTCATCCATACCTGATTTAATAGTTCTCTACAACAGCGAAAAACGAGGATGGACAAAAATTCAGAGCGGTTTTATCAAGATAGGAGTGAGAGCTTACTGTGTTTTTATTGACCGAAAAATGTGGAAATCGAGGTAGGTTAGCTCCTCAGCGATGTCTAGCGCTGGTATTTTATCGAAGTTCTCCTTTGATGGAACCTTTGGAAAACCACGAAACATATTTGTAGACTGCATCACAAGTACGTATTTTCTAGTATTTTAATTTAAGAGGCTTATAGTCACTAAGATACTCCCGAACGAAGGCAAAAAATGTTGCCACCTGTGTGGACTGTGCAGCACCACTTTTACTGATCGGAATGTACGTGGACAAGTTTTAGCAGCACATCATTCCTCCATAAAGTTGAATTTCAAATTACTTATTAAGCAAGTATTTTGGCAGCATTCTTTTAATTAACTTGAACCAGATCATGAAATCGTGTGATTTTTTTGTATTTATTAGCATATCAAGTTTATTTAATTGGTAACTTGTGCTTTATAGTAGTGCTGTGGATTTTTAAATATCCTACAAGCCAAGTTAGTAAAAGATGAAATAAACTGGCTTAGCCTTAACTAAGCTTTAACGAAATATTGGGGAAAAGGGTAAAAACTTCGTCCCTGTCTAACCAATCAAAAAAGGCCAAGGAAACACTTCGGCTTTGCCATTGGTTGAATTGGGAGTTGGTGGCTTTTAATCGAAAAGATCAATTCAAAGGCAAACTTGCCTGTAATGGAGTCATAAGAACGTCCAGATCAACATGAGACTCCACTAACTGATCGTTGAGCATCTCTTTGGAAAGTTGAAAGGCCACCTTCCGACTTGAAACGTTTAAGCGAGGATTATGAAGCAACTCCTCGAGCAGAATCTGCATTTTGGACTTGAGTAGGGCATCGCAGTCAAAATCCTGCAAATAAAGTAGTTATTGAACTTGAAAAAAGCTGCATTTTATTACCGATGTGTGAAGCGATTTATATTTATGTTAGAGTAATCCACTTCCCAGAAAATAGAATATTAGTTTGCCTACCTCGGGATACTTCGTAATCCAATGCCGTGCTACGTTTAATACCCTCAATACCGTCATACCCGCCACCACCGCCTCTCTTTCGTCCTCTGTACTCGGTGATGTCAATCGCAGAAACTGAAATTCCTCCTCCGATGTCGTCCTTCCTGGGATGGACGCCACAGCTGGCGTGGATAGCGTTCCATCAAAGTGAGGTGTAAATACTGCAGCAGTTGCTGATTTTGCTAAATTTTCTGCTGTTGCTGCTTTTATTGGAGATCGGTGGATGGCTGTGATGCGCCCCTGATGAGACATTCGTATCGAACCGCTGGCAGCAGTTGCAATTGCGAAAGCCTTCACCGCGGCCCAGTTGCTCGATCTTGAGAAGGAAGATTATTAAAAAATATGATTAAGTGCAGATAATCGGGACTTTTTTTCTCAAATTTTACTTATAGCGAAATTGCCAGCAGAACTTAACATCACCTTCGTCTAGACAGCCGCGCAGAGGTAATGATAGCACCAGCTTTTGGAGGTCGACGATAAGTTGGTATGTCGCAGGCGTAACTCACTCGGCTTCGTTGTCGAGTTAAACTGGTCCTGCCCCCTGGAATTTAACACGAAATACATGCTACTTAAGAGTAATAAGTAGCAATAAGTCGCGATGCTTGGCCATATTTTAATGCGCTTAGTGGGCACCATTGGAAATAATGTGAGCAAATCGAAAATAAGCTTCCATTGGTAAAAGAATGTGTTTCTCTCAGGATCAGGCGATTTAAGAGGCAAAGGTATATCCGATTGACGGGTGCAGAAAACAAGTAAAACTTACTTTCACAGGCGCCGTTTGAGCCTTTTTTCGCGCTTTCCAGCATACTGGGCGCAGACGTTGAAACGGAATGGCGTTCAGTGATTGGCGGCTCTGGCATGAAGGTGGTTGGAGTATCCTAAGGTAATGGCAGGGTAGAGGGAGAAAGTTTAATCTTTTTCAGGTAATCAGTCTAAAAGTAGGGAACTGGAGGATTAAGAAACCCCTAAAGATATGCTTTATGAAATTGCTACGATCTGACTTCCTTTGAACAAAAGGTAGGTTAAGGGTTAAATAATGTGAAGAGAGGTATTTAATAGTTAATACACCCTCTCTTAAGCCTTTCACGTTCAATTCAACCTGCTCTTATCACTGTAAAAAGACATACCCTGTTCCCGAAGAAAGACATTAGAGGTGAGCCAGCATTAGCGATAGGTGCGATGAATTCCCTTGCAATGGACTGCTTCCCTGTGTCTACTTCCTTCTGCTCCATTTTAAGCGCACCTAAAATTCGGCACCAGAAAAGCCTGTCTCTTGATATTTACCATTCAAACTCATGTCTAATAGGTGAGGCGGATGTGGACTCGCAATACACCTACGTATTGGACTAAGCCGTACAATAGTTGATTTGTCTGCTTCAAAAATGAAGTGTTTTTCATCCCCTTCCTTTTCCGCCTCCTTCTCCCCTTCTTCCTTCTCCTCCGCCTTTGTACTTTCTCCATTTTCGCGCTCCTCATCATGTTCTTTGACAGTACTGACATCTCTATTGCGTCCATGGGGTTTCGGACAACCAATTTCCCCTCTATTTCTTAACAGCAAATCGAAATCGTTTTCTCGCGACTAAAATAAGCAAATAATAATTATACTGTGCTGGGCATATTTTGTCAACGTTTTACAAATGATTTTGTCGGAATTTCTTGGATCAGGAGGATCTCCTTCAGCGCTGCTTATTTTTTAGCATTCTCATGGCGCCTCAGGAAGTTCGGTTTGCGTACAATATGTACTTCCAACAACAGAAAGGCTGCAAGCACTATGAGACTGTAATTTGATCCTGCTTACTCATTGTTTTTTTAGTTTTCCTTGTCTGCCTGCGTTGTAAATGAAAATTTGCTCACATTAGCCGTATAAATTTTCATTCGTTTAATTTTTTACTGTCAAATGGGATTAAAATAAACCCTGACAACCGTATTTAAGCCCAAGGAGCGTGTGGGGGTGGCACTGAGCTCACCGCATTCTTAGTCGATAACTCCGCCGCCTCCACTTGACCCTGGGAAGTTTTTGTGAACCCTACTTTACTACCACCCGTAGAGGCTTCGGGATGCCGAAAAATTGTTGATTTATTGTCCGCTGATGCACTCCTAACCCTTTGCTTTTCTGCGTCCTCTTCAGATTCGCTACCTCCACCTAAAGTCGTAATTGAGTTAGTCACACTTTACAAGAGTTTTCTTTAAATCAAACCATTACTCTAACCTACTTTCGTGTTCTTCCTCCTCCAGCACGTTTTCAGTGACCAGATTCCGACGTGGAATTAAGGTCTGTTGTCTGATGACATCCAGCATTCCAGTGGATACCCGCCTACCGCTCTTAATCCCAGCAAGTAAGCAGCCGTTGCGATGCTGGTTTGCACGTCGGGGTTTAGGCCTAGAATTATTTAAGGCCAGTCAATGATTACTCACAAATTTAAGTAGGCAGAATTTAAAACACTAAACGCTAGTTTTCATATAGACTCTAAGGTGACCTACTGGTGAACTGGGAACAAGTCACCAGCTTAGATAGTAGGAAAGAGATGCGCAACAAGAGTCGATGAAAGGTAAGTAGACGAAACAGGAAGACCAGGCACATGAAAGAAGGCTGGACTGTTGGGTGGCCTAACTTATTAGCCCATGGCGAAATCATCTATTAATTTGGATTTATTATCTCAGCGAGCGCAGCCTAGACACTCTTGTCTATAAATGGATGCACATCCTTTGAATTCGGTATTCTGACTGAAGGTACCTGTGGATGCCTCGAAAAGAGATAAGTTTATTTCACAGCCTACTAAACCTTAAATTGGAGCATAAGTAGATAGAATGAACGAGTGACTTCTCGATAAGGATGGACAGGAACAAATCCTACTATTGACTGTTTGATGTAAGAATACTTGGGGAGTCTGAAATGAGTTGTGAGTGAAGGAACCATGGAACCAGGAATTGATTGAGTGAGACTCTTCGTTCTTCTTCAACTCACCTAGCTTTTAGCATGGACTCAAAGAGATCAAGATTAATTTTCGTTGAAGCTAGTTGAAGTGACGGATCTCGAAGAACACAACGAAGCACAGCTATGATTGTAAGTCCAGTGGTGAAAACGCGGTACGTAAGAAGGAACGTGTTCAGGTAGTCAATTGACTGAAAACGAGGGTCCAAAAGGCGATCCAAAAGACGTCCCAAGGTGCCATGACGAACCTTTTTAAAGTAAAGCGCAGATTTACTCATTAAAATGCTATTTTTTGAGAATAAGGGTGTGAGTGAGTCCACTAACCACTTGATATGTGCGTTAAAATTGAGGAAAAGGAACGCCAATTTGTGTTGGCTATCAAAGTAACCCACACATTGAATCTCCTAGCGCGGATGCACTTCATTACCTTTTCCAAGCATGTACACCGCACAAATTGATCTTATTAGGATCTCAAGGCCGTGGATGCCCAGTAAACGGAATGTGGAGGAGCTGCGATAGTAGGACTTACCAACCGGGAATTGTTCGAGTAAATGAGAAAAGTCACGTTAAATCTTAGTGGGCACCTTTAGACGGCCTATGCACCATCCAATGCAAGCATTTAAGGTCGGCACTGCCCCTTCTTCCAAAGATTAGGACTGCTTTAAATGGGCTCGATGGAACGCACAACGAATCGCTTATCCATTGAAGGTCAAGGGGAAGAACTGAGTTTCAGTCACGTGGCATACTGCATAGTTCAATGTAGTATAGTCTCCAGCTACAAGGACATCAGTGAGGTGGAGATGGAACCTTCCACCGTCACGCTGGTACTCCAAAGGCGCGAGCACACTCACTGCACTCTGAGGGTTCTCCGAGCCCCGATGATAATTACCGCTTACCCATAAAACCTTTGCCTTCTTAAGTTTATGTTTGTTTAAAAGGCACCAAGTACTTGCCTTAACTCGTCCGTCCCTATCCAGTTAGATGCCGCAGGTGCTATTTCCACAACTCTCTACATTGCAGTGGCAAAACATTAAATCTAGACAACATCGTTTTTTACCTTTTCTCAGCCGTGAGTAGTTGAATAAGTTAGAAATCTTAAATCAATGGCGTTAACCACAAGTGAATGTAAAAAGGCGACTACTTGAGGCATTTTGCACGAGTTCCTTGTTGATCGGTACTTGATATCAGGACAGTCTTTGAACAAGCCGGGATCCAAGCTGGAACAGTGAAAAAGCAATTGACCAAACAAAATATTCAGTCCTGATAAGTGCAGAAGGTCTTGTTGAACCCACCGAACTGAATAAGGCATGGAGATTGATGACACCTCAGAATGCGCAGTGCTCAACATGTCACTATAATGAAGTTGTTCAATGCACTAAAATTAGGAAAATCCTTTTTATCCCCTGCCACGGCTTTATATCTATGAATAGCAGCATTTGCGTATCTTCTTACGGAATTGTTTAAGTCAGCAAGGTACCTGGACCATTTGTTCTAACAATTAATAACCCCAATACCAAACTCGAATTTGAAAAGGTCTTGCAATTCATGTCAGTATAAAGCGATGGTTGACTCTGACAGCTCTACCAATCCTCAAACCTGACTTATGTCCGAGCACCACGCCTCCTTTTCTTGCAAACTTGAAGCAACTAGCCAAATACTACTGGCTTCCTCCCCATCGCCTGGCCACGTTATTTGGAAAACGAGATTCCCGTAGCTGCCGAGGTGGTGATCGGAGTTGATTGCCGATGAGGCAGACATTGTTGAGGGAATATGTGCAGGACTGTCATCACCGGAGTCGTCGGTGATGATCTTGCGAGTGAAGGAGCCTGGACGTGTCTCCCGTTTAGACTTGCCTTCAAAGTGAAACAAAAGTGCTACTTATTTTGCGTAAGTAGCAAAATAAGTGGTGGGTAATCGGATACGAAAAGTCTGGCGTCAATCCAAGTTGCTGGTTTTGGGGTGATTCTTGATTTTCTTCGGAGCGAAAGAGCAAAACCTTGCAATGTCTTATTATTCTTTCATTTTTTGTAAGTTGTGCTCCTTTCACAAGAAAGACAGTTAAAGGTATACCTGCGCAATCACCTCCTGTAGTGCCAAGTGTCAGCGCAGCCAGCATCAATGATCCATGCGCCAATTTGGCAGGTACCAAACCCCATGGCGGTGACGATGGTGTAGGTTGTTGATGTTGCTGTGGTTCCATAGAACTTACATCCTCTTGTCCTGCAAAGCTGCAAAAACTCTGTGCCCTTGAGACGGGACTGTGACCGCTTTCAGAAGTGTCCATGAGTGGTGGAGGGCCATAAACTTTAAAAAGAATTTTTGATTTTATATGGACTTAAAAAGAGCTTAAAGTAAGCGCAATCAATAGACCTGCTTTTATTCAACTTACCAGATTCCTCCTGACTCAAGTCGAATGGCATTTCCTCTATAAGAGTGCAACCCTGTAGCGGAATTTTACCATTTTTCTGGGAGGAAAAGAGAAATTGCACAATTATCTATCATGAACACATGAATTTAGCCTTTAAAACTTTCGCTTTTTATGTGGTTTCAAGAGGCGAAGCTGATAGTTTTTAGGATACCGCAGAATCCGGTGATTTACATGCTTCAGGAAGATGTGTACCAAACATTAGGTGCTTTGCATCTCTGATTCGTTGCAGTGTTGTTTAAATCTTAAATGCCTTAAGCTTGCAGGACCAACAAACTTAATTGCGCTTAGTCATAAAGGTGCAGAAATTCCGTATAAAATTTATCAGCCGTATGGCATGGGTGGGTGAATGACAAAGCTCCTGGAGGAGGAAAATCTTGGCCAAAAGAAAAATACTCCAAGATTCAAGACTAATGTGGCCTTTAATGGCGCTCTAACTTGGGGGGGATCACTTTCTACTTAATTCGCCTTAAGTAGGTATGTGGGCGCGACCCAATGAGAAACATTTGCTATGAAATCTAGTTATTTCATGCACTTACTCCACCCAGAACGTAACAATTTAAAAAGAAATGTTATTTTTTTAAGTTTCTTTATTCAGCTAATTATTTACCTTGGCCAACTTGAGTCGCCCAGAATTTGTCCTCGTGGCGATGAGGAGATGATTTGTAAAGAGAAAAACCTGTCTTAATCTCTCCTTTTTCTCACATGATGAGGAACTAAGTTGAGTGATTCGTGGACAAGGATAGATTGCCTTATTTACTGTCACCTGCAGCAGGGTTCCTGACGTAAACCGGCAAGACAAAAAGAACATCAACAGGCAAAAAAAAACAATGGCCTGCTAATGCTGTTGTATTTATATTTAGAAATAATTTCAGAGAAAATCATCGGGTTATTTCGCCCATTCGACACTGTCTAGCTCCAACTCTAGACTCAGCACCGGATTAAATAAAAACTGTCACCTTTAAAGACAGCACTGTAATGACTGAATTGGGGAAGAGGCTTTTGTTATCGCAAATTCTAGGCTCCTTGGCAAAATCCATGGTGGCTAGTGCACAGGTTTACTATATGTAATTCTTCTCCACCAAATCTTTGATTGAGGCTATGTTGTTATGAATTGCACTATTTAGAAGAAAAACGAATTTCAAAGGCATTACTATGAAAATAAATCCGCATATTTCGTAAGATATGCTCCAATTTCCGCTACTTTAATGCTCATCTAATAGGGCGTGGAAACTGGTGCTAGATGTGTTTAAACACCCCCTCACGAAAATGGCGGTTTTCCCCATACCTGCGGGTAGATATCTCCCCCTTCAATGTCTACTAAATGGAGTGGCCTTTAAAGGCCAAGCTCACTTGAGGTACTCGACATTATCCACATATATATCCACTTAAGCTTCAGTAACAACGTTTTGTACTAGGTTCAAAGTATTCTGCATATATTTTCAAAGTACATTATGGAGTAATGCCGATGTGAAACAGCTTTTTTTATGCAACGAGCAAATTTAATGATGCCCTACAAAAGTGGGTGAAAAAAGAAAGGTTTAAAGCATTAAAGACCGAAGAGCAATTAATTAGTTGCAAAACAATGAAAATAAAAGCAGTAATTTTCTCGGTGACCATTCGTGATACTTTGGGAGCACCTGCGCTACTCATTTGGCATAAGTAGACCCACCCTGCCTCACAAAAACCTGATTTGCATCGAGGAGAATGTCGCACCCATCAGAGATCATGCGTTCGATCGCGAGATTCTTGCGAATGTTCTCTGTTTCGCTAACCTCATCATGAATCACCTTTCAAAGAAAATGATTAACATAAAGTTGTTTATGCAAACGAGGTAAGGTAGTGAGCGTACTTGAGACAGTGTCTCCAGTTTTCTCTTTGCGTACTCCAAATTCGTTCTATCGACGTGTTCATGGGGTGTGTGGGCAAGAATTTCGTGCAATGTGACGAGGTATCGGGGAATCTGCAGGAAGGACAAAGGGTTGAGGAAAATGTACTACTGAATATAGCAAGTAGGTGTTTTTGCTTCAAAACGACCAAAATGAAATCATTCCTTTTTTTAAATACACTTAGAAAATTTGTAGTAAACTAGGTGCCACCAAGCATCGTAGATTAAAATTTTGTGCATAAATTATTCCTTGAGTCATTCCTTCATCCATGGAAGTCCCTTTCTTAGATTACTACATAAGGAGATGCACGCGTGTTCCTGACGTGGGCACAACATTACCCACGACATCTCGCGCCCATTTAAATACCAATTATCCCTCCTTGATCTCTCACATGGATGATTCTGCGGCAGTTCCTGCTGCAGAGTGGTAACCGCTACCCTGGAGTTTCGACAAAATGTCAAGGAGCCTGACATGACTCGTCCAAATATCACACTTCCTCCAAGAGTCAAAAAGTGATTTTTTGTGTCTTCCGTAGGCAACTAAGATATGCAAGAATTAAAGTTACCCAAAAGTGGGAGTTGAGTGGCAGAAATTAGTAATTTTGCAAGTCGGACCCGGCTTCATAAGGAAAGCCTTAGGGTTCAATACCTCGAGGCCTAATGGACTTTTAGAGTTTGCCATTGAAATATGCTTGCAATTTATGCGTGTCTCTGACAATACAGGATCGTAAATTCCTGACTGTCATGACCTTTCCTCCACACCTGCGCTGTCTTAGTAAATATAAAATTTTGCCCACCTAAAATAAGGCGCTAAGCAATGGGAGGAGATTTTTAGACTGCTATATCTACAGCATTAACAAGTAAACCTAGACCACTAGATCTTGTCATCCTGATCTATTTTGGCGGATTCTCGGGACTTTATTTTCTCCCGGTGGATAGCTGAGCCTCTGAGCACTTAACCAGGTGGATATTGTGTTTGACAGTTCGCACGGTTTCGTAGTTCATTTTAGGAATAACAGTCTACAAACATGATAACACCGAACCTGAACAACCAAAATACGTCAATTGCATTGCTGCTTGTGGCACTTATGTAAAGCTTTATGATCTGGGCGAACAGATTGTGCTACCCCCGCGTGACAGGTAGCTGACATTATTCAGTTCTGACGGCTGAACAACCATAAATTACACTGAATTATTGTAGAGAAACTGGTCTAATATATAAGTTTTGTGACATTAGGAGAAGCGTTTGGCTTAGCTGGTGGCTACCTGTTGAGATTAGTGTCGGTCGGTGCAACCACTTGTGCATGAGGTGGACACCCTCTCAGCCCTTAGTTGTAGAGACATTCACATATTGTGGTTCAGTAATAGAAATAAATACATAAATCAGGTTTAAATGAGAAAATCTTTGCATTTTTTTAAAAATTTATCAACTGATTTGTGGCAGATACACAGAAGTATGACCAGACGTGGTGTCGGAAACGATGGGAAATTTTCTATACACAACTTCCAAAGTGTTTTCATAACCTTGCACTTAGGTCTGGTGAAAAATAATCCACAGGGCTAGAAATAATTTAATTGATAAAAAATCGGGCAGCGCTGCCAAAATCTAGTAAACTACTGAAATTCTAATTAAGTAGATGGCTCCGGCTCACCTGATACATGGGAGAGGTGAGGAAGGATTCAATCGATCTTCCCTCGCACTGTGACTTCTCCTCGCACCGTTTCAGCGTTCGACTGAACTCCTCCTTCATTTTATACTCAGCTAGGACTTGAAGGGAATAGTGATGATTGCGAACGTATTCCTGATAGACGCCCAACATTGGCAGCAGCATGTCAAAGAGATCGCCTGTAAATTCAATGATCATAAGGAGACTAATTCCAAAAATCATGTTACTACATACAGATTAATTTGCCATTCCGGATAAAATGCCTTCGTGCCTAATACTTTTGTCACCCGTCGGGCGCGAACAAACTCAAAAAAAGTTTTCAGTCTATGAACTTTCAATTCCTAGACACCATAAGGTAGGACGCTTCCCCTTGTATGCATTTTTTTACTGCTTCCCATGAAGAGCCCAAAAGGCAGAGTAGACGGTTGCGAATTACGTGACAAACAAGGTGAGCGCAAAACTTCAAAAGACCACCGAGAACGCCAGACTGTGAGGTACAATAAAATAGAGTCCAAGAAGAGGACATTCATCAAGGCCCGAAGTCTTTTTCAAAGTGGACGGCATTTCTCCTTCGCCATTCACGCATTTTATTCACTAACTAGTTTAAAAATAGCCTCTGTTTTGTCCCAAAAAGGAGATTTTAACGAATTTTGTTTCTAGTTGATCAAGAGGTGATTCTCTATTCCCAAACGAAAGCAATGATTGTCCATCGAGGGGCAAAACGACAGCGATTAAACAAGTCTCCTAAAAAGGGTGGAGGGGAGGGGAGCAACTTACAAAAAATTCTTTTAAACGCAACTTTGATGAGTCAGCAGTTTGTTAACCTTGAAACGAACCTGTCTGTCCTCATTTTCTCAATTATTTTACCCTTCCAATTGACTGTCTCGCATCCGGTGGAATTAGCTGACGGCCCCAAATGGGAGGGTTAAGTGGAGGCTGAGACGGTGTTCTTCCTCCCTGGCCCCCTGCCCCACCCAGGTCCTTTTCTTAGGCAATTTAAAGGCGGAGCAAAGGATGGAGCATGGAGGTCAATTTACTCCATCACTCTATCAGTCAGAGATGCGACGGGAGAGGTGGAGACCAACAAATTGCACGTGGAGCCATTTAGCGCCCTCTTCTGTTGCCAAAGAGGCACAAACGAATTACCTCATTATCACTTCTGCTAAGAACACTCAATGGTTGTTCCTTCCCCGTCTTTAATGCCTCCTTATTTTAATTAATCTTGACGCCTAATTCTCTGCAATAAAACACCTTGCACAAACGGTGAAATGGTTAATTGCCTCATTCGGATGGCTTCCTTGCGGTGTGTGGTTCGTTTGCAACAGGATCGGTCTCCATTTGGACAGGCAGGTTGCCATCCTGACAGGTGCTGGACTTATTTGACACTTTATGACACGGAAAGGTCAAAGTAGGAAAAAAAGGGGTTAGTCAGGCCGGCTATGGGGATGAGCGCTGTGAATCGACAAAGAACATGCAAACAGTAAGTTGGAGGGCAATTTTAGTAGCTTGGTAAGATGAATGGTCTTAGGCTCTCAATTGTGATGGCGCTGATGCGACGCACAGATGCCGGCCGAGGAGGAGAGAGGAAGGTTAGTTGTTGGCACCGTCTATGGCACTCTATTAACAATGCAGCTCAGGTAGGCTGAACGCCGGGTCATGTTTGAGACTTTGCATTCACCTGTGCGTTAACAGGTTTGTTGGAGTGCTGCGTTTACCAGTTCAGTGACCTTGTTTCAATGCTATCACACAAGAAAGATGGCAATAGCACTAGCAAAGGGCAAATTTTTAATGCCTATGGGCTCTGAGAAGGTCCTAAGGAAAGCAGGGCAAATCAACAGTCCTTTATCCGGATTAAAAAGACCAAACAACGGTGGGAAGAGACAACTCTCTCATGTACATGGAACACACTGGCTCCTACGCCAGTGACACATGCCAGCGTAGGCCAAAAAAGGCACCTTCCACTGCAAAAAGAAAGCTGTTTTTTTCTCATACAAACAATCGCAATACATTTTACTTAAGAAAGAACTTATACCAAATCAAAAGGTTAATAAGTGTTGGAGGTAAACGCACGAGTCGTGGACTGTACCACGATAGTACGCTTAGGTGATGAGGTGGTAAGGCTAGCAAATCATTTCCTTGTACAAAAAGTGTCAAATTATTGGTTTTAATTTTTTTACAATTCATAAAGTGTATATTTTACTGACAATCCAGTCCACAGGTTGGATCGACAATTGCTTAATCCTCGAGAAGGAGAGTCAAAGTCGGCGAAACAAATGGGCATTAGAATGTACATGTTCCACTTTTATTTGAATAAATATGCTGCATTAAAATTCGTTAAATTTTAAATAGTACTGCATAAAATTGCGACATTTAGACAACAATCCTCGAATTTCAATAAATTAGGGACAGATTAGAATAAAAGTAAACATACTACTTAAAATTGTAAGCGACCAGCAGGTTTAGTACACTTTAAGTATATAAAAGTGTTTACGCAAAAAAATACTGAAAGTAAATACAAATTATTACAAATCATGATCAATTTTAGTGACACTTAAAAATGCCGGCAAATGACGACTAACAACATGGTATTTTATAGGTACACGACATGGAAAGGATCGTGAAAGTGCAGGCGCACTGATCCCTACCCTTCATCCTCTGAAAACAGTTAGATGCTGATGCACGAGTGCTGCAGGGTAATAAGGGATTTTGGCCTTTTTTAGCATCAGGTTCTTTTTAATTACACTCCCAGAGTGCATACTGCTTGCGTCACATATATGTGACGTAGATATTTTCTTTTCCGAGCCCAAGATTCCAAAGACGGGACATTTGCTCCTTACCTGCGTATGAAAAATGCATATCTCAGGCAGAAAGGGTGAGTGAATGACGAGCATATTTTCTCATTATAAGGACGTCAGGTGAAGTAGGTGAATGACATTTGAGGTTCCTCCTCACCTAACACGTCAAAACTCAAGTTCACTGCTACAGAAGGTTTTAGAGGGTCTTTTACTATCCAGCGTTTGAAGAAAGGTGGAAGAGTACAGCCTTTTTATTAGCTTGCATCTAGGAAAAATCGTCAAAAGATTGACGTGACGTGCTTAAGCAAGCTTTTGCCTAACTAGGATTGTGAACGACGCGATGGAAAGTAGTTGATGTGATGTCCAACTGTACGAAAAGATAAAAACTCCGTTGTGCTCATACCGACTAAGAGTGGTGTGATGGAAGGTAAGAAAGGGGACTGCAGGTAGGTGAAGAGAACCTTCAAGGATATTTACTTAATTCCATGCCCCCTTGTCTTGCTCAACAAAGGGATTCCTTGTTCAATGGAACGATCCAACCAGTGGACTCGCACAGAGGATGCGCTTTCCCTCACTTAACGACTTCCGGTCAGGCGGTGTGCGTTTGTCTGTTGAGATGGAGAGGAAACGGCTGCGCCCGAGCTTCATGCTACACACTTATTATGATGCCACCGAGCACTAGACCATCAATTTAAAAGGGGTTACGCTTTGCAAAGACAGCCAATGTTTTGGAAACTCACCTGTGGAAGTGCGAATTGTCGCCTTTCTTGACTCACGACAAGACTGCTACGAGTGTGGCAGAAATGGAAGGGACTGGGTCGAAGCTCGCTAATCTACTTCCAGATGGTTGCTTCTAACACCTTTTTTTCCAGCGGATTTAGAAAAGAGGACACTCATAGGGCGACTTATTCACCACTACAAATCCACTTCCAGAAGGCCGAGTAACACTTTTTCGTTAATTCCGTGGACTAAATAGCATTTCTGCTTTCCCTCTCCTTTTCCTTCATTGCCGGAAGTCCCCGTGTTTTGACAGGGAAAAAAGCAACTTCCTGCCTGCCTATTGCTGGATTTGCAGTGGAGTAAAGGAATATTTAGTGAACAAATAAATGTTCTAGTAGGGTCTATCAGATCACCATTCCTGCTTCTATGACGGAGCAGTGCTGCCTTGTATGCGCAAAGGGCGGCTCTGTGAGGAGGCCCTGCTGCATGGGGAGGGAGGCTTACGCAAGCCCAAGTGGACTCGCAACTTCGTTACTCTTCGGTTGCGTTTAGCTGCAAACTTTGTTTAGAAAATACGTACTTAAAGTTACCGCTAAATTCATTCCAGTCAACAAAAGAGGGACTTCACTTTGCTCTGTTCTATCTGTTCATTCGATCTTAGTTTGTCCCATAAAAATTATTCCTTCGATCCAAGTTACTCTAGAAAGTAACAGATATCATGCTAATATCAAAAAAAGGAGGAAACAAATGCTCCCAAACAGGCGCTACAACCCATCGAAATAGTATCTTATATGTGGAACTGGAGAGGAATATACTACTTATTAGTCTACAGCGGACTAGGGAACTAGTAGCTCAGTTCAAAAGTCAAACCACAGGTAATCGCACAATTGGAAAAAATTGCCAGACCATCAAAATGGTGTGGATGAAGTGAGCATCTGATTAAGGAAGTTAAATTAACCAAAAAAGCTTGTGTTGGTGAGAACTAACGCCTATTTATAGCACTTTTATGGTCATTCATGTTTAGGCTTAGTGCCACTTAAACCACCATGACTGCCTATTTTCCCTGAGCTCGTGCTCTCGCTTTCAATACTGACTTCTCACCCATGTCCACGACGCAATAGGGTCGGGTCTGCGTCGATATGGGGAACACTCTCGCCATTCTCTCGTGCCCCATCCCGACCATAGCTAAGTCGCGGCGCCACAAACAATTTTAGGGATACTTGTTCTTTTATCTCCTTATAAATTACAGAGGACACACATCTGAGGTAAAAGTCCACCTTCAAGGCGTATATGTGTCCGGCAAAGCCGTAGAGGTGTCAGACACCAAGTGCCATTTACCAGTTTAGTGGGATCAAACGTAGTTGAAATGACCTTGGGAGGGAGGTTATAAAAATGGTTTAATTAGGCACAGAATAATTGCAAAAATAGACCTACCCAACTTGAGAGTTGGCCAATTCTCCATTTTGCGTCGTAAACCCTGAACAAAAATTTGGTGCAGAAACATTATCGTTTCCCTAGAAGGGAGGAAAGAAAAGAGTAACAATTGGAGCACAGGCTTAAATGTCTCATCATTGTGTGTTCAGTAGGAGAAAAAAACAACAAATTTTTTAACAATTTTATCTTACCAGATGGAAATCTCATAGCCTGTAGCTATTTTTCCACCTTTCAAGTGGGTAATAAGTTTGGTTAAGTGTGATCCTACTGGAGGGGAACAATTGAAATCAGCCATAGTTTGGCATCCCTTGGAGGCGTATCACCACTTTCTTTTGCTTAAAGGTGAAAAAAACCAAACAAGTCGAAATCTGAGACAGTGAGACAGGTTTTTTTTTCTCGCACAGATTGGGAAGGCATTGGGTTGGGCGGTGATTATTTTGAGCCTCTTCACGGAGGGTTCACACATTTGAGCACACTTTAGGCGGAGTAAAACAATTAGGCGAGAAGCTGCCTAAAAAATTGGCCTTTTTGACAGCTGGAAATATGTGTTTCTTCTTCTAGTCCTAGAACAACCCAATTGTCCCACAGCGCGACTATTTGAGTGGAAGTTGTGGTCGTCGAAGCGCCAATCAAAAGTCGCGACACCTTATGTGCTCTGACCTCTGATCCGCAGAGGTTAGGCTGACCTCCGAGTCATGTCACTGTGTGTCAATTATGCATTGGTAACAGGGGAAGGGAAACTTGATCTTTAAGGTCAATTTTCTCGATTTCCACTGCTAAGCGATGCAGCCAAGAGGGGACAGAAGAGGCACGTTTGCTCTGGAAGGGAGAATCTAAGGCGATCTGTCAGAAGAAGCTGTTAACAATGCAAGCTACGCTGGCCGTAAAATCATTAGTAATAGTTCATCACAGAGCTGACTACCCTGTCAGTGAGTCTATAAAAATTATGCAGATTTGCAAGTCCTCCTTCACCGCTCTACTACTACTGAATATAAAAATGTGCAGTTCTAAAAGCGAAAACAATGTGGCAAAGAGGAATAGAAGCAATTACCAGCCTCTCGTGAATTTATGCTTATTATTGTCCTTTATTGTGTGGCTGCTGTTAGGACAGTGTTGCCAAGACTGACTATGGATGATGAGCATGAGGAGCCGCACGTTGCCTCGCCTCCGGGTCAAGTTCCCTAAGCAGAACGCACCTCCAAGTCCAGGAAGTTTGTCCAAGGAGATCAGTGACTTTGTGGCGCAGTACCGTTACTGTTGCACGAAAATGCAACTAATGACGCGACACACTCTTGACCGTCTTCCCAGAACCACTAACTATGCTGTGGTCGCTGAAGAGAGATGTTGTCTGAGTAGGGCATTATGGACGACGCTTTAAGGGAAAGAGGTGCTATTCACTACTTGGGTTAGAGATTGAGCTCTTGGGCTTGGCAAAAGAGACCAATTTAGGTTTCCCTGATTGTGCTCTTCGTCGAGTATGCACAAATTCTGTCTCACGCGGTCCTCATGAGTGGACTGACAGTCAATCAGTCAAGTTTGGACTACAAAGCTGGCATCTAATCGGACCTGAACGAACCATAAATTTTCTTAAATGCTTCTCCTTAAATTGGGTATTCTGTGCAAATCAATCGACGCCTTTGTAGCTTTTATGTTCAATGACGTGTAAATTGAAGCTCCAACTGACTAACTAACTCGCATAGCTATTGCAAGTGGAAAAGGTAGCAGCAAAAAAATTCTCGTTAAAAAAAGCAGTCTCTTGTCATTCGGTCTGATTTAGTTTCAGTACCACTCATAATCTAATGTCAAGATAATGCATTTCGGCGCAAAAATTGCATGCAGATTGGTAAAAAACAAGAATTAACTACCTGCTCGAGGAAGCATGCTACTTACACATTTAAGTAGATAGAGTTCACATCTTCATGTGTTATTATGGGCTTCTTTGAGCTGGCCGCCATTCTAAATGGTCGGAGAAAGCAAGTGACAAGTGTGATTAGTTGTTGGACATATTCCTCTTCGCCCTCGAACAGCTTGAAGACGATAGAATTGCGTTTCCGCATTGATTCAGCGTGAGGCGAAAGGAGGTACTCCTCCACTATGTGCTTCCACCGGCGTCGGCAGAGCCACCCACGAAGAAATGATTGCACCTTGACGCAAAAGGATCAGTCCTGTCAAATGTTTCAGACTGCACAGTTTCTAAAGGGCTTTAATGTGTTTAATGTCCACCACAAAGTCGATCAGGGGATGTGATTGAGGCTATTTAATGGCTCAGCCTCCCAGTCGTCCCTTACGTTCGCAAAGACTTAGTTCAAGAGCAATTAATTTAGCATTTTTAATGAGCGACTTAAAGACTGATCAACAAATAATTGTTAGCTGCATCAAATGGCCAAATCTACAGCAATTTTGACCCAAAATATAACATTTTAATCTCTGCAAAGACTACTGCGGCCCTTTGTGGATGAGGGGAAAAAAAACCAACAATCACCTAAGCTGTTATGGTGGGGTGGCTGCATTGCGTCTCAAGGTATGCCATCTTGTTTACTAGAGTGGCAATTTTGGTCAGCTTTCTGTTTTTAAAATTCAAGTTGCCTCTATCAATAAATGAGAATAGCTGAGACAAAACACCTTGTGCTTTCAAGCAACAAGAGTAGTGGATTTGAGCTAGAAACATGGTTAAGTTGCAGTTGCATGACACCGCCAAAATAAGTTTTTATAAAAACCCATCTTAAAGCAGTCGTCTGGAAATGCTAGAAGTCGAACTACATTCGCCCAATTCATGCTTGAAACGTAAATGCCAACTTGGGGAGATGTGCAAGAATTCGAGTCTATTTTGGTTACGATTTAGGGGTGAAATCATTAAAATAGTGGTAAACTACTCATATTACTAATAAGTAGTGCGCTCTGATTCAAGTTAAAAATTAATCCCCTATTTTTTAAAATAAAACAAGTGACCCATTTGTCGCAGTTGTAACAAACTAAGTTAGTCTGGTGCTCTTAGTTGCGAAGGCAGTTTTTTTGCAGAGGAAAACATTTCTTCCGATAGATATGCACAGCCTTCCTTAAATCACCGGTTTTTGCACCCACGCACCTTTGATGCAAAGAAACACCGTGCAGCTGGAGGTTAACCAAAATTCCTTAAAATAAAAAAATTCCATTAAAAAGAAAACAATACTGCGCAGATATTAAATATAGCATTAAATATTCGGGATGTATTATGTACGAATAGCCTAAAACGGTATTATCTCATGGGAGCTGGACTGGAGTTAAATGATTACAGTGAATGAAATTTAGCAAGTACAAGCCAAAGCTTTTGAATTACATAACAATATTTTTAATTGCAAATTGTCTTTATAAGCTAGTTTGCGGCTTTTTAAAATCGCTACACGAAATGTCGGTCCATCGCCTCCCATCGCAAGTGGACCGGTAGCGAGCCTCTCCATTATAAGGCAAGCAGAAATCGCCATTGAAACCCCTAAACATGCTTCTTTGTTTTAGAAAGCGACTTGTCCTTTGACAAATTATTTTTGCTTTTGCATTAAAAACGAGACCGTGTGTAGTGATGAGGTCGAAGGAGCTCGGCCCGAGTACTTGGGGCCTTCGACTTTTGACGCATGAAAGAGCCCAAGAAAAAGTCGAATTTGGTTGATAATGGAAGGCTTTTCAAAAAACACGCAACTTTATCTTGTTCTCGGTTAGCAACTTGCTGCTCAAGGCCAAAAATTGCAAAGAGGATTAGCACGCAACAACTTCCATTTGGTGTGTTTGAGGCCACTTTAAGGAATTAAACCTCAGTAAAACAAAGTATGTTATAAGTAAATCTTAGTTGCAAAGACAACCATGCTGTGTGCTTGGACTTTTCCTCCTCCATACTGCCTCCAGATCGGTTGAAGGGATTGTCACGCCGCCCTGACGTCAGTCAAGTGGGCGCCCCGTGAGGCGACGGGGGGAGTGCAAGGAGGACGCCAACCAGGGCGTCCACTGTCTGACACTTTTTGCATTTCGTGTTCTACGCCTCTTGGGGAAGCAAATTGCCTGTTTTCAGAGAAATTTTATAGTCTCTTACCAAATAATTTTATCTTCCTTAGTCCCCTTGAACACACCACAGGTTCGGTGGGTTCGCATTTTCAAATGCGAATTCCACAAATGTTAAGTTTTTAGTCAGAGTTTACTACACGAAGCACATACCTGGCTTGTCTTTTTTCTATAAATAAAATAACGTCAACAAAAGGAATAAAGTAGTCACTAATGTCACTGCATTGAATAGGTGGCATTGCTGTACGATTGTTTGCCGAAGACACTCCAAGGCCTGCGGTGGTGTAACTCTTCCAGCCACTATCTTGACACCCACTTCAGTACCACAAGTAAGCCAGCAAAAAATCCTAATTTTCCTGTTTACCCAGCTGTCCATCAATGGCCTTCTTGTGGGAGGGGAAGCCTCGGTCCGCACTGATGGATACGAACGCACCGAGGAGGAGGAATTTGTGCTTCTGCCCTCCAAACACACCCACACTTTGCATTTACAGCTACCAGCTTACGGTGGAATGCAAAAGTGGGTGGCAATTTCTCCCACCACATTCATAAATCCAATTGCCAATCTACAAAGTCGGTCAAGCGATTCGAGGGGAGCGGTCACCTGCCATCCACCTCGTCAAAAGGCAGGCGTTTACAGCCTCCAGAGAGGTGGGCAAAAGAGCGCTACGGTGTTGGAATGAAAGGCACTTAAATGCAAAGCATTTACCTTCTTAATTTTGCGTATTTGGTCGGATTCCTCCACGGACACGTTTGTGCTTGGTTTGGCTGGAGTGATGGCGTTAAGCTGGAGGAAACAAAGCGGGGCAAGTAAATAAGTAGTGCAGCAATGCGCCTCCCTTGCCCCTCCTACCCACATCAGAAAAGTCATTTCAAAGGGCTCTCGGAAAGTGGGCGATAATAGCAGACGTAGGTCTGTCGCCTAGACACACCCGACTTTCGTTTTCCCCACCTCCAAAGCTGTCGTGTGGGATCTTACTTTTCTTTTGTTACGCAGATGTAAATTTGACTTAGAGGGCAAAGTGAGAAGGCGACTTTGTGCATGTGGAGTAGTGCCTCCACAAAATAATTTTGCATGTGTCACTTTTTCCCCTCCTCGGTGTCAATAATACGCGTTGTTGACTTCCTTCCCCTCTTCAAGCACATCAATCAACTGGACACTCGTGTTGCAGGCGACTCTTCCTCTTTCCAGAGCATCAACCCATTTTTACGCACGAGGCAAAGGCGACTTTTTTTTTAAAAAAAGTAATTCTCTGTTTCCCTAAAAGCAACTTGTTAGGGGGTCGAATGCACTCTTTAATTGTGCAATTAAAATTTTTCACATTGAATGCTCCTGTTTGAGGGGCTTTTTGCTTCACTTCAGCTCATTAGAAGAGGAAGTATTTACTAGAGGCAGCAGAGAGGTGGCATTGAAATGTTTGGTTAAGTAACAAATGGATCCCAACTAAAACGTCTTTTCGGCTCGTTTGCATGGCTATTTGGCTGGATCGTGGATGGACAAGTCCTGGATGGATTAACTGGGGATTACACCAACGGCGGCCTAGCAAACGGATTTTGGATTTGAGGGACAAGTCTGCACAAGATGGAAGGATGAGTGGACAAAAAATGCGTACATTTTTGGGACACTTAACTTCTGCTCTAGACAGGGCTTTGGAGTGCCGTAGGCGTGAGTAGTCCTTCATTAGGGAAAAGCTCTATACTACTTACAATTGTATCAGCGTTTGGGCAAAATCTGTCTACTTTTGCTAACGTTCACTGCTTACTTCATTTTTAAGTTTCCTAATTTCGGCCTCCAATTCGTCGGTTTGTTGAAGGTACTGCAGTTTGGCTTTTCGTTCTGTCTCCAGAATTTGCAGCAGGTAGGCCTGATTCTCCTTCAGCTCCTGTCTGGACTCGATGACACTGCTGTATCTGCAAGGCACGGAAAAGATTCAAAAAACTACTGCACACTTAATTAAACCACTTTTGTTTGGGTCGGTTGTAAAATCGGCCCTCCAGACGGAGGCGTAGGTCTCTTTGGCTCTTCGCACAGCCTCACAACCGCCCTGGAGATAATTGAGGAGATGTGCTGACTTGTATCTTTTGTCTATTAGATCCATGTTTTGTGGATTGTGGAAGCAGAGCGACCCTCGGTTGTCCAGTAGGTCTCCATTGTTCTAAGGAGATGGTGGACATCCAAAACAACTTCATTCCAGATCTCTCTTTCTTCAAAGTTGTCACGGGTTATATAAGAACAAAAAAGGCCTAGTAAACACTGTAGGTCCATCAACAGCTCCGTCAACGCCCATGTAATAGGTTATCGAGGCGGAGAGACGGCACAGTTAAATGCAAAGGCGTGAGTACAATAAAAAGGTTATGCTGGTCCGTAGAGCATTGAGAAGACTACTAAGTGAGCCTACTAGCCCGCTTAAGAACCTCTACGCGACAGTACTTTCCGTGTCTGACTTGCTGCTTAAGGAGGATGAGATTTATGCAGCAGGGAGCTGGCTACCCTCCGCCTAGACTTAGAAACGGGACTCATCAGGGAGTCTTGCAGGTGGTTGGACGAGTCAGTGTACACCAGAGCTGTGCAAACATGAAGCCACCGACTTCCATGCCTGGTTGAAGGAAATGTGGGAGAGGCTAGAACAGTTTAAGATGCAAAAACAAAATCCCTTCTCTTGCAATGGCAACAATTCCTCCTTCTCGGTCGCGGCTGCCTCCATCCTGAGGCAAGGCGTACAACAACCCACCCTCCTCTGGCCGGTCACCTCTCACAGGGCGAGGACATCTGCTGCCAGACTGCCAGCAAAAGTGCAGGCCCGTCTTAGGCTTCATAGGGAGAAATTTAGACACCAGAGCTGTTTGCCGGCCTCTACTATGGAGCCGTCTGTGTTAATTAAAGAGAAGTACGTGAAAAACATGAGTGGGTGGTGCTTCCTCCAAGCATGCATTATGTGAGGAGAATGAAGTGAGCGGAGGAAGAGGTGCTTAAGGCCAGGAAAGAGGCAATAAGGTAGGAAGGAGAAGAAAGGAAACCTGATTAAACAATTTCTCAGGATTTTCCATAACCACCAACCGCTTATCCTAAGACCGGTGCTTAGTGGATGGAATGCGTTCATTCTGTCGCATAATTTTTTTTTTATCTTCGGGGAATTCCAGTCCACCACAATAAAATCACTGCTCCTCAGATTTAGTTCGCTTCTCCCTGAGTAGGAGAAGGCATCAGCAGTGTTGTTTAAGTATCACTTTAGCAATAAAGTCACATGACGCCCTTTTTTGCCAGCCGCCTGATTAACTGAGCGCTTTGTACTTCCGTCCGGTTGATATGGCCGTTGGACCAGTCCTCTGGTCCCCTCCTTCCTGTTCAGTCGGCTTACTTTAGCTTTACAAAAGGCTCCTAGAAGGCACATATGCATTGCTGGGTGAATAAACAAGGCTGCCATAATTTCTGTCCCGTTTTCCTTTACTGGATAAAATAGCCTGTCCGTAGAATGGCGGGACATGTCAATGGCTGTTCAGACGGTCGTTTCGACAATTTGGCCACTCTGAAGCGCTTAGTGGTTGACGACCTCTTTTTCCTTTCCTCTCCTCGGTTCCCTCAGTACTTGGCATCTGCTGGTGGACTTCAGAGAGACCCAATTAAATGCATCAGATTAAGTGGGGACGGGATTCGCTTGTATTGTACCCTTCACTCCCATTATGAAGAACAAATTGAAGTCTGCTTTGCCTTTCATCTTTTGAACTCGACATCATGGATGCGCTTTAGGTTCCTCTGTCTCCAAATTGGCAGAAAACCGACTTGCATTTGTGCTTTTTGTACTGCTGTTGGATTGATGTGCTCCCAGAGAGGAGTGTAAAGGGTTTATTCTTAAAATAGTTTAGGGAATGAGAAAGAACCATGACCAGGCAGCCACTATTTGTGTGGTTATAAGAAAGCGTACAACAACACAGACAAACAGCTTTGTGCAGAGACTGACATGAACGATGCACCTGTGGCAACGGGTGTGACAGGTCACTGGACAATTGGTGGTTGTTTTCTTTTAAAGTACCACCCAAAAACTGTTCCCCATTTCGAATGACTTGAGCTGCCCTCTGCCTGAATGTGTGTGGTGAACTGCGGACACAAAGAAGGTGGGTGAGATCTGCCGCGTTTATTTGCTTCCATAAAATTTGAAATTATGCGTAATCAACCAGAATCAGTAGATCAGTTAGTCAAGACTCTATGCTCCATGCCACTGTAGGGCTTTGCTTTACAAGGTCCTCACCACATCGTGAGATGGAAGGGAGGAGGAGAGGCTCACCCTCATCCGCCACCTTCTACTCATCTGTCTCAAACCGTTTTTAATCATCCTTCTTGACATGAAAAAATCCCATGGGAGGTGAATGATGCCGATTTTGGTTCCGTCAAAAGTTAGAAGTCGTTGGTCAAAGCATTGCCGAGAATCAATGGCAAACAGATTAAACCTTTTTTTCTACCAAATCCACAAAGAGCAATTTTGCCCTCTAAGGCATGAAGAGACGAATTGCTGTTGGCTAAAGCCAAAAATGCATGGTAATGAAGTACCTTTTGACAGTGATGCATAGTCCTTCACACAGACCAGTTACTTGGCCTCGTCCACGGCAGATTAATGGGCTTCAGTTGATCCGAGGCAGAAGTAATTACAAAACTAAAAGATTGTAACAGTTTGTGGCTGTGATAAAGCAATAGGCTTTCGCCTTTTTTCCCACAGGGATGGTGTATCGGTTGTCCTCTGGAGGCCTCGCATCAACTTACTAGGGCTTGAATATCTACGTTCGGAGAGGCGAACAATTTAACTTAATAAGAAATAAAAGACGTTATAACCCTTTCAGTTGACAGGAAACAGTAGCAGCCAAAAAATGCTTTTAGTTTTTTGATCTGCGCTTGTGGTTAAAAGGCACCAAAGGGATTAACAACCGCCCATGTAGTAAATATAGGCAATGGCGTTCTTTAATGGGAGCGTTTTAACAAGGCAGAAAGGACCTTATGTGAAAAATGGAAAGATACAAGTAGGTGTTTTATAGAGAAAAAAATGAAGTGGGCCCTTGATCTCATCCAGTGAAGCAGAGGTTATGTGCTTGACTTGTAAGTAGATCAAGTAATGTTGGTGCTACTTAATTCATTTCAGCGCCTATCAGGAGCAATATGGGGATAAGATCATTACCACCGAAGAATTTGCGCAAGAAGAATCGAAACCTTTCCTTACTTAGACTGCTCATCACCCAGACACCACATCAATCAACCGCTGGTGATTGCTTCACACTGAAGATCCGAGATCTTGTTTTTAGCCCCGAATAGCAGCATTTCCCCGCCCACCGTAGGCGATGTAGCTGGTTTGTGCACACTTCAACATGAACTCCAATAGCTCCGTGCTAGTAAGAGTAGCAGAACATTCTGATGCAACTTTCCAATTACCAACTATTAATCAATCCTAGCCTCCGTTGCGGATGGTCAGGTTCTCAGTTTTCCGCAATTGTGCCTATTTTGTGCTCTGCGAAGGGACGCTTAGAGAAAGCAGTTACGATTCAAGCGACTTATGTGAAATCATTTACCATAAAGGCACCCATTTTAATTATTTGAAGGCAAATGATGTTGTGGTTGAAATTGCTTGTCCCTCTGTCAAATTTTCCATCTCTTCAGAACTAGCCAAATGCCCGGCTGATGCTTCAACCAAATCTTGTAGGTCCTTTGTAAGTGCTTGCAAACGGCCTGCTGTTCTAAGTGTATTACCAACCTTGCATCAACTGCCACAGGAGTCGGAGCGAGGGGTTTGTGCGGTTAATGTAAATTTAAAGAAGGGAGAGGTCTGTGCTCCAGTAGGAATTTTCATGGCCAAACACACTGAATCTTTGATCCTCTTCCACTTTTATAACGTCATAAGTATTTGTGCTGAATTTCAAGAAGGCTGTTAGGCTTTGATCACTAGCTAACTTTTGGCAATGTGAGTGGGTCGAAACAAACAAAGTAATCTGCTAACTCCCTAAGTCTCTACAGCATGATCTACACAAATGGGAAAAAATTGTCTTTGCCTTCAAAAAAATCCAACGCTTTTGCATTTGACTGCTTTGACGGGAGAGCTTTTGGAAGAAAAAGCCAATCGATTGAGAGAAGTTGGATTTTGTGTCATAACTGCCTTTTCCCCCCCTCCCATAATTAAGTAGTATTGCTATTTCGGTACTCGTATGCATCAACTAACGCATGCAGTCCTGAGAATTAAATATGCATCATTGAATTTTTCCTTAAAACTGTTTACTCACCTTGCACCTCGGATGGCTGCAACCCAGTCGTCGCATTTCTCCTCACTGTCCGCGCGCAGCTCATAGTACTTCTTGCGTTTCGGCAGGCAGCAGATGGTAAAGCAGTGCTAAAATACACCCAGTGCGGCAAAATTAAAAAATAGGGCTGAAAAGGGAACAAGTAAAAACAACTTTCATTGTCTCGGCGCATGTTGACATCGTTGGCTGCATACTACTACTGTTTTAGGCGCTGCGAATATCAGTAGTATAAGTCAATTTTTTATTGACTTTGGGTTAGAAGCCGCTACCAATTTGTCAGAAATGCAGCTCTTTTTCTCAAGGAGCTATTCCAAAATTTTATTCACACGATACCAACAAACCTTAAACGTGACTTTTGATTTTTTTGATAATCTTAGACCTACTTAAAATACCTACGGTTATTTTGCAAAAATTAAACTACAAGCACATTTACAGGGAATTAAAAGCTTTTAAGCTAGTTTTTTAATAGTTTTTGAAGAAATAGGATGCTCAAAAGGGCTTAAGGCATCAAAAAATTAAAAATGAAACCGTTACATTCCGAAGTTGGTTTAATTGCGGAAAAGTGTGGACAAATTTGTTAGTTTGAGTAATACAAATTGAAATTGCTACTGCTTAGAACTAATCGAAATATTCCAACTCAAGCAAATTTTATTTCATTCTTCATCTCCCAATCGATCTTCCATTGGCGGTGGACGCACCTGTCCATCGGCTTGCTCACCCAGTCACGAAGTTTTGTCAGCTTTCATCATCGCATTCAATGCCAAACTCATTTATGCATCCATCAGCTATCTTCGCAACCGTACTCGCACTTGTTGAGTCCCTTTCCCTATCTCTGTTATCGCACTCGGACGTCCGCCTCACGCCCATAAAATTTTGTTCGTATTCAATTTACTCCCTCATAGCTAATTAACCACACTTTAGTACATTTTGCCAGAAGGAACCTTTGACACTAAACATTTTTTGTATTGCGGAGAAGTCTGAGGCCTGCAGTAATATTTAGTGGTGGAAGTATGAGAGCTCGTGTCCACCACAAGCAACAAAGACTCCCTAGCTATCTACTTGTCATCAAATCCTGAATTCGTCATTTCTTGCAGCGCGAGAGAATACTTTAAGGAGTCGTTCAAATGTTTTTAATGCTTTACATCGCCTCTTTCACTGTATGCACCAAAATTTAGACTGCTGGTTGGATCGGCAATCCTCTTTGGCCAGAGGGAACCTCCTCCCGCCTGCCGTCAAGCAGCGTTCTTTGTGGAGTGAGTGGAAATTTGGCGTTTGCCTGACAATTTTTACAGACTCACGTCGTGTTGCGGTGCGGTGCGCGTGTCACGGGAGGTCCGCAGCACAAGAGTCTTCTCGCAGTACGAGCCCTCCAGCAGCGCCATTCCACACGGTTCTCTGTCCAACTTATCCGACTCGAATTGAAAAAGCATGTTTTGGTAGAGCACAAAGTACCTTAAGGCAAAAAAGTCAAGCCATTGCTCTCTCCCTCTCTTTCTCTCTTTTGCATGACTGTGCATACAAACTTTAGAAAAATAAGAAGTTAAAAGAAAGTTTGTGGGTTTAAATTGCGAGGCTGCCTGCGTACCTCGGCGGATTGGTGGCATGCGCTGGCCTTTGTCTCGATCGTAGGTCATTTTAGACTAAGCATGATAGTTTAAAGTGAAATGGACTTAAATTGTTCGACGGTGTTGGCAAAATTACCATTCGGTGCTACCATCACCACTTGCGTTAAATTGGTTTAACCCAAAAGGCGGATTCTGCGATGCGCCGGAAAACTTCCCGAGAGCCTCAGCATCTTCGAGGTGGAAGAAGAGGCTAGTGCAATCTAAAGGGTGCTTTTGGTGCAAGCTTTAACTATCTATTAGGATAAAGGCAAACATAAATCTGAATGGGATTGAAATGAAAGATGGTTTGGATACGTTAAGGCCTTTTCTAACCCATGAAATATGCACCTTGGGAGAAAGGAATTTCGCATTCTTAATTTTCCCATTATTTCTACTTCACACACAAAAATACTCTTTCTGCATGCTTCGTGACAACAGATCATTAGAGACATTTTCCCCTCTTTCATGTTTAAAATTGGACACACCGGGAAGGTGCAATGCCTGCAAAGCAGGAGGCGATGAAGTGCACTGGAGAGTAAATGAACAAATTGGGAAACCATATAAGTGTGCGTCTTATTTCGACTAAACTCCAGTTTCCCAAAATTTTGTACAATTTTTGCTTAATCGGTCTATACTACTTATACCAGCTGTCCCTTTCAGTAGCGTGACCGCTCACCACGTAGATAGGAGAACAGGTGTCTACGGAAGGACTGGGCATCTAAAAGTGCATTGTCTAAGTTTAGCTGAAGTTACTTGTAAAATTAGCGACACTAAGACTTTCAGCTATCTCGTGCTTCCCTCCCATTAACACCTCATGTCATATCCACGCATCTCTAATTAAGTTGAAAAAACTGTTTTATAACCTTTTTTAAATAACGGACGTTTAACTCACATGTCAAAATGGCAAAACTTGAGGCTTTAGCTATTATCATGATGGATGCGCGGTTGTCCCGCGTTATGACCCATAAAGAGTACGAACGCCTCATATACGATTGTATGCTTGCTTTCTGGTGATTGTATAAGATGTGTTAATTTTGCTATTAATCCCTCACATCACAGCAGCAGTTGGTGCAAAATGACCGTCAAAATGGAATTTTTTTGACTAAAAAGTGTCATGAATAGCCAAAAACTTAGTGGGAAGTCAATTAAAGTCAAAACTCCCTGTCAGATGCTGGGGAGGGACCAATTTTGTGTAGCAGTGGTCAAGTCAAAAAGCATAACAAAGTTTTATCCCTAAGTTGTGATTTCAATTGCGGATTTTGTCTACTAATGCACACAAAACTATTTTTATGGCCTGCATACTACTTAATTATCGATACAAGTAGTTTCATGAAGCAGCTTACCGTTGTTGCCACTTTCCGGAGAAGGAATTTTTCTTCCACAAATAACCAGACATCGTTGCTTGACTATCCTCCTTAGCTTTTGTTGCAAGGTAGGCGAACTGCATTCGCATCGGTCGTAGTGATATTGGCATCTTATAGCCTATGGCAAGTAGCACAGCATCCACGATTCAGTCAGCCTCCGGTCCCCTTTATGTCAAGAATCTGATGGCCTAGAAAGGTAGCACATTAAACGTTTTGTTCTTTGCACAAAAAGGTGGCTTTGGCGCCTTTAATGTTTTTTGAGCTTTTAAGTAAGCGACTGGAAGTATGAGATATGGCAGGAGAAGAAATCTATTACCAGCTCAAGGTACTCAATGCTTTATGTCGGCAACAAAATCACAAAACTTGGGAATTCCTTAAGCCCTAGCATAAGCTTTAAAAGTGTCATTTAATCTGTTCTGTCCTCAGTCCCGGTTGGGACGTGAAAAATCCACCCGCAGGTAAAAATTAAAACTAAGGTTCGGCGTATTCTCTAAGAACGGATTATTTTCTTATTCACGGAGAGGACTGTCGGTATAATTAGGAGCTCCGAAACTTAAGCAGAGCGCAAGAGGGAGACAAAAACAGAAACAGGCAACGGAGGATGGAAGCAGGCAGCGAGAGAAAGGGACAGAGGTCGAGGGATGGAAGGAGAGAGGGAGGGAACAAAGTGCCAAACTGCGATGCCCAAAATTAGAGATAAGAATTAAAGACCGACTAATAAATTTTCTTTTTAGTGTACGTTGTTTCAATTAGAAGCTCAATTTGCTTGGTAGTTAGTGTTTTTTTGCGATGCGGAAGACAATTTTTCTACTCACTCATCACAAGCTGATGTAGGGAGGACTAATTAAGTATTTTTTAGAGATTTTTAAAAATTAAGCAAAAATATTCCCTGTTTTTATTTTAAGTCATAACCTTTTGATTTTTCGAAAAAAAAGAAAGTAATTTTAAAGGAGGTGACAAGTGGTCATCCTCCCGCCGAGGCCCGATTCCTGCAGAGCTGAAGTGGTTGGAAGTGTCTCACTAATTAATTAAAAAAAGTATCTTAAAATAGAAAAAGTTCTGGTTATAATTACTTCTGCATTTGTGACTTTTGCTAAAATACTTGTCTGGATAAATTTTCAACACGTTGATAAGCTGATTCGCAGTTTCCACTATGGAATCAACGAGTAGGGCGGCCTCCGGTCCACACCAGTGGCCCCAGGCCCAACGCTGGCGGCAAACAAAAGCGGAAACAATCTTGAAAGACCCATTGAAAGTTATCTGCTGGATAAAGATGGTATAAATTGAGAGGATTCGTAGCGATTTCCGTCAGGAGGGCTGAAGATGACGTTCGCCTTCGGCAATCGCCGCGGTCCTGTGGTTTGCAGGAAAGCCAGCACCAACGTAAGTAGCATTAGCCATAAATCCCGCAGAGAGTCTCTTCACGGAGTTGATTGCAATGTCTGTACGAGGATATCTCGACTAGTTGAATGGAAACCGGAGTAATGCGGCAAGAAGGTATGGAAATGAAGCTCTGATTTTCGCAGAACCAGACCCAATCCCGTCTGGTACCTCACAACTCCGCCTAAGGACGAGTTTTTTTTCAAAAAAACAATCTATGGACACACTTGATGGCCTGCACATTCGCCGTCTCTGAGGCCAGTGTCCTTACGTAGACAATCAGTGGTGTTGCAGTCACGACCACTCTCAATGATTAGCACGGCTGATCGACGGCAATCGCCAGGTCCAATGGTAAAATGAGGCGAGGCACCATGCAACACCACGGTTGATTGTTCAACTCTCGGTTTTTTTGGGAAAGGACCTCTCAAGTGCTCTACTAATGCCAACAGTGCCAAGTCCAACTGTAAGTCTCGGGTGCAGCAAATATACTACTTAATTGCAATGAGCCAATCACAATTTGGCGTCTTTTCTTGTTCTCAAAAGGTCCTTTTACTTTCTGTTTTTTTTAATGACGGCATTATAAGAGGTAATGGACTTTAGGAATGAAAGTCATTTACGCATTTCTGTTGTTTGAATAAACCCAACCGAGTGGAAAAG
Organism: Taenia crassiceps; assembly: GCA_023375655.1. Taxonomy (NCBI): domain Eukaryota; kingdom Metazoa; phylum Platyhelminthes; class Cestoda; order Cyclophyllidea; family Taeniidae; genus Taenia; species Taenia crassiceps. The sequence goes on from JAKROA010000007.1 coordinate 1,474,866, forward strand.
GGCAAAGGACTTGGAGCGATGGACTTAGCGATGAGGGTAGTTATGATTGTAAGCTTGAATAATCCTTTTTTAATTTAAATCCCTCAAAACCTTTATTATGCTTATTAAGGTGTTTTCAAATACGGAGCTTTCAAAAAGCAAGGCAAACAAATATTCAGTTTGAATTTATAACTTAGCCTTGTAAAACAAATTTTTGTAGCTTTGGCTTGGAACGTTTGGAGTGAGCTCTAGGTGGCACGATTCAGTTAGAAGGGGAAGACTAATTGATGACTTATCTTAAAAAATCTCTCTTACCAAGTCGTTTATCATTTAATTAAACTGGAGTTGAAATGAGCTTGCTTTGTTTAAATGAAAAGCCCCTTAAGGAGGCTGAAAACGCCATAAAATGAGACCTCTAGAGGCCACTTTTTTGGAATTCTGGAGCACTTCCCCTTCGGATACAAGATTCACTAATGGGATTTTATGGAATTGAGAGTATGAATTCATTCTTTTTTTCCTATCAACAGCTGAAGGAAATGGAGAGGTACCTGGGCTCTAAGCACTGCACGGCAAATGTTTGCCAGGTTAGGATCACAGAAGCTGCGACAAGCTGAGAGGCGTCCGTGTCACTCGCATGCCAACCTGACAGCGATTGTTTGAGAGGCAACAGAAGTAGCAGATTTGCTTAGGATGAAGTAGTTGTCTTTGTAATTAAAATGAAATGCATCAACAATCCTCATGTCCATCATTTAAAGGGCAAAAAGTTACGGTTTTTGCTGCACCAAATAGGCGAGATTAGGAAGGAAAACCGCTAATTTTCTTTCTCTGACCGCCAAGGACCATTTTTATAAGAGACACCCATTGTACTTGATGACTTGGTGAAGCTACGGCACGGTACTACTAACTAATCTTTTAAGTAGGCTGGACCGAGTTTGTTGTTTTAATTGACCATTGACCCACAAAGGTGAGCACTAAGAGCAGAGGCGTTAGTAAAAAATTGCTCTTAGTTCAATGTTTTGCATGCTGCATAACAGCCGTTTCCTTCAAGAAGGGGATATAACCATCGAAATATAACAATTCTTCCTTAGAGGCGAAGGTGTAAAGGCTTTTGAGGATGGGTAAGCAGGACTTTATGCCGATGATCTTCTCCACAACCTTTAAATATCTCGCACTTCGGAGTTTTCTTTTTAAAAAGATAAGTAGGACAGCAAGGCTGTTTTAGAACGAGCATTTTCATGGAAAGGATATTTTTGAGTCTTTATTTGATAAGGGCGGCCTGTTGTGAGGCGCTCATCAGCTCACATCTTTTAATTGCTTATTCGAGGCAAGAAAATTATCCGCAAGAACGCGTACAATTGTTACTGAGTGAGCTGCTCCATTTTACCTAACAAAGTGGTTTTTCGAATTTTCCTAAAGTTGTCGGAGTAAATGGCGGGTGAAATGACAAGCAATTGCGCCTCAGAGGGACTAGTAATTATTTAGTTACAAAGAGACGAAACAGAAGGAAGACATTTTGACTCGGAGCGTTGCGATAAAGACTACTTTTTATACTCATAAATCAGCAAAATGATCCTGGGCAGTTAGTTATTTACTAATTCAAAAACTTGATGAGACAAACCCTCCACCCATTGAAGTAAGGAGGGTTCTTCAGAAAACTTCTGTTTTGTTATTGAAGTGTTTTTAAACTCTTTAAATGTATTTACTATTGCTTTTTTGTTTCTTAAAAATACTTCCGAATCAACTGCAATGACCTTGAATGCATTGGTGGTTGTCAATCTCATCCGGAAAATCACTTTCTACTGAATGGTTTATTTTCGCTTCAAAATATTTTTTAAGAAAATTGTTTTTGAAAATTTCCCTTCTTTTGCTATTTAAAGCATGAGCATATATAAGTAGTGTCTGTGCTTGGGTGGTTCGAGGGGACCAAAAGCCGATGGCGTTATGGCAGCCCCTGGGGATGGAGGGCGACCGACGCAGAGTTGGTTATAAAACCAAAAATACAGCTAAAGGTGCTCTCATAAGTTTAGAAAATGGATGAATTTTGACTGGACAGTAAAGGCAATTGTTTTAGAAAGTAGTACCGTGGTCGAGCATTCAAAAGTATATTATGAATCCCCTTGTAAGGGTGATGCTTGGCTGTCGTGAAAAGTCTTATAAGGCGGAACAATATTAATAATAATAGTAATCAGGGACCTACAAGTAAGCGCTCGTTTCACCGATAATGCTTTGGTGTAAATTGCACCCTCCAGCCACGTGAAGGTACAAGGCCTGGAGGGATGCGAGGACCCTTGTTGTGTGATTGGTCAGTTGGTGTCGACCAATCAGCGGACTCGCCCTCAACTCAGGCAGCTCTTTGTAGTCAGCAATCGAGGCGCTCAGACGACAGACTGCCAAGGGTTGTCAACACACCTCAAAAGTTTACATCTTGATATTTTTTATTACTTATAATACAAATTTGATTAGCCAACAGTGTGAATTTTTGTTTCGCATTTTAGGTAAGACGCTTGTGGTCAACAGCAAACAGCGAACAAGCTGCAGAAAAATTAGACTTTAATGAATGTGGAATGCATGGATAGGGGATGGTGCGGGGTATATGGATACAGGGGGCGTTAATGGAAGATAATGAAGGAAAAGATGTAAGATAACTATGAAATTTATGCAGAATGCTGAAGCTTAAGCCTTCAGTACCAAAATAGGACAAGTTTTTCTCCTTCGTAACGCTTAAAAAAATTGTAACTGGATGAGATCTTTTGATTCGAAGAGTGTTTAAGTCGTGATATTTGTCAGTTTTGGCTTTCAGGCTAGGAAACATTTTACTCACCATCAAAGCAGGCAAAACCGTAAAGCCTCGTACCAAACTGGCTTCAATCTGGCCTTTTTTGTAGTACCAGCAGATGGCCACTAACTCACTGCCTACTCTGCAGCTCTAGGTGCGCATGTGGGTAGGAGGGAGGGGAGGAGATGGAATTACAGATGGAAAGATGATATTGGTCGCCCGTATTCGCATATTCTCCTTTCTGCGTACGCTCCTCCACCTGATTAGTGTAGTCTTAACATATCTTAATGTCCAACTCCCTTGAGGCGTTAAGTACACGCAGTAAACGAGAACCCAGTCGGATGGGATTCACAGCAAGTGTGTAATTCGTCTGTACTCAGCAGATGCAAATGTTCTGAGTTTGTGTAGATTTTAATCTAAGGACAAATTGACTGCTACAGCTAAGAGGATTTGTGTATTTTCGCTCAATTTTTGTCGATTGTAATTGCTACAAATAGAACACCGTTGTTCACAGACTAGGAGCACATTCTTCACGTCGCAGTTAATTGTTGTAGCATCAACAAATACGTCTGTGTTACTACATGGCTCCATAAATTATCATAAACACAAAAGGGGATCAAATTGCAGTACTGCTGTATTTGCTATTAAGTAACGCAGCGGGAACCAGTTATTAAGTTTAGCTCATTTCGAGCGTTCGGTTCTCCATGTTTTCTTAATGCCATCAACAAAGGAAGAAGAAAGTGGTTTTAATTATCCAGTTCGGTGTCAAGTTACTGGCAAGAAAGCCGATTATGTAAGTGCTACTTAAATACGCTGTTGAATTTTTAGTAGCATGTACGCGTCAAAAGAGTTTTTATGCCATTGAGTAGCAAATACAAGAGGTCATTAGTCCACCTCTGTCCAAATTAAACGAATACTGTTGTAACTTTACTCGTGCCTATTAGCCTTTCTTAAATATATAACGGTAATCCATTTTAGGCGCCGTTCAACCTCTCCAGTAATAGTCAGGTTGCCTGGTTTCGTTTAACTTTTCTGGTTGATAAGATGCAACTTATGCTTAGTATATTTTATCCTTCAATGTGTTTCAGGTGCTAGACAGTAAGGCTTGGAGACAATCATCAGATCTAGTCGTGAAACTGATTATGATATGAAGATATAGCGTTGCAGACCCGGCGGCTTTCGCTTCCGTCTCTAAATTCACGCTTTTGAAGCGAGTAGGTGGGTCAAAGTAAGGTGCCTTTTTTATATGGATACTGTAAAAGAGCAAATAGAATCAAGACTGCAAAAACGACTGATAGCTGTTGCGCCTCAGAGGCCAAAGATGTGTGCTGAAGGGACAGGGATGCAGCATGTCACCAGCTCCACGCCTGATTCAGTGCGTTTAAACAGGCCTTCATTCCCGTTGTTATAAACAGAACTTCAGCGGAGAATGATGGAAAAATATCACCTTTGGGTACTTTGTATAGTCATTCGCACAGTTCCCTGGCATCTTGTTTTGGTAGGAAAAGGACTTGGGAGAGAAAGGGGAGAATAAAAAGACGACTTTTTGAAACTACAAGGTTCACTTTTACTAATTATTTCCTCTTTTTATAAATTGCTATGCTGCAATTTTGATTGTGTGGTTGAGAGCAAACCATGCTTCATTATTAGGGCAGATCTGCAAGGCTCAACCATTGGAGCGTTGCTGTTAAGAAGAAGGAAGATGTTATTTTCTCCCATTAGTTCGTGTTTCAAAGTATCGCCATTCTGCAGCGTCTTGAGGCTTTCCTAAAGACGAATGAGGTATATTGTTCAGAAAAGAATATGCTTGGGGGCTACTGATAAGCTGTGGAAGTCGAACCGTCTAACGGAGGCATAAAGGCAGATTCTACGCAGCCAAATGGAAGAATCAAACCAAAAACTGAAGTAGCGCATCGTCCACGGTGTTCTACTTTGCCAGTCCCCCGCGTTAACCATCACAACGTAGTCGGTGCTGTCGGGAAGCATTTTCCTAACTTCAAAGACACTTCACAACAACGTCACTAATCCCTTCTGGCAAGTCCACTGGACTAGGAGGTGCATCCTATCTGTGGACAGGATGAATGGCTTGAGTAATGCAACGAAGGACGAGGTCGAGCATAGCAGTTTTGGGGTGAAGTTTGTCCCTACTCCTTTTTCTCCCATTCATTTATCTCACTTCCATCAATCCGGTAAAGAAGTGGAACGGGAGCAAGACATTTCCCCATGTTGTGTGGATAGCGCCGCTTTTGTTGTTAACAGCTGTCATGAGACTGATGTCCTCCTTAGGGCTCCTTTCAAAGGCTCTCACGGTCTCCTGTCTTCCAAAGCAAAATACACTTCTTCCAACTCGCTAGGTTCTACCATTCAAAGGTGGAATCTATGTTTGTATTCAACCGAAGCCCAAAACCATTTCTCGCTGTTAACAACGCAGCTCCTTGAGTAGTTGGGGCTACTCGCCATGACTCGGAGGCCAGGCCGAATCAAGCGGATAGCAACCGAATCGCAGAACCATTTTGGCGGAGGGTTGGTGGACAACGAATTATCCATTAATTGACAAGTTTTATGGCCATTTTAATGACCGCCTTATAGAGGGTCCCTTGAAGCGATATGGTACAGTTTATTGTATAGGCGTTTCTACTTGGCCCGGCTGTTAGTCTTCCTCCATTTTGGACCCTCGTTCCTTGGATACACTGAAGGGGAATCCATTTGTCCGCCTTAATAATTGATCGACTACAAAAAAGGAGACGAATGGCATCGCCTATTGGTCTCTTTTGGACAAAGAAAAATTCACTTCCTCCTGTAGTTCTCATAGCAATCACCTTGAAGTAGTCAGTTCCAACATTTTTAGCGTTTGTGAATCCTCATCACCTGCTCTTCCTAATAATTCGCGCCACTATGACTCCAAGGGACTTTCATCTGGGGACAAAGTTTGGCGACAAAGTTTAGCTGACATCTCGCAACAAAAGGGACTGAGGATGACGCCTACTCTCAACATCTGCAAGAAAGTGGGGATTTTCATAAAGTCCTCTAGGAGCAGAATTTCACGTATTTTCACATTTGTGTCGTAGGAATTCTCCGTAATGGAAGTTATTTAGGCAGTTGACACGGGACTTGAGGCTTCAATTCCAGCAGTCTACGTACACCACATCACCGCATCTGCGTTCAACGTCCATAAATCGAGTTTTGGGTCAGTGGATGAGAGGATCCCGGGAATCTGCAACTTAAGTGGTGAAAGCCTGAGGCGTTTGGATCCACGAGTCTGCTGTGGTCGCATTCGCAAGGTTTGATGGCCACTCTACCTACAGACGGCGGTGGATGCAGGTGAAAGGACTGCTTGGCGTCACTGAAGACTCTTCACCAGCACTTCCAACAGCGACCTCCATAAATTTGTTAGTTTTATGCTGTGAGTCTTAGTCCACCATGCAGACTGTTAACACAATCTCAAAATCACAATGAGATTGGACTTGACGCACATCAAAAATAGCAGGTGGAAGCTAAAATTAGGGTCAAATTTGTCTATACAGTGTGTGATAAGGAACACACCTATCTGTTTGCACCCTCCACCCCACCTCAAGCACACTTCTTGCCTCTGGTTCGTGTTGAAATCCCACTAGGTTTGGAGACGCTGACATGTAATGTGTTGGGAGCTATTCCAACCTCTAACATACCTCAAACAATCTGTGATACACACCATTGACTGAATCCACAAGGTTAAACGTCTTAATGCTAATTGTGTCTAAACAGCGTCAATTAAAACTGCAATTGAAAGTTTTTGGTATTCAATCGGCATGCATGGACGTCCACCTCATAGCTTTACGTCGACGATATTCCAACTCATGTCAAGAATAGGCCTACAAGTAGGCAGTTGCTGAGGCAGTAATTAAAAAGGCTGACTAAGAAAAAGTCGAAGCAATACAGAGGAATGCGAAACCAAAACGTGGTGTCGGGGTCGAAGAATAATCAGGATGATGGGTGCATTTCCCCAACATGGCGAGCATTACAACATCAACAATGCAGCTTTTAATGAGCACAATTATGAAAGAGTTGAGAATAAGCGTTTGAAGAGAAATTTTTTTTGCTCAAAAAGCAAGCACAAAGAATCGGCTACTATGTGAGGTAGGCAGGGAGAGATCGTGCAATAAATGATTGGCGTTTGATCTTGGCTAGCAGATTTTTGGACCTCTTGTAAGATAATTCTGTTGCAATCTAAGGCTTTTTAGGACCACCACGATGGAGAGATGAAACTGACTCCTTGATGAGAAAGGATGACTTTTACTTTTGAGCAATCGATGAGGCAACATTCCACTCATAACAATAGTAAGAAAGATTTCGCCTCTTACTCGCTCTTTTAAGATGCTTAAAGTTTTTAGGCTTTATTTTACTAATAATGTTTAGAGAGGCATCTACTGTTGCAAATCTACTATTCCATGAGTTGCCCAATTCCTACAGCACAAACACCTTGACGCGGTAATACATCTTCGCTGCCATTTTTCGCAAAATATTGTTAACTCTACTTAATTATCCCCTAGTAGTGGTTATTTAACGAAAATATTATGCAAGTTGACACTTTTAGGGGGTAGGGATCGGCGGTGTCACCACAAATGGTTAAGGAGAAGAAGGTACTTATCTGACGCAGCTTTGTAAGTCAGTAGTGATTTAAGCTGATAGTGTGCATAAGTGGAGCAAACAAGCGATCCTTTTATAAAAATCGCGAGTTAAGCGAATAAGACACGCATCAAAATATTATTTAAGTGGCAAATTTAGGCAAAATTTTTATCCTTTAATAAACGTATTTCTAAGGAAACTTATCAGCTATCTTCCTAGAGAGTGACATAAAGTGGTTTGGTGCATTAGCAATGGGTAGCATCATGTCCCACTAATCATCACCTTGCTCGTTGCCGCCTCCCGTTCATTAATAAATCGTTATCACACTGAATGACTGACCAATCTACATATCTATTTGAAAATAAATTGAGGCGGAAGACTGGCAGTTACAGTAATTACTCATCCCAACCTCCGAAGCAAATATGCTTCGTCTCACTGCCAGAAGACCGTGCTGACTACAGACCTTATTTTGGCTTCCACATTTTTCAAAAGGTACAGGATCTAAGCGATCGAGCAAGGGAAACAAAAACACAGTTTTGATTACCCAATCGAGGATCCGCACTTCACACATTTGAAGAGAATCGTCAAGGGAAAGGGCAAAGGGGTGAATGGGAGAAGGAATCTGAGTGATACACAAACCTTATTTTCGTTTGCTTGAATTGCCCGGTGAAGGGTAAAACGCTGTGCCTTACCTAATAGTAGGAATTTTATATGCCTCCCGAAGTGACCTTAAAGAAATAAATGGCAAAAATGGTATGAAATACCAAGTGCTGATACCTCAGGTTTATCTTAAAAGCAGTGGCGTCTGAAGATGGAGAAATTCTACTAGTACTCATATTATCCTTGAGTCAAAAATTTGCCATCTGATGATGAGAATTTAAAGCACGTATATTCGCATCCTTAACGAAGGACCAATCGCACTTTAAGTCAAGTAGTAACGTAGCTTATCACGCTGGATTAAGGAAAGCCTAAAGTCCTTATTCGTCGAATTAGATTTAGCAGAATAACGACGAGAGATCGAAATCGCCTCGAGTGACATCTAACTTGGAAAGTAAGTGCATATTACAAAAGAAGTGTCAGAAAAAAGGCTGACACTTAACAAGCTAAAAAGTTCCACGGGAATATTTGAAGTTGAATCGTAGTCCTATCCTCGATCCCCTTTCTCCTTGCAATCGCTCTTGGAAGAAAATTAATCACTTCCTTTGAGCATTTATGCTATATGGAATAAGTGTAATAATTTTTGGTGCAACGAGGAAGGCTACGTGATGTAATTGGTGTAATTACGGGAAGAAAGCTATTATAGGTTAGGTTTACTAAACCATTATTGCAACCTCATATTTAAAGACGATTTAACGCATCTATAAATAATTTAAAGCGAATCTGAGCCTATTTTCAGTATTTGCTAATCATTCTAAGTGTTTTGAGCTTGAGTTGCTGCTTTGCTTCTAATGGCTATGGTTGAACGCACCATATATAAATTGGTCGTCCCTAATCCTGTAATAACGTTGTAGATAATGTCTGGAGGCGCGCTTAAAAGACTAATGGCTGAATATAAACGTGAGTTTATTTGTTTTCGGCTCGCTATTTTTTTATCATACTCGAGCACACCACCGCGTTTAGCCCATAAATTTTTCGCAAGGTTAATGTACACATACTCATTGTTCGTATATTTTTTGCGTTTTTTAAGAGCTCACTGATAATCCTCCGGATGGAATCGTGGCAGGTCCAGTTGATGAATCCAACTTCTTCGAGTGGGAAGCCTTCATTATGTAAGCTTTGCGTTGAAATCTGTCGTAACAATAAAGTCGGTTACATTGTCCCTTGCCGCAGTCTAGCTTACCACAATTTAAGGTATCAACCATTATAAAGTATTTCCTACACTAATGTTCTTGCATCTAACTAATAGCAGCACTAATTAACTCTTCAACTTTCCTAGGGGTCCTGATGGAACCCCTTTTGAAGGTGGAGTCTTTGCTTCGCGTCTGTCTTTTCCTCCTGACTACCCACTTTCGCCTCCAAAAATGCGTTTTACCAGCAATATCTTTCATCCCAATAGTGAGTTTATTCTGTCTTTCTTGAAGTAATTCGGTGATCCGCTTTTCATCAGCATTATTCTCAACGAATCTTTCCTTCCCTCTCTCCTCGAACATCGAAAGATACTCCATATGTTCTACCATGCTCTCTGTGTTGCTAATACATTTTTACTAAAACCTAATTCAAACCGTGTTTCTTATCATGTTTTGAGTTTCTCTTTCGCAGTTCAAGGTAGCATATTTCATTCCTGAAAATGGTTAGGGTTAATGTGAAACCTTGGTCAAGCATGCCTTGCCTTTTACCAGTTGATGCATAAGAATATTTGATTTAAAATGGGTGCATAGCTCATTCTATTTTCTTACATGAAACAGTCCGTCTTTCCTCAAAATTTCGTCTTTCATGCGTGAAATCCAACATTCATCTCTAAAGGTACTAATTGAGGCTTTTGACAATGAAAATAGGGACTGAGTGCCTTTTGCAAAGCGTTAGATATTTGTCCATGGTGGTTAAAAAACTCGATGTCGTTTTCATTGCAACTTGTTCTACTCACTCTTTGCAACTCACAGAAACGTTAATTCGATCTGTGCACTCCGCAGCATTGGTGGGCATGCGCCCCACTGTGCTTCGTACTGTTCCTTTTGTATTTTGAACTGGCCTCTGACTCGCAGGGTGCTGGTTGGGTTCGCTTAATCTAATCCGGTCTTGTCTGGTACATTAATCTAATTTACCCCTGTACCACTGCTGCATATGTTTTTAGCGTGGCTTCCTCCTCGACATATGAATAAATTGTGGTGACAGGATTTCGCACCGGATTCCGGCGAAATTTCCTCAAGGGTGGATTAGTTGCGTTAAGGAAGAACAAGTCAATTTGGTACCTATAATGGGGGCGCTAGTCGTACAAGCCTGATGTATTATGCTCTGAGGATGGCTTGGAATCAACTTGAAAGATCCAGCTTCCACGCCGAACTGTTCCATGCCGTCTGTCATTGTTAGAATATCAGCAAGGTCAGGCTTCGTTGCCTTCCAAACCGCATGAACGCGTTGGACTGTTTTAGCCTCCCTTATTATCATGTTCTAGCACTGTCGCTCCATTCTCAACTGGGGTTCAGCCCTGATTTGTCATGCTTGTGTCACCTAGCTGACGAGGTCGCGGCCGTTGGACCGAAACTATTTGAAATCGTTGGCGCAGTAAAATCCTGTTCCGCAAAATTGCCGCGATTCCACTGTCCCCATTAACTGGACAAAAAAGACTTTCTTTGGCACCTCGAAATACTTGACCACTGACGTCTTATTTTACGTTTAAATCGTGAGGAAACCCACTACCAGACATACTGGAATTAGTGGAATTCGATACCGCATATTAGATCGGGTCTGACGACTCAAGTAATTGATTCTTTTCTCCTTTGAAATTGCCTCTCTAGTTTATCCCGACGGTCGGGTATGCATTTCTATCCTCCACACCCCCGGTAATGATCCTCTTGGTTATGAAACCCCTGCGGAAAGATGGAGCCCAGTCCAGTCAGTAGAGAAAATCCTCCTTTCCGTTGTCAGCATGTTGGCAGGTGGGTGGAGAGTACCTCGAAGGTGTTTACCTACCTGGTATCAAGCTCAATAGACATCAGTTTATGCCTCTAGAACCGAATGACGAGAGTGCAGCCAACGTTGACGCGGCGAAGACGTGGCGGGAGAATCGCAAATTATTCGATGAAATGGCGATGCAAAGTGTTCGAATGAGTCTTGGATTCCCCGCGGAGGGGGATATCAACTAGGAAAGCAATTACTGGTACATGTCTGCTCTTTTTTCCCTCATAACTTGTAATTTATGCCTGAATGCTGCCCTTTGTGTTGGTGTTGTTGTTGTTCGAATGCACGACCCACGGAATAAGAAGAAAGTGTTATTCCAATAGGCTAATTGAATGGTGGAGTTGATGCGGTACGAAGGGGAATTTGTGTATCCAAAAGGAATCAAAAGGGACCAACCAGATTACCGAAATCGAATAAAGAGATGCTTGACGTGCCTTTCAATGGTACCACCGGCCTCAGGTTGTACGCCGTTAGTTGCGATGAGCTGCTAGCCGTCGCGAAAAGGGACTTTTGACATTTACCAGTGTTAGTGGTCGTGTCACGATTCCATCAGTTAAAAGAGAAGGGCCCTCCTTCAGTGCCTTAATTCGGAGGAGCGTCTTAGCTAAATGATCGCTTCCACGGTATCTCTTCTCTTGACCCTAAGAGTCACATTATTGGAAAGTATCCTTGACAGACAACTCTGTGAAACACAACTGTCGGTATTTTTTCTTCTAAAATTGCATTTATACTCGATGGAAGCAAAAAACGTATCACATAGAATGGTGTAAGGAAGAAGGGGTAAACACGAGTCTGCGAAATTCATCTCGCCTACCATTTAAAATCCTCGTTCTCGCCTCCTTCTTCATCGTCATTCTCATCACCCCAACCGTCATCGTCAGTGGGATTTTTCTTCTGACTTGATTTTTGAATGCCTTCACTGGCGCCAATATTGAAAGCTGCCAACTGCTGTTCTAATTCCAAGTCGTCAAACTTAAGGTCGTCCAATCGGATAGGATGCTTCTCTGTGGTGGATAGGGATGCGAATGGATTAACCACATCTTCCTGTTGTCCAACATCATGAAATGGTTCGTCTTTCTCTTCCTCTTCGTCTTCCTCCTCTGCACCGTTTTGAGCACTCGCCTCTGTATGAACCTGCGACAGCTTCAACAAATCTTCAATGGGATCACTCTTGCTTTCAATAACCGGGGTTGGAGGTTCTGCAGGCGCGAAAATATCCCCCTTTTCTTGGTTCACTTCTGGAACCTCTGAAAACTGGGGAATGAGCTCCCTTGGTTCATCGAAATTAGGAAAAGAGGCAAAGCCTCCCTTCTCCTCCTCCTCCTCCTCCTCTGTGTGTATACGTGGAGTTCCAAATAATTCCTCCATCGGATCATGGGACGGGATTGGCATGAATTCCACTTCCTTTTGAACATCCAGTAGATCAGCCGACAGGGGTTCGGATGCAGCCATCTCCTCGGTGACATTGCGTTCCCATAGAGGCGTCTGTTGAGGATAGGCTGTAGCGGGTAAAGTTTTGCGCTTTTTGTGGTCCTCCGCCAGCCACTTTTCTGCAGCAAGACACTCCTGCAGGGTAGAATAGTTCGAGGTTTTTTTTCGCATAATAATGTTGAAAAGGATACAAAAAAATACGTCAGGTGAGAGTCAGCAGGTCTGGTAGCGTGCAACGCCATGGAAAACGACCGTCTTTTTGTCGCTCTACCTATCAGCAACGGCGCCCACCATGATGGTTGCGTTCTCATCTCACCAGCACGACATTCAAGCACTCAACATGCAAAACGCCTCTTTTTGGACATCTTTTGAGTAGTCGTAATAGGCTATAAAAATCAACTACTTTGCAGTCAATCCTTTCCAAAATCACAACTATCTCGTGGTTAAGGGTTTAAGCAAAAGGAATGGGGTGCGTAGGAATCCACATACCTCCCAGTGGGGAAACAGATTTGGATATTGAGATGGATTGGCCAGAGCTTCAGCCGCTTTGGGATGTGAGACTTCAAGCCACTTCCGCCACTTCTCAACCGCCTCTGAGGCCTTACTCGGCAGGTAGGTGCGAGCAAAGAACGCCGCCTCGGGGTACCTCTCGCTCTTTAGCAAAAGCTGTAAATTCAAAAAACTGCCTTAATTAGATCGCTGGTGACAACGATGTTTCAAGAGAAATTTCACGCAACTGACTTCAAAGCAGGCTTCAAGATTGCCGAGTATAAAGAAGGCAATGAAAGCGAGATTATCAACTTGCGCTGAAGAGGCGTCAGAAGCCAACTTTTGCATCATACCAACGTCGCCACAACTGCTGGCGATAAGAAGAAAACTGGCGTAGTCTTGAGTCTTGTCAAAGCATTCTTGGGCGAGGGAGAAATTGCACTCCTTCAGGGCCACTTCGGCGAGCTGAAACGATAGGCAATAGAATTACGCGTGTTGATTGACGTAAGATTGACAATTCCTGCCAAATTGTTTTAACAGGACTGCAAACTCACCTGTTTCCACTTTGCCTCGTTTCCCTCGACATCCTCCTCTTTGATCAAATCATGTGCCGTCGTCACGTCATCCAACTGTATGGCAAGGTCAAATTTATGCTCTGGGTCAACCGTCACCCGCATGGCTTGTTGTTTGAAGCCCTGACGCTCCAAAAAGTGGGCCACTTTCGTTCTTGCTGCTGTCGGAATATTTGGAAGGATGGAATCGGCTGACTCAAAGTCGCCACGCAGTACAGCGCTCTCGTACTCCAAAACGGAGAGTGAGAGTGTGTAGCTGACAACCTTTACATGGTGGGAAAAAAGTCAACCGATAAAGCGCCCATGCAACTAGAAATGGACTACCGATTCTTTACTACTTCCTCCCACCTTAAGATCACGATTGATGAGGAAGACGCGATTTTCGGAGGCTAGGTAGCCGAGGAGATACATGGGTTGGTCGAGATGGGCAACGGAGACGAGTTCACCACCCACGTAGTACTGAAGGCGATTTGTGGAGTTGGTGAAGAGAAAAGCCTCGCCGAACCAGCAGCCAGACTTAACGGACTCCTTGACTTCACCATCGGGAATTAGCTGAAAGAGAATGATCGAAAATACAAGGATGAGGGTGAAATGAATGGATGAAGGGATACGGGATGAATCTTTTCAGGTGGACTAGCTTCGACTTCCGAAAGGTAAGTGGGTAATGTTACCTCAAAACCTGCTTCAACGCCATCAGGATCAGTGATGCCTTGAATCATGGCGTCCACAACAACCTCCGGTCGGTATCGAAGAATGTAAAAGGTATCTTTGGTGCAAATAGCCACTTGATTGCCGTTTTCTGACCAATAGACCAACACTGGAGTGACGTCGATTCGACGCACCAACACGCCAGTTGACCAATCGTAGAAGGTGAATCCGGCCACTGAGCGGACGCCTAGCAAGTGTCCGCCAAAAATTTGATCTGCTCCAAAATCCATTTTAACAGATTTGACTTCCTTGAAATTCTTAAAAATCTAAAAGTACAGCAAGTAGAATATTCAGTGCTCCATTGAAAGCTACTAAAGCGAGACAATAACATGCACGGACTAACTTTGAAGGTGGAATTACTCTCCAGTACAGCATAGACGTTCGGATCTGCCTGGGACCAGACGAATTCGAGGGCCGAACCAAAGGTTCGATTACGCAGAGCCATGGCTGTATAGATGACGTATTCACCATCGCCACAAACCGCCAAAAAGCGACCGTTGGCGTTGTGCGCTACTGTATGCGGGAAGATTTCCGAGGCACCCATCTCCTTGTAGACTACGGGTAGGCGAGCCCCATCCTAAAATTTGCGGACATTACGGGAGCTTAAAAGCATATCAATTGAACAAAAGTAGATTGGAAGGAGGTGGATGCATTTAAGATGGGTTAATAAATGGACAGTTAAACTGGTGTACAATAGGATATGAATGGACCCAGAATTTATGTATGGGAGGGAGGATGGCTTAAAAAGAATCTCATATAAGGAATTGTCCATGAATGGACAAGTTGCCGCGCGAAAGTTAAGATAAAGGGATTGTTAGACGACGGGAGCGAAAATGAACGGCCACCTAGTTTATTCAATAAATTATCTTTGGAATTCCTTACTTCGATTATGCTGCTATCTCCTACTCCTTCTGTAGCTGCGGGGGCGCCACCACCCCCACCCGCTGTCATTGCCGCTGCAATCACCGATCGCAAGTTAGCGTTGACCATCTCACTGTGTCGTGCACACACCAATTTGCCTGAGGCGTCCATAGAAACGGCAGGGTGTTCACGACCGAGAGCAATCACTACGGTGCCCTCATCGTAGCCCACACCGACCACAGTCTGTCGTCCACCCACTCCGCGACACTGCACGGTCCAAACGCGGCCCAGACCGTAATTGAGAGTCGATTCGAGACGGTACGTGGTGGAGTGCCACACACGCACAGTATCATCCTCAGAGCCAGTGAGGATAACCGGAAGTTCGGTGTGGAAAGCCAGCGCGCTAAAATGAAGGATGAAATGGGTAAAATAAACATTAGAGTGCAGGTAAGATTGGAAAGAAGTAATTCAGCAGAAGACGGTTTAGTTACGGAAATGCACCGAGAATAGACAGATGCGAGGTGATTAGGCAAAAACCACCCTCCTTTAATGGAAGAGAGTTGCAGCAGGAATGCAGATAAGAATACAAATCGTAAGAGGCAGACACTCGTATTGATGAGTTAGCAACAAATATGAAGATCAAGAACGGGCCGGAATAACGAGGATAATGTAAAAATGTAATGCAAAAAACCTACGTAACATTCTGTACATGACCTTCGAGCACCTGCACGCAAAGCTTTGTCTGGTAGTCCCAGATCCGCACCGTATGATCGTCCGACCCACTGGCCAAGTAGGGCTTATCTGGACTTGGATGGTAGTCCACACAATTCACGCCCTTCTCATGGCCTTCCAATGTGAAGTTGGCCTGTGGCGAGCCCAGCGACCAGACCTTCACCGTACAGTCGAGGGAGGCACTGGCGAAAGTGTTGTTGTCCTTGGGATTTATCACCAACTGCATCACGTAGTGTGAATGACCACTGAATATCTTCAAGAGATAAATAAGCAATAGTTTAAATGGGGGAGAGAACAGAAGGTGGAGTGGATGGATAAGTGGAGTAGCCTCTGTGACCGATCAAACAGAATGGAAAATAAAATTAAGTGACGAATAGAAAGTAGCTGGGATGAAAGCTTAAGAAGTGGATAGAAATGTAAGTGATCTGATTGATGGAGGTGGGATCGGAGAAGGGAATAAGCAAACAAGTGAACGTGTAGGTAAGGTAAGGATGGATTGGTAGTTTGTTTAGCCAATGAAGGTTCATACGAGCAGATGGATCAGCCTATTGATGAGTGGCGCATTAACTAACGCCCTGAAGAATGGATGAATCCACTCATGGGCATGAAGGCGAATGCGTAAATAGATGAGCTATATGAATGAATAAGTAGAGAGTTCACCTTATGGACAGATGTAATGAACAGCACATGAACAAATTAATGCATACATGTGGAACGATGATCAAACAAAGTTATGAGTCAACCGACATGAGGAGTAGAAGAGCATCGTAAAATTGCACGGCTAGGTGAGCGACAAATTGGGGAATGAGCAGATTAGCAGTCGAATGCAGATAGGCACAAAGATCATCAAGCAGGTTCCTTAACAATGTGGGCTATATTTCCCTCCCAGCTAACACAAGATTTACACACAACTAAGTAGACGGTACAAAAGGTAAATTTTGAACAAGCAAGTCTTGGGACACGTAGTAATGGGGAGTGTAAAAGCCAAACGAAAAGATGAGTTAGAGCAAGTCTGACCAACTAACCTGGACGCATTTCCAGTTTTTCTCCCAATCCCACAGCCGAATCATCACGTCGTCTGAGCATGTAAGGATAAGCGGCTGTGTTGGATGCACAACAATTGACCGAATGTAGTCTCCATGTGCTTCTACTTGCTGATGAACCCTTTCCAGGGTGTTGTAATTGTAAACAGTTAGCTAAAAATTAAAACTAACATCTGGCTTAAACCTATTGCGCAGATCAAGAGAATTCACAAGACTTCAACGTACACATTGATTATCCGCACCGGTAACAATCCAATTCATTCGCGCAATGAAACGGACAGCACGAACAGGGACAGGACAGACTTCGAAGGTCTTAATCAACTGTTGTGATTCGATGTTCCAAACATGAACATTCCCGTTGTAGAGGCATGCACAAATCCAAGGTTCTGAAGGATGCAGATCAACGGCTTTCACCCTGTCAGACCGCGATGAAAGCTTTTTGCGCACATCCAACCGAAGAGGCATAATAAATACCAAAAAATTATCAGAATTTTATAAGAACACCTCTGCTGTAGGCTAGTGAAAAAATCCAGGTAAACACAGGTGACGTGTAGATTCCGCCAAGTGTCCACGAAACGCACGCGACGCATTTAGGTGATTAAAAGCCAATACAAATGTCGTCCTCATCACTTGCGAAATTCCTTGAGTTTCCGAATATACAAACAAAAAAATAAAAATTACAGAAACTCAAGTGTTTTAGTTTGTAATGTTATTAATTAATTAGAAGGTGTAAGGTTATTCGTAAAAGGCTTTTTATTTATGTTGATCCTCAACATACGAATCAGTTCTACTAATCAAAGATTGAATCAGCAAACAACATTTATTATTATTTGCAAGTAAATTAAATGCCCTATGTATTTTTTAAAATCAGGGCCACATAAATTGAACCACAGTCAGTCTTAATCATTTTCGTGATTGATAGTATTTAGGTAACGCTTGTTGTAAAGCTCCTTGTCGCACATCAGTGGCCGCGTAATCTTCTCAAGCCAGCTAAACCTAGTCTTCATTAATGCTAATTTGCCTTTAAAGAAGTCCGAAGGCGCATAGTGGAAGGCGTTGGTAATTGCTTTGCTCTCCGCTTTAATAATAAGCTACCTCGAACTTGCGCAAACGCAACTTAGTTAATAAAAACAAGCCGCTATTGTCAAAAACAAATGAACTGCAGTGTCTTTGCAACCCATATGCACCTATTCGGCAAAAGGAGAGGATATGTTCAAAAGTTCTTGCTTGACGATAACACTGACTTTCTTGCAGCAGAGAGACGCTCAGTATCCTCTATTTTTAACTCAATGTACTTTTCACTTTTATCTTCTTTTCTCAGATCTTTCTTAATATGAGAAAGCTGGTTACTTCTAGTGATATATTATAGGATTAGGGAAGGCCGCCAGAAGTGACGTGGATTCTCACAATTTGGAATGCCTGGTTAATAAGGTATTATCAAGATTATATCCCATTGCGTCCAAAAAACTTCTAGGTTCTTACATATAAAAAATTTGGAGAACCTAAGTCTTATAATTAAGACCGCTCCGTGCCGAACAAATCTAAGCAAAGGATTGACACTAAACAATCAGGATGGTAAAAAAACACATTATAAAACGCAAATTATATTCATACCTTCTCTAAACGCAGCTAATATATTTCCCTATTTCACGTTCTTCACACAGGAGAAAATTCGAGAATAAGTAATATAATAGTGCTACGTAACAACAAACAACAAAAAAATAACCTTGCCTAACTAAAAATTAAATAAAAAAATTGTTGTTTTTCATCAAGTCACCCTAATTTCCCTTTTGTATGTTGAGTTTTTATCTTTCACTCAACAAAAGATACCAAAATTAATATCTATATTAAAAGCTTTTAACGCATTCTTATTGAACACCTATTTTAATTATAATAATCTTGGTAATTTTTGTGCTTCTATGTTTCAATGCATGAAATTTCTATTCCTAAGCATGACTTTCAAATCCACGTCATACACAATTAGCCGGAATAAGTGGATCTGCTTTTTCGGGTATAATGACAGACATAACGCTGAAACTGAAGGCTCCTGCTCAAGAAAAGACAGTATCGGTCAAGGATAACGGAACAATTAAAGATGTAACTCGTGCATAACTATTATTCTTCTTAGTTACGTGAGGAAGCTGCTAAGGCTTTCGAAGTTACTCCTTCTCGTGTGTGCTTGATCTATGCCGGCAAAATTCTTAAGGATGAAAACACCCTTTCTGAGCATAAACTCCAGGATGGTCTTACAGTTCATGTCGTCATCAAGGTAAATCTCTCTTTTCACATCAATACTTTTTTAGCAAGACCCACAGGTAAGTTGCTTTGGTGGAGTTTACGGTTTTAGAGATTGAGTGGTCATGGTAGTTCTGGTACAACAACAAACACACCTTCGTCGACGGCTCCACCCTATTCTCCGGGCCAAAATCGTACAAGCGGCTATGACCCTCTCACCGCTTCTGCGGCCCGATTTTTCGGTTCTGCAGACACATCTCGTGAGTTGATTGCATTTGTTGGATTTGTTTGGTCCCTACCGAATTTATTTTTGGTCCATACTAATTTTATAGCGTCCAGCTTTGCTTCAATGCAACAGACGATGCAGCAGCAAGTGCTACGCAATCCGGAGCTGCTCAGAAATGTCATGGAGAGTCCATTGGTTCAGTCTCTTGTTAGTAATCCTGAAGTCATGCGTAGTATCATGCAGTCCAATCCGCAGATGCGTGAGCTGATGGAGGCAAGTTTTTTTTCCTCTCGTACTCTTTTCAAGGTCTGAATTCTCGTTTGGCTTATTTTTCTTTGGAAGTTTAAGACTATTTATATCCAACCATTTTTTAAGGGTGCTGGGCTGTATTAACCTGATGGAGGACTTGTATATTCGATAGCTAACTTTATACTTAGAATTTTGTGTGGCTGTGTACTGTGCAGGTTTTGCGAAATGTGGGTAACTTTATTCAGCCTCTATGGACTGCATCAGTCGCGGTTTAGTTCTTTGTCTATTTCGAAAGCCTTTGTCCATTGATGGGGTGTTTGTGCCACCATATTGCACATTGATATTGCATAGTAAGAGGAAGTATTTTGATGTCTTGGCTCTGTCGGCTTTGGCATCACTTAATATCCGCTGCCAGTGCTCGTAATCGGAGCACTGTTGATTTTTTATTCCGGTGGATTGATGGATAGGATGGACTGGTTCATTGTTGCGAACCACCCGAAGTTCCTGGGATAATGATGAGTCCATTAAGTTATTGTTTTACTAGTAAAAAATCTCCTCATGAAATTTACTTTTCCATTAGCTTCTAGGGGAAGCATTTATTGAAGGGTATAATGAGCTCATGAATATTCAGATTTGTCGGACAGCTAGGTTGACTTAGGAATGCATCCCTGTTGCACCGTTTTTCTTGTATACTTACTTGCATGCCAACGTGCCAAGCATGTTTGGAAGTTGCTTCTAAGGAAAGTAGTTTACAGATGATTTCTGACACTTAAGGGCCCCAATAAAGTTAATATTTGTTAGTAGGATGGATGCTTCCTCTCTTTTATCTTACACTCTTTTGATTGCGTGGAAAAAATCACCCCTTTTTTATCTATGATTGCCTTAACGACCTCTGAAACCATGCTTAACATACGTCAAAGCGGTTTCGAGCATTACACAGTCGCATTTTGCTTGATATGACTTTACTGAAGGGGTAAACTACCGAAAGTGCACGCAAATAGTGCTACCTTTCATGTAAAGGTAACACTATTTGGGTGGATCTGTTCTTCTGTGGTTTAACTTACTGTTTATACATCCATTTTTCAGTGATACATTCACTGTCCCTTGGCACCCTCTAGTCAGGTCAGCCTTTATGGTGTGCTTGTTATGCTATGAATCCATGTCTTAGCTAGGATTATTTCGGCACAGCAATCTTAGTTTCTGTAAATAATCATTCTTCGTCTCAAAGGTGGTTTCATTACGGTAGTAAATCCCTACCTATATCCCTTATCAGGTGTAACTACTGTTGTACTTTTTTATAACAATAGTGCGCGTTCTATCATCGTCTCAGGAAAATTGGCCACCATTTTTTTAAGTTTAACTCATCTGCGGCGCGCGATGTGTTTTAACCACAGTTGTCATAACTGGTTCAGAAACGCAAATCACGCTTATGTGAGGTTGGTAGTGTACCTATCGAACAATATGGGTATGACAAACTTTCAGATACGTGAAATTGCCGTTTTGGCACTTTCGAAGAGTGTGGTCTTTTTCATGCAGCGCAATCCCGAATTGAGTCAGATGCTCACTAACCCCGAGATTCTTCGTCAATCGATGGAAATGGCCTCAAATCCGTCGCTAGTGCAAGAGATGATGCGTTCCTACGATCGCGCTGTTCTTAATCTCGAATCTATCCCTGGAGGCAGTGGTCATCTTCAACGGATCTACGAGAGTGTTCAAGAACCTATGCTCAATGCTATGCATGGTGGTGATGCAAATAACCCTTTTGCTGACCTTGCAGGTGGGTCGTTGGAGTACCATTCTTGTCGATTTTTTCATCAGTGTGTTTTGGACGATTTGCATCACCCATTTGTTTGTCCATACAGGTCCGAGAAGGCAAAGTATGTTCCTGCTATTCACTACTATTTGTCAATTTTGTTTTCGTTGAACTTGCCGTTCGATTTTCGGTTTCTAACCTTTAGCTCTCCCTATATTGTCTAGAAAACGGTTAAGAAGCTCTGTTTTGGACCACTAAAATTCGATTTGCAAAGCATCTGGTTGAATTGAATAACTTTATTAGCTTTGTGTTTAGGGTCCAATCTGTAGTTGTAGGACTTCAAAGAGGTCGTAATTTTGAGACACTGAAGTTTCGCTTTGGTTCTTTTCATGCATGGGTGTGAATTTGCTTTCTTCTGAAGTGTTTTTTTTCAAAGTCAGCAATTTATCTGGTCATCAGTGTAACTGCGTAGACCTTGGGAATTTTGTCTCACCTCGACATTTCTTGGTCCCTTTCGTTCTGTTATACTTGAAGTGGGTTTTTCGTGTTACTGGTTTTTTCACTATCGGTCTAATTCAAACCTCTTTTTGAGACCTAATCTTGCAGTAATTCGTTTATTCGTTACCCTCTCAAATCACTCCATTATTGGGTTGGTACTGTGTCCAAATTGCGAAGTAGCGGGTCTCCCATCTCTATTGATGCCGGATAACTGGGGGAGCCTTTACCAGGAAATGAGAAGGCTGGATCTGGGTTTAAAGTGAGATTGGAAGTGAATTTTTCTTTCGTACCGCAAGCTTGTTTGTAGTGCGCTGAGTCGATGTTAAAGTACTGTTGTCCATGAAACTGCTTTTTTTTCGAATCAATGTTATCAAATTACCAAAAGGAATAACTGGAGATCTTGTCTGCGGTTCCTAGCACAATTTACACAATTTGGTCTTGAGTAGCTTTTTCTGAAGAGGGGAGTGTTTGTGCGCCATTGTCGTGTTCTTCGCTGAGCTTATGTGCTAGCCTCTCGCTTTTGCGAGTCTTCTGCCCTATTATTTGTTTGCATTTCCGTTAGGAAACACAAATAGACAGGCTGCTCCTTCAAATGAGCCAATGCCAAATCCATGGGCACCGCCACAGCAACAGCAAACCGAGACCACGACGCCAGCTACCACTGCTACAACTGGTGGAGGAGGGACTCCAACAACCACAACTCCGTCGTCGGGAGGAGGAACAACGGCAACTTCACTTCTAGGTGGGATTCCTTTTAATCCGGATACTATGTCGTCGGCATTCCAGGCCCCCTACGTACGTCAGATGCTCGATGTGATGGCATCAAACCCGGAGACGTTTGAGGCCTTTCTGTCGGCTAATCCAGTGTGGAATGCGGCCAGTCAGGACCCGGCAATGCGGGAAAATTTGCGTCGAATGTTGCCGCAATTGGCGCGGCAGATGAGTCGACCTGGATTTGTCGAAATGTTATCCAATCCACGGGCTATGAGAGTGAGTTTGGTTGGTTTACTGTGAGATTTTGGAAGAGGAGTTTTAGCTTCTGCGGCGTTGTCGATTAAAGACAATTTCGCGTTGTGTGCCTAATTTTAACACCTCGAAATGCTGCTTGCCTGAGCGTCTTACTAGAATTGGGTGAGTAAATAGCGCACAACTTTTGGTCGTCCTATCCTTAAATTCAAGTTAACTGGACAGACGTCCTTACTCCGAGTTGGAGACTCGTTTTACTTTGTTAATTTTGGTCCTTAATGTGTGCCAACTTGTAGTTTAATCACAGTTTTCCCTCTCCCGCAAAGTTGTGGCTTTCGCCTTTAAATGATAGCCCTGTGTCAAGTCATGGTATTATAGTCTCTTCTGGAGCAAAATTTCGTCTACCAACTCAGCATTCGAAGAAGTGGGTAGGGCGAATGGCTTGAATATCGGTCCTGTCCTGCTCCCCCTTGCCACTCTTTTGAAGGCACGCCAATGTCAGACGTTGCATCTTCATGGTTACATCCACTCGCCATTGTGGACTGAGATCTGTGTCTTGGACACCGTCGTGCGTGAGTGTGCTTAATTGGAGAGCGCAGAAGGCAACGTGAGAATTGGCAGACTGTAAGGACTTCCAAGGGTTATCAGGCCCCTCCCACCAACACCACCTGTGTGTGTGTGTGTGTGTGTGTGTGTGTGTGTGTGTGTGTGTGAGAGAGAGATAGAGCTGGCTACCGCGAACACGCCTACACACACGCACACATGTGAGTTGTGATGTTTGTCGGGTCGTGATGGCTGTGTGGCGACACCAAATGGAGTTTTGCAGACAGGCAGATGCGTGGGGAAATTGGTGGGAGTGGAATGGACCGTTGGTGTTGCGTTGGAGGGATGGAACATGTGAACTGTGTTGGCGGTGAACTTGCCCCTCAGACAGAGTCGCATAGTAGTAGGCCGCTTCGATGGACGAACTTCTTCAGTGATGGCAGAATCCGCACTTTCATTGGATGGTGTGTTTGGAAGACTGTGGCACGGCGTTCCGCAGATTCGGTCGAGGGAATCGTCAATAGCCCTCTGTTGTACGCGATTGGTGTGATTATCGGCTGGAAATCGATTCAGCACGCAGTACGATCACCCCCCCCCCCCATTCCTAGGTGTTGGGATCGAAATTCGACTTCGTTGTGGTAGGCCACCTCAGAGTTCCTTCTGCTTACAACGACAGGAGACGTGAAAGCGAAGACGAGTGTCTATGTTGCGATTGATTGAATATGTCCTGTTATCCTCTCGACTGAACTAAATTACCTTCACTTTACTTTTTATGTCAGTAGCGGCGTGCTTCTCGGACTTCTAAGGGAATGCGTTGGGCAACGCTGGAGCCATCAAAAGTAAAAAAGCATCAAAGGTTGGGAAATTTACGACTTTGTAGTCGCCAAATAGTGCTGCGAGGTATTAGCGCCAATACTTTCGCCGTGTTTGTCACTTCTGTACCAATGGCCTTGGCCGAATTGTTGTCACACCGTTTTATCTCCCCGTTGATTGCTGGATTTTCTTCTCTTCCTCTATTCATCTCCTAAATAGTGCTTGTGGTGTTATTTTGGATGTGTTCCATCATCCATGCTTATCGAAGTTTTGCAGTTTGAGGAGTTAGCCACGGGAAATCGTCTCCGTCTTAGGCGTGCCATAGATCGCCCTCTCTCTTTCCTCCAGCCTTGTAATGAGACCCTAACAACCTTGGCGGATTTCGCCACTTCTTGACCCGTTCGTGCCCGTTCACTCTACGTCGAGACTAATCTCCCCATCAGGAAGGGGGGGGGGGCTTTTCCTCCCTCCTTCTCGAGGTTTCAACGGTCAAGACACAGGTGCTTTCATATCTGTTGGTTTCAGTCACGAAAAGTTGGCACTTTTGGGGTTTGCCAAAAGGCAACGGACCAACACTTTGTACCCGTTTTGTAATCACAAAGTTTCAAGTGGCGGCGATGCAACCACATCGTGGGCTTGTACGTGCATGCGTGCGTGTGTGTGTGTGTGTTTTTGCGTGATATGGATCAGCTAGCATCACATGAGAGGGAGAGAGAGAGAGAGAGAGAGTTAGCACTGCGCGCTCTAGTGCATTCTCTGCCACCAGTCTTTTACACCACACTTTGTGTGATACTGAGTGTGTTTGAGGTCATTTTTCCTCAAGTCTATTCGAAGCGTCCGATGATAATCGGCTGTTTTCCATGCCGCATCATGGAAACTCTTCGTTCTCCTCTTCTGGATGTGGAGTCGCAGTGACCAAACCATGAGCGGACCAACTTGTCTCGAAGTCCTATAGATAATGTAAATTTGCCTTCAGAGGTTCAATTTATAGTCACTATGGTGAAATACAACCCTAACCCCACTTTGTTTGGTTTCTTTTGTTTACCTGGGAGAAGAGTTCGTGCTGTTATTGGGTTGTCCAAAAGCTTGAAATACCCCCTTTGTGAATAGATTTGAGCTATTTTAAGGCTTGCTAGTCTTCTCTCACAACGCTCGTGATCAAAACATGGCAAAATATTTGTTGGCTTTTAAGCTTGACGCTGTGGAGTAGCATGGAGCCGTGCCACTCATTTCCGTGGTAATCTATTTTTGCAGTCCTCTGCTTGCTTTAAAGTTCAGGTTGTGTGTCACTTTTCCCTCTTTGAATCAGGGATTTGATTTGTGAGAGGGGTGGAGGGCGCAGTCGTGTTACTCACCTCTGATATGTTGCTCTTTCCTTCACCTACTCAATCCCAATCTCAGTAGCATCTCATCTTTCCACCCCGAAATAAGTGGTTCAGTTCTTGAGCTATTGGCGACAAATTGACTTCACCTCTGCCTTTAACTACCGACTGATTTGTGAGTAATATCTCCCTTGGACGCAAATCCCTGTTATCACATCGCTACCGCCCCTCGTCTACTCATGTCTATGTCAGTAGTACGCCTGGGAGTTCCCTTTCAGCCTCCTGACCTCCAATTAGCTTGTCTGGCCATTGCTTTCGTTCCGTCAGTTCAGTAATATGCAGTATGCTACTTCGTATAGGCGATGGCACAAATTCAAGAGGGTCTCCGAATCCTCCAAGAGGAGGCACCAGACGTCTTCTCCAGCATGACAAACATTAGTGGAGGTGCTCTCGGTGCCGCCACAATTGATCCCGCAACCACAACCACTCCGTCGACCGAGTCTACTCCTGCGGAGGGATCGGAAGGGGCCGCTACCACTACACCCGCTCCGTCCAACACTTCATCGCTGGGCAATGTGGAATTGGCCTCGCTTATGGCCAGTCTTCTCAATGTTGCTCCGTCCGGACAAGATTCTGTGTGTAATCTACTTATTTTTCATCAGTAGCACTGCTTTCAAATTCCCTTATAGTCTACTTATGTTGTTGCTTCAGCTGTATCCCCATGTCTCCCGCCTACCTTAAACGGTTTTCAGTAGCATTGGCTTTGATATCGAAAAAAAATGACGCTGGCCATATTCGTCTATTCTATTATCCTCTGAGTTCTAACCCGCCTTTGTACCGTGGTGATCTGGTTTAGAGGCAATGTGTGGTTTTAAGGCAGCTTGATAGTGGTGTAAGTAGGCGTACTTTTTGTCGGGCATACCTAAGGTTTCGTCAGTCACGATTTGGCTATTGCGACGTCCTTCAAGGAGCTCCATTGACAGAAGTTCACTGTTGGGACTACTGGCTAGGCCTCTATGTGGTGTGTTCCCTTTCTTTTAGGGTAATACACAACACATACCACCAGAGGTAAGATACGCCTCGCAACTGCAGACGCTTGCCAGCATGGGATTCACCAATCAGTCTGCTAATCTGCAAGGTATGCCTATTCTACCGGTTCCATGCACGCAAATAGCATAACAACATGCGATCCCTGTTTTTCGTTTCCCTTGCAGCCTTGATCTTCAGCCACGGGGACGTAAATGCAGCAATTGATCGACTTTTGGGCCAGGGTAACTAATGGATATACAAGAATGATATCGGCGTGCTAAACGGTGTCGATGTTTTCCCATCCAACTGTCCTTTCTTCTTTTCCTTCTTTTTTTACCTTTCGCCATGCCATTGTCACCACAAAAAACCGCAATTGCTGAGTGACCGTTCGTGCGTGTGTACACTCACCCGTTTTTCTGTGTGCCATTATCATTTTTCTTCCACATCACTTCTGCTTGAGGCCGCTTTCTGCCCGTTTGTCTGAAGTCTTCTCTCTGTTATCCCTTTTAGTGTTTGGTTCGTGTGTACGTGTCTGCTGCTGCCTCCCTCGATCGATGATTTATACTACTGCACATTATTATTATTGTATGGGCAAAGCAAATACATTGCTGTGTAACATCAGTACGAAAGTTCTTAATGTTCTTGTAGCTCTTTCCCTTTTTCGCCGAAAAGAGGGCCTTGGTCGCTTTGTTGATGGTGTGATCTTGATTGTGTTATCGCGAACCTTCATGGCGTGATGTACACTTTTAAGTCGAGTTTCAGGTGAGAAGTGTGCTGCCGTGGTTGATCTAAGTTTCTTAATCTACTGAAGTTTTTTTCCTTGCTCTCATGCATTGTGAGGCATGGGGCCCAAAAAGCGCTTTTATAACTCTGATCGGGCCTTTGCAATGGGTCATAGTTTGAAGGGAGATCTTCTGTTCTTGGTTGTGGAAGATTGTGTCGTTGTTGATAATACACTACCTGCAAAAGCTTCAGTCACGGGTTCAGGCACCGTTTTGCGGCGAATTGGACTTTTCTATTGCCGGGAAATATTCTCTCAGAATGTGTTTTGTCGGATCCGGAATCCCTCAGGCGGACCATTCTGGTATGTTGTTCTGAAGTGGCCTACCACAACGAAGTCGAATTTCGATCCCAACACCTAGGAATGGGGGTGATCGTACTGCGTGCTGAATCGATTTCCAGCCGATAATCACACCAATCGCGTACAACAGAGGGCTATTGACGATTCCCTCGACCGAATCTGCGGAACGCCGTGCCACAGTCTTCCAAACACACCATCCAATGAAAGTGCGGATTCTGCCATCACTGAAGAAGTTCGTCCATCGAAGCGGCCTACTACTATGCGACTCTGTCTGAGGGGCAAGTTCACCGCCAACACAGTTCACATGTTCCATCCCTCCAACGCAACACCAACGGTCCATTCCACTCCCACCAATTTCCCCACGCATCTGCCTGTCTGCAAAACTCCATTTGGTGTCGCCACACAGCCATCACGACCCGACAAACATCACAACTCACATGTGTGCGTGTGTGTAGGCGTGTTCGCGGTAGCCAGCTCTATCTCTCTCTCACACACACACACACACACACACACACACACAGGTGGTGTTGGTGGGAGGGGCCTGATAACCCTTGGAAGTCCTTACAGTCTGCCAATTCTCACGTTGCCTTCTGCGCTCTCCAATTAAGCACACTCACGCACGACGGTGTCCAAGACACAGATCTCAGTCCACAATGGCGAGTGGATGTAACCATGAAGATGCAACGTCTGACATTGGCGTGCCTTCAAAAGAGTGGCAAGGGGGAGCAGGACAGGACCGACATTCAATCCATTCACCCTATTCATTGCCTGCGCTAGCCGGCCGCTTTTCTAACGTTGATTTGGTGAAACACAAAGAGCCACCAAATGATGAAGCATATTTGGGGCCCCTTTTTACATTCAAGAAAAACACAAGGCGCTTGTATACTTTTCTATTCTTCACTTTTTTATCTCTTCTCAAAACGTTTACTTTATTGCACTTTATGCAGGCTGAATATGACAGGTAGTTGTTTTCTATTATCGACACCGCCCTTTTAGTCAGGTCGTGTATTTTCTCCATCGACACAAGGAGAGGGGGAAAAGGAGAAATGCAAGAAGTAAGAATTTGAAAGTGGAAGGCTTGGGTGGGGCTGGAGGGGTGGTGGGAGCGGGTGGAAGAGGAAAGTCATTCAATCTTTGTTACTCTATAGTTTTTTTGCTTTAATCAAGGCAATCCTACGCATTGTAATTATTTGAGCATTAATAAGAAGACAAGGAGGCCATGGAGTTTTCTTTCAACTTAGCACCGCAGGAGTCGGTGACAGCATCACTGTTGTAGCATCAAAATATATGTATGTAAGTGGCATACCTGTCATCGCTTGACAATGAGGTGCAGAAATGTACACTGGATTAGGCGAGAGGAGTGGGTGGAAGGAAGGATTGTCATGAAAGGAATGTAGACTGATCGAGATACTATTTGACAATTTGCATAGGGCTTTGATTAATGTGGGCAATGCATCAAATCGTTTGGATAGGAGATCTGAAACAGATTGAAATTGTTGCTACTCAATTTAATTAGTAGCAAGTATAATACAGCATAGCTTGTTTTTGTAGGTCTAAGGCTTTCTCGATACAGTCGGCAATGCGGGTCAACTTTTGGCTTGAGGAATGGTTACTATGGAGCTCAACGGCACTGCCTTAAAGACTCACCACTTTGCATTAGGGGCTTTTTTCGCCTGTGGCACAACGGCACTTTTTGGAGGCTGTGAAAGCGGAGGTGCATTCCGGACGGGATTGGGGGCTACCCTCTTCTTTCTTAAGGTCGAAGGACTCGGCGCAGTGTCTTCAAGGCCACCAGCATTGATCTTGACAACCGTTTCAATAGTGGGAGTAGTGGTAGTGACAGTAGCGGTTGTATTGGTGGCATGAACATCGGCGGAGATTCGAAGGGCGTGGCACGGCACCTCCATGGTACTGTTGTTGGGTGACGAGTGGAGCAGAGCAGAGGTCCTATCGATGTCCACTTGTGCAGTGACCTCGGAGGTGGCAGAAGGGCCAGTTTCTAGCCCAAAAATGGACCCGATCTTCAGCAGGAAGAGATTAGAAGAAATATTTTTGAGGTATTCGAATTTAGTGGAGGCATTCAAAAGAAAAGTTTCTTTCACCACGGAGCAATGCAAGCGCTGTAAGTTTGCTAACCGTTCCAGACCGACATGCCAAGAGGGCGTAACACACATACTGAAACTCATTTAAGTAGCTGTTTTATTTAAACAAAGTCACGTTGCTTCAATGGCACCTAAATATCGAGAAGGTAGATGGAAGCTCAAATTACCGACAGAATATGTTTCAGCGAAAATTTATAAAAATTAGGCAGTCATGCTTCGGTGGCCTTAAAAAGGAACACATAGAAGAAAGTTGAGGCGCCATGCTTTGGAATCTCGGAAACCAGACACCGACATGTTACGAATTTGTTACACGTATTATAAATAATGTTACGTGGCCGACAGCAAAAAAGTAGATTATTGAGGCATGTCCTGATATCTCGGAATGTATATATACGATATTTCATTAGTGAGCTCCCATTTTGAACGAAGATGCCTGTGGGTTGGACCTACACTTACGACGAATTCGTTTAGGAGACTCCGCATTCATGGGCACCAAAATTCTAAATTCCTTCTTGAAAATGAAAAAAGGAAGGAGTAGTTTTGGCTTGCAGGCAACTTAAAAGGCAATTATATTACACAAAGAGAACAGTTTATTTTGTATCGATAATGCACTAAGCTCTATTTTTTTTCACCAAAACAACAAAACTTGGAAAATGACGTAGTTAAGTGAATTCAACGCTCTCTGTAATTTAACTTCTAGCGCTGACGACATCGCCTAGTTGGGGATTATTTGTTTTCAAAAAAGAGTGGAAGAAGAAAACAGACGAGAAGCATTGCAAGCAGGCGAGAGGAGACAAAGAATGTGAAAGAGGATGAAATACCTTTTGTTAAATAATTG
The DNA here is from genome assembly GCA_023375655.1 of Taenia crassiceps. Classification (NCBI taxonomy): domain Eukaryota; kingdom Metazoa; phylum Platyhelminthes; class Cestoda; order Cyclophyllidea; family Taeniidae; genus Taenia; species Taenia crassiceps. The sequence continues at coordinate 1,505,335 of JAKROA010000007.1, forward strand.
AGACTGCTATCGCCTTTCTAGGCAATACGATGGTGGCTGGGTAATAAGGAAAATAGGTAAAGATTAAGCCAAAATACAATTAAAGCCCTCGCTTTCGTTCATTAAATTTAGCAAAAAAGCTGTAAAAATGAATGAATGCATCAAGTGCGAAAGTCTCGTCCAATTCTTGATTTTCAAATGTTACAATGCAAAAAATTCTCTCTACTGACTTTTAATATCAGTAGCAAAAAACATGTACATTTAGGAATTACCGTGTGACCGGAGGCGGATCGTCTATGTCGTATGCGTCGGGCAATAAGGAGACGAACGACAGGAAAAGCGGCACTTTGGTCGTTGAGACAGTTGGGAGGGGAGTTTGGAGTCGCATTGAGGGGCGTCAAAGAGGAAATCTGTTTGAGCACTGCTCGCAGGAGCGCCAGGGGATTGGGAGTATTCACTAAGGACATGCCATTCACCTCAAGTATTTCGTCACCTACGCGGAGTCGACCATCCTATTATCAAAAAGACAATATTCTACTTTAAAAAACAGCTCGTTTGTCAATTCAACTGTATTTAATAGCACTGGTAGTCCAAGTTTATAGCCAAAGCGGGTTAACGCAGTCATGTGGGACCCACCGCGTGCGCAGCACCACCTTCTATGAGTCCCTTCACAAAAATTCCACTTGCTGTAGTAGAATTCGGGTACCACTCGGGCAGGTCCTCACGCACACTCACACCCAATCGCATGGCTGCCAGGCGGTTGCGAATTGTCATGGCGACCCCACTGGCACCGCCACCCACATCAGGCTCCACTGAAGTTTGTGATTCCATGGGCAACAGGGGGATATCCAACTTCAGGTAGACGCATCTATCGAACCTCTATGAGAAAACACAAATGAGTAAAAAAAGGTCCACTATCTGTTGTTGTTGTTGTTGTCGTTGTTGTTGTTAGTGTAAAAGAGAACATAAATAAAACATGGGTAGGCCACTTAAATTAAAGCGCAAGATAAAGATGAAGCATCACCTCAGAATGGCTCCCTAACTGTGAGTCATCCACGCTGCCCATTCGATGGCCTCGAAGGAGCGCGTAATCCGGACAGTGTGGCGACATGCAACCACACGTGCCCAGACTCGAACCAGGACTGAGTGTTCGATATGGAGGCTCGTTTTCGACGTTCTTTAGCGTTGAAGTTACCGTTGTCGTGGAGGCCAACCATTGAGGTCGCCTGACGACAAGTTCCACCTCGGAGCCTACGGGTTTCACACGAAGTAGAGATACTATCTGCGCCTGGGATTTGGTAGACACATCTTCGCGATCAACCTAAAAAATTACAGCCGCCTAATTTTGTTCCAATGAACATTCACTTCAACGCCTGTTGCATTTCCAGTTTACGTTATCTCAAAGGAATGTTTTCTGGGTGTTTCTTTTAAAGATAAATGGATCTTGACGCACTGTAATTCTTTTCATTCCTTTCAAAAACTTCTTTTAGCTAGGTAAAAATTTTCACCCAGATTTGTGCGCTGCCTGCAATTTGGCGAATTTTGCGGTGAACTCATCAACTAGGTGAGACAAATTAGCTTGTGGCTCACCTTCAAAAGGCGGTCTCCAACTCGTAGGGAACCATCCTTCAGAGCCACTCCGCCAGGAATTATGCTCTTAACGCAGACTGCCCTTCCATAAATGGGTGTCAAATGGACAGTCTGTTGTTGCGGCTTCGAGGTGGACTGCAGAAGTTGTGTTTTGGCTGGAGACGGGTGGTCGGTTGAATATACACCCAGAAACACCTCTCGCGTCGTCAAACTGAATCCCAAACCGGCGGCAGCTGAATTCAAATAAGTAAGGCGATAAAAGTATGTGCTAAGTAAGTTTTCATTAATGGCTATTTGAATGTCCTGAGGAATGTTACGTCTATTTTAAAGCCCCCAAACCCTCCATATGCTCACTTTCCTTGTGTTTTTTGAAATATTCCTCCTTGCTCGCCTACCTGAATGAAGGTGTGAGACTGAGACCGTTCGTGCTCTAAACGGTAGCATAAAGCATCAAGTAGACTCGAGTGACACAAAAGTTCAACTCACAGTCCTACTTTTGAGGAATTAAAACAGCTTCATGAGATACACTTTGCGAAGAGCGTCATCTCGTCATGACCAACACAAAGCCCTTAACACCCTGCAAATTAGAGTTCCAAGCAAAGGTAATTCTGAGTCCTTTAAAGCCCAAAGGGTGAGTTCCTATTCTTCGACTTATATGGAGTATTTTACAAAATATATCACAGTGAATGGGTCAGCACAAAAAAGTCCACGAAAAGCGTCGGCAAGGCAATGTAGAAGGCAGGAGAGTTGTGTGTTATTTCAAGTTAGTAGTACAAGCTTTTAAAACTCCATAAGATCTAATTTTATGCTGTTACAACCATCATATGGCATCTTTAAAGAGGATATTTTCCGTAGTGCTTTGGTTCTAACCGATTACTGAATTTGAGGGTTGCTTATTTAAAATGAGTAGTACGTGACGTGTCTTTATTCCCAAGATTAAAATAGGAGATAGTTTTATTTTTAAAACCAAATTTAAACCTTTAATTGGTTTTAGAACATTTTTTTGTTGGGAGGTCAGTGAAGAAACATGAGTGAATATTTGGTTCTGTTTTTATTCTCTGTTTTAAATCGCGCAGTACGGTGATGAACAGTAGTGATTTAAGCAAGCCTAACTTGCATAGCTTTTGGAGCTTTTTCAAATTGAGCCATTAAATTGTGAGAAACTGTTTCTAGCAATATCATACCAAAGGGCAGGTGATGTGACTCGTCTGCTAAGGTCCACCACCTGCCTTTGATAAAAATTGTAAAGAGCTTTGACGGATGCATTCATTATGCGGGCGGCGAAATTAAACAAATCCATTCACGCGCACCAAACAGGACGCTAAGTCTTCCAGACACGTAGGTCTCCCGGCAACTGCATTACCTGATGGCAGGTAGCTCAAAGGATCACTGCTTTGTTAACCTTTTTGCTTCACCATGAAAAGGACGCAGTTTTATAATTAATTGCAAGATATATTTTAGCTTCGGTGGCAAGCGACTTTTGCACTGCATCAGTAGGCGGTCAAGCAGGCATCCGTCTATCCAACCATAGCCCGCTCACCATCCAGTGCGTGGGTCTTAAGAGGCTATTCTTCCATACGAACAAATGAACAGGTGTGATAGAGAGTCCTGGCCAAGAAATGGTCAAGTTCAATAGCATACAAAATCAACTTATTCTACCTGTAAAGCAGTACAGACTAGTCGGCTAGGCAAGGGGAATCACTGTTGAAGGTTTAGAAGGTCTAAAAATATATTAGAAATTATTCTCGAAGGGATTTGGACAATACGCTGGAGGGTGGAGGAGAGAGAAGACACAGCCTCGTTTCATCGCACTCACTCTCACAATGCTACCTCTCCGTGCATTTATCATCCTTCCTTGGCACCTCAGTAGTCGACAATCACAAAGCTTAGTTATAAAGTGAATGGGCAGTAGGGAAACAAAGATTAGGCAGAATAGGGGTTGGCGGAATCTGCATTATTTATGTTTGGTGATGAAGCTGATGCCAGTGGCCAACTTGCATTCCATTAAGACAAAATTGTAGGCGGTCAAAGGCGGCGATTATTTAAAAGACCAAATTGGATCAAGCAACTTCTTGCCGTTACGCAATTCGCCCACATGCCATTTTTAGGAGCGAAAGGATGGTTGGCAGTAGTGTTCAACTGCTTTCAGAATTGCACGTATCCAACCAAAAAAGAAATATTCTCTAAAATTCACTCCCATTTCTAATTCATAATTTTTTATTAAATGCTAAAGCAAACAGCAATTGAGTTTTATTCGCTTCTCCAACCAATAGGAGCCCAGTTAATTCTGGAGCCCTATTTTGATTGGCCAGGCGCCACTGGGTAGTATTTCGGCCTCCTCGAACGATATCTAGCCCACCAACTATTTAATCACCTAATTATTAATTAAGTTGCCCTTAAATTAAAAAAAATTGCGCAAAAGAAAGAACTGGCAGTGTCATAAATTCTTCAACAGATTTCCTCTTCCCTACCAAATTTGGCGCTGATTGGTAGCCCAACCGTATTTTGATTTCCAGGGCATAATTTGGAAGGGAATTATTCTATAACTCTCCCCAACAATGGGTAGCTGAAAATTGGAGACAAACTAGCTAAAATGCGCCGTTAAGGGTGAAAGAGCAGCAAATGACTGGAAAAAGGGAGACGAAACGTCCCACCAAATGCAACTTATGCATAAGGCACGCTCTAGATCTGACTACTACATCTCTGAAATGCGGTCAGGGGGCAGGCGCTCTCCAAAATCCAGAAGAAGGCGTCTTTTAAAAACAGTGCACATAACTCTTTACCTCAAGGTTTACTAATTTTCGCTTGTTCATCTTCTGATAACTGAGTCTAAGCTTAATAGAGGAAATTGGGATCTAAGATCCGACTCCAACAGACGTATGGCCTTTTGCTCATTCGATAATTAGGGTTCCAAAATAGGAGCCCTGCAACACCGTTTTTTCTACAACATACTCACCTTTTATCAACCGGATTGTGAGTTCCTCCTCTGCCGGTAGAACTTTTGGAACTACTGCTGAAGCTGGTCTCTCAACCGTATTTCCCAAAGACGGTACAGAGGTTCCCATCGTTGACGCTCTAGTAGCTTCAAATAGTGGGTGCCTCTGAACTGCTGGAACTCTCCTCCTGAATGCCACTACATTCACAGCAGCTGCTTGTAGCCTCCGTTCCCTCTCATGCTCCATTTCTGCTGCTGCTGAAAGGAGATACTCACGCACACTGTCGGAAGCGTGTTTTCGAGTCAAGAGGTCGGTCATGTGAAGAACGGAGGCCTCGTCTATGGAAGCAGCTTCATTGGCAAGGGAAGTGGGTGGATTAACGCGTGGATGGGACGGCAGAATAGAGCTACGAGAAGTGAGCATCACCACAGAGGCCTCTTTAGTCGGAGGTGGTGGCGGTGGAGCCGGAGGCGGTGGTGGCACAGGTGGTGGTGGTGAGGATGTTTGAGGGGGATTGCATTTCGGTTTAGACACCACATCTTCGGATTTCCTAGAAATTATTATGACCAGAAAAGCCTAATAATTTTTTGATTTACTGAATCGATAATTCCCTTTAAAAAGGCATGCTCGGTTATTAAAAAACCTGCAATCTTTGAAGATTTCATTGTTTTTTATTTAATTCATGTGATAGTTATTTGTGTCAACAGGAGAAAAGTTCCTACAACCAATTGCTTAGAGTTTTAGCAAACAAATTATTTCCAAGTGCTTATTTGCGAAATGAGTAGAACTCAATTTTAACATCGCACTAGACCAATCACTAACCACCCTCAAGGTCGTTCGCGCGTAGTCATTATTGATCCCTCAAGCGAGCGGCATTTTAAGTGAGGTGTGTGGTTGTACTTAATGCAATCATATTGACGATGCTATTTACCAGTTCGTGTACTTTTGTTGCACAGAGGGCTTGTATAGTTTACCAAATAAAATTACATAAGGTACGTTGTCGAAGCTTCGGTTGAGGTTCAGGTAAACTCTTATAGAGGCAAAATCGCAATCAACCCAGAACTAATTTTGTGCTCGAATATTAAAACATTCTATATGGAAGAGATGCCAATCGTGTGGTGCATTAAAGGCAGGTTTAAATCGAGGTCATAGTGATGAAATGGCTAAGTTGCGTAGCACAGGAGATAAGCCATGAGCAAATAAACCATTGGGCTTGGTCTGTTCCTCAAAGAAAAAGGATGCAGAGATGAAATGTTTGACGCTCTTGGGTAGCAGTGTTTCTTGAAAGCCTTTTAGCTATTTGGAATAAACACATTTGCCTCGGGGAATGAATTTGTCCTACAAAAACCACTTACATATTCTCTTTGAACTATGGAGAACATAAAAATTTGTACCTTTGATTCTATGGGGAAAACAAGGAGAGTGAAAGCAGGAGGAGGAGCAATTAGGCCTACCACACCTATCTGAATTTTCCATGTATTTATAGCTTAGAAGCAGATATGCTTTTGATTAAACTAATATATTTGATCAAGTTTTAATTCTTAGCGCAGTTCGCTTAGGTAATGAAACTGCAACACTCACAATACGATATTTGATAGTTTGGGGGAAGAGTTCCAATATAACAGGCGGCCGCAATTGTTATGATCACACAGATGGACCCCGTGGCGTGAGTGGAATAGAGCTGGGGTGGGAGCAAAGCAGTAGCAATGGTAGCAGTAGACACTGCGGAAAAAAAGTTGCAAACTGTTGTGTAGTGAAAGGAAGAGTCATCTGAGGAAGTGAGTAACAGGACGCTTCGACCTTGAACTTTCTATTCGGTGAAGGCTAACAATCGATCTTTACCTTCTTTAGTGTGATAAGGTCAGGGCCAAAAGTTTGTGAATTAGTGGCTAACTCACTGCATGGAAAGAGAATACAACACTTTTTTGTTAGTAGAAGGGAATATAGAAAAGCTGTCATCCTTATTTTAAACTTTTCCAATCCTACTTGGTAATGTCACTCAAAAGTATGAACTAATTTCTGCTCAACAGAGGTAGAGTGACAAAAATCGGGTAACTTCATTTTTTACCTATGGCTCAACCGGTAAAAAGAGTATTTTCATCTATCCACAAGGGACTCGTGCTACTGAATGTTAGCAAAAAAAAACCAAAAATCAGAGCCAGTCTATAATGATCTTCTTACGCCGGCTTATCTACACTGAAGGGTTGAAGACCGATTAGCAATAAGCGTTCTTGGTTTTAGGATTTATTTTAGGTTTTTGGGATAGCTAGACAGTATCTGCGACTTTTTTAGCACTCTTCCGTGTCAGATTTGCCATTCACCTCCCCAGTTCGACGATTTACTCCCGGTAACATCTAGCAATTAGCAATGAAGCCACTACTCTAAAAGAGACGAAATTTCTCCACAACTGAAGAGGTACGCAATAATTATATGCATTTTTAGGATTTTATCCCACAATACAAGCAATTTTGCATAATGAGAGGTGGCGTTTGCTAGATAAACCCTCTCTAAAAGAAGGGGTTGTTAGTTAATCGTCTACTGCCAAATATACCGGTTTAGGGGATTTTTGACGAATAACCAAACAAAGCCTAAATAAAAAAGTAAAAGGTAGGATTTTCTAGTTACGGTGAGAGGTAGGTGGAAACCACCATCCCTTTGTCACGTTTATGTGGGTGGTCTCGTTTGTTCACTGGGGGAGGCAAACTACACTCAAATTTCTGTCTTTTAAAACCAGTATTTCTGCTACAAAATGTCGGCTTTCATCTATTTTTCCTAAATTTCTTTTGTATCCTATTACAAGTCAGAAAAATAGGCCTACTTAGCGATTATTAGCCCACAGAGTTGTAAAGTATTTTGGAACAATTGAAACAGCCTATTTTGTCTCCGAAACTTGTACTCAAGTGTTAGTCTAAACGATTAAAGAAATTCAATTTATGCTACGTATTGTGATGGATATGCAAAAATAAGTGAATACTAATGTCTTCCTGAACCGTCCGCCATTGTTTAAATGTTTTAATAATCTTAGGTGACAGCTGGCCTTGCCAGTACTAGTGAAACAGTAACGTATTCGTAAACGTCGGAGAAAGTAGGAAAGGTGGGGTGTCACCGATCCAAAAAAATTAAAAATGGAGAAAAAGCTTTCACTCGAGGCCGAACGACTAACTTGAAAAAATATTGGTTACTAAGGCTGCGTGCTTAAATTATAGACCACTTGTTCGAACTGGTATAAAGCCCTACCTCTGGGAAGGGAGTTGTCAATGCGTAAATCATCAGGGTGTCACTCTCACTCAAGAGTTTGTACAATGTACGAGATGATTGTCAACGCGCTTTACTGCCTACTTGAATCCCTCAAAATACAAATATGTCTTGAGCGTAAATGGCAACCGATTTGACCAAGAAAACTGCCTTTCTCTCTCATTCTTTCTCTTGCCAATATTTACCCTTCTCCCTGTTGATAGTCCTAGTGTGTACTTTAAAAAAACTCTAAATATAAGGCGCAAATTATTGCTTAACTATGTAAAAAGCCAAAATCTTAGTCCACTTTTGGCTGAGTACGCGATTGGCGCTTTAAGGCCTTTTCAAAAACGAAAAAAAAGGTAAAACAGCTCTGTAAGTAGATGAAGCGAAAGAAAGGCCGCTGATGAAAGTATGCCGAAATACTTGCAAATTAATTGTTTTTTCGATATTCCCAGGGACATTAAAGTAAAGATATAATCACACTGCAACATTACCAACATTTGAGCGAACTGACTTAGGGGTGCAAATTATTTTCAATTATGGTGACTTTGATCACTGCGTAGTAAAAATTTGATTACGAAGCATATGCTGTTTCCGCCATTTTGTTTTCATTTTTGTGCCATTATTTTAACACGATTTCTGAGTTTGTTTCTCAGTTATGGAGGGAGTCGATTGGATGTCAGGAGCACCTCAGCTCTCACGCCAATGACACAATCGTCCTGATACTTTTCCTTCGTTTTGCAGAAGACCCGAAATATTATGAAATTAACGTCTTCTTATTCACCCTGCTATATGAATGGCATAATGATATTCGACAAAGCAGAGGAAATAAAAAATAGTCTTCCAAAGTGATAGCTTTTTTTTGTTCCCTTTTTCTCCAAGAGATGAGTTTCTCTCCCTTGTGCACAGGTATCACCATGAAAGGTGATCCATAAGGTTCAAGTCTCCATCTCCGATTTTTATCGCAGAGGTAACCTCATCAACCAGTAGGAGTTATCACCTCCAAATCGCAACAATCCTACATCTGCATTAGGCTTTTTGTTTCCTTCCACCTTCATTTTTTACAGCACCATAAAAATGTGTCATAAGTCATTTACAACTTGTCTGTTTAGGCATCCTGTCAGAAAAGTCGCATTAATGCATCTGTTTGGTCTACAGATTGAGTGACAAGCTTTGCGTTGTTCCAGGCGATGGCATTTATCTAGCCACCTTGGCTAAAAAGGTGCAATTAGCCAACCACATGCAAAGTTGGGAGGACATCTGATTGAACTTGAGCCTTAGCTACTGACATGTTTACGGTCTCACCTCATCTTCAGCCATTACTTGCATACAAGACTTTTCCCACAACACTTTAAACAACATGATGCTAATATTTGCAGATAGGTGCCCCCACTTTGACTGAAGTGGCGGCACTGATTTGTGACGCTTGGTGCATGGCGCTTGAAAGTTGTCTCGAAAGAAGCTAATAAGGCCTAAGCAATGGCAAAATTCTCGGAAATAAAATTGAGGCTCTTTAAGAAGATAGAAAAGGGATTCCTTCCCATCAATGTCTTATATGCTACATGTGTCCATGCTGGGGAAGTAATTTTAGTCTCTCTGAGCGTCTACGCCATTTATCCATTGGTAAGGAAGGAGATCTCTACCGATTACACCGGTGAGATGCACAACGGGATCCAAGCGCGGACCCCGAATAGTTTTCAAGTTCCTCAAGAAGGTCAAAAAACTAATTCAGTCATTCATCGGAGGTACTGTGATAACTCCATACGTAGAGAGATGTCATCCACTCGTTAGCTCGACTTCTCTAACCCCTCCCGACTAGTAGTGGATGATTAATGGGAGGATCCTGTCCCAACAACTACAGCTGTTATTGCAGCTGTCTCGACTGTCACAACTTCCGGAAGCATATCAAGAAGGAGGCTTAGAACAAGGTAAACAAACGGATAAAGTGGCTTCTGGGTCAGTAGAATTGGCTCCAATTCTTCCAAAAAGCTGTCATTCTACACCTAATTTCCATTTCCCCAGGCCAGATCGTAAATCAGCTCTTTGAAAGCTACCAACAGATTTGGGTGAAAAGCTTGATACTGGATGCCTCCAGGAATGCGTTTATCTTTTGGAAGAGGTGAAAGCAAAGGACTTTTTCAATAAGTGAGGTAAAACCGGCCATGATTTGGATTTGGACGCTCTCAGCCGAAAAAAAGAAACACAAGTCCTTAAAAGCGACCCACTGGTAAGATTACCTTCTATGTTTACTTTTTAGTAATTATGAATTCTCCACTCTTTTTTTCCCTTACCATCAAACCATTCACATCTTGATCTTCCTTATCGGCTTTCAACTCGCCGCTTCGGTCACTTTAATCCCACCTACAGCTAAACTGATGTTCGGAGGGCTCTGTATTTGTCTGTGACATCCTCGGGGGTGTTTTATCCAGGGGAACGGATAGGCTTCCATTTCCGGTCTCTTACACACTCACAAACACTCGCTCTAGATCATTCGTGGTATGGTAAAAAAATGGAGCTAATTATAACCAGGACATGCTCTGGTATCGCTGCAAAAAGAACAAGCCATTAAATCGAATGGAGGAGGTAAATGGGATAAGTGAATGGACACGAGGGTGGCGGGAAAAAAAACCGGCACTTACTTACACCCCTCTGCTGCTAATAGCGAGTGAATGTCACCACCTGTCTCGTACCAGTCTACTATAACGCTGACATTAAATGGCTTTTTCCTTCTAGGAGGGTCTAATGGCCTCACGGCTGGTGTTTTAAGGCCTCTTCTAGGCTGGGAGAGGGTTAGGCAACTTTGGTGTGCCCTAAGTGGGTTATCACTCCACCTGTAGGCCACTATGACAATAACCATGCAAATGCACTATTATGGCATCAGGAAAGCCTCGAGATGCCATAATGAAAGGAAATGGAGGAGGACGGCAGTCCTAAGTGGAGGCATTCGAGGCAAAAGTCAACTAACACGAGGGCTAGAAATAACTTGGAAGGAAATTTTGTTCAGAACACCATTCCACTCAACCACCAGAACTGCGATTGTGTGTGTGTGTGTGTGTGTTATTATAGATTCAAAGAAGGGCGACGCCAACAAAAATGCAGTGGAGGAAGACAACAAGCCCAGGTAGAGTTTATGTCCATTCAGAGCATAATTCGCGTCATATGATTGTAAAAGTTTCCCCAAACTGCTTTCCTGTGAAAGAAGATTTAATAAATAAGCAATGGTTGATTGTCGACTAGTTCCTTTGTAGTAGACTGTCTTAGCCAAGTTGACCCGCAAATTTGCAAAAATTGCAAAGCAAAATGGAAGTTACTTTTGAATTTCGCTGTTAGAGTGAATTACTCGACTTCTGCCATCTCGCCATTTATCTGCCCCGCACCCCATTCCGTAGTTATTTATCTATCCACTCACTTGTCAATCTTTTCATCCACTAATTCATGCAAATTTTTACTTCATGTGCTTTAATATTAACAAATTTATCTCTTGATTAGTCACCACGAGCGCTTGATCAGCTAACAATCGGTAAGCCTTTACATAATCCGGATGATACGTTCGCGTCTCTAAACACAAAGACATCTTTTCTTTCTTTTCCTAAACTACGATTATAATTCTTATTTATTGTTGGAAAAAGAATCGTGCAGCATAAAATGCGCTAATTTCTAGCCTCACCCCGTCAAGACCGTCTGAGGAGACCTTTTAGGGGGTGGGGGCGGTGCTGGGTGTCCCGCCACACCCACCGATGTAGTGGCGACCTTGAGAGCTGTAACGAGATTCACTGTTGTGTTGATCGTGTTGGTGTCAGCGGTGGTGATGGTGTTGGTCACCGTGGCAACCGGGCTCATAATTGGTGGAGGCGGTGGTGGTGGTTTTCGAAGGTCAATAAATGCACTTTGACTCTCGCCCAATAAGGGATTTTGCAGCTGCCAAACTGATGGTGAAGCCTCACGCTGATTGGTTGGAACCTAGATAAATTAGCCAATAGAAAGTGAGATAGAATTATTGCGTAAAGAGTTATTGTAAAAGCCATTTTGAGAGATAAATTTAACCTATTAATATTAGCAAAACACCCGAATTTCGGCAAATTGTGGGAGGTACAATCTTCGGAAGAAGAATGAGCACCATAACATTTTCATTGGCATGACGATGGCGGAGATATTTTTTGCTTTTCAGGATAAATAAAACAAAATCTGCTCATTTTTAGCAGCATAAGCGCTGCAACTACAGAGCACTTCATAAACTGCAAAAAGCGAAAAACCGAAATATTGTTCCAACTTAAGCAAAGGTTGTTTTAAATTCCCCATTCAGTGGATACTTGATCTCAGTAGTCAAATAAATGTACCTCATTCTTAATTATCTCTGTTATCAACTAAAACTGTCTATCCTGCTAACTGCATATTCATGTAATTACTGAATACCAATTCCAAAAAGGGACGACACTCATCACATTCAGCTGTGAGAAATATCCTCAGGGAAATGTGAATGGCAGACAATAAAAAGATGCAGCCTCTCGCCCCTTCTTCCCTTCCTCCATCTCATGCAAAGGTGCGAATCTTCTTCACGACTATCCCTGACTCTTTTTGAAGCGGAATTCAAGCTTACATAGCTTTGAAAAGCCGATCTCAGCTGTAATTATTGTTTGACCTTCAAGTCAAGGTGAAGGGATTGTATTTTCCATCCGCCTCTGCAATGCACAGCAAGCTGTTAGCGTGGTGCCGAGTTGATCAACTTACTGCACGCCTTTAGCGTTGACAGCGACACAGGGGAGGTGTTTTGGTCCCCATGGTAAGCCTTTTAAAGGCTATTTCGAAAGCAAGATAATTTCCGCATAAAGAATAATGTAATATCTCATGACAGGTAGTTACTACAGCTTCTCCTGGAAGCAGTACATTTGCAATTGAAATCATTGCTCATGTCAGATACTCCGACCAGAACATTCTGCAGAGGCGCCTCCTCTGGGCGAAATCGGACAGGATGCTTCAGCTTCCTCCACTCGTCCTGTTGACATGACGACGACCAGATGTGATTCAATGACAGGAAGGTTTGAAGCAGGAGAGCAGCAGTGGAAGGGAGGCTGAGGCGTACCTTAGCGCCGGACAAAGGCGCATTTGTTTGCGTATTTTATGACCTGATTATTAATGAACCCTCGCGTTTCTCATAAGTCCCTCACAAGTTGGACCGAAAACCACACAGCCTGTTAGTTAGTTCCTTTTTAGATTTATAACTTTTTTGGCCGCGCTTCGGCCAGGCTTTAAGCCGAGTCTATAATTCATATAACTGAAAGCAGAGTGTGTTTAGCTCATCCCATTTTCTTTCAGATACTGTTGTATTTGTTTTTTTTGGCTCGGCGTAGCAACTGCAGCTCCTGTCCATAGTGTTTATATTTACCTCTTGAAGTGCAACATCTGTCTGCTAAACTTTTCGTGCTTTTTGCTTCCATTATGCAACTGAGCCCTCGAAGAGGACTCGACGCGTTGCCCTGCCATGCCCCACCGAACGCGTTCAAGTACGCCGCCCACTGTTTGATGCCTTCAACCAAGTGAAGAGGAAAGGACGTGAAGGAAGCGTACTCCACCCAGAGATCGATGAAAATCTTCTCCCTCCAACTCCTTTAGGTTCCGAGTTTTATGATTCCTCTCCAAAGCTGATTGGATGCTAACTAACTTAGTGATAATCCATCGTCCAATCAAATAAAGTAACTTATTGCAAAATTTCGACCAGAACTATCTTAAAACCCTCACTTTTTAAGGGCGCTTCACCCAAACAAATGAGATCTTAAAGTGATGATGCCAAATCAAATCAAGATCCCACAAAAATCAAGCCTAGCTGCCAAGTGAACTGCGTGTTGTGTGGTGGAAAGGGGGGAAAGAGTCAGGAGGCTCTGGTCGACCACCACAGCCCCGTCCATGGGCTGTACCCAGTTGGAATACGCAAGACAAGGGACAACATTCAGAGGCGTTTTAAAGTCCCACGACCGCTAATCAATGAGGCTGTACTTCCGTCTCAGTGGAGCTATTGCGTCCACTCGCTGTGCTCATTGATGGCAAAGTAGCCTGCCAAACTAACATGCCTTACTAGGTGTCAAAGAACAGTCGAGGAGGGACAAGGTGGAACCATTGGATCCCAAATCCGTGCAACTCCCTCCAGCTTACAAACAAAGGGTTCCAAAGGAGCGATTGTATTCTCAGTGAACCGCACAGCCCATCTCCAAGGTTGCCTGTATCACTCCTGCCTAAACAGCACAGCTTTGTGGCGAGAAAGGCGTTGGCGTCAATCTTCCAGTTCAATGGAAGGTCTCATAGTGCTTCATATTTGCTCAACAAAGCAGTTCGCTTAACCAGGAAAGTGGCATTCTGGTGGAATTTGTCACTCTACACGTACACTAATGTGAGTTTAGAGGCATACAGCAATTCTGCGCTGCTGCTCAAGTGAACCTTTTAGGTGACAAGCTGTCAGTGATCATAAAGCCTACAGCGAAGCAGACGAGACCGGCTATCAGGACGGAGGTTGTCATAATTTGTAAAATTCTTATAAAAGCTGCCTTTCTCCAGCCCTATATGCACAACTCGTCCATAGGAAGGACAGCAGTCCTCCGCGTTAGATCACTTCGCCAGCTAGCCTGCTCAATAAAGAGGTCCAAAACAGGACGGATGGAAGAGGAGACAGTTAAGCTGCGTTTATAGGCAATCTCCCTATGCTTCAATTCCTAAGAGTTTATTTTTATGCACCTTTTCTGTTCTTTTACCGGACCGCAACGCTTTTCATCATGGCAGCCGCCTTTGTTTAGATGGGGTGATTTGCAGAAATCGCCCAACTCACCTCCTGAAAAGGCGGCAAGCACAAGAGAAGTTTTAAAGCGGATGCAAACTGGAGAAGAGTCTTTAAAAACTTGTTAATTTATTGCAAAGAAATATCCGATTAAATAAGGCGTTCCAGTTTCTCGGCCTCGGCCGCACCAAGCGTTCCCCACACAATGATACGGCGTTAAAAAGGGAGACCAAAAGCCAAAAATAAAATTTCGTGCCACGAAGAAAAAAATGCAGGCCAATAAAGAGCCCAAAAAGCTACTCTTCGATAATCTGAGGATTAGGCAACGATTAAGCCTTCACCTGCTTCACTAATCGCCTCTCGCCTCGCCCCTTCCCCGCCCTCCTAAGGACCGAGTTTTTTTGCAAACAAAAGGAATGAATGCGAGAGAAAGTGGAGCGAGTTGAGATACTACAGTGTCCTAAATGAGGAAAGAAAGGGCAAGTGCCTTTTTCACTTGTAGCACAACAAAAGGGCCTGCTTAAACACTAGATTTTCAATTAAGCGTGGTGACAAAGAACGCCCCCCTCGCCCCGACCAATCGCCGTGATGTGAAGAGGCAGAATGTATTACTTTGAAGCTTGTTTCCGTGAGAGAAGTTTCTTGTGAAGTCTAATTCATTGTGGAAAAAAGGGGGAATTCCAAGCCTTCCATAAGGAAGTGTGTTGACTAAATAAAACAAACAAGAGTTTTTGAGGCTCACGTGCGGCGTAAAACTTGGCCTGTCTTCCCTCCTCCACCTGAAGGGCTTTGTCCTTATCTCGTCTTCCCATCAATTCCCCTATTCCACTTGTAATTCTGACATTTTGGCATACGTGATAAGTCGGAGGGTTGGCTACCTAAGACTGGTTCACCAATGCCCGAATGGTGCAGTGCGATAACTAATAAGGAAAATTACCTTTCAAAGCTCGGACATAAACAATGGATTCTTGCATAGTGGAGAAAGCCTTTGAATTCCTTCAATCAATGAATGGGGAAGAGAGGGATAAAATGCGTAAACCGGTCTTTAGAATATCACCACTTACCGGATCGCATTGAGGAACAGGCGTTGAACTGTTCGTTTTTGGGTGATCTGTCATGTCCAAGTCACCTTCACTGGAGGGTGTACTGGAGCCTCGATTATCTGGCACACCACAACCGCTGCTTCCAGTCAGGACTCGATGAAGTGTGGAGAGGATGTTGGGTTCCTTTTTGAGCGGTTTTTTTGATCTACCAAGAAAGACGATTGAAACGAGGGCTAATTTGGAACACTGTTACAGGGACAATCGGGTTCACTTCTGCCCTTTAAAGAGGCAAGACGGTGCCCGCCATGGCGACAATGGACAGACACGCAACGTCAACAAGGTCAGCCATCCGCAGGGCAATTTCTCCCCTCAAATAAAACAAGTTGTCAGGAGCGATCACATTACAACCCCAAAAGCCCACAATTGGTGGTTCATGGCTCAGATAAGACAACGGCTACGCAATTTCTCCCGCCAACTCGTTGGACAAAAAGAACCGTATACCAGACCATTCCTCCTTCTCTCCGTCCCCTCTCCCCCAAACCCTCAATAAAACGCAGCTCTTTTTCATACTGTAACATTTAAAATCTTTTTTTGGCATAATTAAAGAATATATTATTTTGTAACAAAGCCATGGCAACCTCGTAAAGAGCAGTGCAAGGCACAACTGAGAGGCTCCCGTTGCAGTGCTTTTAGAGTGACAAAAAAGTCGGTGGTGCAAAATTAACACATTTGCAGAAAGAGGGACAAAAAAAGGGTAATTTCGCTCTTTGTGGATGACTTTGCCGCGGGATTTGTGCCGGTCCAGTTTGTTTCATGTGGCTGATTTACTGCGAAGCACAATGGGAAAGGCCGTACATCTTTACTACTTCCCATCGCCTGTACGTCGACTTCTCTTTTTACTCTCCACAACATGCCCAATAGTTGTGAGCCTTTTTTGGCTCTCATAGTTGAAGGGTGGATGTGAAGAGAGGGGGGGGGGACAGAGGTCACAAACGTCCTGCATCCCCCATTCTCGCTATTGACACCTGAGACCATCAGTCAACCGACCACCACATTTGACTGTTGCGCAGTGGAACACAACGCAAACAAAGAATATTAATAATGATTTGTGATAAAGGTGGAAAAGCCTTGGATCTGGTAAAAAAGGGAACAAAAGACGGGAATGGTGCAACTTTTCTTTCAGTTGGAGGCCCGGGGGAAGTGGAGGGGGAGGGGCGTGCACACACGCATGGCCTTTTGACACCTTGACATCTGCCTTTATTACAGGGACGAGTTTTGTTCATTTATTTGCTTTCTGCGCAAAAAGGCTTCCTTGCCAAAATATGCTCAAATTTTAAACTTCAGGTCAGTATTTTCACAGCGCTTCATCCTGATTGGCTACAAATTCTTTGGGATAATTTTTGTTCCTAGCATATCAAATGGGAATAATGTGAGGCCTTAACCAGGAAAAGAAAATCCGACTTTTTAAGAAAAATTGTCTACTTTTTTAACAAGTTAATTAAAGAACTAAAAGTTAGAGGCATCGCCTTTGGTGAAAGCAGAAAAGTGTCCTATGGATGGCGCGCCGTGGCCAATTCAATGTGTCGGGAGAAAGAGGAATGGAGAATTTTCCTCATCTGATGGTAAAATTTTTTCAATATCATACCATAAATTTGCTCCACTTTACACTTCTTCTGTGTAGAGATATTTGGTTGGTGGATAAATTGGTAGCACAAAGAATTCTTTTGTGCGGAGAGCACAAAAGTTTTTTATTGCCTTGAAGGGATAAAAGGAGGTAGTTTAACAAACACCTGATCCTTTAACCGAAAGTCGTCTCTTGGATGCACGCACCCTTCGTTGAGGGCATCCCTTCTTACTTTCGGTGAGCCGAGGTCCCTACTAATTGAGGCATGAGATTGGTTTGCCCATAGGAGTCAATAAAATCCCTAGATGCTATTAAATCTGCTTCTACCAGACCCTTATCTGACAGTTTTTAATTCTAATGAGCTGTCGCAAAGAAAAAATGTCACTCATTAATTGTGACTGGGAGAAATAGGACTGCGAGAAAGTTTCAGTCGAGACTTTGCTTACCCGTTGCATCACAAGTTGTAAGTCTTCGCAAAATTAAATTTTGATTTTCCAGAAATAAAGTTAAGCACTGGTTTGCGAAATCCACAACATCGCTTTCTTCCAACTGGTTAATAGCTCCCGGCCACTTTTTGGACAGATTCCACTCATAATTTTTGTTTGACCCTCAAGAAGGAACCGCCTGTTCCTGGTGAGAGACTACATCCTCTATCCGCCATGCACGAAACACGAGTTTATTCTTCTGTACGTGAAGCGGTGGATGCTTACATGTGCAAGCTTAGCGACCTTATGAAAACACGAGAAGTCTCATAAAAGTTACTACTTAAAATGGAAAGTCATTATAAGTAGACCGTCAGTTTTAGTAAAATTCAGAGGAAAAGAGTTCGAGCCCTAGATCCTGCATTAAAGGCTGACATAAGGCGTGGTTATGTGCTCTCAACTAAAGGTCAACAAGGGGTCAGCCTAGATCAGTATTCATATAAAGCAACCGTGAAGCTCATACCGTAAAGATGCCATTCTTACAATGTTCTCTAAATTTCTCATTAAAAGCATGTAAAACTCTCCCCCATGGTGAGAGTACTTACTATTTTATCTAAATGTCACTTAAGACATACCAAACATTCCAATTTGCATTTGTGTATAGACATGAAAAATCATCTCAACTACCACTTATCCTCCTTTCCTTCTCCATGCCACATGCAAATCAGAAACACTTTTAAGCTAATTAAAATGGTAAAAAAGCTGCCAACCCTACTCCTTCACTTGCTTTTGGTTGTAAGTTTACTTTGCTTCCATTTTCAACCCCTCCCTAGAGTCCCGCCTCCACCCCCCCCCTGCTTGTTTTTCGGTAGGGCAAGGAGCTTTCACTTGATGTATAGGCATGTATGCAGGCATGTATATGTGGGCATCCATGTGTGCAAATTTCACATTTTGACAGATAACTGTTCCGCCCACTTTGACAGTTAGGAAATAAATGTGACCATGCACTCGCACACACACACACACACACACATATACACACATTTTTCCTTCCTCTTATGGAAAAAATGGTTGGAATTTGAGAGAACGCCTCTGAGGGGGCGTTTGGCTTGGACACAGAGGAAAGGCATTTCGGTATATAAAGAGCAGGAATATTTAACGAAGAAGTTGGCAAGAGAATGGATGCATAGCTAAGAGACTTTTCATGACGTTATCGCTCATTGCCTTTTTTGCACCACAAACAACTCCTATCCCACAGAGATTTGCCTTAACTGGCTTCGAGAATGTCTCTAATAGCTGCAATCCTTAATTTTATAGGAGAGCAATAGGCTGAATTCGTGAAGACTCCCAATAAAAGAGGTTTTGCGTCACCTTAGGTTTTGAAAATTGCCCTAACCCCTGCTTTCTCTGAGGAGATGGAGAAGGGATGGACCAGCAATATGGAGCTGCAGATAGTCCAATTCGCCGTCTGTGTGATATGTGCCAAAATTAAGGTTAAGGGAGGGAAAAATGCATATCATCACCACCTTGGGTTTACTTTAACCCCGGTTATGGCAGTAGTTCCCAAGAAAAGCGAGAGAGCTATGAAATATATGCACTAAGGAGTGCCGTCCGCATCTGAATGGGATACAGTTCATGATTTCCTACAGTGTGATTCACGTGGCGAGCGACGTCTTCAAACTGAATCGTTGGGAACGAGGGTAAATGCCTTCTCGCCCGACGGAACGAACAGCTCAGGCTCTTCCACTCTGACTTCTGGGTGATGACCGAAGTGGAAGTGGGTACAGTGTTCCAAGAGAGGAAAAGGAAACTAATGCACAGCTTTAGCAATGAACTACTGATGTGGGCAAAAAAATATTATCAGTGAACTTGTATTTGTTTTAATGGGCACTTGATTCCATAATCGTTTTAGTCCCTACGCGCTTGCAAATTCAGGTGATTTGGATCACCGGGCAGCAGTAAGCGAGCCCAATAGAAGCAACGAGCAGTTATGACTTCTGAACTTTGCTGTTGGAGCGAATGCATCAAACTCTTAGCACAAGTGATACATAGGAGATGGCTACAAGACCTGTCAACAGATTTTAATCCTGATGCAGTTTGTCTTGGAGAGAAAGACGTATTTTTGGAAATTAGGACTAGACTTTCGGCGTATAATGCCACCGGTAAGTAAAATCCTCCCAGAACTAAATTATTTACTCCTTGCGGATCTTTACAACCACGATACTGTGTCCATAGACAGTGCGTAGGCAGACTGTACACTCCCTGAGGAAAGCACAGCATTTCGGTCATGCAGACAGCCGTCTGGCCACCGCCCCACAGCTCTCCAATGACGCCGTAATCTTAGCAGAACTTCATAAAAGACATATTGTGCTTGTTAAAGATGACGATGGTATTGTAGGAATACAATTCCTGACTTTGCATATTAATTAAAAGGGGTTTCCCACTCCTGTGCCCTCAAGAACCAGACCTAATGAATTTTCAAATGGAGCAGGTTTACTCACTTCAATTATCTTTGATGGCAGTAAACACGTTTCAAATTAAGGAGAAGGGCGGAGGTGGGGAAGAAAATAAAACAGCCATAAAAACTTCCATCACAAAAATTATGTCCCAAATGAAGGCACTCTGTTGTTATGGTTGATTAAAACTCTCGAAAAAGCATGCGACCCAGGTTGTGCTACTGTGCTTTTTTTTCCCTGGAACAAACCGACCCAAGGCAAACGAATTCTAGCCTACCCTTTCACAACAATAAATTATAAATTTTCCTGTCTGGAACATGCAGCTAGACAGACAAGCGTGTAAGTGGGAAAGTTGCACATTAATCAAACTAAGGATTTAAATTTACCTTGGGTTGTAAAAGCTTCCGTTAAATCGTTAAAAAATATTTTTGTTTGAATACATTAAAAGCTATGACCTTCGTCGACCTGCCACGGTTTTAAAGCAGTTGACATTGAGTGAGCTTCTGTCACAGGATTGCAAAAAGTTTTTTGGGGTTTTTCACCCATTTTTAAGAAGCCACCCAAAAATTAAGTAAAATTTTAGATGTGTTTGATTATAATACAACAATCCTTCACTACCAGTTCTTGTACCGTTATAAAACGATGCTGTTTTAAACTTTAAGGGAGTAGCTCATTCTAAAAGTCATTACGTTTTTTATCGTCCCTATTTTCGGTAAGACGTTGTGATCAAATTGACACTCTGAAACGACAATGAATTTTTAAACTTCTCATTTTACCCCCTAGATAAGCGTATTATTGTCACATTAGTCTTCGAGCAAACAACTAGTGGAAATTTAGCACACCTTTCGTTCCCACCGTTTTGCCTAAAAAAAGTTTTATTCACTGTGGTTCAAAATTCCACTGGAAAAAATGGAACCGTTATTATCAAAACCTTTAAAGTGCTTCTGATTGAGAATTTTGGTGGCGACATAACCAAAAAAGCATGCTATATGCATACAGATCCAAGTATCAAGGTGCTTATTTGGATTGTATATAGTTGATAATGTAGCGAGACATATCTATCCAATACGTTTGGCTAGAGATCTGTGTTAAAAAGCACACAGAAAGGGGGTTGGAGTCGTTTTCTACCCGCCTCCATTTTCCCATCCGCCAAAAAGCGGTCAACGCTGCTTATGTTACGACGTAAAGGTGCGTGTATACTTGCGTATGGCCAAAACAACCCTTGTAAGCTCAAAAAATAATAGATGCACTAAAAGATTGAATAAAAATGATGGAATACTGTATGGCATAATGTGGACTTTACACCAAATGTGCAAATGTTAATATCAGGGTCCCTCTTTTTTTCCTTTCTGAGGGTTAACCGAGGAATTTCAACGATTTTACCAATGACGCTATAGCTTCTTGCGCAGTCATTGTGTCAGAGTTTCAAGCAATGAAAGTCTCTTAAAATTCTACCTTTTCAAGACTAATTTTGAATTCCAAGAGAAAAATTCCTTTAAAATGAAAAAAAACCTATCTCTTTCTTCGGCTAGAAGAGCAAACGCAAACAAGTAAAACTTTTGTGCATTTTTAGGGAATCCAGTAGGAGGGAGGAAAGTCTTACAGCCTTGTCACTTTCTTCACTACCGACAGGTGAATGTATGCCAATGGAAACAAACGGAAAGTGACATGTCTCAAGACTTAGATGCAGCTTCCGTTGCCTTTTCTCTGCAAAAAATATGTTCCAAAATATACCAGCAGGAAAAGAGGTTTGGTTAAAATCATGAGTGGAAGTTAAAATCTGCCTGTAATATCAATGATTAGGAGCGAATACACTGTTGTTCAAGCTTAACTTTGGCAAGTCATAATTTTGCTGGCCTCTGATGGCGCATTATTTGCAATGATTCTGCGTAGCTGATTGTGATTTGCACGCAAGAATCTGTAGCACCCAAACTAGAAGAGAGATTGCATGCAGTCTGGAGAACAGCACCCAAAACTCTCATGTCTTTCGGCAATTGTCTCCCGTGTGGGATATTCAGGTCCCGTGACTACGGGAAACCAGGTTGACACCCTAGTGGCAGTTTATGTGCCTGGATTTCCAGGTACCTTGTAGCCACCGCAGCTTTCCAGTGTGATCTGCTTCAGCCTCGGGAGAACGTCTTAGCCGATGGGTGTATGTTAGAAATAGCCGTGTTCACCTCCACCTAATGATTTGAATTATTAAAACAGAGACAACATTTTTTTAACATAATTTGATCCTTTTTTTCATATTGTATTCAAAGGCACTCATTTCCGATGTAGCAGGGCATTTGAAAAAGCCGCCTTGCCCTACATGATTTCACGCCGCCTTTTGTGTTTGAGAGGCGCAAAATCCCCCAAAAGGCTGCCTTTGCTCGCGACAAATAGGGCTTTTCAATGTGCGTTCCTCCCGCATTTACGAGTTTTGGAGCTCGCTCCACTTCCTAAAAGGCTTTTTTTCTCTCCATGCGTTCGGTTCCGGAAAACTGAGGCAATCTTTGCCTGCTAACCGCCAAAATGTCTGTTTCCGTGGATCAAAGAGGGTGAAATCTACGTGGTCCAAGCAAAAAATCTCCCTACGCGGAGGAACCGAAAGGTGTACGCATAAAGTAAGCTAGTAATTCTGAAAGACTTAAAAATAACTGTTACTTCGAAAAACATAAAAAAGAAGTAGCAAACTGGCAAGACAATTTTACCTCTCAAAAGTTGTGCGTTTTTAGTGGGTTAAATGTCATTGGTTGGAGGTAAGAAAGTGGAGGAGTTTAAATGACACCAAAATTAATCGCAAAAAGTATCTTAAGGCACCTAATTGTGAGGATTGAATTGTCAGTCGGACTGATGTTAATCCAAACTCGCTAACAAGGCATTCACTCGCAACCATTCGCCACGCATCCGTACTGTCTCTGTGGCGCTGGCAGTCGAGATTACCGACATCATGCTGGTGGATAATGTGGAGACTAACCTTTGACCTTGATCCTCAAGTTCACATTCCTCCTCCTCCTCCTCCTCGCCTTCCGTGTCCGTCGAGATTACAGGTGTCGACTGTACCGACGATGGTGTGGGATGAGGTGAAGAGGAGAGTGGAAGTGTGGTGCTCGAAGAGGTTGTGGACATCGATGCTGTTGGTGAGTTGGAACAGTGATGCTGATGCGAATGATGCGGCTGCACAACCATAATCACAGTGGAGGCCTGAGAAGCGTTGTCATCTTCTTCAGGGATTTTGGAGAGTGGAACACACCGGGTGGACTCTTCCAAGGCTGAAAGAAGTTGAATGGGTGCGCGCTGACGAAGCGATCCCGTTTCAGGTGATAGAGGCTGAAACAATAAGGGATATTTGAGGGATTAGATTTCACCCTCCACACCTAGAGCTGCCCTGCATCAATTCAATGAAAAAAAGTTGTTTTAGAAGGGAATTGAAAATAGTCCGTCAATGGATACATGAATGCCCTGATCCTCGGATATGGAGCTTCATGCCTACAAACATCTGCAACTCCAATGATAAAGCCCGTGTTATAGCCTTCTAGAGAATCTCCCGTACTTCCTCTTTCCCAAGCGTCTTAGAATCATTTCAAGACGTTCCTGAAGAGTTTCTCCTTGGATGCGGCAATTACCGCATTGAGTTCAAGCTTGGGCTTAAAAAGGGGAAGAAGGTCACTTGCTGTACCGGATCACCTAAGGTACGGCTCCGCTTCTTCAACTTTGTTCTGTGTCGTATAGGCACTTACCAAAGCCTATGTCTCTGCTAGATTAGAAGAGCTACCATGTAGTGGGACGAATGTGACCCTCAAAGCGGGCGGGAGGGTGGGTAGCAGATGGCACAGACCTTTTCGAGGGTCGAAGCATTTTATGATGCAGTTTGTTACAACAACATCTTGCAGGCCATGCAAGGACTGCGAAAACGCAAGCAATTGCGGCCCACAAGCACCGATATGACTTTTACAAGTCAGTTCTTCGGGACGGTGTAGATCGTTGTGTTCTCGCTCAACTCCATCTTTCTTTCCCGCCTTCATTTATTGGTTGCAGAGGTTATTGCGATTACACTTGCATCTGGAAAACGATCTGCCCATTGTATGCTCCACAGTTATGAAGAAAGGGCTACCTTATCCCCAGAAGGCTACGCACTCCAGAGGAGGCAATGCCCTGTCCTTGGATTCTTTTGTAGAAAACTGAGAAGGAAGTTGCATTTGTGCAAGACAATGTAGGACACCATTTTACTGTGAGAATAACCCGTGAGAGGACACGTACTTTCCCATTCACATCTCACTTTCCTCAGGTGCCTCAGGATACATCCCTAGGTGGCTCTTATCAGACCGAAGTATAAGTAGTATATGCAGCCAACCTGTCCAATGCAGAGAGGATCGCATCTTATCATCCGTAGAACGAATTACATTCCAACGGTTCTATATTCTTTGGCCAATTAGGTAAGATTGCTCTGATGGAAGTTCAATCACTCATTAAGCAAATACACTGAACAGTGTCAAAATGCCAAAACAGGGGAATTCCCTACTGAAGAGGATAGAGCCTGGGAGACTCACAACAGAGGAGCCATTAAAATTATCCCAGCATTTAGTAGTCTCCTCTAACACAGTTTACAATGGTGGATTGGATCGTGAGATTGGTGGAGATGTGGAGAGCCCAGATATCCATCCATACTATGATCCACGACCCATCTGACCATTATTCGCCTCACAAACTCAGGCGAACTCAGACGCCCTCCCCAGACGTGGTGGTTACCCAAAATTGGTTGAGTGTAGTCCTCCCAAGCTTCTCCGAACATCAGTACAGGTCAAGATTTTGACCCAGCTCAGATTCCCCGACGTCTGGGATTGACTTGGAGACCAATCAGACAGGAAGACATCTAAAAAGTCCCTGGAGTCGACAATAGCCTTTCCTTAAGATATCCAACACCAATAGCACTCGCTCACTCTCCCTCCACAACACAGACTTGTTTGTTTAAATGAGAACTCAAAGACAACAACTACAATTCCGACCCGAATGGCAGTCTTTTAGTTTTGCTTTTGCTAAACATTGTACGAAATAATGAAAAGGGTATTTGATTCATTAAATTCCTACTTCTGTAGTTCACACAGACGATCAAACCTTATTGTTTGCCCAATAAAAGTTCAAAAAGAGAAATTTTAATTTTATGCCATAAAGTCACGCATAAATACGAAATTAAGGTGATGTGTTAAAATGCTTTTAAGAAAGCATCACCTGTAGAAGGTTTGCGATTCGCTAAATCCTAGAAGATATACAATAAATTATAAAGAATTTCGTACTCTCAAAGAGTTAAAGGCAAGTTTTGAAAAGTTTTACCATTTTTGTTTAAGTGGACCTCGACCTTGCAGGAGGAGGGAACTTTAATGCGTCCCTCCACGACAACGCCAAAGTGTAGAGCAAATTTTGTTTCCAAAAAACATCTCGTTTGTTAATTTTCCCACCTTTTATGCACGCTTTGCATAGTATAGGTTGTAATACGGAAACGGGTTCGGCCGATTTCTCAAAAGGGTCCTCAAAAGAGCGAGCCAGGTAGAGAGGGATGGAGGGAGGGGGGAGAGGGGCAGCGAATGCGGGAGAGTGGGGCGGGAGCATTTCGTATGCATGAATTAAAAAGTAATGAGACGCTTTGCAGTGGAGTGGACTACCGACGAGCAGCCATTCGGAGGGTTGGCTCACCTCCCGCACTACACAAGCTCCATCCTGTGCCATTTTTTGCTGCGCGGGTAAATAAACGTTTAAAGTGGTTTTTCAAGGCTCGAGGCACAGGGAAGTGGGCAGTTTTCGCCATCAAATTTCGACCGAAAAAAGTAGTAAAGGACGCGTAGGTGTCTTTAAAAAATTTATTGCATTTTTCGGCAGCTTATGGTCCTGTCACTTGGGGTTGTTGTGGCCTTTTGTACCAGTGACATGACAGGAAATGGAGGTTGAGTTTTACGCCGCCTGACGTTCACTTGTATTGGGCTTCTCCATAATTCAAACTGACAGGTTGAACGGACGATGACAGTGGACGGAGGAGGGGCGTTTAGTTAAGCATTCACTCATCCATTTTCAGTACTGTTAAGCAATAAGCTCGCTATAATTGTTTGCTCTTCATTTGCCCAGTTTTTCCATCCATCCGTTCACCCATACATCCATCCTGTGGTCCTTCATCTATCCAGCCTTTTGAGATTAACCGATCCGCACCGCCCTTGATCTGCCTATCCAACTCTATTGTCAATCGCTACTCCACCTCTGGAGCCTTGAGCCCACGTACTCCCCGCCTGACCCAAGCATAATTCCCATTGTCTTGAACAAATCCAACCTCGATCTGACCGACGTATTCCTCCAGGAGACACACATTTACTCCTCCTGCATGGATTGGTGCATTCACGACCAACACCATCACCACCACTAAGGCTACCCTGATTTCTTCTTGTAAATAATAAAATTAGTTTGAGTGATACAAAAAAACAACAGGAAGTTGAATATATTGTTGCTACATGTCAAAAATGACATATCTTTGATAGTTTTTCGTAGCCGAACAAGGAAGTTGCCGCAGTTACACTTCAAAAATAAAAAGAGGAAATTTTGCCTCCCCCTCCACCAAATTCCGTCCCCACCCCCTTCCCCCCACCTTACACCCAGAAGTTATGTTCAATCCAAATCCCTGTCATGCATTTCATCCACCGTGATTAGCTTCCTGCCATTTCCTTCTCTCCACACAAATGCAGTGCAAAAAGATGTTAAAATGTTTCTTCTAGCCAAGGTGGATCTTACGGGTTGACCTTATTTGACCCTAAAAAGTGCACACCTACGAGGAAGTTAATCCTACCGCTACAAGGAGAGGAAATGAGTATGCGAAGAAAAAAAAGGTGTTTTTAGAGCAAGAAAAGAGAACCGAAGGCCTTCGCCTCGAATTTGTAGTTTGTGAGGTGATTTAAAATCGACGCCACAAGATTTTAAACAAAACGCTTCCGAATGACAAATTTGGCACCTGTTTCAAGGAGTTTGACTTTTAAATTTGGGTGTGAAATGAAGCCTCATTAAAGTAAATTTTGTATAAAAGAACCATTTTAATAGAAAACCCTAATTTCCTACCGCCAAAAACGCAGAGTATTTTAAAAAATTCTTCTGGGCTTTCATGGGGAAGGAGGGCAATTTAATAAATGTTCAATATTGGATCAATTATAAATAAAATACTCCATTTGTTTAAATGGACTACATCGATGCCAATTTTGAAAGGGCGGTAAGATTAAGCTTCCGAATGGAAAAGGCATAAAAATAAAAGTGGCTCTCAGCTCCACTCTTTGACCGAGGGATGAGAAAGCAGACAACTTTTTGTTAAATCAAGGCGTCATTAATTTTCCCTCCTGTCACTTCTTTAACAAAAATAAAGCAAAATCAACTCACAGAGGAATCATTAGAATGTGGATTTGAAGCAGCTTGAACGAACGTGGAGATCGAGGACGTTTGGCTGGAAAAGGAAAGAGAATCGGTGATCATTAAATCGGTACGTCCGGATTTGGACTACTCAAGAGTGAGCATCGCTTTTCTCCTCCTTCGCACCTCCTCCCCACCCTCCGTCATGCCTTCGACGGGAGGAGTTGCTACTTCTACAAACGCATCCGTTGAAATCGCCTTAAAATTGGACTCAGAAGTAGCATTAGATCCACTCCTCATTTTCTTTCATTTCGGTAAAATGAATTCGCATTTTTGCCCGCCTGCCTGCCTGGGGCTGTGGACGAGGTCTAATGGATATAAATCGTTCCCAGAGTTAAGTCCCCTCAACCGCACAACTTTCTCATTTTTTGATAAAAAAATGTTAAAAAGCATCACCGAAATAGGGCGATGCAGAAAGGGGGGAAATGGTTTTTCCAATTTCGCCCCAAAAGTTAGTCCTATTCTCGTTTCCTACGCAAGTCCCTCTTCACGGAGGAAAAAGGGACCGCTTTAACCCTTTAAAAGGAGTGATATAATTTAGTATAACACTGTAAAAAATGACTTTGTCTGGGAGTTGTCGAAGGCAAGAAAGGGTGTTGAGCCTCCTTAGCGCAATGGGGAAACAAAAACTTCTCCCCAGACGTTTGAAATTCGCAGTGGATTGATGACGATATGTCACAGATTTAGCAAAGAAGAAGAAGAAGAGGAAAAAAAGAATTTTCGCCTGACTGGAAATTGAGAGCAAATAAAGTGTCCATCTACTTTAAATAGCGCCGCCGCCGCCGCCGCCACCGCCGCCGCCAATGCCACCAACAACAGTAACAACAAAAGTGAGCCAAAAATTTGCCTTTTTGGCAAGTTTACATTGGTGGTCTGAGAAATAACAGATTAGAGGAGAGGAAGTACCGTCGATTTCGATAGCAGGATTAGTAGCCAACATTAGCTACCATTTGTCTCCTCTCTCTCCTCCCCATTCTTCCCTCCACCCCCACCTCTTCTCCTCACCAGTTCTTTTTGAACAAAAATTTTATGACTATTTTAAGATTAAAAGAGTTTATATCTGCCTGCAAAGTAAGGCAGGCAAAAAATTGTGCTCTTTTCAAGGAAACTTTAGTAAATTCTCTCTACTCCACCTCCTCCGTCCCAGGGAAGATGATGCTACGTTGTCCACCTTCCTTTTAAAACTGCAAAGAGCATCCTTTGTCGGTAGGTTAAAGTTTTTTGCAAATCTAAGTGGTCATTCAGATGATTTAGACCTGTCAAGGGTAAATATTAACCGACTTCACCTCTCAGTAAGGCTCAACCCCCTCCTATCGCCTCAATCTTTTCAAATAGGAGCTGGTAAAGTGGGTCCACCTCAGAGAAACAGTCCGCGACAGAGGAGGTATTCAAAGAATCCCTCCGATTTTCAGTTATATTACCACTCTTGAGAATTACCGCACAATCGTGCCCATATCTTGTCAATGAAAAATGTGGAAAAAACACCAGTAGTTAGAAGTAGTTTGCAAAGGCCTTTAACAATGCATGAACTACCTCCAACAAAAGTATCAGCGGTGAACTGCTGACACCAACAATAAATATGGCAAAGAAGCCGTCAGTATGTGGAGGTCTGCTACGACAGGCTTGACACATGCCTTGCACAGCGCCGTGAAGTGGGTAGAAAGTTATGGACTGCAAATGTCACTTCTCATCGCACAGGTCGGACATCAAGGAGGTCAAAAAGGAGGAAAGAGAAGAGGCGAATAAACTACCGCCAGTTCCAGCATCCTCAACTCGGTTTTATGTAAAGTTAAATGACATCTCCTTCTCGAGAGTGAGGAGGCGAGAGGAGCCACGTGAATACAAGGCATCCAGATTTATCCAGTTCAACCGATATTATGAAATGAATTGGCAATTCGAGGATCAGACGTGCTTCTAGGCGCCCTCAAAATACCCGCCTCTTGAAAGGTGACACAAGTGACACAAAAAGTGTTTTAGGTCACTCGGAGTTTAAAATAACTCCACTTTTTATCCCACAACCTTGAAAATGAAGATAAAGACGCGGACTCCTTTAGCCTCTCACTTCTCCCAGAAGGCGAAAGAAGCCAAAGCTTTTGACAAGGCCTTTATATAGTCTGCATAAAAAAAAGGCAAATCTGGTCCGTATTTCATTACTTCATTCTTGCCTCTTACACTTTCTTACCAAGTTGTCCGGAGTTAAGTCCATTCCAATGTCCAACTCTTAAACCAACAATCCAAAAAAAAGTAAAGGGAGAAAGTAGGTGACACAATTTGACAAGTGAAAAGAGGAGCTTATAAGAAGGCATTGAAAAAAATATGACGAGGTATTAACTTTTGTTACTTCACTGAAGGAGTCGACGGTCACCTCCGAAGCAGTAAGTGCAGATCCTTCGAAATGAAGGCCATTTACTTTGCCACATTGGAAGCATGGAGGGGAGGCGGAATTTGTCTCTTCTTCCTGCTCTCTCTCTCTCTCTCTCTCTTCCATTTTGCATTTCTCTAATTAAGCGTTACTTAGTCCTTCTGTTAAAGTGAGTATGGAAAAATGCACTACCCTTTAAAAAGATTTTAATTGGAAATATGTGGAATATGTTGAGGGTTTAACAGGGGGGAACACCTTGTAACTTCCCCACCCCCAACGCCCCCCTCTCACTGTCCAGGAGACTAATCTGCCTCCCCTTGCCTCTTGCCCTTTTTGAGCATTACAAAATGACACAATCTCATGCAAAATGGAGGAGGCAGGTGGTGGAGAGAGGGAGATTGGCACGTGAAAAAAGGGGACAACCTATGACTAGTGTATTTGCCTCGAACGGGGAAGAGTTGGGTGTAAAAGTGGAGGCTATAGCCTCCTTGATTAACGTTGAGAAGGCATTTCACTCTACTACTCTGGTGCTATATAGGCGAATCGGTTCTCCAATCCATGTTTTGTTTGTTTTTGATTAAAAGAGTGCCCCTCGGTCGAGGAGAGAAAGAAAATCGGATTGGATCTACCCACTCATCTCTCCAACTCACCTTCAAACCACAGACGTACACAAAGTAACAAACAAAAGGTTCGCCTCTCTCTCTCTTTCTAGCTCCTTTGAAGGTCACACCTTGTGTAAGCCAACCACGAAAGTGCGGTAGATCTTCGTTTTATAAAGATTAAAAAAAGAAAGAATTTGTCCACCACTTCCGTCTGTGTGCTACCTTTGAAGGAGGCTCCCAAGGCCGCATTTTAGCATGAGCGACGTCTCTTTTTTCTGTGTGCGTTGCAAATCTTGAGACACATTTCAACTTAAGCACTTGCGATAAGTAAATAACTGATTTGGATTAACAATAAAGGAAGCCACTTGACATGCTGGTCGTCACTTCACCTACTCCCAGCTTCGGTCCAAACGGTGAGGCGCGTTTTACCCCCAATTCGCCATGCAAGCAAAATAAAAGTTCTTTTTTATTCCAAGTTACAAATAAAAGAGAATAGTTTTCTCTTTCTTTTTACTTCTGAAGACTAGACAATGTGAATTACAAAGGGAAACAAAGGGTGCAAATCACCAAAGCGGTCGTGATTGCATCCAAAGATGCAAGGAGCTTTGTTTCAATACGAGTAAACAACAAAAAAAAGTGGATTGAAGTACTGCAACACTTAAATGTAAAGTTATTTAAAAAAATTAGTCCCTTTTTTGGTGGAGGAGTGGGAGAACAATGAAACCGCCCCCCTTTCTCTCACCCCTCTGACCTCCTTCAGCGGTCAGTGATGTGCTCAAAGGGAGAGAGGGGGAGCGAAGAAAGGTCCCCACAAAAACTTGGTGTCTACCATTTTAGTCAACTAGAAAACATCAAATATTCTCCTACCAATCGTCAAGGTTAAAAAGGAAGCATTTTTGTTTCCTCCTCCTCACCACCACCACCACCACACCACCTCCGCCTCCTCTCCTCCCATTAAAAAAGTGGCGTCGTGCCTTTAAAAGGATACTGGCCGGGTGGAATCAAAGCCCGTCCAAAGTGATGGAGAATTGGGCTGGTTCAACAATGTTGAAATAGGAGTTAGCTGTGGTGTGTTCAGGGGTAGCAAAAGCAAAGCCTGACATTCGTGTTGTCGGAACTACATAGTTGACACACTTACTTATAAAAATCCCTCCTCCTTTTTGTGGTGGATTAAAAAGATCCATAAATACCTCCTCCGCGATGGTGATAAGAAGGTGGATAAAAATAGGTGCGCTGAAAATACTCCACCAACAACAAAAAAATTCGGACAGTTTAATGGTTGTTTTAATGCAAGTCTAGCTGCACGAGCTCTTCAGTCTCTGTGAAAAACATGTATTTTCCTTCTGCTATGCGGATATCTCCAAAGCATCTACAGTTCCTCAGACCTAACATCACGTATTAAAACTTGGAGTCGAACTTGGAAGTTTTGTCGGTTAATTCGCGACCACGCAATCCAGTCGGATATTTGACAATCGACAGTTTCCACAGCCTTAAGGCATGACTCTGTCCGTTTTCTCAAACAAAGTAGCTCACCTCCTCTCTCGTCGCTATGGCAACTTTTAAAAATAGGTATTCCTGCATATCATTAATAAGTGAGATTTTGGAGTTGGTTTTTGATCAGTCAGCATAGACAACAACACAATGCTGCCCTCTATTCTCAGAAATTCAACCTACCAAGCTATTAACATTGCTGACTGAGAACGAGGATAAGTAAAACAAGAAAATAATCGAAAGTGCTGGCTGTCTTTTTAGTTAAAATGGATACTTGATTTTCAAATCAAGAGAATGCCTATGGCAGTACGCATTGATGGGTTTCCATTCTCTTGTTTCAAAATAAAGAAGCAGAATTTCGCAGTGATTTCACAATTTCATCTTCAAATTCTACATGTGCATTTTTTCCTCGAAATCAATGGACCAGCCTGCAGACAGAGCTCTCGTAATGTTCCTCCTCTCCTAATTGGTCAATAAGCTTGCGGCCACCGCAGCCAATCAGAACACTCTTCGGAGATTTCCTCGGGGACCCAATTCACCTTAAGCCATCCTTCTCCTGAAATCCCACTACGCTATCACCGCGCTTGTGCTCGTTCTAACACAAGAATAATCGCAAATATCTAAGCCTAAAAAACCAATTTGGATTTTAAAGATTCCTTAGACCCAAAAAATTATCAGACATTTGTTTGTGTAGATCAGAACGACTCTGATGATTGCAAAGATCATGAGAGCCTGGGGAAGCCACTCAGTAGGAGGGATATTTCCTACTCCTTAGACAAAGCAGGAGGGTGAACTGCACCAATGGTTGGAAAAGGAATCTCTATCCTTCACTAGAGAAGAGAACCTGAAGGACTTTTCCATTTCCCTACTTAAGTCAACGATTTTATAGCCAAAAGTAGCGAATATTTTCTTGGGGTGGAAAGATTTTTTCACTCCAAAACGAGCCTCAATATCCACTGTGCCATTAATGATCGGGCACTTATAGGTCACTCCTGACTCTAGAGGACTTCGTACCTTACAAAATGATTTTCACCACTTTCTAGCCACAAGAGACACTCTCAGCGCATAAGTGATGATGAAGCTCAGCTTATTTGGTACGAATACTGGATCACGGTGCAACGCCAACTTTAATGACTTTGTGGAGCTTAAAAGGGAGGGAAAATGGAAACGCCATGATTGCACACTGCAAAAATTGTAATGCGAGAAGCAGCTTGTGCAAAAGTTTCTTCTGGCTGGAGTTGTACACCACATAAATCAAGCAAAGCATTCTAACCAACCAGTCTTTTTTTTCAAGTAGGCAGAGTTTGACATCCTTTTAAAGGTAGCGTTCTCTAAGTTAGGACCAAATGAGGTAAAAATGAGTCTTTTTCGCCGCGTTTTACTCGAAAATGCTATCTCAGACGTGCCTACTGATAGACGAGGGTCAAATCAGTAGTACCTCAGCACCAAAAAGACGTCCTTTGGAACAAATTGCGTTGGATGCCAAAACGCCTTCCAGAAAATGGCTCACATCACAACAAGTAAGTTACTGATCAAACTGCATCCAAGTGACTACAGAAAAGAGGCATCGAATTCTGATTTAGATGTCGAAAAGTAGGCACCGACCAGTTTTTAAAGCTCTCACATAAAAAAACCCGTTATAGGACGTTAGCAGAGTTTATTCTATGCGTTTTTTGAAAGATGGAGCTGACAATGGGTCTTCCTTTTCTCACCAAATTCCACCTCTCAGGACTGGAGGTGGAAAATGCCATTATGGAATTAAGTTTAAGGCTGGTGGAGGTTTCCCTGAGCCTGGAACTAGCACAAATTTAGCCAAAATCCACACACGTGGAAAATTTTAGACTTTGTGTGATGCCAAAAGTTCAAAGACGGGAGTGTGTCTAGTAGTCTCCCAATTATGCAAGCGTCGAAGACGTGGAATGCTGTAATCTTGAATGCATACTCAATCCCTTACCCAACTGATACTTATTTAGTCCCCATTTCTTCCACACCATTGACAGTCCACCAGCAATCTTCTGCCCAAATAGCCACAAATCTGGCTACAAACTAACAATTTCGGCCTTTTTTGAACTTACGCAATATCATTCTGCACCAATTCACACGCCATTCCATTGGCCAAAGTACAGGACGGGGATGCGGTCTCCGTGGTGGTCACCGTAGCAACCGATAGAGGTGGTGACAGCCCCTGAGTTGTATGCACAGGAGGCGGTGGTGCTGGTCGCCGCATCAATGTTCCAATGGGGATTGGTGCCTTGCCTACGGTTTTGGAGGCAGTTGTCGTTGTTGCTGCTGCTGTCAGTGGCGTTGTGCAAGAAGAAGTGGAGGAGGCGGAAGAGGCGGAGGATTGAAGGTTCGGCGGACCGATGTCATCTCGATCAGACTAGGCAAAATCGAAAAAACAAAAACCTATTCAAACATTCTGAACCATAATGAAGAGATGTGGTAAGTTGACATTTACACTTGCAACATAAAGAAAAGGTTCGCGATCATAAGGTGATCCAAAGTACACCCAGATTGTTAATGGGGAGAGAAAGGTGCACTTTATTAGTGGCGTTATGCTCCCTTTCCGTTTGGAAAAATTGCTACGGCCTCAACTGTTGCAAAAACTGGATCTTCAGGTCAATCAACCTCATCGCTCATCGTCTTGCCTTGGATTTTGCATAAGGCAATTCAACCTCTTTAAAGTTTGGATGGAGAGAGAGAGAGAGAGAGAGAATATCCATCGAGCATCTCCCTGCTCGGATCGGATAGTTGGTGAAACTTATTTCCGCCGGCAGGATGTCCACGGGGTTCAAGTCGACTTCAGGCCCACGCTGTAAGCACTAAGCCGATTTCGCTGACGACCCATAAGACGGACCACCACGGAGGATGTCTGAAGCGTTACGTCTCCATTAAAAATAGGAACTTCACTAGGAAGTATTTTTAAAGTTAAATGGATAAGGCATGACACCCTCTTCAAGACTTCCATAATCCAGAGGATACTTAAAGGCTCCGGCAAAAAATAGCGTTTTTTGTTTGATCATAAAATGGAGTACTTCACATGGCAGCCATCGCCAACAAAGGGAACTTCAAGCTCCTGGCGGATGGACATCTAGATTAATGAGATGTCTGCTTCGGCAGATTTAGAGGCACCCAACTGTGGAAATATAAAAATCTAGGCTGAGAAGAGTACCGAACAATGAAAGCAATGTCCACCTTCCGCACTCTCGCACCGCTCTAAGGAGGATTGCTGGCGCAATTGTCACAGTTCATTAAAAAGAAAATTACCGTAACAAACTGTTGATGAGGAGGAGGAGGAGCCACGACCTGTTGATTGCCCATTTCAATTGGCTCCTGATAGAAGAGCGCCTCAGATTTATCTAAAAGGGACAAAATTGCTGTCAAATCCTTCTCCGCCTCCTTACCATCATTCGGGGAGAGGAGAGAAAGGAGGGCGAGAAATTGTCATATTAAACCTTAAAATAAACCTAGCAAAAATGCGATTTTTGTATACTTTCCCAGACATAATTAAGGCGGATATTCCATACAGTGCGAGACGTACCACTTCCACCTAAGTAGCCACATCAGGGAAGCGCTGGCCGTAAAAAGGACGTCAACCCCCCACAATTCGCAGTTTGTCATAAAAATGAGCATATAGTGAAGGAGAAGTCGCCTCCGATTATATCACAGAGGCATAAAAGCAGCTCCGAAGGACGCTTCTGGCAGTCGGAAAAAAGAGAGAGAGAAGGGGAGGAGAAAGCGGCGGATAGGAGAATGAGAAACGAAGGAAAGGAGGGGGGAAAGGGGAAGGGGAAGGAGAAAGCGGAGGAAGAGAAAGGAAAACTCGGAGCCAATGGCAAATCTGCTCCAAAAGTGAAATGCATTATTTGGTTGGCAACATAAATTAGAAATTTCTGCATTAATACATTATCGCACTACTGTCTCGTCCTCTGTCTATCCATTCGCCCATTCTTCCGCTCGGTTTCATCGGCTAGACAATTCATAAAGCGGTCTCCAAGACCGACAGTATAAATAGATAGTACTTGAGGAGTCAAGTAGCTTCTGGATCGGGTCGAATATTATTCTATGGTGAAGCTATGCCAAGAGGTGGCAATTTTAGCCAAATCTTTTTGCCCCACCTTTCACACTCAAATTCTCGAGTATTCAAAACTGGTGCCGCCGTTCGACCCCCTCTACGCGTCCTGATTGGTTGTTATCATGCTCAGATGACCTTGATCCGCACAGATAACCATCGGAGGGTCAAGCAAACTATTTGCACACCCCGTAATCCGAATATGAGGCAATGAAGACATCAAAACACTGTTGTTCCAATTTTTGGTGGAAAATCGGCAGGATTTAAGCTTGCAAACATAAACCCCTAGTTTGTGGCGCATTGCAATACGTCAACTCGAAGAATCTCGCACCTCATAAGGCAAAATTTGCCCATAAGGCGGTTTGTACTTTGTGAGTTAGAAGAGAGAGAGAGTGAGAGAGGGGGAAGGAGGGGGATTATCTCATTCACATTCTTCCTACTCTCCTGTTGTTATCCCCTCGAGTAAAGGCTGTCAACTTTTCTTGGCACTCGCCTCAGACCATCGAAAGACCACATGAAAAAGGGCGGAGACGAGTGGAAGCGAAGATAGCTACTATTTGCCTAGTTGTCAGCAGAGGTAAGGCGCTTTTTGTTGAGGTGAAAAAAAAAGGAGTTGAGAGTGAAATAAAGTTTCGGGGAAAAGAATGCACAATTCTACAACGGTCTGGTTGATGTAAACAGTCAACATCGGAATCCTTTCGCTTGAAATCTAACAGCATTTGCCTAAGAAAGGGGAAAGGAACAAAGGATCGTCGAGTTAAAGGCACTGCTCTTTGAAAGTTGAGCTCGCCTATTTGTTCACAAATTCTGCGTCCTGGTAAGGTAAGGGTCCACAGATGAAATTTCCACTGGACGGTACGGTCTTCAGATCATGAAAGCAGCCACCACGGTGCTGTAATTTCTCTGACCTTAGGAATGACTGAAAGCGGTCCATAGGCTGGGGATGGGAGAATCTCCCCCTGACAACTACTTTAGTTCTGAAGCCTGCAAGGAGAGCATTAACAGCAGAGGCGATACTAGCCCCACTCCATCTGGAAAGTTCGCTCCGCGGCTGTCAACGGTGGTTACGGAAAAATTTTAGTGAAGCGAACATGCAATGTCTCCGCTCCACTTCTCCACTACCCGAAAAAAAACCAAGTTAAACATAACTGGACCGCTCTGAGGTGCAACCAACATGAAAAGGTAGAACAGATACAAAATTCTACTTCATGGAACCATAATAAATCCTATCCTTTGCTATTTGACTCGCTTTCTACGACAGAGATGGCTAGCACAATCATCGCCCCAAATCCGAGTTCCATGGAGGACGAAACCCCTGATAAAGTGGAATCGAATAGATTGATCGGCCACTTGAAGGTCAAGTATCTTCTCCACTAAACGCAAACTTGGTAGCGATGCTCAAGACGTTTTAAATGCTTAACTCAGTAATTTGATAACGCGGACACTAAAAGCTTCGTAGGCGACACTTTCGCTTGGCGGCATGGCTTCCGAAGCATGGCGGTAGCCTCTCAGCCCCTCTGTACTCCAATGGTGCGTGTCGATGTGCCTATCCCTATAACTTCTTTCGACTTCAAGGAAGAACACGTAGTACCACAATTCAAAATCGCCACCTCGGTGACTACCGCGCCACTTTAAATCACGTTATTTAAAACAAACGAGCGAAATCTACTACCACGCTGACAGCGCATTTCTCAAACAAAAATTGGGTAGAAAGTAACCTCATCCTTCATAATCATTTTGCTATTTTCATGCCAAAAAAATAATAAAAGCCAATATCATATTGGCTTTCCATCATAGATGTTGTTTACGATACACCTTTTTCCCACACAAAACAGGTGTTTCTATTCCATTCCTCCCGTCAGATTTCATCCCCATCTTGAATGGCATCTTTGGACTCAACCAAAAAAGGTATTGCAAAAGTCAAGTAGTGAGCGGAGAAAAGAATGGTGTGGTGTGAAGTCATTTTGTGAAGAGAATCAACCTTGCCAAGGCAGATGGTTAAGTATACCATCAGGGAACAATAATTTTTGAAGCCTAAAAAAAGTTCACTTAGAAGACGTGATTACTTCGCATTTTCTGCCTTTTTTTTGGCTAAGTCACTCCATTTTCGATATATTCTGTTCAGGGTAGAAAATTACCATTGTCACAAATATGTGACGCTAATAAAAAAAATCTCAAAACAACAATTTTATGTACCTAATCACGTAATATGGCGGACCTACGCTTTAAAATAGCTAAGACGGTGGTTGCCGTCGCCTGGTTAAAGTGTTTGTCCCACACCCTATGAGGGATGCGTTGGATGCAGAATACGTGTGCTTGAGTGAATGTGGGATGTGCAAACCAAAAGCACAAATTTTCCTTTGTCAAAACGTCTACTTCATAGGAAAGATAAAATTCTCCCACGCAACAGCTGGGTAGGAGTGAAGTGTGTTAGTTGCAGGAGGTCGTGTTGCCACAATAGAGACAGATTCAGGCAGAAGCCACAACGTAGGGAGATGAGTCACTGTGATGGGAGCTCGAAAAAGTAAGAAAAAATGTGCGGAATTCTTACCGCAATAATAAAAAGTGATTACGAGAGGAATGAAAGCAAGCATCGAATGCCAAACTTGACCTTCTGGGTCTCGTTTTGGCCTCCAATGTCAATAAAATGAGTGAGGGGATGAGGAAAACGCAGAAAGGAAGAAATAAATGCCGCCAAATAATTCGTCAATGATTCCCAACTAGTTTGACGCTGTCCTACATCTCAGGCACGGAAAGGAGGGATGGACACAT
This sequence comes from Taenia crassiceps, assembly GCA_023375655.1. Classification (NCBI taxonomy): domain Eukaryota; kingdom Metazoa; phylum Platyhelminthes; class Cestoda; order Cyclophyllidea; family Taeniidae; genus Taenia; species Taenia crassiceps. The sequence continues at coordinate 1,544,100 of JAKROA010000007.1, forward strand.
CTCATACCTTTAGTCTGAAATCTCAGCACACCTCCAACTTAAACCGGACTGCTTCAACAGAAAAATTAAAACGTGAATATTTATTGTTTGAGATCGAGTCGCCAAGTACAGACATGAACGTAAAGAAGGAAAAGAACGGATTCTTCCCCAGATATGCTCAATATTTAAAAATCAAAAGGCGCAACTTCGTGAGTCTCGATATCCCTACTGTTTTAGTAACACCCATCCAGCAATTCTCTACGCAGTATTACATATGCTTACCTTTCTAAACGACTCAGCGATCGACGAGCTCTTAGCATTCCAAAGCTCTTTCCTTAAAAATCAATTGCTGTTTTTCTGTTTAACGTCTGCAAAAGCTTTGAAAAAAATTTTAAATTCGCTAAAATTATTTTATCACTACATTGATCAAAGCAGTTGAACAAAAGATTATTAGCAAAAATATTTGTTTTTTTAATTTAACAATTTAGCACAAATAGGGTTCCATTTGGTTTTCATAGCTTAACTTGCAGGAATCCGGATCAGCTCTATTTGTTTAAGTGAGTCAATAGTACCTGCATAACAGCAAACCTACTCTGGCGTAGTCCCACCAATTTAAAGTGTCTTGCAATTAATTAGAATGGCACAATCTCTTTGGTAAATGGGCTCAAGATGGCATTGTAATTTTGACGTTTTAAAGCTGATAAGGTGAAACAATGTGAATTAGCAAGTGATCTACATTTTCAGCTGCCAAGCCAACCATCCTTGCATTCATTTTTGGTATGACTAGAGCTGCCACACCCTGGAAAGCAGATGACTGTGTCATTTGTTAGCCAATTCCTTTTGACAAACAAAAAGGCGTTTTTTACGTATGTCCGAGCACAGTAGTAGAATGTGGACATGAGTGGCGCAAATTTGCTCAATTCCGTAGTTTTGTGCAGGGCTGTTTGTTGCATCTGGCAGAAATTTGTCATTATAAACTGCCGTAGGCAACAGAACGGTAGAAAGCAGCCTTCCTCTTGTGCGTTAATACAAAGAACTACAAGAACTTCCTGTATTCAACTAAAAATTACAATCCTAAAGAATCAAATAACTCAGATGTATTCAGCTCCTACTTCCGCATCATTTTTAATCTCGAAATGGCATAAGAACGCCGAGAGACAAAAAAAGTTATAAAATAATTGCTCCTTTCTTTGCCTCAATGCTAAAGGTGCTAGTTTCTACATAAGCAAGTTCTGCCTAATTAGGTGTGAGCTCATTTTTTTCTAATGTAACGATGGATTAACCCGTTCAATTCGTTTCTAAAGACGGCGGCTCTTCTTTATCCTTCACGCTTAAGTTGTATCAGAGCAATAGATCTCAGTCATAACTTTTGTTTTATGCACTCCATTTTGCAGTCCATCGCGCACACACGAAGCTGACATGGTCGTCTGTGAACAAACAGTAGTTTAAAATAGCGGGAAAGCAGGGAAGGCAGTGCGGCGGAGGAACGAGGCAAGAGAGTTGGTGGGGAAGAAGGACACCGGTGAACCGACGTGCATCTCTATTTTATAATACGCATAAAAACTCGTATTTTTCACTTCTCCCCCAAGACGACACAGCAAGTGCAGTAAGGGGTCGAGAAATGGAAAGAAATGAAACATCTTACCCTATCAAAGATCTTTAAAAACGTCTTTAGAAAGTGCTCATCTTTATCGTCACCACATGAGAAGCCCTCAAACAAAACCTGAACACTAACTTAAGGGACACTAGTGAGGATCTTTTTTCAGTGGATGAGCCGATAACTACGCAAAAATCCGTCATGGAAGGGTATTACTCGACGATCCCGGAGGATTCATCAGAGATTCACCATAAATAAAGCCAATAAAGCAGGATTTACCAATAAATGCTTTCTGGTACTAAAGCATGCTCGGAATTAGTTTATGTCACCACCACGTAAGCAAGGATGAAAAATTTGGGACAGAAAAGTCAAATGAGATAAATTTGCTCCTAATGCTTTTCCATAGTTTGATAGAAGGAATGGAAAATGAAGCTTAGGCTCTTCTCTTTCGTCCTTTACGTATCCGGCCACCCAGACAACCGTCCATCTGCTGGAATTTATCTGCTTGCCCATCCAACTGTTCAGTCATAACTCATTTATCATACTTCGTCGCATCCTTCCCTGATTTATGTGCTTCCTGTCCGCCCATCCATCAATTCATGGCTTCTTCATCCAATCAACCGGCTCTTTCAACTCACCGCCTTTTGATCCTTCCTTCCTGAACAATTCCTTGGCAGGCGAACTGCTACCTATTTCTTCCCCTCTGTTGGCACATCTGCCTAAAACTTTCCGATCTATCTATTAAAAACAACCTACCCATCTTGGATCCACTCATTTACTTCCGATCTGTCAATCCATCAAACCTGCATACATCTGTTCATTTTAGATCTATCCATCCATCCATCAATGTCCCAAGAACAAATTCCTTTAGGTCCCATCCATCCTAAGTCTGTGAGCGCCTGTTCCAACAGCTAGAAGATGTTCTATCAATCCTGATTTTATCGGCTTTCTCCCTCTTTCCCTCCGGCACAAACTCTAGTCTCTCGTTTCTCCTTCCAAAACAATGGCAGACTGATATCGTCTCCAATTCAGGCGTAAAGTATAAGAAGAAGCACACTTTTATGCAGCGTCCACCATGGTGATAAAAATTGCACAAAAATTCACCAAAAACCTTCCATTAATATTTAATTTTTACTATTACACTTTTTTTCAATTTGATGCTTGTAGCTTCCGATTTTTAAACCTCGATTAATGCGGCAAAATGGGAGAGTATCTTCAAGGTAAAAAAACTACTTTATGTGCCAAACTACTCCGCCTTTACTGACCACTTTTATGGCTCGTAAAAAATGCAGAGGTGTAGTCTTCCAAATGGTGAAAAATGGAATTTAGGATGTGTGTGTGTATGTGGATGCGTCAATATTCATCACAAGGCCACACATACAGAATTGCTTAAAAATGTGTGAGAAAATTGTTTTTAGTTCTCTCGCCCACATTTACATGACTAGGTGTAGCGTGAAAAGGATTCGGTCGACCGCATTAAAATATGTCCAGATCTTGACGCGGTAATATACTACTATCAAGTGTAACGGTAAATAAGTACTATGTGCACCTGACTAGTAAATGGGTATATTCAATACAGCACAACCGGTTGATTCTAGAAAAATGGCGTGACCGAGACTTGACTCCTAAAATGGAGGAAAATTCCAAGTCCGACAAAATTGCGATTGTGTAATTCCACGCTCCAGCAGACTATGTCTTCTGCTGACAAATCTTTGGACCTTCAAGATCAGAAACCGGAAATGGAGGATAAAGCATTAAAAAGGCAATGATGGGCGAATTTGGACAAATAGCAAAAGTACGCCACATTTATTACCTGAATCTACAGCGAATCCATAGACGCCTTAAAGCCGCCTGGAGTACACGTTAATTTTGACATTTTGAGTGCTAGAAACAACTACATTGATGAATTGCTAGATTGACACTTATAATGATGCACTACCCTTTAGATACGAAGGTGACGTCTACACACGAACAGACGAAAGAGGCGCCTGGAGGAAATATTGTGTAGAGAAAAGGGAAGTAAGGAATGTGTTGGAAATGTTACTCAAAACAAAGGGGAGGAGTAGCCAGGTGATCCTTGTTTGGCAATAACTTTAAGGTTGGAAGCGGAGAGACTGAACGTAATCGTGACTGAGAAAATGACATCACAAACACCCTCCCCCACAGAAGGGAGCATATACCCCGATCCACCGTAAAATCCAGGCTGTTTTTAGGGTAAAACAGTGCAACAAAAGATAACGTCAACTACCAAATAATCTTCTTAATTCAGATGGGAAAGACCAGAATTTAAGCTCCATTTATAGGCATCCAAATTTTCGCAAAACTTATATTTCCCTTCTTTACCTTTCCACAGCGTCATGGTTTAATCTAAATGTCACTTTTATTCCTCTAAAATTCTTTTTCACCGATTTCCAGAGACCATCCCATCAGATAATTAAAATTTCTTTGAAAACAAAGCAAGGCACCTCCATTCATTTTATGCTTAGGCAATAACTGAGACTTTCAAAATGGCTTAATTTCACCACAGAATTCCTTATACTGCACTCTAAACTCAAAGGGAGAAAAGCGTGGAGGAACTGACTTGGCACACAAAGGGAGGCTTTATTGGAACTTCAAAGGTAGACTATAAAGTAGAAATGATACACCGAGACACCATTCGGTGACTGGGTATTCAATAAACAAACTTATTTTAATTAAACGGCGAAGCGTATTATTTTTTGAAAAAGTTGCGAACGAAGGACTCGCAGATCTTTTTTGAATAAAAAAAGCATACGATATTTGTTACCTTAGCTGGAATAAAGTATTTGCCAGACTATTTCATAAAATGCCGTAGTAACAACCAAAATACATCAGGCGAGGTGATTTACTTTGAGCAGAAAACCGCCTGCTCATTTTGTTTAAATGCACCGAAGGACCTTTTTGTGACCAAGCCAGCGTCTCGGAGCCCTTTCAAAACCATCCTTTCTAGACTCATGTTAATTTTTGTTTTCTCGATGAAATTGCAGATTTCAAAATAAACGAAAGTCAATCTACCTTGTAAGCCCATTAAATTAATAAAGCTAATTCGAGTGTTCGGTTTGCTACAAGCTCTTGTTTACAACTGCCTTTAAGGCGATTTGCACAAAACAACTGTCGAACAGCTGGGTCTACGACGGAGATAAGCGTGACCTTGAGGTCTCTGGTGGAATCCATTCAGAACGAAAGAAAGAATTTGCTAATGTTGGAGTGTACAGTCACAATTAACGTTGAAAGTTGCTTCGTTTGCTGACATTTTTAGATCATTGTTACCTCATCTTGAACCGGTTTTGTGCATTTCGTAACATCTTTTTTACTAGAAAATGAGTTTGTAGCCAACCTTCTAGCTTGTTGCTTACTAACAGCACACTCTGATAAAGATTTCGTGTCCCATTTTAGATTTTGAAAGGGGTGGGCTTTAACAGGGCCTTCGTGACTATATACCACCTCTAATGCATAAAGCACTTAATTTTTAATTACATCGTTCAATATGAAAAATTTTCTGAATATACTCACCAAGAACAAAGTCAAGGCTAATTGGTGAAGGCGTCCTCTGCACGCAGGTTGGTGGTGCTGGAGCATTAGTTCTTAGAGGAGGATTGAGACTGACCACAGAAGATGTTGGCGTCCAGGAATCGCCAAGGGAAGTAGCAGCGGCATTTTGTGCAACTGGAGTGCTGGAAGTTGAAACCTCCTGAAGGTCATCAACTTCTCCATTGCATGGAACCACAAGTGGTGATGGCTTGGACGCAAATCGTAGGGCAGAGGAAGAGGAATTGATAAGTTTGGTGTCTGGAAGATCCCATTTGAATTTTGCAAGAAGCTGAAATATAGACATATTGTGAGGGGACAAAAAATGATTTAACTAAGGCTTCAAGTTTTGACAGACCCGTTTGTCAAAGAGGAGAAGCTCACAGTTGATAAGGACTACAAACAGTGACATTCAAAATTTTTTCCTAAATTGGGATTAGTTAGACTTTGTCTTAAATAGTAAAATTCGTACGCCACTCATGCGAAAATTTGCAGACAGTGAACGAATTTTGCAAAAAAACATGGAATACATTTAAAGCCGCATTAGACATCAGGTAATTGCAGACAGACAGTCGAGAAATAAAGGTTGTGGGTGACTAACGCTCTAAAATTGCAAGGATAATAGACGAGACACATCCAAAAGACACACAGGGTGGAGCAGAAGAAGGCGATAGTATGTTTGTTACACTTGAGATCATTTGGTGTTGCGTTGAATATTGAGAGATGTAAATAATAGAAAAGCAGAGGGAAAGGTTCTTGTTCTACGAGGAAGCCAAGAGTCACTTCTCTGGATAGTGGTTAATGCTGGAGGAAACCTGGCAGGATTGCATCTAAAACCAGTTGCGACCCAAGCCTTCCACTTAATTCTCAAGGGTCTAGCCTACTTTGCCGGTGGCCATTCGACTGTTAATTACCGATGCCAAAGAGAGAAGGCAATCACTTATAGGCCGCGGTGATGTGTAGGAAGAGGGAAAGAGATTAAGGGAAGAAAGGAAAGGAGGTGGGAGCGAAAGAAACCCCTCCCCATCCATAGCACTTCCTGACTTTGACTTTCATCCACGTCTTCTCACCGGTGCTGACGAGGCTCACAACCATGTGAGATACGCGGCCTTGTGTTGGGGTGTCTCGTGGGAGCACCACGCACCTCTTCCTCACCAGACTACTCTCCACTCTTTCTCACAACCTCGTTGCTTCGCCCTCCAACCAAGTGTGCACCCATTTCCTTCCACGTCGACTTACAATCCGACGTCTGATAAATGGTTGTGGCATTTGTTTGGCTTGCAGCAAGTGAGTAATGCATGTCGAACAACTCGGTCGGCACTCCGCCATGAGAGCATGCGAAGCAGGTAGTGCTACCTTCAATGAAGTAATGCGTGCTTTGGAGCTATGGCGCCCTGTGGGAGTAAATACTGGTAATGTGTGTCTTTCAAGGTATCCGACTATTTTATTACACGAAGGTATTACCATCCCAATCATTCACTCAAACTGGGCCCTCGATCCCATTTCATGTTTGTAGTCAAATCCCTGTGAAGCATTTCACCCAGGTATTTTCCTCGCCTGTCGTACTTTCCCAGCCTAGCTAACAAAGTAAACTAGGCTCGTGAATCAGTCAGACAAACACAAGTCGCGTCTTTCAGACTTAACCAATATTTTGTGCAAAAAAGCCCCTTAAAATAACATGAAAATACCACCCAATATAGCAGAAAGGCTTGTGCTAGCGGACCCATGCGGGTTGCAAAACACTTTTTAAACCGCCAATATAAAAATGTGCACATTTTGAAAGCTGCAATTAGTCGAAATAAATGTTTCTCAACTGTTCTAATAGGTTACCCTGAAAAACTAACTTCCTCCTCCTACTTTCCATCCTCTTCAAGACGGTGACAATAATCCCGTGAAATTCCTTCACAACCTCGCTCCTGAAGCCTCTCAATCCACCACTCCGCCACCCGCTTTATTGGGAAAAGACGTTGCTTTTTTAGTTATTTTTGAGGCTTAAAGCATAGCCTGCCCCAGAAAACTATACTTATTTATTATTCATTGCTATCATGCTGCTCCCTTACCTTCAAAGGATGCGAGCGGGGGGAAAGGAAGACGAGAGGTGAAGGGTGCGAGGGCCGGCGATCATGCGATTTTGCAATCGCATTCGACTTCCTGACTTAATGACCACTAAGGCGGACACTTTAAAAACCATTGTGCACAAATTAGTGGACAGTTGAAAGGTGATTATGCTCCGATTTAGTTTTGTTTGAATCGGGTGAAAAGTCTCGCACACCTGGCAACCATAAGCATTGTTGCATTTTGAATGACTAGTGTGGCATTTCTTCACAGGGGAAATAAAATCAAGTTTGTTTTAGGCAAATAACCTTTTATCCGTGAAATTAGAATTTAACTTTGCGGTAATTTTTTACATAATTGCCTTACTACCGCTGACATTCTACTCTATTCACTACTCATAACAGGCGGATGGCGTCTACGCCATTGACACACAAAACTTTTGCGTTAAAGTTTCACCTTCTTGTCTAAAACGTCACACATTGTAGAGGAAAAGGTAAGACCAAGTGCCTTGCCCTTAATTTAGCGAAGCCTGGTCCACCGAGATGGGTTTATAATGACCCCAAGGGGTCTCCCTTATCCCCATGTACCTACTTTCTCCCAATCTCCTTACAAAAAATTACGCATTATCTCGCACAACCCCTTGCGCTCCTTCAAGCGTAAACCCAGCTCTTAACGAATTGTTTGTTTACACCTCAGTTGTGGTGACGAGGCGCTGAGAGCTCCCGCGGTCGGGCTGACCTCTGGGCCTACCGCCTGATTTGATGAAGCCAGCTTTATCTCTACCTTCTGGTGAAATAAATCAGGAAGGTCTCTCCAATTCTCGTGTATTTCCATGCTCCGCCTGTAAAAAAAATAATGGCAAGCCAAAGTTTGTTCCCTATCCCGCTGACAAATCATACAATTTTCGACTCTTTTCAGCCTTATACCCAGTTTAAGTGACTTTCCCCGTTCGCGTGGTATTAGCTTCTTAGCGTAGCAGTTTGATGGCTTGTTTAACTCTAAGTTTTGGTAATGAGCCACTGGCAGTCCCACCAATGTACTTCCATCGGACTAGCTAACCTCCAACACGTTGCCAGCAGCTCCTACGCCCGACGGTGCGTCGATGCTACCCGATCCCGCCCAAGTACTACCTCCTTCCCTCTTCTTCTTCTTCTTCTTCAGAGAACTCTTTTTTAAGCCTGACTGGTCTACAAAATTTCCATCTGACTGCATTGAGTTACCAATCCGGGAACCTGTAGAGTCTCTCGGAGGATTTGTAATGGTGTCTAGATTAAGCCGGTTGATTTGTTTTGTCTGAACCGTCTTCTCCCTCCCTTCTTGTCTCTCTTCCTCCCGCCCCCTCCCCCACATAAACTACAAATCAACCCACATTCTCTTAAATAAATTGCCACTAAGCTACTTTTAAAAGACTTTTTTACCAAAATTAAGCTAGAAAGGTAAAAGAGCACGTTCTTTGTTTCGCACACCCCTGTGACTAGTCAATTCAACCAATAAAGCAGAAAGACTAAACACTTTCAGGTAATTTCCACTCCATGCATTGGTATTCTCTTTTGTAGAGGGAAAAAACGACGACTTTAAAAAACGATTGTGTTTTTGACATGTCTGGTGAGGCTGTATCAGCGTTTGTCACTCACTTAGCAGGCTCACAAATACCTCTTCGCTTTGGCAAAAGAGTAGAAAAGGATGCTTTGTTTTTCCGCTAAAAGACACATTTGTGGCTACGTAATCAACAAAATTTTTGGGAAAATGGACACGCATTTGAGGAGGAGGCGGAGAGAAAGAAGTCATTGTTACTCTCAAGTTACTATTTAGGGTAGCGTATTGCAACCAAAACTGCCACTATCAAAAAGAAAATATTATAATACTTTGATTCTTTTTTAGAAAATAAAACAATCGTTTCGACTCCCACAACTGCAAAGGGCTAGATCGGATCATATACTACTAGACGAAATAAGTAGCACCTTCCGTGGCTGTCACCATGGTCTCTACAATCTTTCCACATGCAGATCAAACTACAACGAGGGAAGAGTTGGTTTCCCTTCCCCACGTTCTGGTTCTTTGTATCAATTTTCGGAACTTTATCCTTACCCAGAGTTTCTTTTACTTTCAGCCAGTCAGATCTAAGCGAAGATTTTTGCGGGCTATTTGTTGAGACTCATTCAACAGCCTACTCTCATGATCCAACTCGACTCACTGCCTCTTCATTAGCAACGCAACTCCAGACCCCACAGTTGGAGCTCACTGCAAGATATGGTGCACTTCCCGCAAAACCAATTCATTTAGTGAGGTAAGTCCCTCACATCGGTCGTTTTTAAATTGGCCCTGAAGATTTATTTTCACCTCATTTCAATAAAAACGCATTTTGATACGGCAACTGAACTTGCATTTTACTCTGTCATTTCAATTAACCTTGTTACTTCGTCACTCTACCTGGAAAAGACACTCGACGTGAAAAAATGAGGGCAAATTACAACTTTCCAACTCACCAACTCCCTATCATCCAGCACATCACAGACACGATCATCCCAATCCAGGATGCCACCATCTCGAGCGAGGGTTAAAGCCTCTACAATGAAGAGTGTGACAGCAGGATGACGTTGGCGTGTCAACCGGGCCTCCATCTCACCGACAGCGTGAATCACAGCAGCTACCGCCTCGGACGCCTCCGTTGTTGGCTCCGACAAGCCCTCTGCATCCAACACTGCCATTGATCCCAGCAGAGCCAAATCCGAGCCATGAGGCAGAGCAGTGCCTCGGGGAATCTGCTCAACGACAAGTAATAAGTCACTTTTCATACCCTCGCTCGCCTTCCGGCAGCTATCGTGTGACCTGCATTTTGAGTTTTCCCCTGCCTTGTCAAAATAAGTATTGAAAGAATGGTCACTTGGTTTGACATAACAGCGTCTCAGTTCTTTTCTTTTACAAGAACAAAAAGTGACGCGGTTAGTGAGTTTTTCAGGTAACTTAGAGGAAGAAAAGGCGACAACATTGACAATTGAAGACTTCATTTCCATTGCTTTAGCAGGAAAGTTCAGCTCTACAAGGAGATGAAACAAAACTGGACACTTTTCCTCGACAGATCATTTGTGCCTCCTTCAACCCTCATTTGCCCATCCATCAATCTTATCCTCCCCATCCATCAGTGTGACGCAGATTCAAAACACTTCGATGTCGTCTAATCAACATTCCCTCATCTCCTTCGCAGGCCACCTACCTATCCATCCACCTCAGTGACATTATTGACACCTAATGGGAAGGTAAAATGAAAACTATTTCTGCTTCAAAACACCTTTGAGGCAAAAGTGAGGCTGGACTTCGGTTAGGTGAAGGATGAGTTCCATAGGATGACCTCTTATAGTTCACAGGGAAAGATCTACATCACTGAAGTTTGAATGGTGGGAAAATCCAGGGGATGGAATGAAACGGTGAGAATGGAGAACTCTCTACAATTATTTACTTAATAGCAGCATAAGTATTGCTAGAAGTTCTGACTTTGCATGCATTCGAGTCACTCTCAGACATTTCAAAGCCTCCAACCTACAACGCAGATAGAACAACTGTTGCAAATCCGCGAGCTAAGACTAAATTATCTTGGTCGGTCATTAATAATTCCCTTGCATTTATCTTTTAAGCTGACTTTTAGGATTAATCGAAACAATTTAATTCTACCGCCCTAAGAGGTCGCATAAAATATATCAACAATGTGTAAGGGATTTTGCGACTTAATCTAGGACAAAGGAAATGCCTATTTGAAATTGGTTAGCTCTTAGTTACCTTCAAAACATATCATTTTTGATAGTTTGAAAGAAAATCACGGAGAAAAGTCAAAGGATTTTTCAAATCGGTTATTAGCGCTACGGCCGTACGAATATCGACGTGTGATTGGTAGAGAGTTGAATGGCCGATAGGATGAGAAATTTATACTTTATTTGGCAATTTTGGCACTATTTCACGAAACAAAATTAATTTTTTGACAAAAGTTATTCTCTTACTCAGCAAGAACTCAGTTGCCTACATTCAATGAGGTTGTATTGCTTTTCAGGGATGAGCAGATTGGGGGAGGGGGACCAGTGGAGTACCGACGAATCAAAAAATGCAATAGAACCCAGTATTTTGGGACACTATACATCCTCTTTATTCCCTCCAGTTTAAAAACCATAGTTTACTCACTCATGTGCAAAAGAGTCACTGAAATGAGCAGCATTTATACAGACCTATATGGCGAAAAAATCTCATGAACAATAAAAACGAAAATCCTCTCTGCTTTGGCAGGAGAAAAAACGCAATTCGCGCTTTTCCCACTCTATGAGCACATTATTTTCGTGTCTATTTGGAAAAAAGCGCAATTCATATTTTTGTTTGGAGGCAACTGGAGAATTCCCCCGACGAATGAATACATTATTGCCTTCCTCCACCTTACCTCACTATATCACGCCCTCGGAAGAGTAACAAATCCTTAAAAAGATAAAAAAATTCGTAAATCTGAGAAAGCAATTTTGTCTGCAAAGCTCCGTTGTTGCTGTATTGTATTTTATGCTTCACTTGGCTCAACACGGCTCTCGGTGAATCCACACAGGCAGTACAGTAGATTTGCTTGTGTGGGGTAGAGGAAAAGAAAATTCTGTAGTCAAGCAAAAAGGGAGAAGCCAATTGTATTCTTCCAACTGCAGAGCCGTTTTAGCAGGAATTCAATTCAAAGAAGTCTACGCTTCCCGACTTAGACTAGGAAATGCAAATTGTTCGGGAGGTAAAGGAAGGATTCCTTGGGTTACCCATAAAGCCTCCAACCTACATCACTTTAAGGCAATTTTACAAACCTGTGAAACGCTCGGCAGTCACTCCAACTTCACCCCAACTTCAAGGCTTCGAGGTAGTCTCGCAAGGTCTGCGTCGCAATTGAAGAACCAATGCATCACTCAAAAAGGCGTAAGGGAAACACTTCATCCTAAGCCATAATAATCATGTGTTTTATATTACAGTCCAAAAGGAAATGAAGAAAACAAGGGCTTTCGGGTATCATGGAAGCGAGATTTATAAGGGGCTAATGTGTAGGCTCCAGGGCTCGTCTTGCCTGGCTAGCGGACTGACTCGAAAAGAGGAGTGACTTCTAGCGCTCACAAAGGAACCAAAGGCGGCTTTGTGTATCCATACCCAATCTGCTAAGGGCGCCATAGCTCCAAAGCACGCATTACTTCATTGAAGGTAGCACTACCTGCTTCGCATGCTCTCATGGCGGAGTGCCGACCGAGTTGTTCGACATGCATTACTCACTTGCTGCAAGCCAAACAAATGCCACAACCATTTATCAGACGTCGGATTGTAAGTCGACGTGGAAGGAAATGGGTGCACACTTGGTTGGAGGGCGAAGCAACGAGGTTGTGAGAAAGAGTGGAGAGTAGTCTGGTGAGGAAGAGGTGCGTGGTGCTCCCACGAGACACCCCAACACAAGGCCGCGTATCTCACATGGTTGTGAGCCTCGTCAGCACCGGTGAGAAGACGTGGATGAAAGTCAAAGTCAGGAAGTGCGGCAATCTGAAAGGGCAGCTCAAAGGCAAAGAGGTGCTTTCTCAACTTCTCCCCATTCCTATTACCATCGCCACCATCTCCTTCTCCACCTCCCTTCCTTATTACGAGTAATGGGCATTCAGATGACCACCGGCAAGTTGGAACAGACACTTGGGAATTGAGAGATGACCAAGTCTTGCCTGATTGTTTGAAGAGGCAAGGCAAAATTAACTACAATCTCGCATCCTGTTGGTACTGACTTCCTCCTTGGCCTATTCTCGTTAGAATTCCAGCCTTCTTCTACTTTTAAACAAAATTCTTCCCGTTTCTTTGCATCCCAACTGCAAAGTCTAGAGAACAAAGCGCTGCATGAACAGAGATGATAAAATCTGGGAATTTGGACGGTCTGGGAAAGGGATTTGCATTTTCTTGAACCACACTCCTGCCTCAGCATAGGTCTGCTCATGTATTTGAGGTAATGAGCCTCAAAATTTCCCTTTTTTTATATACAAGAACACCTGTTAAGTGCCATGGCCTCGATAGCCTCGTCCTTTCGTCCCCTTCAGAGGTGTAGACCCGAAATATGCCCTACAGGGGTGGGGGGGAAGGAGGGGGAGGATCAGGACGGCTGTAACACAAAGGCAGATCATTTTAAGCCCTTTGTTTGCAAACACGTACCACTACAGTGATGCCTCCTCCCTTCACAGTTCTACTGCCATAGCACCGAGAGTTTGGCAGCAGTAGGCGAGTCTACTTACCAATGGAAGTTGCTCCTTCAGACACAGCACCTGAAGTCTAGCAATCATGCTGTAAAAAAAAGTCTACGCCTTTAAACAAAGGCTTTTTTAATGTCCTGTCATAATCGCTTGACAAAAAAAAGCACTTTATGTTCCTATTTGATGTTCTTTTCAAAACCCGTCTATTTCCCCTTTACCACCATTTCTGCCTTTGTTCAACTCTTCATGCAATTTCACTTCTTATTAATTTTTTCAACAGTAGAAGAGAGGAAATTTCACATAAACAGAGAATAACCCTGGCGATCCGACGATTCCATCATTCTTAGGTCACGACTTCGTGCCATCGTAGTGCTTCAATCACTGATGGAAAAAATGGTGCATACATGACCCTTTGTAAAAATTTAAAAGATTTATCCAACTCACTTTTAACAAATTAATTTTAAAGAATGAAGCAGCCTTTTGTTACTGCAATCCTGATACGTGGTCATTCCTAGCACCTCCTTAGGTAATCAAGACACCATCAGGTGACCTTGAAAACAAAGGGTTATTATTGGCAGTAAAAAATGTGCCACTTTCGGATTTTTCGGCCACCCTTTTTTTCTGTTTAAAGAATGCCACAATATGAAGAAGTGTGAGGAATTCGCAGTGTTAACTTCACAGCTTCTTGTTAAGGTGGAGGTTATGATATGTTTTGAAGGGATAGGAGTTCTGGAAAGGTATCACTTTCTGCATTAGTAAACCGATTTCACGAGGCGAAGCAGTCATCACAAAACATAATGATTAAACCATTCTCTTCCCTACACCTTTTCCGTTCGGTTTGCCGAATCCTAATAGAAGAGAAACCAAAGCCGCCAAGTGGCACGAGGTTTAACAAGTAATTTGATTAATGTGGGCTTCAAAAAGCAAAGACGCAAAAGTATGCACCTCATTCACGCCTGTAATAATACACCAACAACTCATAACCAAATGGGCAAAGTATCCACCAAAGTTGGGTCATTTTACAGGGATGAATGGTGTGATCTTCCAGTGACAAAAATCGAGCAAACTAAAAAGGGGTATTCGTAAGCCTAAAACAATAAAATTTATATTTCGACGTTTTTAAAAAATTAATATCTTTAGAAGCTGATTTGCCAGACAGTCCAAAATGCTTCACTTATTACGTTTTTGTCGAGTTTGCACTGTCGACCAATAGGAGGCGAGGACGCACTTCACATGTGCCAACAGTCATTGGTGGGATCAAGGTCATTTAAAATATTGTGTAAACGGAGCCACCCCGTGACCCTATTACCCATCTGTCCCATGTTTACCCACACTGGCCAAAAAATGAAGCCTTCGTGTTCTGACTACTCAGGTGAGGAACGCGGCAGCATCCAAGTTCACATGAAACACCAATTCCTAATTTAACGATATGCGAGTGCTCCCCTTTTCCAAGTAGAGATCACAAAAGTCCCAGTACTGCCTTGTTGTTTAACTCCTTCTAAGTTAAGTTGTCAGAGTTAATTTGTTGGTCTCTAAAAGACAAGCATCTTTCTGATGAGAGGAAAATGCAATGTACCGAAGAGTTTCAGGTGCCTGAACATCTGCTAGTTAAGTAACTTTTAATTCCAATCCTTGTCAATTCGGCAAATATTTTAAACTTTTTAAATACCAAGATTCAAAACAAACACACACACACACATTTATTTCTGTTATTTTCACTTTAAGCGGTACCGTTAAGGGACTTTTCTCATCCCGCATTTAATCCGTGATTTTGTGGGACAATTTGAGGAGACAAGCTTTAACGATTCCACTTTAAAGAAATGGGAGAAAAAAAATGGTAGAAAGTTAAGCATTTTCCAAAAGAAATCGGATTGCGCAGACTTCTGTCGGGTTGCTATTGCGCCCATCCCTGAATCATAAAATCCGAACGGTTGCTCAGACTTACAATTTTTGGGGGCCAAAATGGCTTAAGGTGTTTTAATCAGCTAAAACCAGAAGGTTGATCTCATTTTCTTCGTGGTTTTGGCATTTAAGAGGTCCACCAATGGCCGAACACGGAGGATGATGAGTCAACTCGATCCCTGCATCGCACAGTCTGATTGAGAAATTAGGTCACTTAAGGTGTCAATGTCTCCTTTTTTTAGTATATACATAAATCTATTTATAATTTTTACCCAAAAATCCTCAATCTCAAAGCAGCGGTTACATTCATCGGCCCGCGAGAGGCTAACGAAACGCAAGACTGGAAGGAGGTCGTAATCTTTCCCTCCTCCAAATTTTGCCCTCCACTCCACTTTACCTAGGCGTAGAGAAAGTGGCAGAGGAAACGAGTAAACGACAGACTCAGTAGTGGAACCGACAAGAGGAAGTAGAGGGAGGTATTCTAGCTCCTTTGAAAAGTCATTAATTATTCGTTGCTACCTCCTTATTTATGCTCTTTCTCTCTCTCCCTCTCTCCCTCTCTCCCTCTCTCTCTCTCTCTCTCCCTCGCTCTCTCCACTGCGCTCCTGCTCCACCGCTTACAGGATCAAAAAGGAAGGCAAACTTCTTTGTATTCAAACGCACTGAAATTCAATTGGTGAGTAGGAAACTAGGGATGAGGTGATAGGAACTGGCCTGATTCCCCTTTCAGACTGCCAAGTGTTCTTCTCTCTTTAATTTCCTTCCGCTCCTTTCTCCCTCTCTTTGATGCGTCAAAGAAGTTGAGGAAGGTTATTAGTTGATGAAATGATGGAAAGATTAAAGGCTGCACCCAAGAGCAACCAGAACTTTGTGAGACGACAGAACGAGGTGGAGGTGGGAGTGAGGAGAATAAGGCGTGGAACAATGCCCTCTTTTAGGCCTTTTCTTAGTCTCCACCTCTCTAAAGGCCAGATTCAACCGATTCCTTTGTGTTGCTTCCAATGGGAGATGCATGGCCTCGCATTATTCACGAAAAGCCAAACCCTCATAGTCCACATCTCCTCCATTCATGTGTTATTCAAGCCTCAAACAGCTCTTCTGTCGTGAAAGAACTGACAAGGCATTGAATGAATTAACCAAATGACAATGAAGCGGTTATTATTTTTTTTCTAGGAGCAAATTGCTTGTAAATAAGAAATGCAAGGAGGTGTTGGACGAATATGCCTACACTTTACCCCCTCAAAGGTGACAATGACTGGCATTGAAGGGTATGCTCGGACAGCTAGCAGATAGACATGACTTTGTGTTTTCACTTTTGCATAGACCGTTTTTGATGGAGAAAAAAAATTATAGAAGTGAGTGGAACAACAAGCTCAAACGTCTCAAGGGGAGCAGGTTAAGGGCTTGAAGGAGGCAAAGAGGAGAGAAAACACGCTGAAGAGTGAGGGGGAAAGGTTGACGCCTCTTTCTTGTCACCCAACCAATCGCCTGCCAGTGGTTGAAAAAAAAGGGTTCCATTGAATTCACGACTTCCATCCACCCCTCCAACGACTACGAGGACACGGAATGAGGGAATGTCTCTAGCGCCCATCGACAAACTTCAACAAGTGTTATAAAGAAAGTCGTCTATTAACACTCAAGTTTTGCATATCGCCAAAACTTCCTAACTGTCTTTTCACTCCTCGGTGCTTTAGCAGTTAAACCTGATGATTCCCATCCTTCTACAACTGCCGTTTCTTGCATTCTAGAAGTGAAAATTTTCCAGCATCACCTGATGTGCTCCTGAGACACCTCAATAGTACACGTCGCCTATCGCTTGAGGGACAAAAAGGAGCATAAATAGGTAATGAACTTGCGCAGGCAGCCTGCCCCTATCGTTAACTTATGTATCGCCCAATTGAGTCGGTTGGCTTAGTATTGGCTTAAAAAGTTGTGCAAGGGTTTGTCGAGTTCACCTTGTTAGGGAGTGGAGCACTTCAACCGCCTAGCGAGAAAGGAGACAATTCAACAAAAAAAGGTACTGAAGCCCCACAGATTTTCCCTCAGGGACACAAAAGGGGGTGGTTTTAACAAAAGTCTTCTCAACCTTGATGGTCAGTGTCGAAAGATTGAATTGCTTTCTCGTCACCTTAATATTACACGTGTGCCATAATATCATGGCCAAAAAATGCTAACAACATTTTTAAAAAGTCTTTTTTTGCAAATTTAAAGGCTCTGTTTGCAAAATACGGTGTATAACAACGGACAAACATCAAAATTACTTTTAAAAACTATTTTAATGTGCACACATTGGTTCAGCCAATCAAAATTACCCACAGAAGGGCACGGATTGGTCAGTTGGTAAAGAACCGGACGGGCTAATGACTGGGCAATAATCACTCCCCAAAAGCTTTAAAAAGAATTTTTGAGAAAAAAATACTTCGCTAGGCACGTCTATGACTTCCGCACTTCGTTGTATTAGCTTAACTGGACAATTAGTCAGTTGCTTAAAAAACCCCCTTTCTTGCAAAAAAGATGGCCTACTTTTCAAAAGGTTTGGACCTGCGATATGTGGTGACTCAACTGCCCTGCCTTTCCTCGCCCTTTGGCTACTTTGGTGAACCGACCGAATGGCACACGCCAGTCATCAGAGCCGAACAAGCCCAAGAGGCGTGCAAACTGTTCGCCTTCCTGGGATTGAGGTGCTCAAAAACTGCGCTTATATGCTTTCAAGGCTTTTTCTTCCTTTCAGTTGCAAATTCTTGCCTCAAGGGTTTACTTTAACGCTAAAAATAAGAATTGTGGCAAAATTTTAACGCTTTCAAAGTAGAACAGTTGGCATGAATATAGCCACTAGGTTTTCTGCAAGCGAGGCCTCTTAAAGCTGACGTTTAGTAAATTTAACGAGAAGATTTGCAAAAAAATGAAGTAATTTTCATTTTGGAAAGAAAATATTACAATCCAACTAACCTAAGACTTACACAAACCTCGATAAATAAAGTTAAAAGCTATAATAATCTCTCTCTAAAAAGCATTTGTTTTTTGCCTCGTCTCTTTGGAAAGGAAATATTCTTAATTTAAAAATGGCATCTTTTTTTTAGAGGCAACATAAATATTTGAATGGGTGATGTATTGATTTTTGTAGGCAGCGTTGACAACCACAACTTTGACACCCAATAACGTTGACCTCAAAGTGCCAGCACATGCCAGTAAGGCTCCGAAGCGTGTCGAGAGGGCGGCGGTTTGTTTGACCGATTTGGCATCAAATGTGGCCTTGACGAGCAAAAAATCGCACAAATCTCCCATCAAGAGTGGAGGCCATGCTCAACTGACAACTACTGTAAAATGGTACTTTCTTACATGCCATGGTAAGACTACATGAAGCACCACCATCAGCTTTGACAGTAATGCCCTACGGCTGACAAGTTTATGTAGCAATCGAAGTGGGAGAGGTCTTAGGACACCGGTGACATCGGTGGTAGCGACAGTTACCGTCACCGGAATGTGACACACAAGCGAAGCTGCATGCAATGAAAAAGATCTTGCAAAACCACTTTCTCCAGTGTAGCTAAGTCGAACTTGGACTGACACAGGAATCGAAATGGACTGAGCGAGAGAGCGCCATCCAGCCAATGACTGTCCACGAGCCATTTCATTGTGGCCGACGAGGATTAGATGATCCGCGCTTCGCCTCGACTTCTCATTTCTGAGTGATTATGAGACCACCGAGTACTTTATGATGATCAACGCAGAAAAGCAACCACGAGAAGACTTCTCCAGCTTACCAATCAGAGTGTCTGCATCAAAAGGCCTTCACTTAAAGTTCATGCATTTTATAGCGTCTGCAGAGACACAGCCGACGCAAACCCAACTCCCTCAAATGGATCCTTTATACTCCAATTAAAAGGGACGCTAATCCTCACAGCACTCGTAAAGACCGTCTGGAGATGATATCAACGTTCTAGAGGAGGAGAAAAAAGAAATCTGTCCTCTTTGGTTTTGTTCCCATTAGACGATAGTACAATCCGCTCTCCGCTAGGCACAAAATGAGCGCAAAAAAGTTTTCACCAGTGAAATTTATTTTCAGTTGTGGTCATCTGGTTAAAAAAAAGGCAAAATCATCTTTGCGCAGTTCAATAGACAATTGACAAAATTAATTTCTGATTTATTTCTGATTTCCCTGTTTCGTAAAAAAAGAAACTTTTTGGTCGGTTTCATGGGAGGAGAATAGAGATGGTACTGATATGAGCCCCTCTTCCCACCACCTCCCATTCAATTTTTTTTTCTCCCTCCATCGTTGAACCACCAAAATTTTGCTCAAAAATTGTGATTCTTTCTTTACATACCCTTGAAAAGGCTAAAGGGCAGGTGAACTTATTCTTGGTGGGTTTGTGTAACCCAAGCCAATGTGAGGCATTCGGCCGCTAGGTGACGCAACGGCAAGCGGAAAAAGATATATTGGGGTCACATAAGTTGGGCATTTAAACGCCCACTAACCTGGTGCCCATGTTGTCAAACTGGTCAGAAACGCGCGGCCTTTTGAAACCCTGCGTAGTTGGTTATGCAAAGCAAACACAAGGAGGCCCAAAATAAGGAAATGTAGCTAAGCTAAGACGGGTCGATTGTGGATGAAAACCCAGCCTTAGATGGGTATCAGACCTATGGCTCCAAAATCCGGACGTTGGAGGAACCGTTGTGCCCAAATAACCCCTCTTAGCTTCCCCTGTTTTTAATGGCTAATTTTAAACCAATCACATAACGGGGCGCGAAATTCGAATCAAGGATTGGAGACCCCAAATTGTGGTTGACATTCGCGTGCAACGTGTCACTTTATTAAACAATTTACCTACCAATAATTTTATTGGGTCAGAAGATGATCAAATTTTTCGGAGAAAAAATAAGGACGAAAAATGTCGCGCCTTTTTTACATGGAGTGAAAATTTATGGCTGCGTATGTTTGATGGCAACGAATAGTTTGCTTTGCGAAGGTGTAAAGCAGGAGAGAAAAAGGAGTGCGTTCGTTTCGGTGGAGGGGGAAGTCATGTTGACAGGCAAAATTTGCACATTTTAAATTCCTTCCAAGTTTACTTAAGCCTCCACCACGTTTATCATCACCACCATCATGCATCTTGAAATTTTTTTGCTAGAGGAGGAAAAAAGCCTTCATTTGCTGTATTTTGAAACATTAGAGGTTGGCAAAACGTAGAGGTAGTTTTTAATAAGCCTGATTATGGCAATGTAGCCCACGTAAAGAGAAATATATGAAGACAGGCATACGAAATTTCCCTCGATTGCAGATGCACCAAAACGGCTCATGGAACTTTAAATAGATCTTCGATCAAGCACAATTTAAGCAAAGAAAGTATTAAAAGCGGACATGCGAAAGCATTGGCAGTGAGAGGGAAACTTCAAAGACTCCCATCTGTCTTTTACCTTCCGTTTGCCCGTGCCAAGGAGGCAATGCTGGGCCGGTTTTTTTCCCGGCTGACTGACTGGCCCGAGATAGCTCTTGTATTGTCCAGTTAGGTGAGCAGACGCGGCATTGGCTACCTCCGGCCAATTTGCTAGAAGACGCACGACTTTGCTCACTACGATGTACTGACCTACTGAAGGTCAGACAATTATAGCATAAAAGGGTCAAGTCTTTCTAACTAGTCAGAGGAGGATGAAAGGCCATAACTCTTCCATGAGTTGGGAAAAAGGGAGACATGTACTCCCCAATCATTTCCTTCCCCCTCAATAGGGACTGTGGTGGGGAGGCGAAAGAGAGGAGCCCGAATCGAAAGTGGTAAAAGCCAGATACACTGCTTCTAGAAGCACGCTATGATGCAGTAAATGAGAAAAGGCATGGAATCTTTTTTAATCATCCTGGAAACACGCACCCTTTCCCTATTGGTGAAACAAGAAAGACAGTAGTGCCTTCCTTCTTCTCTCTCTCCCCAAATAAAAGGGGAGGGAGATAAATTATTAAAAAAAAAAACATTCTACAACGAAGAAGGAGAGACGATGGTAGTAGTAGAAGCAGTCTTAAAGGGAAAAAAGGGAGGGATTGAAACGGTGGCAGTATATTCCTGTCAAACAGGGCTGCCGGGGTCGTTTCCGTTGCGAGTAGACAATAAAACGGCAATAAGGCGTTGGGAACAATGCACCTCTGCGTTGGGTGTGCACGTATGTGTGTGTGTGTGTGTGTGTGTGTGTGTGTGTGCCCCAATTCTCTCGCCACCGCTCTCCTCACGACACTTCAGTTGTAGCGAAATTTTGCAATTAACTTTAAAAAGAGGAGAAATGTGGAGAGAGAGAGAGAGAGAGAGAAGGGAGGAGGGAGAGGATCAAAATTGGCTTGTCCAAAAAAAAGTGAAGTTTAGATGATGCTTCGGAGGATGAGAGCTGTTACCTCACTTGAGGCTATTAAGCAAGAGTTACCACCTTTTTGGGTCTTTGCATCATCAAAAAAAGGAGATTTGGACAATCAGAAAGGGTATTTGGCTAGGTTAAGTGGTTATGCCAAGATTAAATTCTAAGTACTCCTGACCCGACCTTGCAAGGCATACATGACCTCCTTGCCAAACTGAAATTTATGATAGGAGTGGGTCTTTCTATTGCTTATTTGATGCCTCTTTCATCTTGCTGATCACAGAAGAGGGGAGGAGGTGGCAAACAGATTTGATTAGACGAGGGGGAGGAGTCGCCCCTCACTTTCCACACCCCTCCCGTCTACTTGAGAATGAAGGCACCAAAGGGTACCAAGTTTTAACTGATATTGCCGTTGGGTAGGAGAAAAAAAGCAAAGAGTGCCTCAACTCCTCAGCACTGTAAAGCCTCATGAATTGCAGAAATTAGAGTAGACCGCAGGTCTTCCTTAGAAAGAAAGGAGGAGAGGTTTATTCCCTAAATTACTCCAAATGTTGGGTTATTTGACTTCACTTGGAGGGGAAAAAGAAGGGCTGCTAACCCACTATTTTATAACTTTGGTAGGGAAGAAAACATAATACTTTATTCTAAAAATGAAGCGTAGTAGTGATCTGGTGGATGGAGCATTCCACATTCAAGGCGATTAAATTTTCACAAAATCACAAGATATAAGTTAAGTCAGAGCTACTTCCAAAATTAGTAAGTAGTATGTGCGTCAACAGCGAAAAATGAAGAATCCATAAACACGTGGGAAAACGAAGCACTCAAAAAGTTGCCTCCAACTGCGGCTCGTAAGTAGCCCAAAACAACCTCTTCTTCTTCTTCAGCATCTGGCGGTGATTTTCGGGGTGCCGAATGACAATAACTTTCCACTAAAGTGCATTTTGGATGGAAACGTTTTTTTTCTCTCAAGGCAAAGAGTGCAATTGAAGTATCCACCTTTCAAACATCTATGAAAGAAGTATTCGAGTCTTGTGAAAATGCCACGGATAGCGACATGTTTTGAGGCAAGAGAAGAAAGGCGAATCTACTCTGCATGGAACTGTCTTCGTTGAACCGCCTCCCACAAGTCATTCCCTAGAAAAAGGGAAATCATATTCCAAGCTTCCTCTAATGTGTTGTTGAAAAGAGAGGCTTTCAACTTGCCCTCCCCTGCGTCCCGCAATTCAGGAGCCTTGCAAGAGAAATGCGACTTGAATGAGACCAGAGCATACCGGAAGTTATAATAAAGCGCATCGCCTGGAATAAAACTAACAATAAAATGCAGCCGCTTCTCTTTCACTTTTCCATCTTTCTTCGGTCTCTCTCTGTCTTTCCATCCCATCCCGGTTGATAAGCTATGACCATCTGTTGAAGGGCGAATGGAAACACCCAAAATGGGGATCTGAAAGCGGCCCACATTTTGACCTCATTTACCGACGACAGTACCGTCAGAATTTGGGAAGTGGGTTTATTTTTCTCCTCTCCCTTCGCCTTTTTGGCAAAAAAACAAAAAAAATGGACGCAAAAATGACTGTGTTTACAATTCTTCCCACAATTTAACCACACAAAAGGCAGGAATTGGTGTGACACACACCCCTCCAATTTCTTAGTGGAGGTGGACAACGAATGGACGGTTATATGAACACTTCATTGTCCACTTCAGAATGCGCAAAGTGACACCGAGGCGACCATTCCTAATGCGGCCAATTCAACTGTACCCTACGTTTCTTGACATTTGTGCGGTCAAGTTGAGGCCTCGGCTTCCCCTCCCACTCCGCCCGCCTTAGCCCCGCGCCTCCACCTTGGATTCGAGGGATTGGACTTGAAAAGGCGTGGCATCGACAGAATATGAAACGTCAGATGTAACTCAACAATCAAGCCTCAAAAGCGTGATTCTACATTCGAATCGGTTGATGACACAATGTGTTTGTCAGCCATTGAAATTTTAACAAACTAGCTCTGATCGTCACCCCTGAATCAGATGGAGGATGAGGGATAGGAAGTAAAAGAGAAGAAAAAGTGAGTCAGGAATGGGATTAATTTTTCGACTAAAACAGAAGTGCCAAAGGTGGATGACTGATTGTGTCGAGGCGCCGAACCGATTTGCTCTCCCCACGCCTGGCATTTTAAACCACGACGCATTTCTGCTGGATGAACCGCTAAAAATAACAGTTCAAGCTCTTTTCCTCCTCAACTTAATTTAGTTTAAGAGATTAAAACTTGTTGCTTGCCAAGGAGAGAAGAAATTATGTCAATAAAATAGAAGGAAAATCAAATTACATAGTAGGAATTCGGCCAATCGCGACCTTGACCATTCACTTAGGAAATAAAGTACACAGTGACCGGAGATTTATGAGCCTTACCAAAGCTTCAGCATTAACGACTGACACTTCACCAATACAAAGATAAAAGAAACACAAATTAGCCGCCAATTTTTGAGGAGACAGGAGGAAAGAGGGGAATAAAGGACAAGCAAGATTTACGAAGGAGCTGCCATAAAATACTTGACTGTTGAACAAATGAATTGCCGAGGAAGTTTGTTTTTGGAACAACGAGGTAGAGAGAGGCATCTAAGGTGTGAATTACATCTCAAAGATTGCTTGAATAAACGGCAAATGAAAGGCAGAGAGTAGTGCAGGACGGAAATTGGGCAAGCCAACAACGTATCTTTGTCTCCACCTTTTCTATCCTAAAAGGAGTCGTCTACCACCCCTTCCACTTCATTATTCCAATTGGGTGTACGTGACTGAGTAGTAGTGAAGTGGGATCCAGCTCCTCCTCAACTGCAACCAATCACAGCACAATGGGGAAATTGCATGCTTGATTGTAAAATTAAGGTTTGGAAAGGTGAAGAAATAAAGGAGGCGGAGGTTGGAGGCAAACTTCTGAAGTTCCTTCAACGTCTAGGTCGACTAAGTCAAAGACTCTGTTCTATTCTAGTCGGGAAGGTAGTTTGTCCATTAGAAGGAGAGCAGCTTTATTGAAAATGGAATCAAACACGGTCCTCAAAGGATGTATAGGTAACAATACGTTCAAAAACAAAACCACATTCACTTTTCACGTTAGAGTTCGTTAAGGCAGCATCGGTTCATAAAGATTTTAAAATTTTCATATAAAGATAATGCTTGTTTTTTGTTTCAAAAACAACGCGTTTAAAGTTCTAATCCGTAAATTTAAACGTACGACAATGATGCAAAGAATAAAAGTTTTGTGGTTTTGAAATTATCTATTATGGAAAGTAAAAAATAAAAAAATTAGTCCTTAGCCTATGTCCATTTCATTTTAAGAAAGTTAAATGAAAGACCATTTGTTTAGGCACCATTCACTACAAACCAACTTAAACGCAAAAAAATCGAAAGCGCATGGAAAAAAGTATAGAATAAAATTATTTTCCTGAAGGAAAACCTTTGGATATTAAATCTGCATGATTCAGGTGCCTCAGAATAGTTGCGTTAGATGCAATATTCCAATGACACACAATGATATAAATAAAACAACCAGCTAGGTAGCAACATGTCTAAAAATAACTTCAGCCTAAAATGCCTCACCTACTTATTATGGTAATAGACACAGCGAAATAGTAACTCGACAGCGGTGACAGACGTAGACAAAAAAATTAATACCTGGTAACAAAATTTAAAAGACAGCTTCAAAAAATGGATTTAAAGCGACACTCACGGTAAATGCTGACCCAGCCGATTTCCGGAATCGACAAACAGCCATTTCAGCTAGTGCCCTGATAGGTATACTTCCGTCACCGCATGGAACAACTACTTTGGTCTCGGCAAAACTAACTGTAACCTTCATGATGTCGACAACAGTATACTCCGGTCAGCGAGAGAGGCATAAATGAGGCTCCATCCATTGAAAATATGAGGAAAAATCACCAAAATCAAGACGAAACTTTAAACAGTGTTATGATATGCTTGATAGTAGTCCTTTTGTCAAGTATTATGGCTCCTCTAAATAATTCTGGCATAAAGCATACTTTTACAAGCTACTAAAGTGATAGAATAGTCATTAGCTATAATTCACCCACAAACTTGGAGCATGTTGAAGGTCAATGTCACTTTACCCGCGGAGGCTAAGTGACATGAAGCCCTTCAAATTCATTTGTATCAACAAAATTTAACCAAAAACCAATAAATTAAGTGGTTATTAATACCTTAAATTGTAAAATTGAAGGCAATATTTTTGCAAAAGTCTACTTAAAAAAAGAAACGTCAGAATTTGCAGAAAATTATTTGTGTGCCAAAGAAAATAAAGCGTGTGATGTGTATTAATATAACGTTGTAGGAGTTTTGCCTTTTGCATGTAAGGTAAATAAACAGTGATTTAATAAAGTCTTTTGTTTGTATGATGATGGACACCAGACTCCCCTGAGAATGATCGAACTCATAACATTCTTGTAAAACTTGTTGTCGTAATGGAATACCAGAAATGCTCTCGCACAATAAATTTTAGCCACTTGCCGTAAATATAATAGCAGGGGTGCACATATTTCCCTAAATATTTATTTTATATGAATCCTACTAGATGCGTGCACTGCTCTTAAATTTAGTAACTCTAGGACAGAATTTTCCAATTTATTAAGATTTATACAACAGCTTCCATAAAAAAGATGTATAAAACAATGCCTAATTTAAAGTTTTTTAGTAGCATGAGATCAAATTTGCTGGAGAGAAATGCCTATTAACTTGCAGAAGCAATTGCGCAAGTTCTTGCGTCAGGAACATTGCGAGCTTTGTTTACTGTCTCAGCTTGAGATTTGTTTAAACCTTTTAATGCAATCATATTTAGTTTTAGTCTTGTGAATCGCCTTAGGTGAATTAGCATTTCACCTCCTAACAAAGACTTTTAATGGCAAGTTAGATGTCCTTATATAGGAATGAACGAACGACAAATTCGTGCAAAGTATTTGCGGGTAATAATGGCTGCTTTGGTAATGAAATTTGACGTCATATCTAAGCCTGATTTTATGGGAGAGCAGTTATCATCTTCTCTCCTGCAGTCGTGGCTTATACGAGCAGTATCAGTCAAGATAGATTTTTACTAGATTTGTTTTTTTAATTTTTGTCTCTAATTTAGCATGCAGAACATTTATTGCAAGCAGAAAAAGCAGGTATGCTACTACAGACCATAGTCTTTTTAGCAAATACATGTCTTGAGCAACTGGCATGGTGTGGAGGACAGCACTCTCGTCTAGGTTAATGTGGTCACTCCACGTGACCTTGCTGAAATCGGCAATCAGATCAACAAGGTATTGCAAGCTTGTTGCAACACAACAGCAATTTGTTTTCAGATCCAGGTGCGGGCTTTGCAGGCTCTCCACCCTTTTGTCTTTATTGACTGGGATGACCCCGTTCAGTGTCAGTAGCGCCAAATTGATACTTATCCTGCCTGAATTCAGGTGTTTTCTCGCCCTTAAAGAAGTCCTACAACTTTGGAATGCATCAGTTCTTCATATTAATTCAAATGCTTTAAAAGCTTCAAAAAATGCAACATTGTGCTTGTTAGTTATTCAATGTTTCATGGAATAGCCAACGATGTTCAGCATACCTGACTGTGATGCTTTATGTCTCGACTTTAATTAATGAGCATCCCAAAGACGATACAAAAAAAATAATGCTTAGCACGAATTTTTACCCGTATACACTACCTCCGTAATTTTCCGAAAAGAAAATAACCAGCATTTCGGGAGATTGCATACATGTAATGCATGGTAGGTTTAAAGCTAACAGCGTGATGTAGAGCCTAGCTTATTAGTCAGTACAATGGTAAAAACTCCAAGGTTGAACTAATCATTGGTGAAAAGAATTAGCCCTCCTTTTTTTCGGGCATTATGCTCAGCGTTTTTCTTGCCCTATATTTTTGGGCCCGGTACCACAAAGTAATCGGAATTATAGGAATCATCTACGCATCTTAAATGTAACCTCTTGCCGATTCTACAAAAGCCTAATTTTTGTACTGTACTGAACTTGAAAAAATATGGGACAGGAAAAGTGTTGACTTTCACACGTGTCCATTATCGGAATGCTGATCTAGATTCACATGATAGGGGTAGACTATAAAACAAGTTTCGTGTGAAAGAGAGCTACTTTGTTCCCACTTCTGGGTAACGCAGCTGAGTCAATTTTCTTAGCGTGAAGACAGCGTCGGAATAGTCACAGCTCATAAATGAATTGTAGATGGCTGAAAGTAGGACGTTTCTAAAATTATGCGATTAGTTACACATTGGTTATCAGTGGCTTTCCTGCAGATCTTATTCCACTATCTCTTTAGAGCATATCATTTATTAGTACAACTAGGACGTTTTTGGATCGATTTCACTTTTTACAATTATTATTCGAGCACTCTGTGAACTGTATTTCGGTTTCGGGCTACCATCACGGGTCGGAGGTAGGTTTGATATAAAAATATTGACTGGACATATTTTTTGTCGCCTGATTTTGCAGCCCAAAGCGGAACAAACAACATGCTACAATTTAGGGGAGATCAGCTGGCTTTCTGTATTGTGCACTCTGTCATGTATATATATTTAGGCAAATTAAGGACTTACGCGATGCTGTTCAATTCTCGGCATTAATTCTGCTGATTGTACGCAAGTATGCTCAGTATTTAAACGATATCAATAATTGCGGTATGGCGTGCGTTGGTTTTACTAATTATTTACGATAGTGAAATTTATTTTTGAATCTGATTGTTGAGTACATCTATAATCTCTTTTCACCCATAAGTTCAAAATTTTTTCAGCATTTTCGAGTGATGCACACCATCTAGTAAAATCTTGGGGTGGATATGGCTTTAATGTCTGGCTGTGTTTAGACTAATCAGTTCCTATAAGTTAGCGTCAGTGCGCTCATCGTGTAAAACTTAGTAACGGCTCTGGGCGTAGTGTTATCGACATCTAGGTTGAGAATTCGCCTGCATCATTTGGTAAGTTGTTTTTTGAAGACCAATTTGATCGGTTGCACTTTTTCCCTTTCTATGTGTAAAATAGGATTCAAGCTTGTCAAAGATATTGGTTGGGTCCATAAATTAAAGTCCTACGGGAGGCTACACATTGTATGATTTGTAACCTCATGTTTGTACCATATAACTAGTTGCTCGTGCCCACTCTAGAACTCTATCTTTCCTTACTCATTTTTCTTATTTTATATGAAATTTCAACTCTTATTAGTACATTGTTTTGTCTTCCCACTCATTTAACCCCAATTTGTTCCTATCTTCCAAGTTTTTGATCTGTGTTCCCATTTTCTATGCAGGTTTTCCCATGCCACTTTCTGATAGTTTAATTTATCAACAGTGCTCTATAACATCATTCTATTTGTCAATATTTGCTTTTATTACTTTATAGCTTTATTAAATCATAGACACTCTCTCTGATTGAGCCTGTAGCATCGCTGCATGCTCCGTGTCGCGTCACTCCTCGTCCCCTCAAATTTATGGGTTTATCTAGCCATCAGCTGGTGTTTAGACTCTTCTTAACTCTCTTAAACCGGTTTCTGGGACACCTCTCGAATTAACTACTGGTCTAAGTATTCTCCTCGTACTCGGGCACTAGTTGCCAGCTATAAAAGGGCTCAATTATTTTGCTCAGTTCATGTTCCCTCATTCCCTACAGTTCCACCTCATTACATGTAATCAATGAGCTTCACGCCACCGGTCATTTCTGTTAGATTTCGCCACCCATTCCTAGTTTCTTGTCTCCTAATCACTCAAACAGCATCAATCACCTGCTTTTGGTTTTTTTCGCGGCGAATTAACTCATTCCAATGCCTCTTACTAGACACTCCCAGCATGAAAAAGATTATTCACACCTTTTCGTAGGTGCCATCCCCGCTTATTTTTCCGTTGCAAGCTTACGAAATGGACCTACCTTCAAGTAAGTTTAGGTCTGGAGTCGGAAGCTGTGTTTTAAGTCCTTAGCATTTATCAGGGTTCCCAGTTATCTTTAATTTACTCTTTCAAAAATAAAGCTGATAATGTGTCAGTAATAGGTTAACAGCATAGCACTTTAAGTGTACCTTTGGCTTCCTCTGGTCAATAGACCGTCAAGCATCACTAGGCATGCGCCCAGGCACCTCCAAATTACCACCAACAGGCCAACCCCTCCCCGTTGGCACCGCCACCCGTCTAACCACTGGCCTCCGCCAGCGTCTCTCCACTGCAGCCGCTGCTGGTTCCTCCTCAGGCACCTCTGCTCTTAACACCGAACTGAGCATTGAGGACCGGCCAATCACAGCACAGGGACTTAAAACAGCCCCGAAAGGCCCCCAGCGCTGGCGCCGACAGGTGGAGGATCGGGCATATTTCATTGGAGTACTTAGAGGTCATATAAATGCTATCACCAGTGAGTTAAACACCATTGTCGCGCAGCATGAAGAAGCAGAGAAGGAGGCACAGAGCTTCGTACAGTATGAGAAGATGGCAGAATCGTTGGCAGCAGAGTTGAGGGCACTACAGGTGAGATTGAGATTAGAGTGCTTCTTAGGCAAAGACGGCAGCCAGTGTCTCCATTTCGAACCGTAAAAATGTATACATAAAAGTTGGGAACTTCGGGGAATTTTGAAGAAAGCTAATTGAAAGGATGGAATTTACTCATCTCTAGTCAATCCTTTAGACATACCAAATTTCTGAACTGTATGCATCGATCTTCCCTTACACGAATTTGGTTTTCCACTCCTTATTTTGAGGGTGAATTAGGCGATTACAACACTCTTGTCGATAAGGCGACCGTGGGTCACGACATCTCCACAATAGAACTGGACTGGGAAGATGTTAAGGCTACTAATGAGAGGGCGGAAATAACTCTGGAGCGATTTTTTGAGGAGCGAAAGAAGAAGGAGGCCCAGTTGAAGGCATTGGAAGAAAACATTGAACAGGTGGGTCGGACCTAGATGAAAAACTGAGCCTAAGCACATTAGACTTATTTGGTACTTGAGGATGGCTCCATGTTGCTGATTAACGCTGACGCAAATAAAATTATTCGTCATTTTTATTTTTAACAAGGCCCTGAATTAAGTGACATTTCAGTAGTACTCTCCAGAAGGTCTAAAATCAACCCTCAATATGAAAAGGTAACAACAACAGCCCTCTTATAACCTCCTACCTTGCCTACACTCTGCAGGAAAAGAAGATAGCGGAGACCGTTGTGGAGGAGATGGACGATGAACAGAAGGCAGCCTACCTGAAATTACGCGATTTCAACGACCACCTTCTTCAACAACTGACCGTGGGACAGAGCAAAATCACTCAATTGTCCAAACGCCGCAGTGAACTAGAAGCTGATATAGCCATGTCCAAGGTGACTTGAGAAGGGAAGCGTAGGAAATACTTAAACGCGTAGTTTCTGTGCAAGAAAAAAGGTAGCCGACAAGTTCCGACCTAGCCATAAAATTTGTTGTTTGGGTCTTTCCTCGGTTCTAATTCCACAGAGGAAATCCACCTCGTCCTACTTAGAATTAATAAACTACAACGCTATTCGCAAAGACACACTTTATACTTAAAACATTTCAGTAGTATTTTTAGATCAAGCAAGAGGCAATGCGTATATTGGGTCACCTGAGAGAAGTGGAGGCTAAGAGGGACCAACTGCAGGCTGAAGAGGCCAACAAAGAGGACCCCCAAGCTGAACGGGAACGCTTACTAACCAAGGTGAAGGAGGACAATCGGGAGACCGCAAATATGGAAAGAGAGTATGTCAGTCGAGATTACTTACTATGAGTGTTAGTAGTATCGGCACAGTGGAGGTAAAGGTGCATCACGCAAGCCTGTCTTGAAGAACCTGATTTTCACTACCCATAGCTTGGCACTGATACGGCGGTTGGTTCAACCCTAATTACTTTTAAGTCTCAGAACTAAACGAAGGCGGCAGTTGAAATTGTGGTACTAGGTA
This sequence comes from Taenia crassiceps, assembly GCA_023375655.1. Classification (NCBI taxonomy): domain Eukaryota; kingdom Metazoa; phylum Platyhelminthes; class Cestoda; order Cyclophyllidea; family Taeniidae; genus Taenia; species Taenia crassiceps. The sequence continues at coordinate 1,575,670 of JAKROA010000007.1, forward strand.
ATTCAGTAGTCTAATTAGTAGCACAAAACTCATAGCTCCTCTTTCCAAAAGGATCCGCGAACTAAATGAAAAGATTTGTTCCGATGAGTCCGCCTTGCATCAACTTATCACCCAAATGAACGACGACAGTTCTAATGAGCGCACTCAGAAGATATGGGAGCTGCAACGACGCGAGGCTCAAATCGAAGCCTTCCTCGCTTCCTATGAGACGGCACGAGCCGAAGAGATCGAGGGGCTGGCTACTACCGAGGATCAGATTGTTCGCGCACTGGAACGCTGTGCACAGTACGTGGTGAACACAGAGCAAACAATGGAAATGAGGGGTGGCGGTGTTGGTGGTGGAAACGGTGTGGAGACAGTTACCGATCAGTTGAAGTTCAAGACACGGGAGCTGAGTAAATCGGCAAATACGGCGGAGGCGTTGGATGCCGAGAAGACGAGGTTGCAAAGAGATTTGCAGAGGATTGATCAATTGGAGGGAAAAATTACTCAGGTGAGATAAAAGGCCTGTTGCATGGATGTGAGTATGTAAATACTGATTTTACTTTTTTGGTTCTAGGAGTTGCAGACATTAAAGAGGAATATAGCCTCAATGGAGATGGACCTAAAGAAATTCAATGACCTCACGTCAGTTGGCGAAGCCACGGAGGAGAAAAAAGCTGCTGTAGGTTCTTTTTAAGGTGTCAAATGGTTTTGAGTGTTCTGAGTCCCCTTTAACGTCGTCATAAAGCATGCCAACATGAAATACCATTTATTGTCGCCACAGAGGAGCTGGAGGGCTATGAAGGGGGTTGGAGCACCGTATAGCTGCGGTGCTCCCTCGTTGGCATACAGTGACGCTCCTAGGCCTTCTTTAAGCATTGCTAAGTCTGCCGGCTGAAGGACAATACCGTCAAGACCGTAGTTGTTGAGGCCGCGTAATTAAAAGCACCAACACCTCCTGAACAATCAACGCGTCTACAATAAATCCCTACCGTATTTCCCTTCTCCCAGTTAAGGCAAGAGCAGGAGCGCCTACAAGAGACACGAGAAAATCTTGCCACCCTCACCGCCCAATTGACGGATGAGTGTACGGCTGCGGAGGTGCAACTGAATGGCCAAGAGACGCATCTCCAATTGTGTGCGTTGGAGAAGCGATTGGTGGCAAGTGAACAGACACGTCGAGCGTTGGCGGAGAGTGTGGCGACGAAACGAGCCGCCTCTGATTTCGCCCCAGCCGCCAAGAAGGCGCAAGGCCTCATAAGGGACTACAATGAGGCTCTCAAGGCCGCGCTCAAGGTGAAACCAGTGGGAATGTGATATGTGTCTTCACTCAAGTTGATCAAACAGACTTTTCAAGTAAAAAAAAGGAGGGAGTTGTAAAACTACTCGTTCGCCTGTCAATCATACCTGTTAACAGACAAAAGATTCGATTGAGGTGGTTAGAACGCAATTTTTTGAGGCAATTTCCAGGTCAATGGAAAGTAAGAAGAATAAATCTTGATAGAGTTTCGCTGTCTCACTTCCCAGCCTATCCACTTCCTTGTCCTCCTCACCCCTGAAGTACCAACTGAGATAGAAGGGATGAGGAGTAGCAGGAGAGTGGAAAGGCCGGACCTGAAAGAATCAGACAATGACAGCATTTTAGGACTCGTGGCATCTGTCCATCAGCGCATAACATATGCTTGGGAGTAGGCGTCCACTGGCTAGACCGTCATCATCGCGATGCAATCCCTCCGGATCTTAAATCAGAGCGAATTCGAATCAATCGTAATGGTGAATGGACCTAAGTGGACATTCGATACACCAAGAGGGTCATTTCGGTGGAACCGCCGACTAGGCCTAGAAACGGAAGGTGAAAGTGCTCCATGCGAGGAAACGTTGGGCCCCTCCCCCTCCCCCCCACATTTCCCAGTTACCTTCACCCCGAAATGACAACCCCAGCTTGATAGACATGTATTCAAGTAGTAGAAGGCATTCCTGCTTGCACAAAAAAATTGGAAAGATGGGAGGACATGAAGGAGGGGCATTTGAGGGCCGTCTCTTCCTTACAAGTTCCACTATGATGCAATAGATGTAATGAAAATTATGAAACACTGCAATACTACTTTAATCTAACTCAGTTATGTACTCCTCGAAAAGGCAGCAGTATTTTTTTTTTTTGTATTTTAGAACATATTTTTCAGATAAAACAATACAAACTTAATCTATCAAAGTGTTGCAAGGTGAGGTGAGGAAAAATTAACCCAAATGACCCAACGAAAACTCACTCATCAGTGATGCGTCAAGTAACATCCGCTTTTTTGTTATCGACTCTGTCAATTGTCAAAACAATGGCAGCCGTGTTCCTATGTTTTGATAACGTGGGAAAAATCCTCCGCCGTGGACCAGCGTTTCAAGGTTGGTAACATTACGTGAATGGCATTTGAGGGACATCTGTTTCCTTCTCCTCCTCTACTCCATTGCGAGATCCTACAGTCTTCACGATCCTTCCGTGGTAAATAGGACAGTCCGCTTTTGAAGACATCGCACTCTGTTGATACACAAAAAGTGCTCGAACATACACCATCTTCAATGCCGCTCTGGGGCTAAAGCCGATGACAGGGAAGGGAGCAAATCCCTAACTCGCATCCATCAATCAGCTATAGATAGATTAGCTAGCTTCTTAAAAAGAAGAAAAAGAAACTAAGATCTCGCACACCAAGTATAATAGGCCGCAACAAATAAGGGACGTAAGTATAGGGAGGAGAAGCAAAGACCAGCAAACAAAAGAAGGAAATATTACAGGCAAAAAAGCCAAAAGGGAGGAGGGAAGGAAATGTAGTCAATAGCACATATCACAGATGATTGGTTCCTTTGCTGGCTAAGTTGGGTGGAATGACGTAAGTAGCGGTCAGAGAGCACGATCTAGGCATCTAGCACATGGCCCTTTTTGGTGCTCTGCTGATCCGGATTGCCCAGGGGTGTGAGATCGGCAAAGAACTTCATCCACGCCTCGATGTCACCCTACAAGATAGAGAGACAACAAAGGTTAATCTGGTAAACAATTCCTTGATTTAGAATGAAATTTACTCCCTCCCCATTCCTCAGAGAGTCAATTTTAGATCATTGTTGGGTAGACGATGGGCCTGTCGGTTCAAAGAATACTTACAGCCAAATGGTTACACTTGTGCCAGTACACGTCATTCAAAAAAGAACTGCTTAAAACGTTAATGTAACGCAACTGCATTCACCAAAACTTCCAAATGATCTTAAGCCGAGCCAATCAAAAGTCAGTCCACGAAGGGCCAACTACTGATTGGTCGAAGTACTAGCAATACCGATCAGACATTGAAAGTAGCAGACGAGCTTTTGGCTTACTGAATCTGGTTTTTTGGAAGTCTTTGTTGGTCTCGCTGACGCTGAGGACTGAGGTTTCTGCTGTGAAGACGCCTGCAGGCCTTCCGTTGTATACGGCTGAAACGGAGAGAGTACACAAAAAAGTTCTTTTTAAAGCCATTGCTAACCGATAGGATGCAGAAAAGCATTTGCTAGAAAGAGTTATACCAGGAATAAATGACTGATCAAGTCAGAGTATGCTGGTCAAACTCCTCCACACTTCGCTGTGCGGTGAGGAGGTGCCAATACGATCGCTACATGAGATACGACAAAGAGGAGAGGAAGTGTGACCTGTCATGCCCCAGACGTGTGCCAGAACCACAAAGTCACCGCGCTCGGCACAACATATGAGGAAAGGAAGTAAAATGCTTACGGTTTGCTGCCCTGATATACCAAATGGCTGCGGTATTCCACAAAACCACTGAGCACTCACTTTTGCCGCTGCGGGTAATTGTGACAAACTTCCAGTACGAGCGGAAGAAAGTACATCAGAAAGCTGACTGTCCCAATTCACCCGGAAGAAGGCATCTGAAATAATAATGCAGGTATAAGGGGAATAAGGTGGGCTCTAGATATGCCAGGGCATCCTTTTGTACTGCAGGCACCTCGATTATGTATTGGAGAAATCGCGCCAGACACCCACAACAGAGGGACTTCACAGACCCTTTGAAAAATGCATTTCACGCTTTAAAAAGGATCCTGGTAGATCGTTTTCGGAGGGGGGGCTCAGGCTTTCAAATTAACAAACTTCCAAAAGGGACATTAAAGCGACCCTAATAATTGCTATTAACGATTTAAAAGAATTAACAATATCTGCTCCAGTTTCAACCGTTCATAACAATCCGGCGTGTTCAAGAAAAGACATTTGTTTATCAAAAGAAGAAGTCTTACCACCACTACCGGCCACGGATGTTTGTTGTAACGAAGATGGCACATCGAAGAGGTTTGGTGTGTGTGGAGCTAAGGAGAGAATGCCCTCGAGAAAGTCTGCGTCTTCTGACGGTTTGGAAGCTGTCGGAAGAAGGCAGAGAACGGTGAAACATATGAAGGAACTGAGGTCATTCTTCTTCAGTCATGTTAGAACTGATTTAAACGAAGGAGCCACCACTTCCAAAACAAAATGATCCCACTCCATCCCAGGATGCTACGAAACATCTACCTCATCTGAAGAACATACTTTCATGGAACAAAACTAAAGCGATTCAAAAATCACTAAACCTGAAAGCTGAAAGAAACAACCTCCACGAGGATTGATAGGATTCTCTCAAACACAGTGGAATAGTTAATTGCCGTGTAGAAGATCACGGACATGCCAATATCCTGAAAGCAGATTCGGCAACTTCCAGCCATTCAAAGAAGAAGCACCCCAAAAGGGACCCCATCACTCGCACAACTGCTGACCAAATCCCTACCGCTACTAAAGAGCATCTAGGCCTCCCAATTGGACCCAGGAAAAACTTAAGTCAATCGCCTTCTAGCTGACTATCATGAAATTTCCAGTCCTACCTTTCCCTTGCTACACAAGTCATCAGTGGTAATATTAATTTCCTCATCAACTTCACCTCCTGCACTGGGAGCTTTTTCAAAGGACTGAAACACGTCCATCTCCTTATCTTCCGACACGGGCGTAGAAAAGAGAAGATCATTAAGACTTTTCTCGCTACTACTGACATCAAGAGGAGCGACTTCTTCCATGGAAAATAAATGGTCCAACTGTTTGTCAATTTCTTCTTCCGGTAGCAGGTTTGCCGGTGGTTTGGCTGCCTCCGTAAGTGAACTGAAAGTAAAGACAACAAGGGCGAATGATCTACCCTTTCGGCAGGTGGCTGGCTGTTGTGGACGAGTTAGTAAACAAGGTTTCGGTGTCAGTTAGCTCACTCATATACTACCTTCTAGCATTATTGCGCTCGTCACTTTCCTGTCCACCTTCCGTCACCTCTTTAGCCGCCTCGATGGTATTTGCATTGGAGTCTAGGCGACTAAAAGGGCATTGGGGCACTGGTCAATCAGAAATCGGACAAGACGATCAAAATAAGGGTAATTCAAGGGACAAATAGTGAACAAAAGGCATAAAAATTTGACCGTCATCAACTCACCCTTCATCAGCGTCAAAACTCTGAGAAGTCTGTTCGGCCAATTTGCGACTTTCCGGAGTCAAATCTTTGAGCAGAGCAAACTCATAGTATTGGTAGCCCTTGAAGCTATTTGACACGGTTGTCATGGTGCTACAAGGCAAAGCATTTACAAAGCTATGATCTTCTCAAGCGGAGAAAGGCTAGCGTTTGTTTCAAAAAAATCGGGGGAAAGCGTGATGGATGGAGATGAAATACCCTGCGGCAGAAAGTACCACTCAGAAGTGGTTGTGAAAGAATTGGGTTAAAAAAATACCCCAGAAGTAACAAGTGCTATGTCTCCATGGATTGGAACAAGTCAGGAGTGAAGCTAGAAGAATGTGAGTGATCAAAGGATACATTGGTGTGTAAATTGTATGGATTAATAGATGACAATAGGTGTGAAAGACCAACGTAGTGCTCTTAGCGTCGCTCTTCGAAATCAAAGAAAGCGACATCGGAAAAGGATGTTTCGTAGACTTACTGGCTTTCAGCTCAACGGTAAGTTAACAGGTACAATAATTTCTATCCCTAAACCCTTTGTTTACAAAAACCCCTCAATCCTAGGGCCCGCACCACCCCATCATCCAGAAGAACGCATGGCATGTGTGCACTGACTCGATATGGCGCAACTCAAACAGGTGCGAAACTTCTTCAGATACAGACAGAACAAACCACTCAGTTGGAAGGATCCGTTTCTATGTGGCGAAGCAACACACTTCATCCACAAAACCTGTCCTCAAAAAGAACTGCGCTTCCAGGTGAAAGGGAAGGATACGTTATTCCTTTGACAAAAACAGCCGCACGCCAAGTAGAAATGAAACAGAGTCAAGGACGGAAATGATGAGGCCTATATTCCTGCAATTTCACAGTCAAAACACCGTCCAAGAATAGAGGGGGTCAGGAAAGAATTAGGGGCTGATATGGTGACTAATTCAAGCAAGCAGAAGCCCTGCCCTGCTACGACTCGCTTTTTTACAGTCTAGTCTATGAATCTAATCGCTCGCGATGGAGGAAACGAGGAAGACGAAATTCAGTAAACACAGTGAGACTTAGAAGGTGGATACAAGGAGAAAAGATGACTGAAAATAGCAAAGTAGATCAGAACCAAAAGAAATGCAGAGGCGAAATTACAGAGACTATGTGATTATGCAAATGACTGGCATTCATCGCACAGTTTTCAACGTCCCTGAAAATCACTTACAAACACGAAAAAAATCAAAGGCAATTCGTTATACAGAATGTCATAAACAAGGACAAGGCACATACTCCAACAACAAGAACGAGAATTGAATTTTAACGAATCACTAAGTAAACATCAAGGTCTGAAGGTAATCCACAAGCCTACTGCCAACAAAGCAAGAAATAAGTAGCCGAATAATGAAGGTACACCAATATTAGGCACCAGTAAAATCCCATAAGGTAGAGTTCGGCATCACTTGACTTTGATTGAGGAGTACGACCCGCGGGTCTCTAAATAATAATAGCCGAATTCAGCCAAACCAATTTACCTCAAAATTTAACAGTAACACTCTAGTGGTCATAGAACAAACCTTGAAAACCCATTAACGATTATTACCAGGAGGCTGCCCAGAGCGCAACAGTAATAGTGCAATCAGGTATTGTGACTATAAATGGAATTCCTTGTAAAAGAAGATACAGAACACGAACTCATGGTCACCAATGCAAAAGTACCTCGGAAGCCCCCAGAATGATAGGGATAGTGGCAGGTCCAAAACCACCACTGAATTCATTTATCGTCTGAAACTGATCTCTTGATCGATGAGCAACCGGCCAAATCCTTCTGCACGACCGACAAACATGACGATTAATGAATATTCCAGATCCGAAAGGTTAATAATACAGGCTCTAATTTGATGTTTTATGCGCACCGATAATCCACCCATAACCAAGCTTCCTGAACATTGATCGAGTGCCGGAGATAGTTGCAAAATATCAGAATCTATGCTTATCTCTTATAAACCCAGAAATTCATGAAAAAAGATTCGACTCGCAAAGTCGCGCCGCATTCTGGGAAGTTACTGTGGGTTTGAAGTAAGAAAAAATACCGCCCAAATTCACTAATGCCAGCAATAACTACAATTGCAGATGATAACAAACCGGGCAGTGCGTTCCCAGAACTGAAGCAGAGTATCTTGGTAGGCAGCCAGCACATGACTCAGCATGTTGCATCGACTGGCTGCTAGCAAATCCACTTTCTGCATGCAAGCCAGCTTAAGTCGATCAAAGGTGGCCTTTGACTTCCTAACTTGAGTCTGAACACGTCGAAATTTGTCCAGCTTTTTGTACGTGTCCGGATCCAACTCCTCACTGACATTCTTCATCCACATCAATGCTCCACGGTATGCCGTCCGAGCTGATTCCATTCTAGCAATTGTGCCAGCAGTATCTCCAATGGCCCGAACTCGAAAAGTTTGAACCTCCTGTTCGAGGCGAGATAGGGGATTTTGGAGAATAAGTCTAAAAGATGTGAACTCGAGAAGGGAATCTTACCTCTGCTGGGCTGAGTGAGTTAGAGCTTTACCTACAGCAGAAAGCATTTTCCCTGCTCGCGTTTTGTCCTCAGTACTGCGAGCATTCAGAAAACGACCAGTATCATTTTCAACTTGGGAAAGTACTAACGTTTTCGGTGAAAATACGAACAATGTGATTTACCGAAAATACAACGCAGATAAGCGTCAATGCAGTTACTCAGATCTTGGCAAGTGCCCTGAACTGATTTAAAAAGCTGAGGAAGTAGGCACAGCAAGTAGGGAACACCTACCTCAAGTTTAGCGTCCAGCTCAGCATCTGAGGCTACAATGTGTCGGTCTTCTTCCTTACCCAACTTGCGAATAACCGCCTGCTTGGTAGACCAGTAGACATTTCTTAATTTGTGTGAAGCTGAATCATCAATGTAATCGCGATAACGATCACTGGAGTAACTGTGACACATTCCGACCAACGACGTGGCTTATATACACGATTTAGAGCTCGCAAAGGCTATATCCACGAGACTTCATCCCACTTATCATCTACATGCCTTGGTGCAATTTTGTCCATGAACAAATCACAGGTTAGGAAATGTTACAGAACTAGGTAGCTAAAAGGCATGAACGCTTACAATATAGCATTGCGATGCATCTATAATGACTGTCATATGCAACCACAAAGTTAGAAGTATTGTACTGAGGCATATGTTAATGAGCATATTTTAAGGCCACTTTATGATGCATGTTTCCGTGCGGCTGTTTATAATAAGCATTTATACCTCATAAATTATTTAGTTAGTATAACAGTAGCTTACTTTTTATGCAGAGACAATGATAGTCGCCACAGATTTCGGGAAGTCTTGGTTCTGAACCTTTTATGACCTAAGGAATTCTACCGAGCCCTAGTGTGCATTGTTGGAATCCAGAATGATCATTCTAATTTGATTCTACGCGTAAACAAGTTTTTCTTTTTGTCTTTTAAAATATTGTTTGCAACTCCTCTCGTGCCCTTAGAATTGGGCAGATTTTGCATGGTACAGTAAACGTTGGTAATATTATATCAGACACTTTGTGTCAACAAGTATACTGGATGAGAAAAACCAAAATAATTCTTGCAATTTTTTGCGGATTAGGATCCTGTTTCGTCTTACATGACAAAATGTCCTGAGATGAACCGAGTGCATTGCTTTCTTCTATTAAGGGTTTTTTGATAATGCATTATATCTCTACATGCTTTTTTAGTATCTTTAATTGTAGGGATTGCATCAGTGCAATCATTATGAGATATGGTCTTTCTAACTCGTCTCAAGTTGAACTTACCCACACGGCCTAATTACTCGCCCAACTTCGGGATTACTGGCCAGTTTAGAAATTCGGAGTGTTTTCCTTCTAAATTGTTTCTAGATTGCCTGTCGTTGCTCATGACCGCGTGAGTGTCAAACCCTCTGGTCTCACGATTGCCTTTATCACTACCAGGTAGTGTCCAAAGAGTTTAACCATTGCAAACGTGGCACACTGTTTCCCCGCCTTTTTCACTGTGTTAGGTAAGTGTGAGGTCTTTTTTTTACTTCCTTTGTAAGTTGACTATTCTTCGGTTAAATTTTACTGTAGAACCTTAAGATTGTTGAAAATCCCCAAAAATATGCTGGTAGTAATTTGCGAAATCCACGAAACTTACGTTGTGGACCGTGTCCCTGCTTCGGTGGGTGTCATCTTATTTAACAAGATTGCATGCTCTTGGAATATAACCGAGCGTTTTTAGAAAATCAGCATATCCACAGGCAAAGGATTAATTCCTCACTTCGCGGAATAAATAAAACCCGGTTCCTGTTGATGGTATGCTCTCATCAATCGCTTCCAAAGAGGAGAGCATCATCAAGATGAAGTGTACAGTGATCCAGCGATAAATTAATTAATAGCATTTTGTATCAGGCTTTGGAAGGTAGTAGCGGAACTTCAGAGTTGGATGTGCATTGCCTGCATCTCACATACCTCGTTAGTTCTCATTTGATTTAATTTTTGCCATCTGCGTAGAAAACAATGTTGAAGCATGTAGAGACTCGTGCCAATCGTTTATGTGAGGTGAGGAAAAAGCGTCCATCTTAATTACATCTACCATCTCGTTGGCTTGCTAATGGGATCGTGGGGGCCTATGGTGACCTGATGGTTTTATAGTCTCATCGCAAAGCATCTCCTTGGTCAGGTGTTGCACTTTGTCCGGCAGAAAAAAAGATTAAATGGATTTAGCTTTGGCAGTATCTACAGTCTACGATAGGAATATGGTCTCAAGCTTAATCGACAGCCTGCAAAATCTTTCCCATCGTTGTTGGAGTCACGATTTGCTTCTCCTTTGAAGAAGCTATGCGTGTGTTGTCTGTGTTTCCTTTTAGTTGCAGAATATTTGCGCTGGCTTCAGTGCCTCACAGGGTAAAAGAATACATGCAAAGAATATCACCCATTAGGCAAACTCTAATCAAAGTTTCTTTCCTACCGCTGTCTACTACCAGAATCACTCCTCTCACCAGTATTTCAGCTCAACAGTTCTCAGAGTGGAAGAAAATATCCTAATTTAATCACACAGTGTAGAAAAAACCTTAAGGTTTACTGCAGATTTAGCAGCTCCTGGATCATGGACTAGTCGCTATATCCGTTTTTTTTGTTAATCCAGGGTTCACGTAAATGTGTGGAAGCCATTTGGTGCAGAAGGTATTAGGAAGAGATGGCTGGCCTGCGTGTGGAATAGAGCACCAAAAGTAAGGTCGTCTGTTGGACATGCTGTAATGTGTGTGATTACGTGATTTTTGGTGCTGTATGGTCGCAAACTTAAACAGCGGAATGAGAAATCTCGTCTTTAATGTCCTTATCAAGCTAGCAGAACTGAAACCGAGCTTTGGAGGACACATTCGGGTGGTTTAAAAAATGTGCAATGCCCTCATCCATACCCTTCTCTACTTTATTGTAGCAAGGAAGCAGTCTTTGATGAGGGTCCGATCATCCTTACCAGTGACAAATTGATTTAAGGTGCTGCAGCACAGCTACGATCAGTGTCATAACCAAGCCTGATATTATTTTGAAGCAAATGCAAGCTAATAAAAGGGTAAAAAGAAACTGATTTTTTTATTTGTAAAAAGAGTTGTAAATAAAAACCAAGTTGTGCGATTTCAGCCAATCTTTACTATCTTTGCAGCCAATGCAGCACCGCCATTACTCTAGCCCGTATTTTACTTATCTTTAAATCCCTGCCAATCAAACTTTTATACAAAGAAGACAGTTTAAATTACCATAATTCCCAGGGAAGCTAATAGAATTCTGCGTAATGCTTAGAAGTCTTGGCACCTAACACGCCACAGATTCACGGAACTAACATGACGCTATAAGTGTTGCAATTGCAATGATATACAAGGGGTTTGCTATACATTATTTGCTTGATAAAAGCTTGCTTTTAAGCTCGATCATGTTATCTTTAAAGTTGATTTAAAAGCTAGGTTTGTAATACTTTGTACAATTGATTGCAGGTTGCGGTGGATTAAACGACCATATTTTCTCTCCAAATGAAACTGCAAAGTGCTTTAAGATTTATAAAAAATGCGAACATATTTCTTTTTCAATTTGCTTATGAAACCCTTCGGTTGTGCAAGTTGGTTCATACCTGAATGCATACTTATAAGTGTAGGTTAAATCTTGCCAAATTTTTCATTTAATATTGCAAACTAACTATGTAATCAAATGTAAATAGAGAGCTTTGAGATCAGTTTTAAATGAGCTCCTTACAATTCTCATTAATGAGCAAGAACTGCGAAATCGTAGACAAGCACTAATGCGATTTACAGCGCGTCGCTTTCCTTAACTGCATAAGTGCAGTTACTCCGCACCCGGAATGTAGGGATTTTGTTTGAATATACCCGTTTTGCAAAATGTTTGTGAGCTCACATATTTCAATCACTCGAGGTAGGCGCGCTTCTAGTGTGCAGAAGTTTTGTGTTTCTATATCTTCTAGGTGCCTCTACCCATGTTCATTTTTGTTTTGTGTCTAAACGCCTAGAGCCGGAACTAATCCTGTGTCAATTAGAAGTTGATTTTCTATCCCTTGTTAGCCTTACTGTAGTTTTACTAGACCTTAATGTTGTCCTAGTACAAGCTTTGTGGTTAGTAACCCGGTAATCTTTATAAATTTAGTCTATGTCATCATTACACAAAAAAGATCTGCGACTTCATGCTGGCCTGCGCTTTGGTGGCCCCCATAAAGTGAGTAATATTTCAGTTTAGAGCTGCATTTGGGATTTGCCTGATTAGATAGTTTTTCAGTCAACAGTCGTGACGATTTTGAATTGCCACAATAGATCTTTTTTTTCTCTTAATCTCACTTGGCTTTTTCGTCGTGCGAGGTGTGGTGTGTCGGCATGAATCTGAGCCTGCTGTTATCCTTGAAAATGATACAAGGTGCAAAATGCAGTTTCCTGTATCTCAAATTTTTTTGGAAGAGACTTGGAAAATATAGAAGTATAGTCAGCCTGTCGTGTGGCACTTATGCTCCTTTGCTCATCTGTTGTGCGTGTAATGGTTTGTCGCCTCTGGTTTATTGATGGTGAATTAGGCATGTTTCCATCAATTTTTCTCACTATTGCAAGTGCGTTGGAATTCTTCGTTTTTTTACGAGACAGGGCCTTGTGTCTGTCTCCTTTAATTCATGATTTTGCCTTTCCTCCTTTTGTTCTTACGTAGGCCACCATAACTACACCCAAACCCTTCAGTTTCGCCTCCAAAGATATAGACCTCCTTCGGTCTCGTCTTCAGCGCCAGTCTGCAGCCCTTCAAGAGTCTCGTCGTCTTGCCAACTCGTTTCGCGCGCAGCCGATGCCCCTCCCCATTGCTCCCATTCTTCCTGAACCGCGTCTTGCAACTCCCACTTCCCCTCACTCGCCAGCCTTGAAGACGCGTTGTCGGGCAGCTCGACGCGCCAGTTTTGATGCCCATGTTGAAGCCCGTAGAGCTTCGGCTCAGCGTCAACTTGAGGCATTTCAAAGGGAGAAGGCGAAGGAAGAGGCCAAGCGCCTAGCAGAGGAGAGGAAGGCGCGAGTAGTGCGAGCAGCACCAGTGCGAAGGTATCGATTGGTAACTCCGTCGGTGACTCCGAGGCCGGTGACGAGGTCGATGTCGTTTAATTTTGCCACGGAGGCGAGGGTAGAGGCTAGAAAAAGACGGTTAACCAAAGAGGTAAATGCGCTTAATGCGCTCCCTTAGCTAACTTGGCTCTCTTGCTGCCTGTTGACTTCCTTTTTGAAACCTTTCCATTTATCCAACTGGATTCATGTAGTGCAATTTTGAATATGTAAATTTGTCTAAAAAAATAATACTGTGCCATGCATGTTTCTTGGTTTGTGGATTACATAGAAGTACCTGACGGACTATTAACTGAAAAAAAATTACTAGCTGGCGAAAACTGGGTACCGTTTGCAGCTTATTATTTGCAAAGTGGGCCTAGTAAGGTTGGCGGTTGTGAAGTGGTAGCAGTGCGACGGCGAGCTTCGCAGTGAAGATGTCTGCAGTAGCGGCTGAACCAAATGGAGCAGCTGCTTCTCTTCCATTATCGACATCGAGTTACCAGTCTCTGATGTTTCCTTGCGGCAATTGAATCAAGTGTGGCAGAATCGAGAGGAATGTAGTACTACCAATGGGTTGGGTTTTATGTGCTTGTAGCTGGCTTAGCTGCTGGTTTGGAATGTCATTGTGAGCATGCTCTGTTACACCAACACGTCCACAAATATCTGTGGCTAATAGAGATCCTGCGCTGTCCGACATCGGTGGGCTTGCTGTTGATCCAGCTGTCGAAACTGCATGCTGCGCTACGCGTCATCGCCTGTCATCACTGCCGCAAAAGTGTTTTCCCTTTCCCCCACGGTTTCCTCTTCGCCAGATGCCCTGTCATGCTGTTCATAAGTGGAGCTCATATCTCAACCCTCAAGTGCCTTCTTCATACTTTCCCCGCAGCCATTATGGAGATAAGAATATTCATAATTTTCGACCGCCACTACCCAGGCTATTTAACTCAAAAAATCGTTGAAATTTGATGTAAAATACACCCGCAGTTAAACAAGCCAAAGTGTCACCTATCTTTACTGGTTCATAATGACTTTCGTGCTATGATTTGGGGCGAAAGCGCTCACGTAACTCGCAATGTGACTCTGGTCGAGCACTTCCTGTAGCTTCATTGGAACGTCAAGATTGCTGGAGGTTACTAGAGCAGAAAGACGATAGCATACGAAGAGTTTCAAGTGGTGGTGGAGAAGGGGCAAACTCGAGGTAGAAAATAGCGAACTTACTCCAACGCACGCCAAATCCCTAAGAATCAATAGACGTTTGCTACTAATAGCTTAAAAAAAGCTCAATTAACAAAGTATTTGGCTGGTAATCACTTTTTTTATAAAACTGGAATAAGGATTGTATTCTTAAACATTGACTAAATGCCACTTAAATTATTAACCAAGGTTAGAATAATACTTTGTCAACTTTTCTAGATTAGAATAATAGTTCTGAAACTGTCTATTAACAAATATTTCTTCTTTGGTAGGTCTTTATCAAAATAGACAAGCGTCAGAACTAACGCGGATATTCGCAGTTGGTGTGCATAAGTGCCTGGGCAGGGATCGTGATGGTTGGGATTCAAAAGGCACGCAAGCTGCTACCTATCACCAAGTATTTTCGCAGCCCTCTTGCCCTTAATGACCTTAACATTGACCGTTCTCTCCTGCAACAAATAAATTTAAAGCCTGTCAAAAGTATTGAGTTCTCATTTAGCCCGTTTTTCTCAAACACCTATTCTATCCGGTAAATGCAATATTTGACTTTCTTAAGCTCAAGACAAGTCTGTACTCTCCTTTATAGGCCTCGGTGGCGCAGTTCAAATGAAAATTGTACCTTGAAAGTTAATGTACTAAGTGACAAATCACAACCCCAAGTCCGGGTCAATTTCAGTAGGCCTTTGTTTAGTTTCTTGATTGGGCATTATAGGCAACGGTTCCATTTTGTTAATTAAGACAGCGAATCTTACGGATCGTGAGGTTCTCGAATGCATCATGGATGAGTGCTCAAGAAACCTGTGAAACGTGCATTGTGATTGCCTTCAATAAACCATTTTAGTCAGCCTTTGCTTTTGTCGAAGCATCTTTGCGGGGCAAGTAATCCTGCTCGCTCGTTTGTCGCAGATGGAGGTTTGCGATTCGGCAAGTGGAGGTAGTGAGAGTGAAATTGAATTGGACGAGGGTGCTGTTGAAGATTATCGCTGCCTTTTATGCGAACACGAGACAACTGAAACCCTGGAATTTTTCCAGCACTTAGAGGATATCCACCACTGGCGTTTACGTGAAGACAGGAAACTCTTCGCCGACCAGTACACTTGGATTTCCTTCGTCAATTGGGCTCGTGTAAATAAACCTCCGCAGTGGGAAGATTTCCTCTCCTTAAGTGAAGAAGATCGACAGCAATACTTACAGCCTTTTATTCTCGACGATGCAGTGTTGATGATTGGTTTGCGTGATTTCACTTCTGGAAGAAAACATTCTGGTCTCTTGTAGATGTGGAAACACTTATTAGCGGTTCAGGTGACGCGTCAAACGATGGTCAACGCACTGTTGAAGATCTGCAGCAAAGAAATGAAGAGCTTTGTTTTCAGCTCTCAAAATGCAGGCATGTACTGTGATGATTTTATTCTATACTGTAGGCAAATGATCGGAGAACTTATGGAACGGCCAAACTTGGATTATTCTCACTCTCCCCCTGAATCATACCGAGTTCAAATCGGTCACAGTCTGAATAAACTTCTTTTTTGCGTAGCCTGGAGACCTATTCGTTTCTTTCGTAAATTCATTGTTGAGTGCTTAGTTTCTTTTCATTAACAGTTGACAAGTCAGTGTTAAAAGTCTTCCGAGATTTTATCAAACAGGGCCATGGGGGCCATATTCGAGGTAAGGTCGTCCTGAATCTCTTTGATGACGCTGGAATGTTGTCAATTTTCGCGGCCAATGCCGGTGCTGAACGTATTTTGCTCCCACCACCTTTTTTCGAATCTGTTAAAGCTCTCGCTAAGTGAGTTTCTGACTTATAAAATGCCGTCTGCTTATGTTTTGCGAATAAGACGCTTTTTGCTCTGCAGGTGTAATAACTGTGAGGAGAAGATTGAGGTGGTGCCTAGTTTCTCCACCCTCCCAGTGGATCGAATTGATGTCCTGTTCTGGGATTGGATAAGTGTCTTCCTCCTCGACTCTGACCAATCTGATATCTGCTCCCTTATCCAATCGAAAGTTGACAGAGTTTATCCTCGAAATTTGTGTGTTGATATTGTCGGAGTTAATGTGAAACAAGAGGTCCTCAAATGCCTCGTTCCATCGTGCAGTTTTGAGGACCTGAACACGGCCCCTCTCGCACACGCTGCCTACAAAAGAGTCTACTCCTATGATTGGAGTAGTGATTTGGTGACACCTGTGACTAGTATGGAAGCCGTTGTCACTGTGGATATTCAGAAAATGGCGAGTTTTTTGTTTGAGGAAAAGGACTTCTTGCTTACCTTTACCACAGCTGCAGAAGTGAATGGTCTGTTAATGTACCTGCGTTGTGAAATTGATGGAAGTGAGTGGTCATTTTCAACCAAGGATTCGGGATCATATGGACAGTCGCTAATTCTTTTAAAGCACCCGGTTGATGGTCTACCAGATCAAATGATTAAAGGGTCGGTCTCACGAAAAATACCCGGAACGCTGTCTGTCAGTCTTCAAGGTCCGGATTCCTCAAGACTTATCAGTGCGGACTTTCATTTGCCCCCGCCGATAATTATGTGAAACTAATTTATCCATTCTTTGTAAATAAATCCTGTATTTTGGAGGCTTTGTCCTTTTCTGTAAAATGTATTGCCTGCTGACAAGTTGTGAATGAAGATGGTTTTCCGTATTTTGGTGTGAGGCTCGTGATTTCTTGGCGGACGACTTTGACCACAAGGTGTGGATAAACCGGACATTGCAGTCGATTGGAAATGATTCAAGCTCGGAGGCTGCAATATCGTCAATTCTTCTCACTGTTCAGAGAATGCTAGAGGTGTGCTTTTTTACCTCCTCGCCTGTTTTTCCCTGTTTGTCGGTTGTTCTCAAGTGTCTTTTCTCTAGATGGTTGCACCTGTTAGATGAGCTTTTTTTGTCTCGTTTAGACGGCAAACCAAGAAGTGGAGAATACTTTTCACGAGGTAGCTCAGACTATTCCAAGGTGAATTCGGGTTATCTTCTATGCAGTTTTTGCCTAGCTGAAAATTAATCTAGGTCTCCTTTTTGTTTTGGCTGCCAAAATAGTGTTGGCGCTTGACTTAGTCAACTGAATTCAAGAGTTTATTCTAGACCCTTCCTTTCTTGCTTCTATTTTTTTAGCCAGAACCACCACGCTCCTTTTTATTCCATTCATTCGTGGATCTCCTTGATATTTCCAGTTATTCCCTTCTCATACGATGCGATTACTCACATAGTTCGTTCTTTTTCATCTCTCTACGCAAATTCCTTGGTTTCGTTCATCTTTTTTGAGCAATAACCTTATCCCTTTGTTCCCTACAAGCCAGATCCCTGTAGTGTGCTTCAAGCTTCTGCACCATTCTCAATGTGTCACTTTAATCCCTCTTCCGCACAGCTACTTCCAGGTCACCGTCTGCCCAATCCATTACCGATACCATCACTCTAGTCTGTCTTCTGCATGGCATATAGCTTGCTAGCCGTCATTTATTATATTATGGCTGATTTTAAGTTGGCCACCAAAAGGCCATTTAACCATTTTCCAGCGATCCAAATCAAACTGTCATGAGTAGTTAGGAAGGCAGTCCTCCCAATGACTTTGAGCATTTCATTTCTAATGCCCTCTAATGCAACTCAACAGGATCCTTCGGGACATAGAATCTGTCAATCAGCAGGCCATTCTTCTCAAGGAACATATGGACAGCGTGGAGAAGGACTTTCGAAAGGTGTGTTGAGTTCATTAACCACCGAAAACCACCTACTGAAACGCATTAAGTAGCGTTTTCCACATCCAGATGCATATTGATGATAGCGACGTAATTCGTGAGCTGGAGCGGCTCGATTGCCAGCGTCAACGAGCCAAAAAAGCAGCTGATGCATTGCGTGAGGCTAATAGATGGTCAATGTTGGTGAATTCAAGACAGGCTCTGATGGAAGGTGACGCAAATGTCGATCAACTGTACCAACTCATTCTCGATATGGATCAGAGCTTGGTCTGTTGGAAAAGTTGCAAAATGATTTTTTTTACCAAACTTTGGAAAATTAGAAGGTCTTTTCTCCTCTCTTTGTAGGTATACCTGGAGCAGATGCCGGACTACGCTGATCGAATGGCCCTTCTGAACGCTACCAAAGATCGATTGGAGGCCTTGATTGCTCCGCAGTTCATGGAACTTCTGGATGCTATCACGCAATCGCCTGACCCGCAATTACCTGAACAGCTGCAGCACATAATAGCGATTTTTAGTGGGCTAAATAGGTCTTCTGTCTCAGTACGGTATTATGCAACTTGGCTGGCGGTACGCTTTTACTCGCTTCATGAACTTATCCTCTCTTGTTCTGTTTAAAAGACTTCCTTCCATCTAGAACCACATGAAGGAAAGTTGGGAGCAGTCAAGTTTCATTACAATAGACGAAAGTCCATTCGTGGATCAAAGCGTTGGTCGTGTTCATCGCAACTTTTGTGATACCATAGCATTCGTCTCTAAACAGGTTCGTAGAGGAATTTGTTTTGCTTGGGTCTTTGCAAGTAGATGCTTTATTTTGGTTTGTCGTTATAGCTAGAGCTTCAATTATTCGGGGAGGAATCCCAGGTACCACTACTACGAGCTTTGACCAGCGCTTTGGAAACCACATCTGCACAGACTGCCAAATCTCTATTTGAGGAGTACGATCCTTCGGCAAGCCGTCTTCAACGGTGTTCCGAAATATTGAAGGTATCTCCCTAGACATTTGGGCTTGTATCCTGCCATTAATCAAATTACTTTTCTTTCCGAAAGCCGTTTTTTCGCCCCTGTTCACGCTTGGTTCACATAGCTTCTTTTCTTTACTACTTTAGGTTTCTGAAAGTTTTGCAGATCAGCTTTGTCGGCTTCTAAGGCCCCATGGTTAGTGACTCTTTAAAGTGTGAAAGTTAACTTTTCTTTATTCGGGTGCTTTTGCCTTCTGTCGTTCTCACAAATTTTTTAGGCAATACCAAACTGGAGCTTTGTTTTGACGTTGTTCGAAAATTGTGCTTACCTTTTTCGTCCATCAGTGAACTCTTCAAACGCTACGCGTGCGAGCGTTTGCGGGAAATGTGTCACATAATCAAACCTGAGGTAACTCTCTTTTTACGTCTCCTATCCCCTTTGGAAATCACAAATCTGTCTACATTAAAATTGACCAGTTGCCTGTAATTAGCCTAAGTGGAATAGGGTCAGATTTTTCGACCAAATGTCCTCCACTAAACTCAATTTTCACTTTCAGGTAAATCTCTTTCGCTGCAAATGGAGGTGACCTATCCCACACGGGAACGGCATCGCTTGCTTACCCTCAGCCGGGTTTCCTCTGCTAGCTTATACGGTTGACTTTTTCCTGATTTCAGTACACGGACGAGTCACTCATCCTTGATGACTTTCACAGGACCTCTGATCGTCTCTCTGATTGTCTCACTGACCTATTGACGTGTGCTGTTTCGCTGACACAAGGAATCGCTCTCGCCAGTCTGCTAGACGCAGTTCATGTACAGTTGTTTGGACCATTAATTTTGGACGATTTTTCTCGCCTCTTCCTTTGCCTGCTTATAAGTATTGTTCCTTTCTCAACCAATATGAATGAAAGTGAATAGGACACGTTCCCATTAACGTCTTTACATCGTCCGATTTGTTAGAATTTCTGTGAAATCTTTTCTACTTATATAACTTCAGTAACATTTTAGGAGGCCACTAAACTGCTGCTGGAGCAATGGGAGAGTGCGCTAGAATCCTTTGCAAACCACCTCATAGAACAGGACAAGACAATGCATTATAAGCAGGCGTGCGGAATGAAAGTCGTACTCCTTCTCGTGTCTGCTACTGGTATTTGATTAACGCATCTTTTTTTCAATGATACTGTCCTGGTGGGGCTGATTGAGAGACAACTTCTGATTGAATAGCAAAAGTACTCCCTAATTATATACTGATAGTCTCTTTTTTCTGGAGCACAATCCAGGGCAAAGGGCATCATAGGTTTAGTAGGACTTCACACATTGGGTTGATATTATTGCTTCTCATCCTTGCTTTTTCCATTCTGAATTAGGAACATTGTCAATGAAAATTGAGGACTTTGTGAAGGAATTTGACGGTCATCTGAAGAAGGTTTTTCTCCCCAAGGAAAGGTGGGTGATTCCGTTGGGGCGTTGGGGTTTAATTGCGTAAATCATTCCAGTAAATTTGTAAATTCTGGAGATTAAAGAGGATTGTTAAAAAAATCCGTGTGTAAATTATTATTTTCTTTTATTCCACTGGACCCTGAATTTTCCATTTCAGGAGGAATGGTTAGTAGGTTAATAAGGATAAAATTGATCCTCACCTCAGTTTTTAAGACATCCAACATTTCATTTGCCATTTACTGCAAGCGCTGCTTTTTTTACTCATCACTTTCAGCAAAACTGTCGAATGTACCAACTCCGTGTGCCCATTCCACTCCCTTCTCTTGCCTCTAATTGGTGAATCCCAGCCCTGTGCTGATTGGTGCTTCCTTCTGCCTTTTGCGCCGCAATCCAATTTGCTCAAGTCTCCCATGGCTGATTCCTCCAATCCCATCACACCAAGTAGTGTTCTTCTCAGTCGATTGGCCGATTTCTGCAGGACGTCGATCGCCATTGCAGAACGCGTTGCCATGACACCTGTTAATGAGATTTTGGCGGTAGTGCCAAAAATGACGCTTTGGTCGTCGCATCCTGCTAGCGATGAGGTGAAGCTACCCGATGCGGCCTATTTGCCACAGGAGTACATAACACAGGTGAACCGTTTCTACTTAAATAACAAAAAGTAAAAACTGCTGCTATTTTTTCAACTGTATTGAAGGTACTTTAGCTCTTTGCTTTACGTGAACGTTTTTTTCACTAGTCACTTTTCAAATCACTTGCTCTATCTGAAGCTTCAAATAAGCGGCTGCCCATAATCCTGTGCATGTGCTACTAGTTTCAAGCTTTAGCAGCCTTTGAACCGACAGCTTGGCGCACTGTCATCCTTCTTAAAGGGACGTTTATTCAAATATTTGCATAGCCAATACCTGGGAGTACTAATAACATGAAAAGAGGCGTCCATTGTTTGAAAACGGAGCCGTGTGATAAAAACAACAGTGTTTGAAATTGGAGCTCTGCGCCCGTGGGCACTATCTATAGCTATTTCTACTCTACTCAAGGAAATTCATTGTAGCTCCAAATGTAAGCACACTAATGTATGCAAGTAAGCCTTTCATTCCCATATTTAAGTCTAATGCCGTGGTTTCAAAATACACTGGTCTTTTTAGCTCGGACAGTACATTTTTAACATCCCTGAGCACCTCCTTCCATTTATGGACACAAACGAGGACGTTAATTTAACCAGCTTAGAACGAGGTACCGCACTAGTTCACTGCCTCCGGTTCGCGGATTCTCGCACATCTCAAGCCCACGCCAACACTCTAACTGCTGGCAATCGGTCTCGTTTGAACTCTAGTGCTGAGACAATTTCGTCGCCCGCCGTCATAACTGCTTGGCTTGATTGGCTGCTAAGCGGAAAGGTGGCAAATGCATTTGTAAATGTTATTTTGAAAATTCCCTCACCAGCACCAGGGACAAGTAGCGACAGCAAACCGTTGCCAGGGCTAACTGCGCATGGTGCGAAGCAGTTACTGACGGATCTGGGTTAGTATCACTTAACTACTAATTCTGGCAGCGATTTAAAGGCTAACGAAAAGGCGGAATTATATTGTTTTTAGACTACTTCTTGGGTCTACTGGAAGAATTGGGACTACCGCGGCCGACGGATTTGACATCTCTGCGTGATCTCATAAACGCGTCACCGGAGGAATTTAAGAAGATTTCGGCGGATAAGTTGCCGCGGCTGGTGGGAGGCGTGATTAATCTGCGAATGCTGTGATCTTTCTCAACATCGACTTTATTGGGTGCATAAATTGTTTTTCTCGACAAAGTTGTTCCCATATACCCTCGGCTGAGCTGGTTTTGTAGCAATTTTGCGCAATGTGATGGTTTTTGAAGGGTGTCGCTGGTGGTATGGTAAACATGAAGGTGTTCGGTTCTCCTCAAAATGGACAGGCTCATGGAAATGTGGAGGAAAAGACACATTTTAGGGCCCTGACGACGCGCGTACAGAACAAATCTTGTTAATTGTTTAGGTCAAAATTCCAGGGTATTAAGGTGACGAAGATTACTTCTCCACTTTGTAAATACCAAAGCACAATTTTTTAAAAAGACTACAAAAACACAGGGGACGTGTGTAAGGTTTTGTTTGACTGGCGGCTCCAGTCAGGGTCACTTACGCGACCATATAGCTGGGATGGCCTCTGGTCTCTACATTATGCGTATTTTCGTCTTCAAGGATGCCAGAAACAACACATTGATGGAGAACACGACTCCATTGGAATTCTGCCCCCACAAATACCGCATTTGGTAAAAGTGGTAAATATGCCATGGATGGGAGAATCGCTTACATTCCCTAATAAAAGGACCAAAAATGTAGCCTGCTCTAGTACTTGCAAAGAAACTTTTACCAACCGAAGATTCACTAGCCGTCAACAAGTGTAAAAAAGTATAGTTTTGTAATATTCTTAATAGTCATACGTAGAATGATGACAGTAAGAGTACGCTAAGAACCATCATCTAAAAAATGTGTTAATGTTCGCAAACTCCCCAGAAAACGTGCATTGTGAATTGTGTTCCAACTTATGAGTGCAAACACAAGACAAAATTGTCAGAATTTTCGTCTATGAAATCCAGTAATCAAATAATATTGAACTTTACATCAAGCATATTTTTTGGGCTTGATAACATTTCGGTAAAAATATCCCCTGAGTAAAAGAGAGTTTTCTATGACTGACGCAAACAGCTCCCTAAGCTTGGCTTTAGCATTGATCATGTTATGATAGCTAGCACGGAGACTTTGATTAGGGGCGCTAATAATCATGTGTAAATAAGTAAACTATGCATATTTTCACCTGAGTCGCCAAATTGACTTACTTATTTTTCAATCCCTGCAAAATAACAAAAACTTCAGCCACTTCGCTGTTGCTAAAAGATGTTTCTTGCTTAAATACTGGGTAAATTCTAACTCGTATTACCTCAAAATTAGTAATAAACTATTTTTAAACATTTGTATATTTCTATCACTCATGCATATATTTATTATTGTAAAATAGCTACCAAAACATTAGAATGTATTAAAAAATGCTAAAGAATTTGTTTTCTATTGTTGATTATTGCATGTGTTGTTTACTTTTCTTTAAATTAGGTAACCATTATTTATAAGTAGTAAGGCGGTTACACAAATCTTTCTATCTTGAGATGTAATTTAGTCACTTTGTTCGATGCAGATTTTATATTGCGCTTTAATTACCATCCTATTTGGCCGTTTATGTAAGTATCTTGTCTGCTTCACACTACTTTAGGTCTTTGCATGGAATGTTACGTTTGTCGTAACCAGGAAGGCAATAAGGACAAATGTGTTAAAACTTCAATGCAATGCCTTCAAGACGAAGATACTTGCCTAACTAACATATCTTATACTGGTAATTATTTGCAATCATATATATAGTTATTCTGCTTGCACAGTTTGACTTAATGTGATGAACGATCTGAGAATTTACCAATTGCTCCTAGTCCAACTTGCAAACATATTGCAATTCATTTGTTGCGATTTCATTTTCGTTAATGAAGCAAACTTGCACAAAATATAGCAAACTACTTTTATTGATGAGATAATTACCCACGCATGCTAAAGTTTTAGGCGGCCCTTTTCGTTATTTTACACTGTCACTTTGTCTGCCATTTATGTGCAATTGCCTTCTTTTCTAGTTTTACTTTCTTGCACATGCGGCTAGTTTATTCACCACACCTGCGAAATGTTCGGATTCCACTTACTTTTATCAAAGCCCCAAGCCCTTATCTCTTTAATGTATACAAAATTAACTCTCGGCATACAAAATATGCACCATAAATTTTGTTGGTGGAAGACCAAAATTCTCTCACAATGCTTTTAATTTGCTCGTTTTCTCGCATTAAAATTAAACTTCCATGCGAAACACCAAACACGTGTGCTAGAACTAAATGAAACCAATTTAGTGAGGCTGTGAGACACCATCGAAATTGTTCAGCCAAGTTTTATGGCTAATGAGTGTCAAATCGGGGTCAAGTTTTATTAAAAATTATCCAACACATTAGGAATTATATAGTTTAGCTTTGTCAACTCGATCGCCTCTAAATCTCTCATTAGTACCGCCCTACTGGGAGCCCTTTGGGGACCGGAAGCACTTCCTGTGGAAATCCTGCACAACCGCAGCAGCCTGCGAGGCCGAAAAGAAGCGGGCGGGTCGCGAATGCATGCGTGAGTGGTACATGGACTGGCGTTGCGTCGAGTGCTGTCAGGGCGAACTGTGTAACTACTACGCCACTGTGAGTAGTCTGCTCATAAGCGCCGGAGAGAAGAGCGAAGTACACTTTTTTTCCATTCTTTGAACGTCACTTATTTGCTAAAAATTTTTAAACCATCCTTTTTGTGTTCTAATGCATGAATTTGTCAAACTGACAAATTTGCCACATTTGTACATTTCTATCGAAAAATATCTGACAATAATGCATGCTTGTAGGTAGTGTTTACTCCTTTATGAAGTACGCAAACATTTCTTTGTTTGTTTTTTTTAGTTGGAATCATCAGTGTTGGTGCCCAATTTTCTGACTTCAGCAATCACTCCCCTGCTTGTGCTGCACCTTACAAGTGCAAAAAATTTTGCCTGAATTATTAAGCCCTTGTGATACACTTTCTTTATGAAAATGCGTGTAGAAACATAAAATTTTTAAGGGATAAGAATCTAAGGTGAAAGTCATTAATGAAGACAGATTATGGACTGAAGGTGCACAATATGCACCAAGTTAGAGAAAACGCTTTTCTTGGGTAAACTATGCAAGTAGCATTGAGTTGATAATATCCTTAAGGTAGAGTCAGAGTTCAAGAAAATTTGATGATTTGACATGTTGTCAAGTGGCCTATTTATCGGAAAAAAAACCTTTCAAACCACTTTTATGCTCACATAGTCCAAGCTGCTTCTAAAGGAAATGCACCTATAGTGAGAGGGTCATCAACAGTACTTCCCAGAAGGTCAACATCTAAAGGCATCCGGAGGTTCTTGCAAAAGGAAGCTGCTGTGGAGCTAAATCCACGGTAATCTACAGTTCAAGGGATGCTACTGACAAAATCACCACTTGATTTGCGCATCACCTCATAATCTATCACTCAAGCTTAAAAAAAATTACAGGAAAGGCAAAATAGCCACCAAATTGCCTACCAATGAGCAATATTGTATTTTCACAAATTAGTACCCTATCCAAGGTGGCTTAGATAACTAAATGATAATTTTATCGGTATAAAGTTAAAATAAACGGCACCACATCAAATTGTGCAAATTAGTGACCCTAAGCACCAGTGACCTCGAAGACACCAATGTAGGTGTTAAAAAAGGATGAACGTCACAGACACCATGTTTCACGGCATTAGATAACGACCCACTTACTTGCAAAACCAAATGGACCAAAGGTAATTATTTGGTTCTGAAAATGTAACAGAGACACCGGGATTCATAAAACCACTTCGTATTCACAATCATGTTAAAAATCAAAGAGCTCGAAATGACCGGTAGGCGAAAACATTGACCAATTAACAGGCCCAGGTCTCATGCGCTGGTGAGGTTTAAAAACGCCGAAAACAAATGGCACAAATGAGGGAAAGAGACAGGACAAGGTTAACCAAATGGCTTTACCACTCTGACCTTGAAGGCGTCCAATAGACATAAAGGCATGGTAATCAACTATAACACTCTCAATTCACAGCTTCCAAAAAGCATAGTTTAAATTATACAAGGCACAAGAGTAACTGATACCACAAACATTCGTTAGTAACCCACAGTTGGAATAATCCTATTTCGACTAGAAATAGCAGCACTGGAGGGTGAATTGAAGAGGGAACGAAGGAGGTAGACTTGACCCACAGCGACAATGAGAATGATGGCAACGTGGATACAGGAGCCCCAGGTGACACGTTCATTCAGTGCTTCTACGAAACTGCGCGAGGTGGCCTCCTGTAGACGCACTCTTGTCTGTGCCGCTGCGGCATTTCTTAGGTTCTCATGGATGGCGTACACTGTGCTATCCACCTGTACCAAACAACAACGGATACACACATTAATGATTACGAGGGAGCACTGAATGAATTGATAATCAGGGCCTACTGAGCGGACAAATAGTTTGAAGATGGGAAGAACAAAAATGTATGGACAGATAAATAAGGAAAAGACAATGTGTACGTGAATTGATCAAGGGGAGAGGAAGCATTCGATAGTAAGGAAACGAAGACGTAAACTGGAGGTAGAGGAGCCACATAACTTCCTGGTCATTACCTAGCATTGTTCTTTTCACTGTAATTCTGACGAAAAAGGATGGCAATAGAAACTCCCTTCTACTATGCTGCTGAAAAACTGTGCGAGAAGTCAAAGATTTCAAGTCAATTTTCAGTTATTAGTGCTTTAAAAGAGGAATATCAATGGATTTGTTGGAGCGGAATGCAGCTAAAACTTAGCACCCGAGAAATTCCTCAACAAACAGAATAATGAACCATTGAATTAGGCAGACAATTGTGATGCTACAAGGTAAGCGAATTGATGCACAAAACAAACGTGTTTGCAGAGATAAATAAGAAAATTAAAAGTGCAATCGGACTAATAATTTGACAGTATCTGGATCAAGCGATCAATGTGCACACAAGGGGGTTGAGGAACTGACTGAATATACACGATTTCACTCCTCGTTAATCATACACTTGCCGCTAAAAATACTGTGCAATTACTTTGTGAATGCTTGCACGGTGCTCTTCAGTCTTATCACAGTGTGATTACAAAGGATGCGCGGCACAACAGACGATGCTTCGACATTATGGTTTGAAGACTGGAAGAGCTAAATGAGATAAGAGGGAGATAGAGGGACAGATAGAGGGAAAAGGAAATCTATGCTAGGAAAAATGACAGTTAGATCCATGCATAGGCAAAAAACTTGCCAGTGGAAAAGCAGAGAGACGAACACGTAAGTAAGGAGAGAGTTCACGAAAGCATTAGGCAGCAAAAAGGGCGAATTTAGTATGGAAGGAAGGCGGGTCGACTATTGCTTTAAAGACAGCGAAGATGAATAAATAATAAGCAGATTTGTTGATGGAAAGTTGGACAGATAGATTAGAATATTAAAAATCACATAAAACACCATAGATGAAAAGCATGGACAAATGTGAGATTGAAGTATGCCACAATTAGATATTTTCAAAGACTAAATCAGCTATGATAATGGAATAGCTTCACAAGATTTATCTACCCACATCACATTCCCACTGACGCGCGTAGATTAGAGAACGGAAGAAATTAGGGAGGAAAGGAGTGAAGAAGACCTCACCATAGTTAGTGGTGCACCTCCAATTGTATCCGAATTCGCTGATTCCAAATCCCAATTCATGTAGACTATCTTGTGGGTAACCGATGAAAACTCGTTGCTAAAGCAGAGCTGAAATTGATAATAGTACATGTGGAAAAGGACAACGAAACAAGGAATGTTGAACAAACACTATGATAGTTTAACAACGCACCTCGTATTCGCCCTCTATTCCGGCAGTGTAATCGAAGAAATCGTATTGCTCGCGTTGGAGAACTTTGACAGGGTTGTTTGAGGGGTCTCGAAGAGTTACATCGATATCGAAGTTTCCACCGGACGTGACCTGAACAACAAAACCGTGATGATTATTTCCAGCAATTCGCAGCTTAAAATCAAGCGGTTGAAGTTCCACAAAAACGACGCAGATGAATATACGGTCAGAACATTAATTCAGAGCTTCAGAAACAAAAAATTGGTAAAACATAACAAATACGCAGTTACCTGAAATTCAATCGTGGTGCGTTCATTCTTCTTAAGATCAGCGTAAAAACAACGTGTTTCGCCATCTGGAAGCTCAAACGTAAACGACGATGACTCGATATAGTTGAAGAGAAGTATCGATGCTATGAAAAAAAGCACACACCGCATCACGACAGCACACGCAATCCCAAAGCCTTAAGCAGAAATCCAATTGGTCAGTGAAACGCATTAGTAACGGGAGCCACAGATCTAAGAAGTGAAAAAATTTTGGCGCATATTTTTACACCTTTTTTATCTGCAATGGAATGTCTTGCTGCGCAGAAAACACGTAGCAATCTTTGAGAAACAAATATATTCGCAGCTCTAAAGTTGACTTTGGAAGTTCACTATTGGCTTTAAATTAGGGGAAAGCGATTAAAAATTGTAATCGAAGTTTCATTTTGCATTTCTGTTGTATCGGTCTACTAATTGAATGCCATATTTGTCTTGATAAATTTATTCTTATTTGCCTATTGTGTAATAACCCTCAGCAAAGTATCTTTTGGTTTGCAGCATTTTCTATGCATCACTTACAAGTGCTCATTATTATTCTAACAATATTCCTTAAGATTTAATATTTTACAAATGTCACATGGGAATTTTCGGTGAAACGCCATGGTGCAACGACATCGTAATAATATTTTTGACCGTCAGTTTCGATTGCAATCTCATGAGTGAGCACATTTTACTGGCCAAAAAGGCTAAAATTATACGTATGCTAGTAGCCCTTAGTCTATTTTTTATTGCCAATCTTACATATTTTTTTCTAGTGTTATGCCTTTTCTTGCCTTAAGTGAAGTCTGGGGACCTTGTAATAAAGTAGTCAAATTCAGGGCTATTGTTTTTGTGCTCGACGCAATTTAAAGCGCAAGTACTGCTTTACAAAGAACAGCAGTTGTTTACACCCTTTTTAAAAATAAATATTTTAACTAATTTACGCATAATAGCTACACTTCTTTTATCTGTAGAGAAATTGTTACGTTGGGTCTCTGTTAAATCGAATTAGGCAATATTTGAAGGTTTTAAGATAAAAGAGCTCCAGCTGATATGCTGCACAAGGCTAGTAAATAAGCGCCTCATGAGCGATTTTAGATATAAAATTTCCGTACCCTTCATACAAGTATATATTACCAGTGAGCAGCAGAAAAAAACTTTTTAATCTTCTAGTGCTGAATTAGCGACCAACTTGCATTGCAAACATCTATTTGCAATAACAAAAATATTAAATACCGCAGTTGGATTTTTTACACTTTAATAGCCTTCAATTGGACAAATTTCACAGTGTTTGCTCGAATCAATCACTTGAGTAAACCAAATTTAGGTCGTGGGTGATGATTTGAGAGGTTTGAGGCGCCAGCTCTGATTTTATCCCCAATGACAACATTAGTGGAAGCACTTCAACAGAAGTTTAAGGCTCTGGTTTCGGACGAAATCGCACCAGAATGCAAACTGAAAATATCTTTACGCACAGGTACTTCTGCAGTCGTTCACATGTGTCGTTACATTTTCGAGATGATAATAAAATTTACCGAATTAATTTGAACTGAAACCTCACAGGTGGAGCTCCTCCAATTTGCACGCGCCAAATTGCATTGGACCATCAGGGTATCACCAGCATAGGTGATCCTAAGGAAATTTTTTACATTTTTGAGAGCGTTCACGAATTAGACATATCGACGAATCGGATTCATTTCTGGTCGGATGCAAGTCTTTTCGATTATTTCTATCAGTTCTCTCTAGGTCTTTGCTCTTCTGGAGTGCTCTCCTAACCTTCAGTCACTTAATCTAAGCTACAACCCCTTACGACACTCCGCACTCTTCTGCGAAGAGGAGGAATTTAATGATATAATAGTCCAAAAAGCCGGAGCCTCCGCTGCCTCTTTGCCATCTCCATTCAAAATTGATGATCACTCTCAAATTGGTGATTCCAATTACGCCTGTATAAATTTGCTGAATGAATCGGTAGGCCGTTTTTGTCTTTGTCGCTTTTAGTGTTCGCATTTTTGTCATTTTTGAGCTTCCACAATTATTTTATTGTAGATGCCTATTAAACAGATCTCTACAGCCCCAGACTTATCCGTATCTTGCCTCTCATACCGTTTGAATACCCTCCTACTCAATTCAACACGAGTTCCATGGAAGAGAGTCCTTATTTTGTTGAGTTATCTTCCTAAGTACGTCTTTTATTATTTTTGCTTTTTAATTTACATCTATGTCCTTGTTTTTTGGCTTCTAGATTTGCCTATCAATTAGTTAAGTTTGCATCTACACCGCTTGTGAAAAATGTTCTTTTCTTTCATCTTTATAAGTTTGTCTGCAGTGCAATCTTTTTCAGTTTATTCGTGGATAGCTTTAAACTCATATGGATGTGTTTTTTGCCTTTTATTGGAAGGAGCTTCTCGGATGAAAACCAATAGTGTCATAGCTACCTCCATTTTTGTTAGAAGGTTGATTTCTCGATTTACTGACTCTTTTCCCTTTTCCTCCCCTCTATACTTTTTTTTTCACCAGTTTCCTTCAGACAGCATGAAGCTTGCTGTTCCCTCTTATTCACCTGACGTTTATGGGTGGACAATAAATTCTCCATACGCACCCTTGCTTACTCGTCACTGAAGTTTAGCCTTGTGTGTTGATGTGTGCCCTCTCCTATTGAGATACAACCTTGACAAACAGTTCTACAAGTTATCTTTGAGCATAAAGGAAGCCCTATTGTTGTATTAATGATAGACTGAGTAGCTGTGTTTAATGAGCCCGCACTGATAAGTACGCCATTGCAACAAATACCATTTCATGGACGTTTTTGAAGGATCAAGGTTCTCATTTTAGTTCTCCTTTCAAATTTATCTTCATTCCAGTGCCGCTGGATGCACCACTTTTTCGTAAAATGCACATATTCCATGCGGAGGAGGATTTCCTTTTTTTCTTTCCCTTGTTAAGTTCCTTTATGCAGAACCGAAGTTAGCATTGGCCACCGAAAGGTGGCATGGCCTAGCTATCGCTTCTATTGTGAAGTCTCACATAAGTTGAGCTGCAGTCATCATCGATGTATCATTCCGTGTCCTTTCTGAAGAATATGTGAGCCTGAAATCCCTGGAAGGGACGGTAAATTGTAAGCGCCGTTGACGTTATCCTCTAATGCTTATTTTTTTACCTGCCGTCTTCTCTTTCTCCAGTCTCCTCCCTTTTCAGTTCTGGAGTAAATTTTGTACCGGTGATGACCTTGAACTCTATTTTTATTGTTGTTGTTGTTACTTTCTGCTTTTCCTCTTAGTCACTCGTTTTGTACTTTTTCCGTGTGCGTTTCTTTTCGGGGTGGAAAGGAATACCCCTTAAGGACAAGGCCCGTTTGATACTGCATTTGGTGTCAGAAAACGGGCGCGTTTTAAGGTAGTGCATGCCACTTCCTGATGGAAGATCCTTTCCCGAATCCTCCCCAAGTTAATCTGGTTTACACAGTTGGTATTAAATATTGCTTACAATATTCTAGTGTTGTTTGGATGTCGCTGAACTCCGTATAAGTAGCATTAGCCTTCCATCCTTTAATTGCAACGTTAATCCTTAGTATTGGATAGGAGAGGAGTCGGGTGTATCTCTCAATTCACCCAGCAAAGTTTATTGCCCTTGAGGCACAGAAATTGCGATACATTGTTAGCATGGATTGGCAACATGTCTATTGTGCGGGATTTGAAATGAGAGCCATTCAGTCCAGACAATTGGTCTCGAATGAATGGTGTTCTGTGGAGTGCCTATCCGGTTCTAACAGTTCTTTACGTGACTTTTTAGCTAAATTCATACCCTGCACCCTCTCTTCATCCTTTCCTCTGACTCCTTGTTGTTTTAATGCTACTCAACCGTTTATGTAGTCTGTACTTCGCTCCACGCCATAACGACGAGTACTACATTTTTGCGTTTAATTCTCCTTTGAATTCATTCCCGTCTGGCGTCTATTTGTTGCTGGATTAGATGGTGGAGTACTTGTAAACTTTTGATGTAACTTGAACAGTTTTATATTCAGTCACCTCCCGAAGAGGTCCTCCTTCTGTCACGGCGAACTCGGAGTTGACATCGCTTATGCTAAGGTATATTCGTTCACCCCTGTCACCACCTTTTTCCCCAAGCTACAACAAAAGGGAGACTTCCTGAAGTCGAGTGGAGACTAAGCAGAATTACTGAGAGATGTTTACATCGCCCTTTGCTACCAACAACCAAGTACGCAATGGTGCTTAGGCAGCATGACCTCTTCTTTGGGTATTTTCTTCCATCTGGCAGTTTATTATCCGGCCCATTGCTCTTGTCTACTACTATTTCATTAAGTAACATCCCCGGTTTGTCAAATAGGCATTATTGCTAGTGCAAAGGTAGTTTTGAGCTCTGACCTTCATGCTGTCCTACTTTTACTCAGATAAGTAGTATTATTGATCGAGTATCTAGAAAGCTGCCTAGCCTATCATTCACTTTTTACCTCCTTGCAAAGCCTGACAACCTTGCATGTAGCTCTCAATGACTACTCCTACTGCTGCGCTAGTGACACTCAACCCAAGTTCCCCGCCCGTTTTCCTCAATTGATGCATCTATACTTCTCCGAAAACCGTCTCAACACCTGGTCCGACATCTGCTGTCTTGGTGGACACTTTCCGCAACTTCAGCACCTCGTGCTTCTTCGAAATCCCTTGCAGGTAGTTCCACCAATGTCAGCGGAGGAGGTGACGCCCTTTTCTAGTTTGGAGGACTTGAATCTCATGGAGACCAATCTTGGTACGTGGGAGAGTGTGGATGCACTGACCCAGTGGTTCCCGGCGCTAAAGTCTTTGCGGTTAGGGAAGGATATACCCCTACTCAAGGTGGGTGCTTCTTTGCACTTTGTACTTCCATCCGTTCTAACTATCACTCATTTCTCCCTTGGTCACCTCGTATCTACCTGTTCATTCTTCCATCATCTCCGATCCAGCATTTCGATCAGTCATTTCGTAATTTACTCCGAACTAAATCTTCCACAAATAAATACCGGCACGATTTTAGCTATCTAGACTCTGAGGTCTGTCTAAACGGGAACCATTTCAATCCCTAAGCCCCTCTATGTCTACCTTACTTTGATTTCCCCGCCGTCTGGTCTACTACGCGCGTGATCGTCTGATTTCGAGGAGTTATAATAGTCGCTTGGGCCCTGATATATGGTGAGTGCAATGGATGGGACAGTACTTCTCCCCTTTTCCCTCATTCCTTCTTTCTAGAAGAGCAATTACCTTTGGTAGACTCTGCGATATGCGGTCTTGCTTCCGATGTGAGAACACAGATGGGACTTGCGTCCTTCTTACAGACTGGAGACACGGTTTTCTGAAAGCAACTTCGTTTTATTGCCCAGCTAGCATAAATTTACATTGTCAGACCACGTTTCATGAATCTCTGTTGGAAATAACTGAAAATATCTCGGTTCTGCTTCGTTCTTCTGTCTGATTGGTTCAAAATCAACCAATAGAACAAGTGGCCGAAAATAAATTCACCAATCATTAGGTGGACTTCTAAAACACTTTAATTTGCTCTGTTTTTCGTTTTGCCCTTTAAGAGATGAAGCTGCATTTAACAAACTACTCGCAATTCCGCTGGTGCGCCTAGTTTAACATGCCAATTCGCTTCCATCTACATAGCTTTAAATTAGCAGGTAGCAGTTGTTGGACTTTGATTTTCAATGTACAAATTAACTCTAAATATCTTTCAAACTGCTGTTTTAAGGAGAAAATGTTTTATTAAATGTCGTTCCAATCATCTATAAATCCATCGCTATTCACAGTCACAAAGTTGGACAGCTCTTAATAACTTAATGTTACCATCCATTTGCTGTAGTAAGGCATCCCTTTTTTTAACTTTTTCAAGAGTTGTGATGCGCAGAGCTTTCGCTACGACGTAATCGCTCGAATCCCTACACTCGCCTCCTACAACGTCACACCAATCACCGAAGACGAAAGGGAGCGTGCGGAGCGTGATTTCGTCCGCCGGTTTGGCCAACTGGACGCGGCACAGCGACCGAAAAGGTCAGTCTTGTGTGTGATTGCCCCACAGATTGCGTACTTGATTTCTTAGTTGGATTGAGCTTGGTTATTGAATTGGATTAGAGAACTACTGAACGGGAGGTTGGGTGGAATGGCCGGCTATTGGAGAGAAGGATGGTTAACGGAGTGAATGGTTGTACTGATGAATGAGAAAATTGACAGATTGGTGGGGGAGTGCCCCTCTCCATAACGTTATTTCGACCACTAATGTCGCAGAGGTGCGATTGGAAGTACTTTCACTGCGGCTGCTTCATTTGCTTGGGAATTGTGTATAGTTGGATATATTGGTGAGTAGTTTGACAAGAAGGGGTAGTTTGAGTGTTGAATGTTTTGTTCAAGGGGAGAAGTGAACTCAAAGTACCTAGATAGACGAATGAGCTGGGTGCATGCTGAACCAAATGGCTGGTTAATTAGCTCAGTGTGTGTTTTGTTGGGTAAAGGAGTGACGGAAAATCTGTTTGATCACACCGACGAATTGGTTGCTTGATTGAGTTGCCTATTGAATGTTTGGGTAGATGAATGGATAAAGGTTGGAAAGATGAATATTTTGTCAATTAGTAAGGAGTTTTGGACTATTTTATGGATTACTTGAATCGCAATTTGTGTGTGCTTCGCTTCACTGCGATTTTTCGACTCATGAAACTCCTTTTAGATTCTGGGAGTTGGAGAGTCTTCACGGCTACGTGGCTCCCTTTGTTTCCGTAAACTTATCGCCCAAAAAGAAGGTCCGGTTGCGCATTCGACTCGATGACCAGGAAGTATGTTTTGAGCTCCTTCATTTCTTTTCTTTGCATTTCTTTGTATGTCAAACTATTGCATCACTCAGTATCTACCCCATCTAGTCACAGTTATCCAATATATTCCCTCAAACTTTTATTGTTTTTCCACTCCAAATCTCTTAAATCACTCATGGAGCATGCATCCATCCATCTTTCCATCCAGAAGTGGCACTCCTGTTGCCTGCGTCAGTCGATTGCGCACCTTCGTCACGAGGTATGCGGTCTCTTCGGCCTCTCGGCGCAGGAGGCGAGAACCACCCGACTAGTCTACATCGATGCCGGGATCGTGGCGGCCCAGGGGCCTGAGGAAATGCGACATCTGGCGCGTCTCCTCTACACATACCACCCTAATGAGGGGGATACCATCGTAATCACCCGACGTACATGACCTGGCGTGGATTGAGATGACCTGATTTGAACTGGACGCATTTAATATGGCCTGGATGTGTGACTTTATTCGATGATTATGTCTGTGTATGAGACGGGGAATCGAATTATAATTTGGTACTTCTCATTTATACTGGTTTGCTCTTCGTTCATTTCCAGGGATGTCTCGGGGAGAAGCGCATTAATTACCTTGAACAAAGTGGGTTTTTGGACGTTAAACCTAGTGAAATAGGTGTGGTAATGATGTGCCCTTGCAAGTTCAAAGTTGGGAATTATGGGCGCTAACATTTGCAAGACATTAGTGTACAGTCTGATACCTTCTGAAACGCCTTGTTGTTGAGTGAGGTTTACCATTATCTAATTTTAATTTTGTATTCAATATACTGTTTTTAAAATAATTTAACGGTAAGTTGTGGATAAAGCATACCAAAATATACTGCTTAGTTCACATCTGTATTACAGTTTTGGCTAGCAATTTTTCTATTATGTAGAGTTTTTGAATTTTATACTTGTCCTTGGCAAATAATGATGCTGCTATTAAATCATTCGTACTTAAGTTAGTGGCTGGTTATCTTTATGTTCGCTAACTGCGCTGGTTTGCTGTCGGCCTGTTCCGGCAACCGCTCGTTTCTCAATTTTGTCCTAGTTTGAAGGTAGTCTTATCAAAACCTTGAATGTTTATGCATTACCTTCTTACTCGATCCCTTTTATACGGCGTTTATTCGTATTGATTCCTCAACGAATGCTTAGACATGTAGAAAGTCTTCCAATGTATCACATTTGGTTTTCACGGGGCTCAAGAAGTCAGTTTGATTTGACTACTATCTTAAAAATTGGCTTTAGTGTCTTTGTCAATTTTGCGGCAGTGAACCTTTCTTTGCTATTGTGGTTTTTTGTTTTACATACTAGATGCAAGTTGGAACTGCAACCTCCACGGCGAACCCCACATCGGAATATCTCAACAGCACTGGAACCTGGATCACATATCTGCTCCTCATTGCCGGTTGTCATCTCATCCTTCTCTGCATTCCGTTCCTCTCCGTAGCTTCAGTCTGGACGCTTACTTGCACTCTACACAATGTCGTAAGTCGCCCGTAGAAATTTCTCCTCAAAGTCCTGCAGATACTAGTTCATACTTTACCACTGATCACGTGTGTTTGTGTGTGTTTATTTGTTTGGGTCTGCGAAATTCGAATCAGATGCGATCGAAATCGTACACTTATGCATACCTTCGCTTTGAGATTTGGTCCTCTTTTGAATTTTTCGTGAATCCTGTTCCCTGTTTTATACCTCTCCCTGTGTTGTCCCGAATGGATAGACCCATCTAGTTGGTTTGGTTCCCTGCAAATGGACAGAGTTCTGTGCAGCTCGTTGACGCTCATGCGAGATATGGAATGAGTATTTGAATTTGTACGAGCGTTATCACTTGTATATTTGCTTGTTTTACGGGATTGTTGAAGCCCTCTACGTTGGGTCAGCATTATGCATTTCTAAGTTTTGGGGAACTCATCTGATTATTGGCTATAAACGGGAATTAGGTATCAAAAGGTAATTAAAAGAGTGGATTTTGGGCCGTTTTTCAATGTGTGCCTTTCTTGACTACTTGTAACACGTTGGCTTTCGATGGCACATATGCGCAACTTGTTCTTCACTCATTTACGCTGACTCTTTGGGCAATGGCCGTGGTTTGGATGGTTCACTTGACCTCATCCTAATAAGAACAAAAGTGTCTCATCAGTTAGCTATAACTACCACCTTTTTATATTTTTTAGCGTTCCTTTGCATAAAGTACACTTCAGCCAGCTATGCTAATCGCTGTCCCGTATAGACCTTGGTAGCTAGCATGCTGAAATGGTATTGCAACAGCTTAATAATGTTCTTTGTTTGCAGTTGGTTTGGTTGTCTTTTAAAATATTAATCTTAGAAAAGTCGGTTTTTAGTATTAGCTCAAGATGGTGATTCCGCAACGAGGTAGTTTTGTCGCAAATCAAACGGCATTGGAGTGAATTTTTCAAACTCATTTCAAGGGATCAAAGCGTCCTCTTCCTTATTACTGCTTTGTTGAAGGTAGCTTTAACCGCAATTTTCTATGAACACAATGAGTGTCTAGTAGTCATTTGGTATAATTTTGTTTTTTTGTCGTAAATAAATGCCTTCTCTGTTCGATGTGTCTCCGTCTTATTGCTTTTGTGCAGGATTTTCGCAAATTTTTGATTGGATAGTACTGCTTGTATTTGTGCTTTGTCCACGTACCGACGAAGTAATGACATTGGCAGACTAATGAGACCGTAGGGCTTTTGGGGGCTTTTTCCATCGCTAATAAATAACCCGCTTGAGTGTAGTCGATTTGATGATTATTACATTATTGGGGGGCTGTTTTTTCCGTCATGCCGGTTTTGTGTCAGATAAGTATGCTGTCCGATTTCCCACTTCCCCAACATGACAGTCCTTACCTCTGCTACGTGGAGCTTTTCCGTTTATCTCAAAATCTGCTTAAAGACAACGGTTCTACGTTGCGATTAAATTGATAACAACTTTACATGACTTCATTCGATTAGAGTTTTCTGGATTGTTCTTTCCTTCTACGGTATTAGATGGTCGAGTTGAAGGTCCCTAAATCGTCGAGACCAACCGTTTTGGGTTTTGGGTTTTTTAGATGCTCACCCTTTATAGAGCATTACAGATACCTAGTAAACTCTCGTGTTTGTGAGGCTTGCCTTAGAACTTTCCTGTTCCTGATTTTTGTCGTACGTTATGCCCTTGTAATCTTGAGTAGGGGCATTTTCAAACCCTTTGCCTAACTGTCCGTTAAAGAGATCTCGAGAATATGCTACCCCTTCTTGGGAATCATTTAATCCGCTGGCGAAAGATCGGGTGGTAGGTGACCTGAAACACACCCCCACTTACCTCTTGCTCTCGTAAATTATGCTGTCGTCGCAGTCACGATACTGGGAAGTGTTGAATATCCGGCCGTTTGGTTACTGAGATCGTTTTGTCTCAATTCCGTTAAGACCTTTCCATCACTAACCGTCATTGTGTTGCCGCGTTGCCAAGGCGGTCCCATAATCGTGTTAACGGCAGTATCTGTTGCTTAGATTCGTCTCAGTCAACTGTTTAGCTTCCCTTCCCTTTGTGTTTACCAGGAGGCAGTGAAATTGAACCCCATTTCACTCCCTGCACATCCATCATTTGGGACTTGATGGTTTGGCAATCTTTTCTTACATGCCGTAGTTTATTGGCTTTAATTGAATTCTGTGCCAAAGCACTACTTAGGATTTACTTTTCCTGCTCAAAAGAACCAAAATAGCGCTCTTTTCTCATTTGAGGTCATTGCAACGAGTGCGTTAAGCGCCCATAACGCAATTGCGGATTTGCTGGGTCATTGAGAGGGAGAATTGTTGCTTCCACAGTTATCTGAACAGCTGCACTACTGGACGTTATGTCCGTTTGTTGTTGGTTTTGTTTACTATACCAGTAGGATGAGGGTTTTTCGCGTCCATCCTGATCTAGACCAATTTTTATCCAGAAGATAATGGCAGCTTGCTTGCTTCTTGCTGAAATGAGATGCAACATGAAGCAACGAGGCATCCTTCCATCTGTCCATCCCATACCCTTCTCGTCTTTCTCTCCATCCACGAAGTCGCCCACCTCTAATCCGCCTTCATTATCCTCCCGAGCGGCACCGTTTGCAATTCCTTTTATCTTTATCTCTCTTGTTTGGCAGTTTTCTTTATGTAGAACTTTTTGATTTGACCTCGGCCACTTCTCTTCTTTTTTACATCTTTAACCAACCTGTCTTCTCCCTGCACAGTTGACCTACCTGATTCTTCACTGGGAGAAAGGCAGTCCCTACGAGACCCTGGATCAAGGTGAAGCAAGGATTCTAACTCAATGGGAACAGTTTGACGACGGAGAACAGTACTCTCCAACAAAGAAGTTTCTTCTTGTTGTTCCCATTGTCATGTAAGTCATTCGCCGACTTGCGGCACTTTGATCCCGCAATTCACCACCTATCAACATTGTATGTTAGTCACGGCTTATTTTATAGTTTGCCCTGATCCTTTTCCAGCTAAGATTCTCGCTCGTTTATTTGGGATCCGATTGATGTTGGTTGTAGATATTAGGTGAATCCCTGCCGGCTGCCGCCATTAGTTTGGATTCAAAGTTATCCGTACTTTTAGCATAAGTTCCTTTGGGGAAACTGAGGCTTTGAAAGATAAAAGACGGATCTGCAGCATAAGAACCAGCTTTACCGGAAAACGAGCTCTAGTCTACATGGTTCACTTCCGTGAAAGCTGGTTGTGTTCGCCTGGTGCATTCTCGATGCCTCCCCCTTCTGGTCGAAACATCTTAGTTATAAACAGCACAGTTACCGTTCTAAATAGGGACGATTTTTTGCGGACCTCTGGAATTGGGTTTCCCCTTGCCTCACAATCTACGTGCTTAGCATAACTAATTCTCTCTACCTACTTATTTCTGGATAATCCGCTAATAAGTAGTATGTTTCACTGATACAGATGATTAACTTGTAGGTTCCTCTTTCACCCACTCCCTTTCCCATGGCACGAGTGTTTGATAAGTAGTATGCTCCACCCGTCGATAGGGGATCCAGGCACATCGGACTCGGAGACAGCGCTGGTAGCCTTGATCACTCACTCTCTCCGTCTGCTTGATTTTCCCTAGCTTCATTCTGGCCAGTTTTTACACACAATACGATCCAATCCACTTCGTGATCAACGCGTCGACCCTCATCCTACTGAGTATCCTGCCGAAACTGCCGCAATTCTACCGCGTGCGTGTGTTCGGCATTAATCAGTGGTAAGGCGATGGCAGCTCTATACCATCAGTTGTGACGAGGGAATGGGAGTCAAGTTGTTCCCTCCTCTCCGGCCTACTCATTTTCCTCATTCTTCTCTAGCACACCCACGCATATCAAATTTTCATCTATCGTTTTTCCCTCTCCAATCACCACCCACCACTGCCATCTCCAGGACTTCAATCAGTGACATTCCCTATCTTCTATATCGCCACAACTTTGTCTGTTCCATCTTTTTGCAAGGGTTGCGAATCCCTCCTCTTCAGTTGGGGATTTCATTTGGGTGTTCTGTTTTGATTTAGCATTACCCATGCCTTGAATATTGTTACTTAAATAAATGGAATAGAGAAATCGATTGTGATGCTGTTTCAATGCTGCCTTTGAGTTAATGCCCAGCTCCAGAAGCGGAAGCGGATGATCGAGGAAACGGTGGGTCGTATGAGCGTCCATCGGTTCATTGATGGGTAGATGGGTGATTGCATTAAGGAACAGGCGTGGACGATTGAAGGAGGCTGCTACCACAGTAGAGGTTTCCCAAAAGACCTTTCTGGAGGTGACCAGCTCGAAAGTCAAGTCTCCCCAAGTCGTGCCACAACTCACAGGGTGGAAGGGGGTACTGTCGGCAGAGGTGAAACAGTCAGACAAAGGTCAAGTCACCGCAACTGTACATGATTCCCCTGGTCGACAGTTTGTGGGTCGAGGAGGACGCCCCTCCCCCCACTCCTGATGACAGACCCACAGAGCCTCCCAGAGCGATTCCAGCATGTCTCTGTGCCTCATTTCAACTTCGCAGCGTACATTCAAGGTGGTGTGGGTAGATAGAGCCCAAGTTTTTACGCGCAGATTCAAACTTAAACACAAACCTCGATTAGCTCCAATTGTTGGTGAGTAGTGTTGTCAAAGCGGGAAAAAAGTTGTCTAGACAGGTGAGGGGAAGGGGATTCCATTGTGGTTGAAGCCTAGGAGAAGGGGCTGCATATCTCTGCCCTTCTACAGTCGGTACAATTTGGCGCAAAACTGGCATGTGACCAAGAAAAATAACGCAATATGGGTAGCGCACCCTGCTACGTGGTGACCTTGTAACCTAGAAAAAAGAAGTGACCAGCTCTGTGGTCGTTTGTATGTATGCAAATTACACGGTCTATCTGTCAGTGTTCCTGATTGTGAACTCCATCACCTCTGTCCTGCCTGGAGCCGTGCCCCACGCCTATTAAGTGTCAGAGAAGCCTTGTCAAGTTGGCTATCTAGAGCACGACGAAGATGTGGCGCGTAAGGGGTGAATAACCCACTGCTCAGGATAAAAGGAGCAAAGCAGACCACGCGGTGGTTCTGGTGATGGCTGACTCAAGGATGGGATCGCCACTCTCGGAAGGATCCAGTATGCCCGCCGATGAGGCATCAAAGAAGTTGAACGTGTCCTTGGTTTTGTAAACGCGTACGACCACACCCGAAGGCGTTGGAAGGTTGGCCACCGCGCATCTTGGAACATGGAAGATGGGCTCGACAATCCCCTTCTCCTGATTGGCCAGGGCTAGGTGCGCGAGTATTGGGCGTCGGTGCCACAAGTCTCTAGCACCCACTCATTGAGGTCTTAGCCTGCTTATCACATACACACACACACACACAACTGTGCTTTAGAACAACAACAACGACACTGCACTGATTTCGGCTGACAAATTACAAATTATTGTCAACTACAAAAACGGGTTGCAAAGACAATGGTGGAAGAAGGTTAGGCGAGGGAATGGAGGGTGTAGATCGCTGAAGTTCTTGATTTTTCATTCAATCCTACCACCCCTAGAGGGCGGTTGCAGAGTCCGTTCTCAGATGAGGCAATTCTATGCTGCGGAAGCCGTTGTAGCCGGCAAGGAGGTGACGTCTATCCTCGTAGAATTGGGATAGATCATTGAGAGTGGCAAATCTTTCACTTCGGAAGGTTAATTTGTAGCGCTTCTCCTCGAACCCGCAATTGCTTCGAACCTGAACAAAGTCATTGTAAAAAGTCGCTTGGTAAGGCGGAACCAATTTTACCACCAATCGTGATCTCCATGGCACAAAAGTACTTCTGAATGACTTCAGGATATGCTCAACGCCTTTCTACCCCGTGTGGAACCAGCGTTTGTTTTCCCGACAGACTGACAGGGTTACTAAAGGTGAATAAGTCTGTTGATTGAGTCTGCGAAGACTGTTACTAGGAGACCTATTAAAGTTGCATCGTAAATTAGTTTAAAAATGTCCGCAAGTGGAGCCGTTTGCATGAGTAAATTGTTGAAAATCTGGAAGTGAGGCTGTTATACTCAAATGCCAGATCGGAGGGAGGGGTAGTAAGCTCGCTCGGGAGTTCTACCTATCACGCTTCCCCCAGGAGCACCTCTCTATCAGAGGAGAATTCCAGGTTGTTTTCCGTCGGAAAGTTGAAATTTGCTTGTTGCTTCCACTAATTTTCGACTCCAACACCAAACTCTTGCCATGATGGGAGGCACCATCGTGGAGAAGAGCTAAAAACTAAGTACAACCTTTGGCAGGAGTGCCTAAAATAACTACGAAATGGCTCCATGTAACTAACAACTCCTCTACAATCAAATAATCAGCCTTTAGAGCCTTCCATCTCCACAAGTTGAGGCCCGGTCATGGCGACGTTGTCAATGGAGGCATGATTAAAGCCTCTCACCCCTCCTCCCGTAGGTCAATTGCAAATCGGCTCTCATGCCAACATTGCTTAGCATGACTTATAAAA
Source organism: Taenia crassiceps (assembly GCA_023375655.1). Lineage (NCBI taxonomy): Eukaryota > Metazoa > Platyhelminthes > Cestoda > Cyclophyllidea > Taeniidae > Taenia > Taenia crassiceps. The sequence continues at coordinate 1,618,601 of JAKROA010000007.1, forward strand.
AAGACCATAAAAGTGTCATGAATGCCGAGGTGAAAGGCTCGAGAGGAATGAAAATGCTGCCTTTTAAGTAGACGTCAAACTTGCCTCAATTGGAAATTTGTGAATACCGTCTGGTAAGTTCAGATGCAAAAATGGCACACCCGATCGGAAAACTATGCTAAAATTAAAGACGGATACTGCTTACTTTACAAAAAAAAGAGTTGACGATATTGCAATCCTACGTGTATTAGGCAAACCGCTCCCTTCATCTCCTCACACAATACGCCAACTTCGCGCCTCTTCGACTGAGCAACAAGTGAATTTGAAGTGATTCACTGACGAGGCACTCTAGTCGCATGGATCGCTTCATCAATCCCACTTCACTGACAAAGTTTAACATGTCTCACCCTTCAAATTCATCCGCTGCTACGTAAATACTTGAATTTTGGTTGGGATTTCGTGGCCATGGCGCAACCCCATTGGAAGTCTGTGGGAAAAATCAGTTTTAAGTTGCAGCACAGTTAGTATCCAAACTCAGACTATTCAAAGTGTCAAAACCGAGGGAAAAAATGACAATTTAGGAAAAAAAAGTGTTCTCCTCACCTTTGGTGGGAGGGCAATCATTGAGCGCACAGGAAACTCCCCACCGCTCAGCTAAAAAGCAACGCAAAGTGTAAACCGTTTTTCGGCTTTCATTAGCTAAAGCGTTTTCTCATTCAAAATTATTTCCTCTCCCCTCCCCTCCCCCTCCCCCTCCCCCACCTGCATTGTTGGAACTGAAGAATTGTTGCTATGACTAGATGAGAGGACAGCCTCAACAATGCCTTAATTCTAACTACCAAAAAAGTACTCATAAGATCAGATTGCCTTCATTTTAAAACGACTTCCACTTTATGTTTTCGTTGATTCTAACAATAATGGAGTGAAAAGAAAGGGGCTAGGATTGAGATGGCAGCCCAATTTCTCCACAACTGTACGTGAAATGCCGACACATGCATGAAGGTGCTTTGAAGTTGACTCAAAATTCACTGAGATAGAAATAAAAGTTCATCCAAAGGTACCTCGATTTCCATTATAATTTTTGAAATAAACTTTTTGCCTTGGAAAACCACACGATCAGTGGTGTTGAAGCGCTGAAACCTGCAAAGGTCAGCTGACTCCCTCGGTGACCATTAAGCGCAGAAGTGTGGGCTAATAAAAATGCCTTTGTGTGTGTGTGTGTTTTTACGTGTGGCGATTTCAGGCAAAAAAACCCATTTTGACGAAGTAAATTAAAGCCATAAAATTTTGCAAGAACCGGAAACACTCACCTCCTGATGGGAATTCCCCCAGCGCCCCAAGGTGGAGGAGGTTCCATCACTCGGCTAAATTTAAATTCATAAAAAGTAACAGATTTTAGCACACCAACTTCGACAATAAAAAACAGCTCTGTTAAATGTGTTTAAATGGCAGCAAGAACGGGTTTGCCTACCGTTGCATCAATTGTGTACTCGACTGGTTTTAGAGGTCGGTTCTGCTGATACAAGCTCGATGTATCCTCAAAAGGCAAAGTCAACAATAAATGAGATGGATTGCAGTTAAAATAGGACAACTCATATGAGATTTTGCACTTATGTAGTCTACTGTTTACATGTCAAATACCTGTTGAATTTGACTGTAGATGTGTTCTTCATTCAGGCCATTTTGTTCTATAGTCTAAAAGTTAGACAAGCCTTATGAAGTGGTGAAAGTCAATTTATATAACTCTCCAAGACTTCCACTATTTAATCGCGGAAAAATGAATTCACAATATATAGAAATAATAAGATTTACCTGGTTCTTGTGGTGATATCTGTCGCGAAGTGCAGCTTCGAGGTTCTCCAACAGCCTTCGCTGTCCGTGCTAAAGTTTTGTTTAAACTTTAAAACAGCCGGTATCGTGAGCACAAAATAATCCTGCAATGCACATTGTTAATCCGAATAAATATTTTATGTGGAGGACATCCCACGCATAATGCTCGCGAAAAATCCTGACCTTCAAATGCAAAATGGTGCGAAGAAAGTCATTTTGAGCAAAAATAGTACCTTATAAAATCGTAGCCCTTCCGCCCAACCCAGCATGCATTCTCGAGTTTTCACTCCAATGGCAAATATTGCCTCAGGATCAAGTAATCCAATGGAAGAGGGCTAAATCCGCAGAAAAAACGTGTTAACAGGTCCCTCGCCATCCTAAAATGTCTCCCCTACTCACTTACCACAAGTAGTAAGGTATGCGGAGTTGGCGTGTTCAACATGCTCGACGCATCAGTCTCCAGCTTTGGCACATAGACGTCCATGCTGGTCAAATCAAGTAAGTATTTCGCTTTCTTTTTTGACTGGTAGATATAAAATGTAAGAAAAAATTAAATTAAAATGTCCTGAGATACTTTTGGTAATAAATTGTAGAGTTCTCGATTTCGATTGTCCCACTTCTTTACTAACGAATCAGAAGTGCACAAAGTGTGCGATTTATCTATTGATTAGGCAGCCTACAAAGACCATCATAGAATTCTAAACCTGTTTTCTTGGGGGAGGAAACTGTGGTCAGAACTCGTTTAAATAGCAAAAGGATCCAGACTTACTACGTTGAATGTCTTTTTTGTGAAAAAGATTGCTGACATGATGAGGAAACAAAAGACCTTCGTCCATTTGGTCTGAGGCCTTTTGAGGAGGACAACACCCTCCGAGATGCCCGGAAACGAGAGACTCTTGTATATTGTGTTTCGACTGAGAAAAGCATCTGTTCGCCTAATCAAGTGCTCCTACAAATCCAACTTATTTATTAGCATAATCATTGAATCGCCACAACGATAGCAAATAGGCGTACTACTGACATGAAGGGTCCAAAACCCCCCATGCATCCAAGTGTGTAAGGTACAGAAGAGCTGAGAGTAACTGACTGACCTCAATATCAACCTTATCGTGACTGTACGAGGTAGGTCACTCTGATCTTAGCAACTAAACACATGGAGGGTCCGCTTTGCTCCTCCCTAGGTTGTCTTGTAGTTCCTTGTTTGGGGCGCGTTCCTCCACCTCATACTACGTCTTCCCAAAATACTAGACGCTAAACTTGATGAGGAGATTCAGCAATCCTACGCCCTCTAATCACCTCGGGGAATTAACTCGGATTTCATGCATGAAGACTCACGATAGCCTGTAAGCAGTAGACCCTAGCAATTGCGTGGGCCTCTTCAAACTCTGCCCACATCTTTTTCCATCCTGTGCTGATTTTTACCTCGCAAGCAGGATTACACTTCTCAAAGAAAGGAATAAAAGAAAACCAAGATTGGAAATGCCCACCTGGTTGTCTGAAAAGTTGTACTTTCTCGGATTGTATCTAAACCAAATTCTACTCGGCGCGACCGCCGCTGGCCACCGTCTTTGTACATCTATCGCGAATTCATGATCCTCTATGGGTCTTTCTGTAAGTGAAATGAAGTAAGTGATGAGATGGATAGGATCACAGCAAGACTGCAACCGAAAATTCACGCTTGAATCGGAAAACGTTTAACGTAAAAAATGTGTGATTTAAGCACACCTCTCCATCTCCTTGTCCATTCATTTGCCAAAATACCCATCCGAGCAATCAATTAAGGACTTTTTAATCAATCTATCCATCCACGCAAACCTCAATAAAGGTCACCTTCCATTCAACCGTTCCAAACCCAGCAGAAGCGGTGATTCTATGAAATCGGCAGGTCCAGTGGGGAAAGTTAGACCACTGTGAATTCTGCAGCAAATTAATAAAGACATGGCCCTTCGACATTAGCCTCTTACACGGTTTAAAAAATTTTAGTTGTTTGATAGTTCTTGACTTCTAATCCATATTCTCCATGGGCTTTTCCGTTTGCTCCTCTCTTCCCCTCCACCTTGGTGGTAGGATCTTCTAGGCTTGCCTGTTGCAGCTCAGCACTTTTGGTGGGACTTTTGTGAAAAGTAGCAATTCTCCTTCCTTACTCGTGACGGCCTATTGCGATGTCAGAACGCATTCACATTTCCACGCATGCATATATGATTCCCTACTTAATACGCATTAAGTAGCAAGAAGCCCTTGATACCTTTGAGTTTATAAAGTATTTATTGGTTTTGTAAGCACTGAAAGAAAGGTCGACAATCAAATACATCACTACTGCCTCAGAAATATATAAGAATACATTTTTTCCTGGCAATGGCGGATAAGTGCATCGATTTGTCATGTTGATGCCATAAGTAAGTGTGTAAAATGTTTCTTCCTTCTACCTTTTTAGCCAAAAAAGGAAATAAATTTTGTTGAAATAAACGGCTTTAAATTCCCAAATGCGCCATCACGTATTTTGCAAAAATAAAAGATTTGGTGTGCCGCGGAGGGAAAATTTCGCAGTAACTGGTAATTCGATCAGTCTGTGCACATACTGCTAGAAATTTTTTGCGCTTTCAATTTAGCGGATGCATTTATTTTCTTCCTTCGGCTATGTAAAAACAGGCAGGTGGAGCAGGCCTTTTTAAATACGTGGACCGAGTGCTGGTTGCGTCCTGAAGTGATGCCTGTCTGGGAGATGGAGGGACAAGTGACCATTGGAAAATTAGATGGAGAGCCTGATGAAGGCATGGAAGAATGCGTTGGCCTGCATTGTTCCAACCCACCCCACAACTCAAACATTCCAGCCAATCAACTTAAACAAATAATGCGCCTAACACTGGGCTTACCGAATCCAGGACAGTCGCCGGGTTCTTCAAACATTTGCCAATGGACGATCAAATCGTCTCGGTGGTTTTTCCCCAGCATAATTCCACAAACCTCCCCAACTCGCATCCCATCGTTTATCAACACAGTCTTGTAAGTGTGATCTTCGTTGTGAATTTTCATGATCAGCTAGTTTTTTAAGAAGAAAATAAATTAACCAGCATTGTAGATACTACTGAAGATGGGAAGTTAGTAGTAAGGAAACAACCTAAATTGTATGACTTCTGAACCTACGTCAGGTGAAAAGACTACTTTTATGGTCATTCAGTGTTTTCTTAGATAGGTTGACCATTCAGCGCTTTATATTATCAAACGATTCGTGCTACTGAAGTTTGGGAATTAGTAGTATGATGACGGATTGAATTATGTGTTTTGACTGTTCCTCCAGGGGAGGTAGAGAGGTATTCTTTATCTCGACTTAAGTGAGTGAAATAACACGAAAGAATAAAAAGTAGATGCAAGATTGATGGATGTATGAAATGATGGATGTACATTGAAAGAAGAGATGGATGGATTTGAAGTGAATTCAAGCTCAGCAGAGATATGTAGCCTTCTTGACTGTGTCGAGGTGAATGGATGGACAGAAGCATCTCACACTTCAGTCATCAAGGCCGCCAAAATCAAACACATCGTGTCTTCTTCACCTTCGAGCAGTCAACTCATTCGCGTGGATCAAAGCATCCCCTTTTCCAGTGAATTAAACAGTTACGTCCCCTCTTTAGAGCCATGTCGTTCTTGAATGACTGCTTTGCGTTTTTTGCCCTCCTCGCCTCCCCGATCTCTCCATTTCTAAAAGCAAATTCTAAATATGCATTTGTGTAGGTGTGTATGTGAAAATTTTCCGCCTAATTTGCTCCAAATCGTTAATTAGGCACAATTTTTTCAAGCGTATGGCCTTAGTTAGTCACAATTAGGCTGTCCCAATGATCTGATCACATGCCAATACCTAGATCTGTGTGTTTGCTAGTTCAAAGTCCACCCTCTGTCGGCAGACTAGTCCCATCAAGTGGGCGTTTGAATTTCAGCATTCAACCTGGGTTAAGCTTATCAGGGTGGAACGATATCTGTCAAACATTTTCTCTTCTGATTAAAAGTTCAAGTAAGTGGAAGGGTGGATGAATATGGTGTAAGTGGATACTGAAAGAATGGCTGGATGGATGGATTCTGAATGAATAGATACTGAAGGACTGGGCGGATAGTGAATGAACGCATAGATGGGTGCGGGAGGGATGGAAACGCGAAGGGCAGATCCACCTTTACTTATCAAAATCGCTCACCTTTCCGTCGCTTTCCTTGCACTCCTGCTCCAAATTTCTATCGAAAACACTCCACACACCACTGTCAGTGTGATGGAACAATGGACAGCGTTTAGTGGACACTGGTCCGCTCTTGTTTACTGAAAAAAAAGACAGGAAGAATAAATTCGCAAAATAAACAGTCAAGATGTGAACAAGAAGAATCAACTTTTCCTCCAAAGCGTCAAAGGCCTATCATCCACCACTCCGGGAGCCGCCCATTGTGATAATGATGGTGAATGCTATATCCAAGGCGATTTGACTCACCTCTGAGGCTGCAAGATCACCTGGGAAGGGCATAGCTCAACCTACTGTCGGGTTTCTTTAGCCAATCGATTCACCATCCACCATACACTTCCAAGACCTGCACTCCTGTCAAGCTCAAGAGACTGGCTTTGCGATTCGTGTTTCCACCCTGACAAAAGCGACTTTGAAATGCCTACTCTCTACAGGACACGAGTAAACGCCGCGACCGATAAAATGTCTTTTTTTCAAGGTTCAACCATGGCCAGTCAATCATCATAAGGAGGGGAGAGAGAGAGGGAGCATGTTATTTATAGCCTCAGAGGACAAAAACAACATAACAAAAGATCCGTGAGAAGATTCACACTTCAAGCTAGGCATGGAATAGGCGAAAGGCGAATGTGGGGTGGTGATGGCGTAACCTCGAGCTCAGCTGGCCTTCCACTTTCTCTTCAGAAAATTTCTCCAAATTGCAAAGCATGACCATAACCCCTTTTCTTGCCATCAATATCAGCCAATCGCATGGCCGCACGAAGAGGTCGAGCAAACATGAGTAGGTAAATAAGCCAAAGATTATTCCAGCAAAATAGAAAGCCGAAAAGTCTTCCAGAATTACTCAAGTTATACTTATTTTGGAAAAAAAATGTTGAACTTTATTGAGGAGCCCTTACACAGACCCTAAGAATCGAGGTTATTCCATTTTATTGGTCCACTTTTTTGTCGGTAAGTTCAGAAAATCCACAGATGCTTAAGTCGAGGCGGAAAATTAAAGCAACAAAGGTAATCCAATGCCGTCAAAGTACATCTTTGGCGTCCCCTCGCCTCCCCGACCGCAGTACAGTGGCATTGTCCACATGCATTCATATTCGGTGGTGCTTTCTGCATTCAGTACGCCGACAAACGGTCCATCATAACAACAGAAAAAAGTCTTCCAATGTTCCATCACACAAATATTTGACCTCACAGTGGATACAAAATGGATGAATGGATGGACGGATAGTGGAGTTGATGTGTGGACATACCCGTGGACGAATGAATAGACAAATCAGCGTTTTCGAACAAGCTCTTCCACGCCGGCATCATCAGTATCAACACTATCATCCTTTTTATTGAATTTGGTCGTGAAAATTAAACAAAGAAAACTTTTTCTCAACCCACAATTAATAAATATTGACACCTAATAAAAACAATTTGTTTAAATCAATCAGGACCGGAGGGAATTCGCTTCATTCCATACTAATTAGATTCACCTTTATCCCGTCCAATGAAACCGGTTTAAGGCGTGTGTTTATTGACACCAACGTGTGTTTAACTCGATAAAGTGATGAGATGGTGGGATTTTTCATTAGAAAAATTGCGCATTTTTGCAGGTATATAAACGCTTGCAGACGAGGGGTTGCCTAAATCTCAGGCCTACTCGTATTCCCACACATCAAAGCACTTCAAATGGGTCGACTTGGATGCAGTCGTTGCAGCTACGGCTACGGATCCGGTTACTGCTGTGATGACGACTATGGCTATGATTGTGGCAACATATGTTGTGTAGTTACTCCATGCTGTAGGTTCTTTTTGTTTTCTTTAAAGTAACCACGTCTTCTTTTTCGTAGATTCCAGTAAACCTTGCAGCAGTAGCTGCTGCCACAGTAGTCGTGAGTTCCAACACCTTTAATAGTCGCTATTAAGTATTTTAGTAGTATATGCTCTTGATTTTTTGTAATTTCAGGCTGTCGATGCAAGAAGTACTGCTGACTTTTCTGGCGCCGAAAGATGAGATGGTGTAGTACTATTAACTTTGTGTGGTAGTTTTTTCTTCGTGTCCATTTTATATTGGCCAATATAATTTTCGGGTGGTTCTAAATGCTACATTCTGTTCCTCCATTTCCCCTGGGCGGCAGTGGGGAGCGAGTAAGGCCATAGATCTTGAAACAAAACCAGTTGAAAAGTCTCTCAATCGCTGCCTAGTTTTCGATGTTGACGAGAGGCACTTGTGATCCATGCCAACCGAAGCTTCAATTTCTTGGGTTCCACTTAGGCCATAAGATGTAGTGGTAAAAATATATATAGAGATTGTTAAATTATGGGAGATGAAAACCAGACGAAGACAAGAGGAATCTAATGCAGAGGGTGGTTTAACAAAGCTTTTTCTTCTATTTAGTGGGAATACAAGCGAGTTGTTTGTTACCCACATTTTGAAAGGTAAATAAGTTCTCGAAGCTCTCATAGTAAAAAGCAAATAGAGAAATGTTTTCAAATATTTACACTTTAAAATGGAGAGTGATGGTGGGCAGGAACATAGTGAGGCGATATTTCTCACTCACTCCACCCTAGCCATGGAACCACTTATGCAAAAGTACAAACAGGGTTTTCTACGCTTCAGCTGATTCACCGAGGGAGGTCTTGATGTCCCGACAGCCGCCGCCGAAGTGTGGAGAGCCTAAGGTATGACTGAACGGAGAACCCAATTGACCGAGAAATGTAGGGCAATCCATTTACCCATTCAGCAATGTTATATCTATCCATATCGCGGCCAACCCCTCATGCATCCTTCCACCAGGCCAACTATCTATCTGTCATATTCGCGATGAATGCTTCCATAAATCCACCCGACTTGCCATCCATTCGTTAATCATCAACACACAGTGAAGCTTCAGACATTTTTAAAGTCCCTCATCAACCTTGCATCACATAAATGCCCATGTTTCAACTTTTCAATTTAGCACTTTATTTCATTCACTTTCCAAACAATACCATGTGAAATAAAACCAAAATCACATAAATCACAAAACTCTCATTTAAAATTCAAAACAATGCCTATTTGAAGGGAAAAAGTAGAGCGAGAAAATGAGCTATAAACAGTAAAATCCGAATCGCCCTATATAACCGAACGACTCGTTTGTTTACAAGAGCCACCAATGAGGCAGCGGGGAAATCCGAATCAGCCAATAGGAATTGCGGAAGTGGGGAAGCCATCAATATCGACTTACGAGTAGAGTGGAGGGAAAGTTGACTGTTCCACGTTGACAGAGCATAGGGAAAATCTTCCATATCAGCGACAGAGGCGCTTCGGTCACGATTTTTCAGGCTGAATAGACGCTTCCGTCGATTGCGCCCGGAGCGTAGGCTATTGGTGTTGTACATACTGATGGTGTTCACTGCGTAAAGAAGTTATTCGATTATGCATTCGTAGTTGTTTAAACGTATGCATAGTTGCAAACTTTAGCTCTTCCTCCTGAAAAATGCTTGATAGTTGCTTCACTTTTAAGGAAATAACAAAATTTTCGGGAAGACAATTGATCAGTCATTGAGTTAGGCTAGTGCCTGACTCCATCTCCAACCCCTACATCTTCTGCTTCAAAGCCCAAATCTTTCTCGATACGAGACGAAAATTCTCCTTCCACACCGGTGTGTTGCATGTAGAGTGATACAAACATACATAACCACATGAGAGATACGAATAGCAATGCTGAAGCACACAAGCGCCAGTCGAGAGAATGCACATTCATAATAATGGGGCATCAGTGAGGTAGACAGAGTTTCGAGGTGTTTGGTCCACGCGTGTGAACAAGGTTTTCATCATACGGCGTGCATATATGACGACGGCAGTGGATTTGCCATCTAGGAGCGCGTGCACACACACAACACACACACACAAACCGAAAGCATGGCTACCTCCACGTCAATGAGCGACAACCCACGTACCCAACTTCAGGGCAGTTGGAACTAGGCAAAAACGTTGACGGAATCTAATCATCGATTAATAATTTGTTTTAGTGAAAATAGAATTTAACATCAAATGAGTACTGGTTTCTACTTATTACTTCAAGTAAGTAGACAAGCATAAGTAGCTAAAACAAAAGTGGGTTCAATTGCTTGATAGAATACTTCAATGTCAATAACCTGGAGGAGAATTAGAACTACAAAGTGAGTTTGAACTGTCAGTGATACCGATACGCCTTGTCAACGCTCCACAGCGTGAACTTTTGGGCCATTTGAAGTGAGATCCGGTAGATGGCTACTTGGAAAATCCAACAGAGGTTAGATTTTGTGGTATAACCTTATTAACTTCAGCATAGACCATTAAGTAAGGGAGAAAATGCCGCAAAAGCTTAACAGCTTGTGCGTTAGGTTGGAGATGATTCGTGGATGGTTTATTGGAGGAGCATTTGAATTTGCAATTGGCTCACGGATCGCCATTATTGAGAGTTTTCTTTCAATAAAAATGAAACTGTAGAAGATCTAACGAAACGGAGTAGAAGGGAGAATTAGACACATCAACGCCTGTTGAGGGCGTGATCAGCCAAAAAAGCAAACTAAAATTTTGACCAAGAATTTCAATTTTGCTGTGGAACACATTCTTGATCAAATCTAGAGAACGCCAACTCGACCCATCCAAGAGGCACACAAAGAGGCAAATCTGAGACGAACGGAGACTTTGACATTGGGAAGGATTAATTTGAGTGATTTGAAAGTGGGAACGTCAAGTCGTTCAAAACTAACCACAAGTACAAAAGGACTCGAACTAGATTGTACTCCAGAACAACTAGACCAAATAGACAAGCAAAGTGACAAATCTGTGCAGATAGATGAATAAGGAATGAATGAATAAATAAGGAAAGAATAAGTAGATGGGTAGACGAAGTAATGGATTGATGGATAAATAAATGGATAGATGGATGGACGAGAAGCAACTTTCCCACATCTCACACTTCACACTCTCCGAATAAACACCTCTCAAAAACAGGAACTAGAGTCTCTCCACAATATTTTGCATTTCATCTGATTGAATTTAAGCTAATAGTGTATACTTGACCCAAAATCAATCCGACGCTAATTTGGACTAAAGGATCTTACTGCTTCCAGGCAGTTGAGATATAGACCATTACCACTTGCGTCAATCAAGGAACCAATAGGGAAGATGGGTCAACTCTTAATGAGCTGACAAATTTGGTTCACCAAGCCTCACTAATCTACTTAATTGGTGTCAATCATTTACGCCCAATTGTCTATGCTAACAACAAATGGGGTTTTTATTATTAAAAAATCAAAAAGAAATTAATGAATGCACAACAAATAAAGTTTAAGTGAATTATGAAGAAAAAATTACCCTAGCAACCTGGTGAGACTGGGCCACAATCGAAGAATGAGGTCGCGTGTGTATATTTCGTGTACGCGCACTCAAGTACCTGATTGGTCAATCGTCAGCCTATCACAGAAGGAAGTGCAACCATGGCAATTAATCGCGTCCAGTGCCATGGTAACAGAAAATGGATAGTTAATGAGAAAGTGCGTGTTCCTTTTACATCTCTGTGCAGATTGTCGCTTCTTACCAATACGAGAAATCGAGGGTGAAAGGAAGAAGGGGAAGGAGGGAGCCTTTTGGGAGCTCACAAAAATCACTAGCTCTTTTCTTCCGTATCAGCGGTTGCACTGGTTTCGGGTACCAAGAGAGTACGCGTCCTGAGTATTCTTAGAACAGGGTCAATATAGGTGGTGGCTTTTTCTAACTGCTAGGTCAGTAAAGTAAGGAAATTCAGATATTTAATTTGGCACGGATCCAAATGCAGGAGAAGATCATATCTCAAGCACAATCTATGAAGCCACCTTACAATATTTGTAAAGGGCATCTTCACCTACCAAGGCAACGGAATTGTGGAAGCTTTTTCGTCACCGAAGAGAAGTGCGACATACTACCCAAAAACGCAGCAACTTGAATGACAATTTTTCACAGCCATCCCTTTCTACGTCAACACCAATGGGAGGAAAGAGCCTCGGAAGGAAGGAGGCAACCAGAGCTCTAGCGACCCCCCATTTCTGCCCATGCTTTGTCTCTTAACTGGCTGTCTTACCCCGTGTGTGACCGTATTGTTGGCTGACACCGACAGCAACAAAGGTGAAACACCATCAGAGTTGTGGTGAGGCGGGAGGGGAAGGAGGAGTTAGAAAAAGAGGACTAGGAGTCGTAGCATCTTTTTCTCACCGCAAACAAAATGTGGCTGTGTATTCTCACGAGGGTGAGCCCCATGGTGTGAGCTATGAGGTCAGGATTTGCAGTGTTTTGTGTGTCCTTTGCTGCTCCCACCCTTTCCCCGCGGGTTGACTGACTTACTAATCCTGACTGTTTGTGAATCACGAGTTACCCTCGCGCGCACCTCGAAGAAGATGATGCACTGGCTTTCAGCGGTGCGTGGGTAGATCTTAATTGTGAGCCAAATGCTCAAGGAGTGGATGACTTCACCTAAACAAATGAATCGCCAGTTCATGTGGGTAATCAGGACGAAGTGATGCGTGCCAGAGGTCTGGAGAGCGGAGTGGATCACGAAACCCACCTGTCAACGCAGGCCAGATAGTACATAAACAAGGATTTCAAGAGATGACGCAAGAAGACTCACCAGCCAGTAGAAGACAGAAGCGGAGTCCGCGTGCTTGGCCGCCTCCGCAATTGGCGCGCACACCAATTTTTGTTTTTCATTGATACGACAACCGATGCACACAAGAGTGGTAGTCGGCAGCCACGACAGAGGTATTCACAACCTGAAGATAACACGCCTCTCCTGTTGCTACAGCCTGAAACTCTTGAAGGACGCGGAATGCCCCGACGCATCAGACTAGTTGCCAATCGGGTGAATGGCAAATTTGAATACCGACACCCAGTGGAAACCCAATTACACCCCCAATAACACAACTGTAGTCAAGATGCGCACTTGGTAAACCAAAACTTGGATTGACATTGGTCCATTATTTTGCAGAGCCAACATCCTGCTGGGCGTTGAACTCTGATTTAGGCAGCGATATGCACCTCGAGGTGAAACCTGGCTCACACTGGAGACCGCCACCTTGGCATAAGCCAACTGTCCAAGTCGACCTTTTTCCCGTTTCATGTTCTCGCAATCACCAAGGGACCACATCAAGTGAGTATTGGGTGTCAGAAATGGATAAGAGCGGTGCAACCAGCACCAACTCCCACCAGATATGTGACCCAAGTTGGCGAATACTTCAATCAACTGTCCCTCGAATATCAACGCACAGCCCAGCTGCCAAATATAGGGCTTTGCCTAATTTCCACATCCGCATTTAAATGAGATCAACTATCTACACCCGACTTCTCCTAGCTAACCCATCGGATAGTAGTAAATCAACCCAAGATACTGCAGCCACTCATGGCTTGACAATCTCCTTTAATTCCAGCCTTTTTGGTCTGCCCTGCTCCATTTCCTTCAATGTAACCACACGACGATTGAAACACAACTAGGTTACCATACCCATCACCAAATTAAAAGCACAACATCCCCTCAGAACTGGACCAAGTGCACCCAGACCCACTGATCAATCAACAGCAGCAAATCGACAAATTTTCGCCTCAAAGTCTGCTACTACTGACTACCCATTAGTAGAACAAAAGTACTCCAAGTAAGCCCCTTAACGTAGCAGGAGTAAGTGGGATAAAGGAAAAGTGTATTTCGAAATTAGGGTAAAAAAAGGCAAAGATCAGGATAGAGCTAATAAAGACTCCGAAACCAACGCTAAGAATGGTAAGAGTACCTGTTTACGATCACTGTGAAAGTGAGTAGTAGTGAAAAAATGGATTACCTCAGACAGTCCATCTCCCCACCTTTCCACACGTGACAGCCGCCGAGCGGATGAAGGACGAAAATCGCCACTGAGATCTTCCGCCGGTTGGATGACGCCATGCAAGTCCTATTCCATGCCCTTGTCTATGCACACGCCTTACAAAGCATAAATATGCGCCTCACCCTACCGATATGGTGTGATGCTGCTCTCCCCTCTATAAGAGACCCTACAAAGCACAAACAGACAAACGTCAATCCATGGACACTACGGGCTTTATCGTCGTGATTCCTATCAACCACCCACTTCGAGCACACGTACATGAAATGTCGAGTCATGCCCAAAGGAAGTAATTCTGTGCCGAGGAAACGGTACGCGGAGGCGAGAGAGGAACTCCTCCTAACGGTGAATAACTCCAAAACGAACGATGGAACACGTTCGAGAATGAGAACTAAGCGCCCGTTGCTGGTATGTTAGAGACAATTTGAGACTAATTTCACGTAGATGGGTTCCATCTAGGAGTCGTAAACTGAATCGCATGAAATGGCACCACAACTGACGCTCTGCCGCTCCTTGACCGAAACAGCGCAAGATTATCCTCTAACAAGCCCTCGTTCACTACTTCCACGTCTAGCAAGGCAAGCACCACTTCGCCACTCACAAGATTATTTTTGCTCTTATTGACCAAAAATGACCTTTTCCGCGGGACTTATTCTCTCATTGAAAGTCGAACACCAATCACAGACGAGAGTCTAAATCCCAGAACTAAGACTGGTGAATCTATCAAAAAAGGGAAGAGATAATGGTATCCATAACACAACAACCTCGCACCACAAAACTTACTCGTGGAAAGATCGCGCCTCACTCGTCCCTTGGTGCTGATACACCTCGTAAAAAAGCTGATAAAGATAGAAACGAAGGCAGGCAGATTACGCGCTGCCTTCGGAGACCACACGCTTGCAGAGGGGAAGTTCACGAGTCTGTGTCCTTCAAACAAAGATTGTCTGCACCAAAGACGTCTGTTCATGAAGTCTTTTTGCCTTGCAGTTCCTACGATCGGGGAGCACAGAAGGCGCCACAGTCACGGGCACACATAAACAGCTGTACAATCATCCATACCGATATTGCAAGGGATAGGGCAGCTTCAAGAACACTTTCTACGGCAGTTTTTCAATTTCCACAATCAAAAAGGCATCAAATCGACTGACCTACACTTAACAAGAATGAGGTTTGGAAGGGCACCAACACTGAATCTGTGCGTTACAATTCAGCTGACGAATGAACTGAAGGTTGACTCAAGACTCGCGAGTTTGGTGGAGATAATCTCTGATCCTCTGCCCAGAATGTTTGACGCCAAAAGCCACCAAGGTGAAAGCGATGGCAAAAAATTAAAGGAAGCCACCTCTCAAAGACGTTGTCTGGTGACATTTTCGATCTGACGTAACAAAGGAGCTCCGGAAGCATTCACTGGAAGTGTTCAAGGGAAATGGGAGATGACAAATATTGCGTAGAACTCACAAAAACCATCCTTAATAAGACCAAATAAAGAAGTTAGGATAAAATTTGGACACCACAGAGGCTATTTCATTGTATTCACCTCAGGCAAATTTCTTTCTTTTGCAACATTGTGATCACAATGGGCACAAACTCGGTCGCAAATTCCAGACCACCAATTCTTAATCGAAATTGCGTCACATGGAAGCAAACCAGGACCAGAGGGAGCAAACTTGGTCTCTTCAAACAGCTTTATTCGCCGAGGTTCATTGGTGCGACCAATTCAAACCAAACTTCCTTGAACACCTCGATACCTGCATAGAGACAACACGGAAGGAGTAGGGATCATCCGTAGATCTCAAATCGCTGGAAGAATAGAAACCTTCATCAGATTGTTGCTTTTTCCATTCCACTTTGCTGGCGATTCTCTTCGAGGAGCAGCCTTGGAAAGACAGAATGAAGGCAAACCAAAGAAGGCAAATTCTAGCCTCGTCTCATAAATAAAAAACGATTGGCAAACACCCTAGTCCATTCACTAGTAAAATGAAAGCGTTAACAAGAAGCAAATGATCATTCCGCAGGCTAGGCCCAAGCAATGGTGGATCTATCCCACGGGTCAGATCTTGAACTTTGGGATACCAAATAGCTGAGTGAGCCCGTAAGACTTACGCGAGTCCAAGTCCACAAACTTGCCTACTTAAAAAGCATTAAAACTTGTCATTTAGTAGCAAACCGTTGAAAAACTGCAATAGTGAACGAACTCAACGACTTACTGAAACTGACCTCAAGCACTCATATCTAAACCGCTGAAAATGGTGGTGAATGAATCGGAGCCAAGCAAAAGGTTCACAATCTCGGACAGATGAATGTCTCCCCTGTATTACACGGACGTCTACACACAGCCAGCTAGCAAACTACAGCAGTCTACCTCTACACCGTCTCAATGAATCAATCAACATGAAGCCTCCCTAACACTTCGACAAAATCCGCTTGCCAAGAAGGTTAGAAAACTGCGTAATTAGGAAGGTCCCTTCTTCTTTTCTAAAAAAATTGCCTAACGGAGGCTGGGGCGAAAAATTGAGTCAGGAAAAAGGAGGGGAGTAAATGACGAAAATTGCAAGGTGCAAAACAAGCAAGTTAATCAATCAGTACAATTTTTACAACCAATTACAAAGTTCTTTCAAAAGTATTCGGAAAGCAGTAACTTCCAGAAGAGATGAACGATTTTGAAGCCACTTGAGACAATTGATTGTTCCTTCGAGACCGCTGAAATGAATCACTCCAGAGAGCCAACCGTGGAAGCTGTCCTCACCAAAGAGCACAGAACTTGAGCATTCAACCCTTCGACACTTCTGGATGCCATTGAGAGGAGCTGAAAAGACTTCACATTCCTGAAGGCACTGCAGACAATTGACCCGTTCCATACAAGGGGAAAAGGCTGTGATTGAAGGACACCTGTGCAAGAGAGCCCAAGCTGGAGAATTTGTCAAATCTCCTATCTCGAATTCCCGAAATCAAATACTGCTGACTTACTTGATCCCTACTTCACGCATTCGACTGGACCAAGAGCAGTATCAAGTCAACCCAACACCAAGGACGACCTCGAAGTACCGTCACTAGGGCATTAAATGGCAACCCTTCGATGCTACGTCGGCACACTTTATGAGAGCATAGGAGGTTTTTTTCTTGTGTTTATGCTAGGAGGGAATTCTTTTACTAAGAATTGACTCCAGAATGCGGTGATGACATTGGCTGTCGTTCTCAATGTTGCACTGCTGATATTAACGGACTATAATAAAGAGAGCGACCTCACACAAGAATAACGCAGTGCCGAATTTCACGAACTACAACAATCGGTGCCATACAATATTCATTGGATCAAGCAGAGCATCTTAGCCAGTAACTTACTGAAACACCGAAGCCCAACAGACAGCCACCTGGAAGGACCGCTGATGTTCGTTTCAAAGTCAATAGCACTGGATTGAACTAACGACAAAAAAAGCTATGCCGCGCAGGTGGCCTAACCCCGACGTAGGTATCATCTTAATATTGATAGCCTCAGAAAGCCCCCGATATCCTATACGAGTAATCGGTAGTGCCGCAAACAGGTTAGTCCATTCGCCACGGAACATGATAAAGGGTACAATGATTCAATTCAACTTCCGTCAAACCCAGTGAAACAATCGCGTCGAAGAAGTACAAGGTATCCGCAGAGGTGGCATGTGGGGCGATAAGTAACACTAAAGCTCGGAACTCACAACAACCCCAAAATAAAGCAGATAGCTCACAGTAGAAACTCCACCACCAACAGACTTACTCAGGCTCAGCTGACAATTGCCACAGCGACCAAGTAATTGGAAATTCTAGAAGGCTATCCTTTTTAAAAACCAAGTACTTCATTTGGGAGCCAAAACACTTCGCCAAACAATTAAATGGACAACGGGCTCACTACTAGCTGCAGTTAGCGTCTCGGAAAGACCTCAGCGTCTCGCTTCAGTGCCACTGCAAATGACTAAAGCTGCAACAGATTAAGCAGGTAGTTTAAAAAAAAATGACCAACGTTTTATAAAGAAGCAAACAGTGATACTGAAGCTAAAACTCAGGGTTTTCTGAAAAGCGGTTGATCATGCTACCGGTATCGGGAAAAACTAGACTTCAAGCCCCAACACCATTGGTGGATCTCAAATTTTGACTAGGTTAATGCCCACTACACCATTATGTGATGAAGACCTAAGGAATTCGAGTTTCAACAAACGACCATTTGAAGAGACTATCGACACTGAATGATTATAGGGTCCAAAGAATGAACGCTTCACCCACACTGCCATCAATTTCACTTATGAAACTGATCAACCCTTCGAATGCATTAAGTTAAACCACGAACCAGGAAAGAATAATGAATAGGAAATAACAATTTACCGACTTACCGGCACCACAAAACCAGGGTACCACCGGTGGGCCCACCGCGGGATTAAAATCGGAAACAGGACTTTATTTTGTTAAAACTTGGAGAGTTAATGTTTGAATGGCGATCCCACACGCACGGGAAAAGATAATAAAGATGCAGAGACAAATAGAAACACTGAAAGTGGCGTGAAGAAAGAGTTGATAAAAAACCAAGGAGACACGAGCAGACAAACGAGAGATAGACACCGAAATTGAGACATTAACTCAGGAGAGGAGAAGTAGGATTGGACTGGACCCGACTGGAGCGGATTCGAGTGGAACCTGTATGAGGAGACAAACCGGAAATTACGCAAAAACCAGGAAACTGGAAACATTGGACATCCTCCTCAAGACCATAGTGAGAGAGTGGGAAAGCGTACGAAATCGTGGAAGACGAGGGCGGTGATCGGAGTGAAGCAGACAGAGTGCAATTCAATTCAAAACTTACCTTTTAGACCGAAAACCGGCCAAAACGCGGGTTTACTAGAAATGAAGGAAAAAAGGTGACATTTGTTTTTCCCATTTCTATGACTATAATGAAGAGCTAGAAAGCAACAGCACTCACGACCGAATCTAACGTTAGGTCAAATGCCCAAATTACGATCCCAAAATCAGATAGGCCATGAACTTAGCCGTGTTCTTTGAAGCATTGTTTTATACTGAGAATGGATTTCAAAATACCACAGGTCATTACTGCCGATTAGCTTAAGAACCACCAGAGATTGCGAAAAAGGCGAGGACACCATTGACAGAGGACAAATTCAGCCCCATCAAACCGTGCATTGACATTGTAGACTACAGACCCCAAAGATACTACCTCAGTCATGGCAAATCTGGCCCAGATCAGCCTCCAGCGATCAAAACACCCCATTTTTGTAGGGAAGATAAATAATCATTCACCACGTACGTCCTGTTTCTCCAAAGCAATCCTCGACCTCCAGCAGCCAACCGTAAATTATAGGTGCCACATCAAAACTCCTACAAAACTTCCACTTATTCAAAACATTAATAGTGGCTCAGAGATCAACACTTCACAAACAATGTAAGATCTAAATAGGCTTTCCAAGTATAGCTCAGTCGCACTGAAAAGTCCACAATGCATCTACCTTCTGTGAATATTAGAAAGGTTAGCTCGATCATAGTGCACTCACTCGTCTTATGTACATGCGATCAGATTCCGGTCGATTCAAGCTTCCAGCCCCACGAGAACCGGGTTGACGGGGGACATCGCCACCACTACCGGTCATTTGTTGGTGACGGTAGCCACGAGAACCGCCTACATCCCCGCGAAAGCGAGATCTCGAGTCGTAGTTGGGTGGACGACGAGATTGTATGTCCACGGCGCCGCGCTCACCTAGTTGCGGGAAAGTGCTGAGGTAAATTGACTGCCAAACCGACTTAGGGAGAGGACGAGGGTTTTAGGTAAGGCCTTTAACTAAATTTAGGATTAGCTGTCTAAAGCTACACACTAACCCTTATCTACCTTCGATCATCAGTTTAAACAGGCTGATGGTGCCAATTCATCACTTGCAAACGAAAATGAACGCTTGAAAATTTGAGCTAGGTTACTACTACCGACAAGTCAGACTTCCTTCAGATGCATTTTTAAGGGAAAAGCATCAAACTAATAACCATAGAATGGAGTTAGAAATTGTATAAAGAATGTATTGCCCCTACCACCATAGGGATCTCCGTTTGCTACTTGAGAACTGACCATCCCACCCATACCGGAATAAGGAGGCATTCCAAGTGCATCCTACAAGGATTAAAAGCAATCTGGGTTAGGGAAGGAGCCTGATTCCGACAAGCAGTGTCAAAACAAAAATGTGCAGAAACTACTTTGATTGAAACCTCATCTAAGAGCATGGGTTGTGGTGTAGAGTTGCTTGCGCAAATAGTCCAGGATACAGAAACATTCATTTTAGCAGAAAATTAGCCAACATAGTCCCTCCAATGGGTCAGATAAATTTAAAAAATAAATCTTCCCAGTTATTTCATGCATCTTGAAACCCACCCTATTGAGACCAAGAGCAGAGACAGCTTGAGCAATTTGGTCTTGCGACATGCCACCAGCAGCGGCTGCCATCAGCAGCTGTTGAATAGTTGCGTTGGGATCACGCGGACGGTCACTGGCGCTATTGTAGCCGCCTTAAGGGAAGAATTACTAACATTAGCAATTCCAAAAGCTGCATGAGTGACACCCAGGGCATACAGCTCAGATGCTGTGCAAATTCCCAAGGGGCGGTTTTCAAGGAAAAACTGGGTAAACACACTGGACCGAGCCAACGCATCCACCTCACCTGCGTTTAAGGTAATAGTTCCATCGTGAAATACACTGGACTTTTTCCAACCTGATGGATTATGTCAACCGTATGAAACAAAATTAAGAGCTTCACTATACTTAAAATACAACCTCATGGGGAAGTAAATAAACTGAAACAATGGAAGGACTGCTGCTAGGCCCCATCGAAATCAAACATCTCCACTCACCCATAATCTGGCCCAACTGATTCATTCCACCAGCCGCGCCCCCAGTCATCGGCTGAAAACCACCACCACCACCGCCACTAGCAGAAGCAGCACCCAAAAGGCTCCCGATAATTTCTTGAGGTGGTGGCGGAGGCATACCTCTTCCCGGTCCCATTCCACCACCGGCACCACCCCCACCAATCAGTGCAGCCATCGCAGCAGCAATCGATGGAGCCGCTCCCGATGCTTGCTGCGGCTGCTGAGATTGAGGAGGAGGCTGGTGTGAAGGAGGCTGCAGTTGAGATTGTTGGTGCGGTGGGGGAGGAGGTGGGGGTGGAGGCATGAAAGCTCCACCACCACCACCCCCATAAGAAATGCCAGGATTGCCACCACTAATATTGTTATTGTTATTGTTATTATTACTGCTGCTGTTGAAGTGAGCCATGAAACTAGCGACTGCAGCAGCACCTTGCGGGGTGGGAGGAAAAACGGGGAGATGAGGTGGGGCGTGGCTCCCGTCGCGATCAATTTTCACACGGATTGGACGATCGTTAATGGTCTGGAAACATGATTTGACAATCAGTCAATAAAAGCTAATTTCCCCAACAATGGACAGAAAAAATAGAATTCCAGAAGCCCTAGTTATCAGAGGATTTTAGCAACAGTCTAATAGTAGGATGGATAAACTTACCAACACGGTTGCAGAAATGGACTACCAACTAAAACTTATTCTCTAGTCGTCCATATTATGCGTGCATTTCTTAACATATCCACATCATGACATGATTCAGTGCTGTTTTACTTCAAGAGCAATCGGCATCAGCACCGAAGACGACTCGACGAGCCTACTCAAATTCAGTTTAATTACCATGAAACTGACCTCCCCCGAGAACAACGATTTACTGTCTCATACAACAGAATTTTTTCGTAAATTCCTCATATGGAATACGACAAAAACTGTCACGTGGCAAAGTAGTTCCACGTTCTGGGATTCAAACGAAATACAAAACCCATCCCAATAAGAAAATGGATAGCCAAAGGACTCCTATGAAAAAAAAATACGGCTAAGGGCCCTCGATACCGAAGAACAGAAAGAGCAATTTCGTCCCTAGCGGACGCTAAACGCACTGAAATATTGGTGACCTACCGCATTGAATGTAAAAATCCAGCCTTTAACCTTACAGGGTAAATCATGTATTTAGCATGCAACTCGATGAACTACTTATCACAATCAGAAATCGGACATGAGATTAATCCTAAGGCAAGTTTCAATACCTAAAAAACGCCACCTTAGCCACAAATTACAAAATTGTGCAATGAAATCACGCACTTGTCAGCCTATTGTACAACTAATTACACAAGTCTCCCAAAAATATATTAAACCAATCAGTAACACAATACAAGAGGCATAAAGTGTTAGTACCTCAGCATTAGCAAGAGACCCACCCCAAACTCAACAAAAATCGCCTCACCTGTCCATTAAACATTGACCAGGCCAGGAGCGCTTCATACGGATGTTCGAATCGTACTACAGCGACACCCTTCGAACGACCCTCATCGTCCTGCTTCACGCTGGCATGAATAACCCTCCCAGCAATTTTGAATATATCTTTAATTTTTCTCCAATCCACTGCATAGTCAAGATTACTTATGTATAACGAGTCCGTGATAGGTCCTCGCACACCCATTCCCTCCAGCACAGTGGGTGTCAAGCTTGCAACACCAGGGACAGCAGTACCTGCATTGACACGCGGCTGTGGAGGCATTCCAGGTCCCGCATTCGGTGGTATCATTCCTCCCCCAACATCTATTGATGGGTTAGATGGACCATCAAATTCCATGCTAGCCATACGCTCCTGATCGCGCAGCGTTTCTTCCCGCACAATAATGCGGCGATCACCGATTTCAAAGCGATGCATCTTTTCAATAGCCTTCTCGGCGCCTTCTATAGACTTGAACTCCATCAAGCCCATACCATTTGGACGACCATTCGACTTCATTAGCCGCAGGTAGCCGGTAAAACCAAGCTGATCACGAAATATCTGCTTCAGCTTGTTCCAGGTAACGTGATAAGGGATGTTGGCAATAACGACTCGACGTGAGGTTACCTTTACACGACGTGGTGAATGACTGCGGGAACGGGACCGCGACCTAGGGATTAACAATCAGAAATGTATATTCATTACAACATGGTAAGACGGAATCACCGAAAACCAACCAAAAACTACACCAACTGCTGTGTTTTAGAGGAAAAACTAGCCATCCATTACTGAGAAAGCGACCACATATTTACAAAACACCCCCCAATTCACAAGGCCTCAAGTGGAGATCAGAGCAGGCAAGAGAACCACCAAAACAAATATCAGCCTCTAACAACTAAAAAAAACTCACCGATTACCACCGTTAGCGCTGGCCTTCCGTTCAATAGATGGAGACCTCATTGCCAACTATCGCAGCGGAGCAAAATGGCTGAAGGCTGTGGGGCAGTAAAACAAAAACCTAAAGTTCATTTGTTTACATTCCAGAGCAAATTACAGGTCGATATTAAGATAAAATGCACAGCCGGTTAAAAAGCTTTTACTGCTGTTATATTTCTGCACGCATTCAGAACAATTAAACAGGTTCTTGTTGCCTTTCATTCTGTTAAAATAAATCCAGCAATTTGGTATGATTTGGCTGTACTAGCTATGGTTTTTGTGCAGCTCAATGCATGTTAATCGTGACCATGGAGTGGGCCTGGCTCGCTCTAGTTTCCAGCCTTGATCCTCAAGGTCGTTTATTTGATTCAGACTCCCTTAGGGCCCACCAAAGTTGTCCGCAAACTGCGTCGAAATAAAAGTCGACATCGTCGCATATTTCTCCTTGTTAACGATACCTGTGTAACACCCTTCGTCGCCCCCAGATTCATTGCATGCGATTCTTTCATGGAAGGAGGGAGCTATCAAAATTACCTTGAAATAATCAGAAATAGAGTCAAACTTTGGCGAGAACTGTGACATGCAGTAATTGCACTTAGGTGAACAGTAGTTTTGGAGTGAGTAAGCAATAAACATGGGGAAATCCTGTCGTCATCCAAATTACACATAAATTATTTTAGGTAGTAATCTAGACTTTTGCATCCATGATGTTACTTAAATTGTCCTAGGGTTCCCACCAGTATCAGCATGTTCATGCCTTCACTAGAAGGAGCGGTCGCGTAACTCTAGAATTTTACTCTAACTATTTTTTTATTCCTTTGAGATCCAACCCAATTGTTTGTCTTTGAAAGCTCCCTCGATATTGCGGAAATTCTTGGATAGCTTCTTTGACCCACTTCCGGTTGTGGAGTGCAATACATTGTTTTTATGAATCCGGAAGTTGCCCACGCTACATCATATTGGTAGATTTAATAACACTTTTACTAAGGCGCTGTTAGTAGACACCAAGATATCAGGAGTTTAGCGTAACGTATACCTTGTGTTACACTTTAAAAAATAAGTTAAAAGACTTTACCAAGTCCATCTGTGGTGTTTAGTAACTCGGAGTGCTCGCATGTTCCCATCACCCCTTCCTTACAGTTCCTCCTTCAACTGACAGTGTCAGACGATTTAGCAGACTGGCGTAGCCGTGCTGACAACTCGTAAACACCTCTTAAATAAGCAGCCAAATCGTCTTTTGCGTTAGAGAAGCTTCCTAAGAAAGTGATGCCAATCGCTCCACTTTACTAGAAGAATCAAAAAAGAGGTTTGCATTTATTTGAGCGTCATCGACTTAGGCAATGACGGGGTGCCACCAATTACTCCTAGATAAAATAGTTGACTTAAAAGCAACTTTTGGCATCCAAGGCGTAGGAGAGACAGTTGGTGGGGCACAGATTCCATCCCGAACTCAGGATTAACCTGCTTCATTTGCTTTCTTGCCCAAGTGTCTTTGCACCTGAGGAGTGCACAAATCGTTCTTGTCTCAAAGAACATGAAGGAGACACAATATGTCGAACGTGCGACTTAAATAAGATTTCAGTAGCCTCATTCTCATGGTGGAGAAGA